>CM031234.1:993984791-994628541 GCA_018340775.1 Taxus wallichiana var. yunnanensis | reverse complement strand
TTTTTCATCCTAAATTCACATTCCATGCAGTCTTGAGCCCCATAAACATATTGAACCTCTCCTACTAAGCTTCAAGACATACCCTTGTTCATAAGTTTCTTGATGCTTTCCTTCGAGCCTTTCAAAATCTTAATCAATTCCCTTTTTTTCTTGTAAGAGGAGACCCACTCAAGGATATTGGACCCACCTATGAGGTAAGCCTTGGTACCTCATTGAGTAACAATTTTGGATGTTTAAGATTGCTCAGGTACATCAACTGGCACAATGGGAACATGTTTAGGTATACCAATTTGATCGGAAAAGACTGGATTAGATGTACTTTCCGGGTTAACCGAACCCCTTTTACATATTATCAATGGAGCTAGTGGCACTTTAGGAGCCTAATCAGAAGAATATTTCATCGAGGATTTTTCAAGATTGGTGAGCCTTTGCTTTAGTGTGGCTATTCTACAGAAATTGAAAATATATACTGTACAAGATCATCATAAAAAAATACACGAACATTAAATGAAATCTCTTTCTCCGCAAATTCTTCAGTAAAAAATGTAGGGGATATAAAAATGATGTTCTTGTTAATAGATGGCCTACAGTGGACCTATAATTTCTTTAATTGATCAGGAGCTACATGGTCATCTTGGCGAAAAACAAGTAATGAAACAAAATATGAAACATGGAGAAGAAGAGATTCATTTTAGAAAGTTTCCTCAACAATTCCATTTGAAATGTGTAGGAAGTTAGTGGTCATGTGGGATTTTCCTAGTCTTCAATCATGAATAACATCCTATCAAAATATTCATTTGGGTCATAAAGGTTGAAAATTACGTGTAAAATTTCGAAGAAATATCCTTCGACTATTTCCCAATTCCACATCCACCATTTCTTGAGAAGGATTAACATGAGTTATTTCACAAGAAAATTCACTTATAACACTCAAAGGAAGTTGCAAATTCATGAGAAATCAACAAGAATTCATAAACGAATGGATCTTAGAAAGGAATGCATGAATCATCAAATCAAGATTAAATGCAAGATCAGTTTTGGATACCCGCAAAGATTTGAAAATGGGAAAGCGGATTGATGTTTATCAAAAGTGTTTTATTTTGGATTGGTTCGAGGTTTTATGCAAGGAAATATCAAATTCAAGATAATATATATGATTATCCAATTCCTAAAATATATCCTCTAAAAGGCAAGTGGCAAGTGTTAGAATAATGACATGAGGGAACAAACAACTTGTGATTGGGCGCATGAGTGGTTGTGATAGAGTAAATGTGACAAAAATAGATTAAGCAACAAATGAAAAAACATCTTACATGCATCCATGTTAGAAACCAAAAACAAAATCAAGTTAAGGAATAACAAAAGAATCTTTGAGTTACAGGATATTTTCTGAAAATGGAGTTCATTTTCCGCGCCTTATAGGATTGTTCTCTTATGTTTTTGGGGGAACCAAGGAAAATTTGTAGACAATTTTATAAAAATATGATGGTTTTTCCTCATATAGGAGGGGTTAGTTTTCTACTTGAAAAGTTGAAGAGAGAAATTCTATAACTTTGTTGTGTTTCCCATTTATTATATAGAATACATATAAAATTTGAGTTTTCAAGATTTTGTGTCAAGGTGGTTGTAATATACATCCATTGGAAAAATTTGAGGGCATTTAATTCATGTCCCCTTGTTAAATTTTTTAAAAGTTTGAATGACATATGTCTACTTGTGATTGTAGCATTGTGGTCCTGGATCTTGTATGTTGAAATCTGATTAATGAGTTATAATTTCTATTGCAATTTTATGTTTATTTTTATGTACGTAATGTACTAAATCGGAAAAAAGGATCAGAATCCAAGTATGACAATGAAGCCCAAAGTAGCCAAAAAATAGCTACCCAAAAAGACAAAACAACAAAAACTCTGCACAAAAGCAACAAAAAGACCGCAAAAAAACAACAAAAAACAAACAAGAGCAGCTAAAGCACCTACAACTACTTCTTGGCAGCTTTGTCGATGCTTGGTTTTGATGTTCTTCCAGATCTTGAACATTCCCAAAGTTGTCATGTGGGCAGCGTCAGTCTTATCCAGCTGATCAATGGTCCTTTTGCTTTCCTTATCATTGCCCCAAAGTGTTGCTGAAACTCCGCTGAGATTGGAGACACTTCTGACATGTTGCTTAATGAATTCCTCAATCACACTAAAAATGGCCATATTGTAGTCATGACGAGTTTTGGCCTTCCCTAAACGGGAGTCTAAGGAGTTCAGCTTCTTGTAGATATCTTTAATCTGGCTATTATCAATATCCACCTCCTCCTCCTTCTTCCTCTTTCCTTTCTGTTTTGCCAAGTTCTTAACCTCATCCTTCAACAGCTTCATTTCAGCTTCTAAGGCATCCAACCTTTTTGTAGAGCTCTCCATATGCACATCTCGGGGACTAGCACTGCTAATATTCAGGAGGTCATGTGCAATTTCAATTTCATGAGGGCCCTTCCCCGTAGCAAGAGTATCGAGGTTAAGCCTTCTAGATGCCTTGTGACCGGTCTGGCCGAGGTGGAAGCGAGGTGGGGGGCGGGAGCAGCAGTAGGGGGAATGGAAGATGAAGCCTGGATGGCCGGCAGGGGGGTGACAACAGCGGTGGTGGGGGCAGAGAGTGGAGAAATGGGGCTAGCGCAGCGCGTAAACCACGGCATAGGGGAACATGAGCTAGGAGAGGAAGGGAGACCAGGATACCTAAGAAGACAAAATTTATGCAGCAAAAAAAATAAGCCCCTGGTGTAAAGGAACCACCTGGTATGCTTTTGAAACTCCAAAATGGAGCGCTCAAGAGAGTTTAGCAAATAATGGGGGAAACAAACCAAGTGATTCCTATGGAAGTGGTTGAGAAAGATAAGGTGCTTAGCAGGTACGGTGACAAACCTCCCTTCCAAAGAAATGAATCGTATCATCATGTGAGTAACCTCATCATAAGGCGGAGGGATCGAGCTAACAAGCAGGCCCGCGGTAATATAGATCATCTTCTCAGATCCCTCCACAAATCTCCTCTCTTCAACATCTCTGTCGACCCTTTTGTTAAAAAAATGGTAGCCCTCCATGCTAAGACCTGGCCAATTTAGCAATAAGCTCCTCGTTGACCAAGATCTTCTTCGCCCCCATATTCCACGATCCACCTTCCAATCCTTCACAAAACACACTGAGATGCTTTGATCATGTCCCTGAACCTTCTCCATGAAGTTGGTGATGCCACCCTTGCTGAGTATATTCCATAACTCAACATTATCCTTCCAGTCCGGGTCCGCACTAGGCTCAATTTGGCAAGGGGGACCCCCCATCTTCACTGTGCTTAACTGTTTGCAACAAATTCCAAAATCCTTGAGAGCACTGAAGCCAGTCTATTTTTTACTGTTGTAATCCACACAATGTTGAAAATGAGAGCCGTTTCTATTCCCACGAACGTCCGCGTGCTGCTGATCTGAGCCTACGAAATCTGCATGTGGGAATAACGGCCTTTTTGCTAGCCCACTCCCTATCATCAATTACCTTATTACTATTTTCGGTATCCGTGGAGCCTTGTATACAAATTTTAGCAAGCACAGTGCTGCCCGCATGTGTGATTTTCATATCAAAGTAACTCCACTTGGACTTCCCCATATACTTCACACTATCTTGATTATTCGACAGGATTTGCATAATCATAGTTTTTAAGTCAACACGTGTGGGAGTTTTATTGATACTGATCCACACCCAATAATCATATCTCAACTCAAGAAATTGCGTGCATATAGAAATCCACATGAATGCTATTTTGAAGCTGCTTAGGGATGCTATTGTTATCCCAAACAATGTGATTAACATTAATGCCATAATTAGCCAGTGCATCTGCCAATTTATTACCCTCCCGGTAAGTATGCATGATCCTGATGTTATTGAATGTTTGACAAATACTTATGGACTCTGAGATAAAATCTTGATGCTCCAACTTGGAGATGAGCACTTTGTTTAAGGAGATTAATGATATTCAGGGAGTCCCCTTCAATAATGAGGTTCTGGATATTTTGAGTCTGGGAAATTCTCAGGCCCCATAAAGCAGATAATGCTTCGGAAAAATGATTGGTTTGAATTCCCATTTTCCCAGCATACACAACAATCAGACTACCTTTATGATCCCGTATCGCTCCTCCCCCTACCGACAATCCCAGGGTTCCCCTTAGAGGCCCCATCAAAGTTCAACTTAAACCAATTAAAATCAGGAGGATGCCATTTAATCAAAGATCTATCAATGCTTATTCCCGGATTGCTACGACTATTGACAGTTCCAATCTGCCAATTGGATAAGATATATTCTTCATTCTCTGGATATCTCTTGTTCTTGGGGGGTTTAAATCTAGCAATGTTCTCTTTGATACCATTAGAGATTTTACCAATACTAAGTTTATAGTTTTGCTTCTTATTTCTGAAGATAATATCATTTCTATCCTTCCATATCCTCCAGATTAAATGAGGGATAGCCAGCTTCCAGATCCTTTTGACAACACAATGCCTAAAGGGTGGATTCCATTGAGTCCATAGCTGATTTAGATCCTTCGGCACCACCCATAGAGCTTCAAATTTAGAGAGGGCAAAACTCCATATTCTGGTAGCATACTCACAATGTATGAACAGATGACTGATATCCTCAGAATCTTTCTTACAAAGATGACACCTATTAGGCATTATAAATCCTCTTCTCATCAGGTTGTCAGTGGTAAGAATCCTACCTCTGATAGCCAGCCAAAGGAAAAAAATTATTTTAGGAGTTAATTCAGTCATCCAAATCTTATTCCAATTGAACTCTGTTTGACTACTGTGGAAGAAATTATTATAACCAGTTTTGACAGAGTAATTCCCATCATTGGAATTATTCCATACCAGCTCATCCTTGGAATCCAGTTGACTTAAGGGAATAAGATCTAATTGATCTTGAAGGGAGGAAGTAATTTGCATCAGATCATTTCTCTCCACAAAAAGTTTTTTCCAATTCTTCTTGGTACCATTTTCCTCAATATAGTCCTTGATTTTAATGCCATACTTGCTTACAAGACTGTCCTTAACAATCCCAAATCTATCCATGAGATTTCCATTAAACCAATTATCATCCCAGAAGTTAATGTCCCTACCATCCCCCACTTTCCATTTACTGCCCTACTTAATGAAATTTCTGCTCTTAACCAGATTGTTCCAAAAGATGGAACCAAAGGGAAGGTGCTCATCTTGCAGGAAAGAGTACACAGATTGATGATTCAGGTATTTTTCTTTGATTAAATCAATCCAGGGTTGTTTCTCAGACAACATTCTCCAGCCCATTTTAGCAATGAGGGCCTCATTCATTTTCTCAATATCTTTTATACCCAGACCTCCCATAAACTTCGGGGTGCAAACCTTATCCCAAGCCACTAAGTGAAATTTGAACTTCTCTTCCATGCCTTGCCATAAAAAAATTTTTTTCTGAATCCTTTCAATCTTATCTCTGAAGGAAGAGGGGATCTTGTAGAGTGACATGACATAAATGGGTAGATTTTGAAGAGTACTTTTAATGAGCAGGCACTTGCCAGCACTAGATAAAATGGCTCCTTTCCAACCAGCCATTTTTTTTTGGAATCTCTCCAATAAATCATCCCACACCTTGCTAGAGACTTTCCTAGTGCCGAGAGGAAGGCCCAAGTAAGTGGCTGGAAGCGCACTTATTTTACAACCTAGAATTTTAGCAATTTTAAGCTGCCTTTCCTCAGGAGTGTTGAAAAAGAAGATGGAGCTTTTATCATAATTGATCTCTTGCCCAGAAGCAGATTCGTAGAGCCGCAGTAAAGCCTTGGTAGCCTTGGCTTCAATGACTGACGCCAAAAGAAGAAGGATAGTATCATCCACAAATTGCTGATGGGAGACAACTTGACTGATGGAAGTGGGCTTAGAGCCATTTAAAAGACCGTCATTAACTACTTTGCCAATTGTTCTACTAAGGTTGTCAGCCAAAAGAATGAAGAGCAAGGGGGAGATAGGGTCCCCTTGTCTAAGCCCTCTGCTGCTGGTGAAAAAACCCACAGGCTCACCATTAACCACCACTGAGAATCTGGCCGTAGAGATACAAGCCTTAATAATTTTTCTAAATTTGTCCGGAAAACCAAATTTAGTTAAGACTTTGTCAAGGAAAACCCAAGAGACCTTATCAAAGGCTTTATTCATATCAAGCTTGAGGACCATATTTTCCTTTTTAATTATTTTCCATAGAATGTATGGTCTCGTGAACCATAATCACTCCATCTTGTATAATCCTGCCTTTGATAAAGCCACTCTGCTGCCTTGAGATTAGATCATTCATAATGAGCTGAAGCCTAGTAGTAATAATTTTGGTAAAAATTCTATAGATAGCATTCACAAGGCTGATAGGTCTGAAGTCTTTGAAATCTTTAGCATCCATTTTTTTGGGGCCAACACAATGTGAGTGTTGTTTAGCTCTTTCAAAAGATTTCCCATTCTATAAAATTCATTCACCACTCTGAGAAGATCCTCCGAGAAGATTTCCCAAAATTTCTGGAAAAAATTTATGGAGAACCCATCCGGACCAGGAGCCTTGTCACCCTCTAAAGCAAATACAGACCTTTTGCAGCTCTTCAAGCGTGACCACTGTGGTGATATTTCTAAATTTCTTGTTCCTCAATTTTATCTTGGGGAATGGCCTCCAACATAAAAGAAATAGCTTCAGAATTGATGTTATTCCTCTCCTCAAGAAGCTTTTTATAGAAATCAAGCACTTCTTTCTTGATGCTATTGGGATCTTTTATGATATTTCCATTACTTTTAGAAACTTCTAAGATCCTATTACAGGCTCTGTGTTTCAAAGTGGTCATATGAAAGAACTTCGTATTCCTGTCTCCCTCTTTAAGCCAAATAGCTCTAGATTTAAGTCTCCATAAAGATTCCTCTCTGCTGCAGATCGTATGCAACTCTGAAAGAATATTCTTTTCATTAGCTTCATCTTTAGCCGATCTCCCCATAGTATCCATTTTTATTTCCAGATCCTAAAGTTTTTGTTTTAACTTCTTTTTATTATCAAACACATTGCCAAAAATGCTTTTATTCCAGATTTTGACTTGCTTTTTGACATTTTTGAGCTTTTGAACCAATCTAAATTGAGCAGTGCCTTCACCATTCCATCCCCACCATTCTTTTATCTTGTCATAGATATTGTCATGTTCCATCCACATCTTTTCAAATTTGAATGAGCTTCTGGTGGGTTTAGTCCAATTGAGAAAATTTAAAGCAATCGGATTGTGATCCGATCCAACTCTGGGCAAGGAAGAGAGGTGGAAGTCTTGGCTGAGAATCCAGCTCACTGAAATCAGTGCCCTATCCAATCTCACCTAGATAAACTCCTTTCCCAACCTTCTATTATTCCAAGTGTATTTATTTCCATGAAGATCCACATCTAAGAGATTATGTTCAGCAATAAAATCAGCAAAATCCTCCATACCTGTAGAATAGCTGGAGATTCCTCCATACTTTTCACCTGGGTTTAGTGGAGAGTTGAAATCCCCCATAATAAGCCAGTTAGCTGAACAATGTTGGTTTCTAAATGTTTTAAGGTCAGCCCAAAGTTTTCTTCTTCCACTAACCGTATTAGGGGCATAAATGTTAGAAAGGATCCATTCACCATTATTCTCAATAGCAATAAATTTGATTACAAGATGATTAATACTAGCATTGAGAACCGTACCAGTACAGTGCCTTGTATCCCAAAGAGTAGCCAGTCCTCCAGAAGCTCCCTGGGAGTCAACAGCCGCCATTTCAGAATTATCCCAGAAACTCTTTTTATTAGTTTCAAGGGTCTTCGCTTTCATCTTAGTTTCCTGCAGAATCAAAATACTAGGATTACTAGAATCCCGTAACTCCTTGATGATTCTCTGTTTGGAGTTTCCATTTAGGCCTCGGATGTTCCAAGAAATAATCTTCATTTGGAATGATTGGTAGTTGGAATTTCCTGATGGTTCAACTGACACTGAACTCTATCTGCAATGTCTCTCTTCGTTCTCTTAGATCTAAGAGCCTTTTTAGAAGGCCTTCCTCTTTTTGTGCTTCCTCCAAAGTCAACTAGTCATCTAGCAGAAGATCTAGTTGTTCTGGATGTTGAGGTGTCCCAGTTGTCTTTTTTACTTTTTCTTATCACTGTAGAGTGATTCTAGGATCATTTCAAATCCTTTCATTCTTTTTTTCTTTTTTTAAATGACCTTTGTGAATCCAGAATCTGGATCCTCCTCATCTTTGATAGGCGTAACTTCTCCCTCTTCACATTCTTTACGAATCCTGCTGTGTGTGTGTATCATTGTTCTTGTGCTTTGTAGAAGGTGAAATGAAATCTGATCTTCTTTGGAGCAAGGAGGTATATCTACAAATGATTTACCATCTCCCCTAGGAGTGCTTTTCTACAAAGATTCTTTAAAAACCATACAGTCCTTGTTCGATGTTTCCTTAATGATGCACAGATGATTATCTACGGCTTCCTTACTGCTCTGAAATTGTTCAATAGGGACTATATTAATCTTCACAGAGCCTTCTTGCTCGTTCACCACCATGGATACCTTTACAGGATTTTCCAAGTCCTCTTTGTTAGGTGCTTCAGGAAAAGCTGCTGCTGAGATTTTGGGACGCTAGACCAGATGTTTCCTTATTTGAGCTCTAAAACCCTTTTTTTCCCCTTTCTATTGAAATCCAACTCCTTCTGACTAGGGGCTTTGTCTTCATTCCGCTATCCGTGTTAGGAACCCTACAATCCTTGTCAGAACTGAGCCCTCCACAGGTTGTTTAGCTTCCATTGTAGAGGTCTTCTTCTTGGTACAACTTTTGTCAGAGTGTCCTATGCTATGACAATGTTTACATCTCAAATGAAAAGTTTCAAACTCAATTTTTTGGGTCCATATCCCATATCTAGATTTCAAGATGATGTGCTCTGGAAACTCCTATTCTATTTCAGAAAAAATGCAGAAACGAGCAAAAGCAAGTCTGGATCTGTTTCTCGTGGGCCCATCCAAACCGATAGGGGCACCTAAGGATTTTGCAATATTTAGCAGAATTTCATCATCCCAAAAATGCAATGGTAGTCCAGGTAGCCTACACCAGATTGGGATGGTGTTTATATTTTCATATTAGGTCAAATCTAGGATACCATTTTTTTAAAAAAGGCCCATATTACCCAGCCACCAAGGTCCTCCCAGAAGCACCGATTCCAAATCCTCTTGCTGATTAAATTTTTCCAGAAAAAAGCCTTTTGGCATGATGGTAATGCTCAGGGCTCCCTTAGGTTTCCACTTTCTCAAAGCCCATTTTCTAATGAAATCAATATTAGGTCTAGAGCCAAGAAACTTACCAACAAGGGAGAGATTCACTTTGCTTAAAGCTCTATCAACACATCCATCTGGGACCCTCAGGTAGGTGGCACCCTCGTTGTCCTTTTCCCATGTGAACTGACCAGTATTTTTGGACCCACTTTGATGTTAGGGCTTTGAAGCATCTTATTCTAGGCCATAGGTGATCCCATCCCTTTTTCATTTTACATTTCCACTTTTTCAACCATCCGATTCAGCATAGAATTTTAAGATCAATCCGCCTTCCTCGGCATTCGCAGACATTCTGGCTTGACAGTGCGCTCCGTGGCCATAGAAGCCTCTGAGAATTTCTCCATCGCTCATGATCTCCATAGCGGAATTATCTCCAGGATCTCCATAGCTGGAATTATCTCTAGGTCGAGGCTGAATGATCTCCATGTTGTCATGATAGTTATTGTTTTATTACAGGAAATAAATCATCATTCCCTCCCCCCATTTAAAAAAATCAAATATACTATGCCTTTCCCCACACCATCACACTTCTAAAGAATCCATTCACTATCCCCGTTGTTCCATCTCCAAACATCATTGAATACACTTTCTCACACCCCGATCCGAATCATAAAATGATGCAAGAACATACCAAATTTGCTATCTTTAGTAACTTGTGTTTGATACACTAAATATATGTAATACTATTGTGACAACTCTTGTGAGTGGGCGTTACATTCATGGCCATATTTATCTCAAATTGTCCTAACATTTGTGAGATTAGAAGGAATTAAGTAAAAATTATCTCCCTTCATTCAAGTTATGCCATGGGTCCTCTCACCCTGGTCTAGGAAGGAATAAAAATAGCAGGATGAGGCCATCCCATTTGTATGTGCCTCTCAATCATCCCAAATATTGGTTCTAAAAGAGGATGTTAGACATCCGCCCGGATATAAAAGACATAAAACTCATAGTCGGACACCTCTTTAAGCCTCCCTACCATCTATAAGTGTTACCATGCTTGAGGGGTGTAAAATTGGGAGCCAACATGCCGATGACATTGTTTATGGGGAACCTTTATTCTAGGTAAGGTTAAGAATACTTACCTTTACAAACCTTTTCTAAAAATTATGCAAATAGAAGTTAGTTTTCCAAAGATTATATGTCTTTTTACTATTATAAGCGGGATTTGTATAAATTTTGTGCTTCGTGATTATACTAGAAGTCCGATATCAAGGCTATTGTGAAAACCATAAATTTTTTTCGCAAAGCCTTTGGCCTAACGGGTTGTGAAGTAACTTTTCTAAACATATTGAGTTAATCTATATCTCTAGGGTACAAGGCCCTAGTGGTGACTCCACCTTACAAAGAAAATATGGGTTAGACGAGTGTACTTTTTTTTCATTTCTTACACACCTCACCGATTAACTCTCCCCTTTGTAAAACTAGAAGGATGAAGATACTTTTCGTATATAACCCTACTAAAAGGTTTCTCCTGCAATGGAAAGTGCACATCTAAGAAGAAAACAAATTTTGAAACCTGTGGGTGGTCAACGTTCAGAAGGTAGAGAATTTCAAACCCCTAAATTTGATCCTCCTTTGATGTAATATTACACCAGTATAAAAACTAGTTCTAATACAAAGACGTTTTGAGCTTGTTTACATTTTTTTTTCAAGAATTTTCAACTTCTCCAAATAACAAAGGTATTCCTCATCTCCTATATTTTTTAATGCATGGAAATAGAGTATTTTTTGAGACTGAGTCCCCAAAATGATTCCACTGTTTGGATCATACCCATTTACTTGAGAGACCTCCAGTTCCCCATCACTTTAACCCTCCATTTGAGAATTTACCCCCAAATAATATGGAACACTTTCCACCAAGACCTCCTTTTGTAGTCACTACATTTAGAACAATAAGGTTCAATGGGATGGTTGATGTAGCCTAGAATTGTTAGTAACACCTAGTCGCACTGGCACATCACTCAGCCTAGGCTGAGTGCTCACTGAAGCGCACAAAGGTACCGGGTCCCTCTTTAAAGGTTGTAAATAGAATGGTGGCATGAAAAAGTAGTAAACATATATTTTTAGTAACTAATCCATCTATTCATCATTACACTTAACCAGATCTATAAGCACTTAAAGCTAAATCATCATGAAAGTAATAATATGCATTGATAAAACACATCAAACACTATTTGTTTGGTCAATTTTCTTTATCTATTCATCATACCAATAGTACAGAAGCTTCATACAATACTAGGCATGCACGCATGGATCTGTTACAACTATCCAATTGCATGTACTCATGTTTTTCTCATTCTTCAAAGCATGTGTCTCTATCTATCTATCTCTCTGTCCTAAGTAATTCATTACATATGTATATATAGGGTGGGGAACTAGCCCTTCACCACTTAACTCTACCAGAAATAGGTCGCATGCTAATAACAACCACACGCCTTTTTACAACTATAGCCATACATGCAAGTATGCTATCTATAGATCATTGATAGTTAACTACAGTGGTGGATCTATTCTTAGCTTATGCCCATGTAAGAGTGAGTTGTCATGCTCCTTAAAGAATCTCCTCAAAGAATCTCCACGAAGAGTGGCATGTAAATCTTGGCATCACTTTGTGTGCTCTGCATGCCAATCTCTAAGAATAGACTTGATCTCCAAAATCGGCTAAGTCCTTGAGAGTCTGACTCTACACCTCCACATGTGACGCCTTCCTATACCTTCGCGCTTTTTCTCCTGTGTTGTTCTTCCGCGCGGACTCTGTGTGTAAGTTCAACTAAGTGTTTTCTCTGATCAACATTACCCCACACTAATCTCATTGTCACCCGACAATGGTGATGTCCAAAACTTATACAAAGAATGGATAAATAAAGAATGGTTGAATAAGGAATTTTGAATAAGGTATACACAACTAACAAAACTGTTTAAGCCTCAGGCCCCTCTCGTCTCATCCTGAAGTAGCAACTCTGGATATTCTTCTTTGATATCTACTTCTAGGTTCTCCCACACCATTAGCGCCGCTCCTGCTGTCTTAGGCATGTCTGTAATGATGGACTACAGCTCTTCCATGGTGAGTTTCCCTTGCTCATTTTGTATCACAAGCATTATGCTTGACATAGAGGTTTACACCCCTTCCAATACATCCATCTTCTGAGTAATGAGCTTTCCTAGCTCCTCCAATCTCTCCTTATGCGGTGCTGCGCTCATGCCTAGTGCCTCCACTTTTTCTTTACCAGGGACTAGCATTTAGCGTGGCCTAGGGAAGCATCATTTATCACCTTGTGTACTTCATTTTCTTCCTCCAAGGTTTTTATCACGATTAGCACATCTGGGGTTGTGTATATTGTTAGCGCATGATCGACTTTCTTGAGCTCATCATGGGTGGCTTGCAGTAGGCCTTCATAAGTAGCAATCTTCCTGGCTACTGTAGCCTATGCCTTTTCTATCTTTTCCTTGGAGTCCTTGGGCTGTGAGGATACGCGTGCCTTTTCATCTTCCAACACTAATGTTATTATTGTCTTTACATAATGCATTGCAGAAGGAAATTCTTTTGGCACTTGGGATTCCAAATGCGGGCGTACTTTGAGGACATCATCCCCAATTTCCTCTGCCATACTAACAAAAGTGTCGTATTTCCTCTTAATCAAATCCTTTTCCTGTACAACACGCTATCTCCACATCCTTGGCTTTCAATTTCTCCGTTAGCGCTTTGATGGTAGTATATTTATCTATTTTTCTTCTTGCTACTTCATGACTAGAGCATTGCTCACCGCTCGTTAAATCGACATCACCATTGGTTTGATAGTCATGTGGCATGTTTTATGTGCCTTCTTCAATAGTCTTGACGCTGCAATTCTTCACCGACATCAAATTCGGGCTCGTCCATATGCGTGTGCATAGACCATGAAAACTGCTTCCTTGTGCGCAAAGTCACCTTGTCCTCATCCATGAGTGCCCATCCGAATAAATCCTTCTACTTGATGGTGCTCTGGAACCAAGTGTGAATAATAAGCTTTGGGTCTTCTGCGTACACCCCATGGTATGTGCCTTGGCATCCTCCCCTGTTCGACGGGATCTGGGCCCTCTTGGAATGGTTGCATCAAGGTTAGGAATACCAGATGTATCCCCACCCTTGTCCTGTGTAGCCTCTGATTGATCCCCTTCTTCTCCTTCCATCTTCTCCTCCTCGTGTTGAGGCTCTTCTTCAGTTGGAGAGGAAGGCACCTTCTCCTCAGACTCTTCTGTCTCCTCACTCAGCCTGAGTTTTCTTCGTTTCTTCTCCTCTAGCTCCTTCACCTGCAGGGTTTCTCCTTGTGCCCTTGTGCACTTAAACACCTTCTTAAATCTTTGTGTGCCCGCTCCTCCCCCATAACTCCTTCTCCCTGGGGAGTTGTCACGCACTCCTCCTCTTGGCTAGATGGCTGCTTCCTCCTTTGCACTAGGCCGCCACTATCTTCATGTTCTTCATCCTCTTCCTCATCATCTTTCTTGGGTATAGAGGGCCTAGGTGCCGGAATGTTCTCCATAGTATGATTTTCCTTCAGTGGCCCTAGAAGCATGAATTTGTTCTCCATGTACTTGTTATTCTCCATTTTAGGCTTCAGTTGGAGGTATATTAGCGCAGCCCCGATATCTGTAATGGCCAGTGTTTCTAGCTTAATGCTTAAGATCTCCAAGATGTTATTCTCATTGTATGCATTCCTCCTAGATATCCATATGTCTTCCGCAGGGTGTGATATTCACAGTCCACCTTGTCTGCATTAAACACCAACCTCTCGTGTGTTAGTGAACCGATGAACTACAACTTGAAAGTATTGCATGGGAAATGCGTATGGCAGCTTGCACTAGGGGCTCCACGACCCATCTATCATTGGAAAGCATGCAATATAGAAGTGCTGGTAGACTGCAAATTATACATGTTTCCCTAGGACCGAAGGCAAGTCCTTGGGTATACGCCATTCTTCTCCAAACACCGCGCGGAGCCTATCATACCACATCTCTTCTCGCTCCTTCACCTCTTCCGTCATCGATCCTTAGAGAGATACTTGTTGAATCACTCAGCTGGAGACTTGTTATTTATGGGGTATTCCCATATATTCTCTTTTGGGCCATCTGGTACCCCAATCTCCATGAAGACCAAACTTAGTAGGACGTAGCCAAAACTTATCTTATTCCCTTCATGCGCTTCCTCTACTATCCACTCTGCAATGAAGCCGACAATGTTATAAGTGGCTCCTTCTGACATGTGCTTTGCCACATGCAGCCACATAGAGTTAACTTGTGACCAACATTCTTGGTCATTCAATTTTGTGGTTAGATGTGCGCTGTACTAGACAATTTTTCAATTTGTCAATGTCCATCCTGTGCAGTCCTTTCTGATAGCCCAACACCTTCTGTGTCTCCAAGATGGCACTTTTGTCAGCTAAGTCGGTCTTAATATCTTTGTTCGATGCTCGTAATCCAGTAACTATGGCAATAAGGATGGGTGTCAATCTTACCCTCCGTCCTGCAAAGTAGAAGTCCTCATGGACTCGGCTCATTATCCATCTATACATGGGTGCATATTTTTGAAAGCATGGAAGCTCATAAAGTTGGTAGACACCATTTCCTTTTAGTAGCTTTTCCCCGGCATCATCATATATCGGCATGCCGTCCTCAGTGCACCTGTTCATTTGAGAAGTGAGGAGGTCATCTAATTTCTTCTGGTTTTCATTGGTCCAGTGATTGTATTCACTTATCTTACTCTATCTTATGTGGGTATTCCATTCCTGCCCCACAATAACTTCCTCAGGGTACTGCATTTCAGAAAAATTGCTCTCTGGGGCCATCTCCTCCTCTTCTTCCACCACCACCTTCTTCTTTTCCTTTACCGGTGCTTGTTTTCTTCTTTGGTGCCATTCTTCTTTCAGGGTTTTGTTTTCTAGATTTTTATGCTGTAAGTTTTTTCATGGTTTGCTTCAAACCCTACTTGATCCAACCATGCCCTAATTTGCAACCACAAACTTGCACACCCTAGCTCTATTTTGTTACTCTGCTTGGTCAAACCCTTTTCTTAGGGGATTCAAGCCCTTGCAATAAGTAGATCTATTTTCCGCACCTGGTTTGCTTGCTTCATACGTTGAATCGGTTAGCTTATGCTCTTCTCGTGTAGGCTCTTTGTCGAATTCTTGTAGTCGCAAGGGTAAAAATGAAATTACATCCCATCCTTATATAGATTTCTACTTTACGCTGCATTAATTTCTCCTCCACCTACCAAATTCTCCTCATTTATTACTCATTTTTATCATTTCCGCGTGGTATGTCTTTGCACCAAAAGCTATAACCTTCTAGCGCGCCTCTTTACCCTTTGTCACAGACTTCTCTTCAGCATGCACCCTTTGTTAAAATCCTCAAGAAATCCCATTTTCCCGAGGGTGATAGGGTGTAGTTTTATGGTGGGCAACCATAAACTCATCTAAAAGAATTCGTATTGTCTAATTTAAAAAATGTGTGCTCCTATCACTTGTTAAACTTAAAGGACAAACATACCTTGTAAAAACATTCTCCCATAAGAACCGTGTTGTTGTAGCCACTGTACAGTCCTTTGTAGGTGCTACTTCTGCCCATCGGGTAAGATAATATGTACAAGTGATGATATAACGCACGATCCAGTCCTACGCGCAATTGGTGAAATAGGCCCGACAAAGTCAATTTCCCATTTCTCAAAGGGTTCTGCACTTGTTATTGGTCGTAGGGGTATCTCATCCCTTTTTCTTGGTCGACCGAGACATTGAAAATGGTCACATGTCTTACAATACTGTTTACAATCCTTGTACAATGTTTCCCACCACAAACCAGCAAGTAGGATCTTATGCACTGTTGCATCACCTGCATAGTGGCCACCTGCAATACCACCATGTGCTTCTTCCATTATGTCCTTTTGTTCATGCTCCAAGACACAACGACGTAACACCTCATCTCTTCCTAACTTGTATAAATCACCACTAATTAACATGAATGGTGCTATGTGTGAATAGCAAGTTATTTCTTCTTGAAAGCCTTCATGCCTTCTAGTGCCATACTATTCCTTAGAAAGATAGCAATGTCCTCCAATTCCAATGGCGTGCGCTGTAATGCATACAACCGTGTGTATCGAAATGGTCTCTTCTATTATTTGTGCCTCTTCTCCTGATTGAATTCTAGACAAGTGATCCGGTCCAGAATTACTTTTTCCTAGTTTTACCACAACCGTAAAGTCAAAATCTTGAAATAAGAGTATCCATCAGCATATGCGCCCCTGTAAAACGAGCTTGTTCACCAAGTACTTTAATGCCATGTGATCTATATAAAACAAAAATGGTGTAGCCAACAAATACTGACGAAATTTGTGCAAGGCATAGATCATGGACAAGGCCTCACGCTCTATGGTGGTCTAATTTTGTTCCATAGGGGTCAACTTCCTACTAGCAAAGCAAATGGGATGATCAACGATACCTTCTCCTAGTTGAGCTAAGACAACACTAATGGCTATGCCAGAGGCATCCACATGAACATGAAAAGGTTTATCCCATGAAGGAAAATGCAAGATAGGCATAGTAGTAAGTTTCTTCTTCAATATCTCAAATGCGTGCTGCTATGACTCCCCCCAATAGAATGTACCTTTTCCCTGGAGTAATTCTTCCAAGGGCACAACAAATTTTGCATACCCTTTTATAAACTTCTTGTAATACCTTGTATGACCCAAAAATCCATGCACCTCACGCTGACTGGCCAACACTTTTAAGCCAATGATGACTGCAACTTTAGTTGGATCAACCAACAACCCTTCCTTGCAGATAATGTCCTAAAAGTGTGCCAAAGGGAGTAGCAAAGATGCACTTCTTGATGTTCAATGAAATAATCAACTGTCGACATCTCTCAAACATTAAGCGTAGATTGTCACAATGATCCTTAATCAGCCCATAAACGGTCCAATCATCAAGATAGACTTGTTAGAAGTTGTGAGTAAAATCCTTGAAGGCTTGTACCACTATCCTTGAAAATACAGTAGGTGCATTCTTCAATCCAAAGGCCATCACAGTATAGGAAAAGCTTCCCCATTCAATAGTGAAGGTGGTCTTCTCTTGATATTCTGGGGCAATCCTAACCTGATGATACCCTAAAAACCCATCTATAAATGAATATATTTTATGCCCAGCCACTCCTAATATTTCCTCCATGAATGGCATAGGAAAGGGATCTGTAACACATGCTGCATTTAACTCCCTATAATCAACACAAATTCGAATCCTACCATCCTTTTTGATGCTTATCACCATAGGACTGACCCATTCTGATTCATCCAATGGTTGAATGATCCCAGATTTCAACATCTTTTTATTCTCCTCCTTTACTTTCTCGCACAAATTAGGATTCATCCGATATGGTTGCTTCCTAACAGGGTGTGCACCGTCCTTGAGCTTTATCTTCATTTCCCCGAGTGATATATGCACACCTTTAAGTTCATGGTATCCTCTTGGTAATAAGTCCTCATAGTCTCAAAGTAACTCTATGATCTTTGCTACCTCTGATTCTAACCAGTAATCCCCAATTAGCACCTCCTTAGGTTTAGCTTTTGTGCCTATATTGACCTTTTTGTCTTCATAGGTTTTTGATATGCGCGTGCATCAACATCCGCACTGGATAATACTTCACGTGTTCCATGTGAATGATCCATGTCCAGAGAAGCGCTCAAGTAATATGATATCATCTTCTTCATCCGTAAAATGTGCCCCTCGTCTCTGCCTCACCAAATAATTCTTGAAAAAGTTCTTCGCTTTCCCACAGTCTCCCATGGTTAAGAACTTGATAAAGCTTAAAGCTGTTTTCATTGGTGGTGTAGATGAAAAGAAGTCAAAAGTTTGGATCATCCCTGTAGTCAAAGTTTGTCAATTTCCAGTGTCGCGATGTAATTCAACATAGACATACCAAGCATGTGTGCAACCTTGTAGAGTAGAATAAAACCAATGTACCCAAAGTGAGGGCAGTAATGCTTCCTGTCCTACTATCCAAAGTCTCTCACACTGCTGGATATGATGTTGAGCAGGTTGGTCACCATGATAAGGGCTTATTTCGTAGGTGCATTACTTCTGGAAAACCTGGTTGATAAGGCGATCCCAATCATTCCCCATTCTAAGAGATTATCCATGTGGACTACCCACCAGCGTGTGCAACCATCCCGCCCAAAGTATATGACAACATATCTCATCGTTTAAGTTGGTCAACCCAATTTGTTTCCATGACCTATAAAAATCCAGCCAAATCTTCAGATCTAGTATAGTGGGTACTGCACGACCTATACATCAAATAGAGTGAAAACCCATTTTGCAAGTAACCACGTGCTTAACTTCGTGCCCCACCAGTTCATAAGTTCCATGAGCCCAATTATCACAAGAAATACTAGTAGTATCACTGATTGATTGAGAATCTTCCCAATGAAGGATTCCTTCCTTAGATGGATCATTGACCTCTGGGTCCCGAATAACACGTATATAGATTCTATTCAAGTCCTCTTTGCTTAAAGGTTCCACATATGGCACGGATTTCCCATCTATCAATGGTATTATGACCCTTTCCTCCTTGTTCTCGAAGTTGATATACCCCTTGTTAAACCTCAAATCAACATTGTTCGCATAACACCAAGGGCGCCCAAGCAGAGCTGGGAAGCTATCGGCTTCTGCAAGCGCTAGTACTTCAAAGTCTCCTATGAACTTGGCCCCTTGTATAGTGATAGATGCATCCTTCAAAACTCCTATGGGAGTAGCTTTCATTCTGATTTTCCATGAACAATACATTAGATGATGGCTGCAATGGGGTCTCCCCATTTGTTCCCACACATCTAATGTAAGTACATTTACTTCTGCACCTATGTCAATCAAGATATTTCTCAATAGCCACCCGTCCACAACAACATTCAAAGTGATCTCCTTGTCAGTAGTCAATGCTATTGGGGGGAAGATTCACATGAAGTATTTGTCTCTTAGTTTTAGTTCCCAGATGCGGAGTATTCCCTTTCAACCAATTTCCTAATAAAGGAATAATATTCTCCTGGCACAACATTCTATATACCTATTTGATGTTGTCAATATACGATGGGGCTGTTTTTGTATCCTTGTGATCCACCCTTTGAGACTCGCTCTTTTACTAGATATCCTCCTCCCTAGTGATTGTCGGCTTCTGTTGCAACACCTCTCTTGCGCGTGCCGCCTCTCTGTGTGGTTATCTTAACTCATTCTTGCCTCGGTACTAGTGTTAACTTGGGAATTCATTGATTCTATATCACGCACTGGATTCTAACCATCCCCACACCCTTGTTTTATTGCTTGTGCTACTTACTGAGATGCTCATATAAGTCCGGACACTCTTCATAACTATGCCCCTTTCCACAAAATGAACAGGAAATATTCTGCGGGAATTCGCACCTATAATGGTCAGGTGAACCACATGTATAGCAAGTTCCTCAAGGGAATTCACTCCTTCCTCCACCTCGGCCTCATCCTCCATATCCACCTCAATATCCTTATCCCCTTTCACAAACCCCTTTAAACCTTTCGTCATTCCTGTCATAGCACATTTTATTATAATCCCTACTGATGCTCATTCTTCCCTTTAGATTTATTAGCCACACTCGCCTGTCTTACCCCAATATCAATGGCATCATGGATCTGGCCAATCAATCTACAGTCCTCAGTATCATGGGTCGTGGACCTATAAATTTTAGAAAAGGAGGATACATTCTTCCTGATAACGTGCTGTAGTAGGGGGCATTGAATAACATCATGATTCAAATGGTAAATCTCATAGTCTAATAACAACGAACGTACAGTTCTACAAGGGAAACTATCCATAGTGTGCCCTTCCACTTCACAATCTGTACACCAGATCCCTGAGCGTGTTTCATGAGCTGAGTTTGCCGATAATTTCTCTAACTATTTTTCCATAGCTGCTATCTGAGCTTCCAAAAATGGACTAACTCCAATGTCAATACTCCTAATTGCTTGAAAGACATAAATCATCTTCCAATGCTTTGGCATGGATTCGTATAAGTCTTATGCGATAGTGCTCTTCGAAATGGGGTAATCAATCCCCCGACAAACCATTGTGCATGCTGACTTGCATGAATGTCATAAGAGAGTTTGGATATAAGTGTTTTAAAACACACATCATACTCACGTACACTTTCAGTAGTGCCTTGCTTTATATCCTTGAGTGCGCTTATACTCTTCTGCTCAAACTCTGGGATGTGGAACTCTTTTAAGAAAGCATATTTCAATGCTACATAGTCAATACAAGTTTTATTGGGATCAAACTTCCTATACCAGCTATGCGTGCGCACCTGCAATGTAGTTGCAAATTTACTTGCCATGCGCTTAGAGGTCAGTAATACCTTTACGTGCCATAATACCTTTTGTCTTGTATGAGCATCTCAAGAAGCATCCTCGATACCTTTGTATTCTGGGAGATGAAGGGACATCTCCATATAAATGTTCTGGGGTTGTTGTGGGCCTTGACCACCCAACCCAGAACCTCCTTGGTTTCCTCTTCCTCTAATACCACCCGAACCACCAGAACTAGAACTACCCATACCACCCGATCCTCCTCCAGGATTTGGAATAGGGCCCATGGATGCACTCCCCTGTGCCCCAATAGTGGTACTATACTAGACCCTGACAGTCTGGGAAGTAGTCCTTGTTCTAGAGGTGAATCCCACACTTGGCGTGCTCATATTCTGTGTAGATGATGAGCCTGAAAATGTACCCCTAAAGAATAATGAAGCTGTCTGTGCTACCATTGATGTACTTGTTGTCTAACCTATTTTTGTGCTTTCACTTCCTAAATTAAAACTATTTTTACCTATTGTACTAGATACTGGAAAACCAAGCGCAAGGGCTAGGTTAGCAAGTTGGCTTAGATGTGCACCCGTGACCTAGGTCATATCTACTAGCGCACTTCCATGTGAGGCCGAAGAGGGTTCTCTATCATGCTTTCCTAGATGGGGGAGTTCTTGATGCTCTTGCTCTTCTTCCTCCCCATGAGCCTTAAATCCTTCACGAGCCATCTCTCTCCACAACACCATCCATTCTACAATTTCTTGTTTCTTGCATAATTCCCTCTCGCATGCCTCATCATACTTCAGCCACCTCTCTTCCCTCTACCGTGTTGCCGCTAGGTCTGCCATCTTTCACCAATCCTATTCCTACCCCCGTGTGTGGATTTTTTTAGCTTTCCATGGGTTTAGCTTCCAAGTTCAACGTTACCATTAGTATTTTGATTACCAGCGAAATACCTTGCAAATACATCCCTCTAGGATATCGTAGGAACTGAAATTCGCTACCTCCGGGCACAAATAAGTTGAAATTGAATACTCCAAAATATAGTCTGTTTAGGACACCATGAAACTAGGTATCTACCACACGATTCCAGCTCAGGTCAGCATCATATAGTGTTTGAAATTCCTCCTGTGTCCAAACAAGTGTGTGATACCTCCAATTCCACTTAGATGCATATGCAATCAACCATTCATATAATTCTACTGGAAAGATAGCAAAGAAGCTTTTGTACAAACTATCATACAGATTCTAGCTCTACCCAAGTGCGTGCACTAAATTCAGATCCAAGTGTCAAACCTCCATGCATATTCCTCCTCTAGATCTTGAATCCATTCTTCAATGCTCGCAAAGTTATCCAAGATGTCTTCATCGCGAACCATTCTGAAACAATTGAAAAAGAGGTCCCAAAGAATGGAACCAATGATGCAGCCTAGAATTGTTAGTAACACCTAGTCGCGCTGGCACATCACTCAGCCTAGGTTGAGCACTCACCCGAAGTGTGAAAAGGTACCAGGTCCCTCTTTAAAGGTTGCAAATAGAATGGTGGCATGACAAAGTAGTAAACATATATTTTTAGTAACTAATCCATCTATTCATCATTACACTTAACCAGATCTATAAGCACTTAAAGGTAAATCATCATGAAAGTAATAATATGCATTGATAAAACACATCAAACACTTGTTTGTTCGGTCAATTTTCTTTATCTATTCATCATACCAATAGTACAGAAGCTTCATACAATACCAGGCATGCGCGCATGGATCTGTTACAACTATCCAGTCGCATGTACTCATGTTTTTCTCATTCTTCAAAGCATGTGTCTCTATCTATCTATCTCTGTCTTAAGTAATTCATTACATATGTATATATAGGGTGGGGAAATAGCCCTTCACCACTTAACTCTACCAAAAATAGGTCACATGCTAATAATAGCCACACACATTTTTACAACTTGTTATCCAAAATTCACCCCCCAGGGTAATTTTGATAACATGCATCAAAATATTCAAGTCCTAGGCAGGTATATTGTTTCAAGACCCAAAATCATGTTTTTAGGGCCCCTCAGCTTCTTTCTAACTCTCCTGTCCAAGAAGAAATCCCAACAAAGTCGAGAAAATGGAAGAAATGCAGAAAATAAGGTCAGCAGGACTGTTTTGAGGCATTTCTGTGGTCCAAGGGCTCGGCCGTGCCGACTTCGGGTTGAATCGAGGTTATTCATTTACCAAGCTTGGGGCCGAAAAATGAAGAAAATTGGCTAAGTCCTAGCCTGTGGTCTATGAGACAGTTGGAACGTCGGGCGTGAATCGGCGGGGTGCCCGCCGGGCGGTCTGCGTAGCATTAGGGACGGTTGGGACATCGGGACACGCGGGCGCGAAAAGCTGGATCGTAGCCAAGAAGTGAAAAATGTCTAAGTCTTCATTTTGCCTGATTGGGACATCCGGGACAAAAGTATGCGAAGGACGTAGATCGGCTGGTTTGGCGCAAGGCGATACATTTCGGGTGGTCTGGAAGAATTCATCCCGTAGTCCGGGACAGTTGGGACAAAAGTTTGTGGAGGACGAAACCGGCCGGTTTGGCCGAAACAGAGGACTTTCGTCTGGGACATTTGGGATAGAAGTACGCGGAGGACGTGAAAAGCCAAAAAATCTGAAAGCCAATGGAATCTTGCCACGTGTCTTCACTTCAAAGAGGGACAGGGAAGCCCGAATCGGGCGGATCGGAGAAATTTGTCCCAGATGGTTTGGGACATCCAGGCCAAAAATACGCAAGGGACACGAAGACCCAGAAAATCCACCAACGAATCAGAATGTGATGCGTGTCACAAGGGGAGGTGCATAAAAATTTCGACTAAGTCTTTTTGGCCGAGTTTTAAAGGGAGCGAGTTGGAGCGTTGGCCCGAGCCAATAAAAAGAGGACGCGTGTCCTAAGGTGGGGGAAGTTCGGAGCTCGGGGAGAGTTTTGGAAACTTAGCAAAGTCTTGGGCCAAAAAAAAAAAAAAAAAAAAGACAAGGATGACTCCCGCCCTATCCTCCAACCAAAGCATGCCACGTGTCCCAAGTGGCGGGGGCACGGGGAAAAAATGGAAATTTTTCCCGAAGTATGAAAAAGGTCGAAATTTCAAAGGAAAGCCCACGGAAAGATGGAGGAGAGAGAATTGCTCATCCAATCAGCACCCGACACGTGTCATCCAAGTGGCAGAGCGTGGGAAAAATTCAAATATCCGTTTTGGTCTGTTTCATGCCGCCTAAATCTTCAGATCGCCATATCTTTTGATCCAGAGCTCGGATTTACACGTTCTTTACATCAATGGAAAGATGATGAAATTATCTACACGATTTCGGGGTTAATATTGAATTTTGGTTCAGTTTGGAGAGAGAAAATCAAGAAACATCTCTGGCACGTAGTAATGGCCAGAAGCGACATTTCACCAACTGATTTAATGCACATGGGTTGCATTATTCTTCAACACGGCCAGAACTGACGTTTCAACAACTGATCTAATACACATGGGTTGCTTTCTTCTTGACATGGCAGGCCAAGTGATGTTTCAACCACTAATTTTAATGAAGAATGTGTTTTGGTCAATAGCCTGGGCCGCTTTGCACGTTTTCCTCGCTTTCTCTCTCCGGCTTGACCCATGCATTGTAAAAGGCCGATTTGGCTCATTTGGAGATGATGATTACAGGTTGTTCATCTTTTCTGCTCTGCCTCCCTTCTTTTCTTCTCCGGGGTTGAAAATGGAGTTCGAACCTCCTCCCTTGCTCTGTAATGGTGTTTTCACCTTTTCTATTGAAATGATGTTCTATGCAAACTTCTCAAGCAATAAAAACCTGTTTTGTGATGCATCCGTCCATCCTTGCTCATTTTTGCTTGTTCTCTTCTTTCCTGTCTTTATTGCAGGTATTTGTGCATGTTCTAACATTCATTACATGTTTGGAGCTGTGTTCATGGAGTTTTGGGACATTTTCTGTCTGAAATCTATCCTTGGGTTTGTGATGCGTCTGCCCATCCTTCCCACTACTCACCTCTCCTTGTCCCATGGCAGTTTTGATAGATATTCAACATTCTCCTTCTCTGGAGTATCACCATTTTAGTGTAGGATTTTGCTGTTTTTCCCTTCTCTCTCTCTCTCTCTGTCTCCTTGGCATGGTTAGATTAGGTTTAGATTAGCTTGCCTGCACTGGAATAGCTTGTGGCAGGTAGTTTAGGAGTAGGAACCAGCCTTCTCTGGAGATTCCTTTCTCATTTCTGCAAGTCCCACACTTGGAGAAAGGTTTCAATGTTGTGCAATCACACTAGATGCTAGAGTGATCAACTTAGAAATCTGATCAACATCCAGGGGTGCTGTGATTTTGCATCAACACAACTATAGCCATACATGCAAGTATGCTATCTGTAGATCGCTGATAGTTAACTACAGTGGTGGATCTATTCTTAGCTTATGCCCATGCAAGAGTGAGTTGTCATGCTCCTCAAAGAATCTCCATGAAGAGTGGCATGCAAATCTCGGCATCACTTTGTGTGCTCCACACGCCAATCTCTAAGAATAGACCTGATCTCCAAAATCGGCTAAGTCCTTGAGAGTTTGACTCTACACCTCTGCACGTGATGCCTTCCTATACCTTCGTGCTTTTGCTCCTATGTTGTTCTTCCGCGCGGACTTTGTGTGCAAGTTCAAATAAGTTTTTATCCGATCAACAATGGTGGGCTATCCTAATGAAGTTCCAAATGAGATCAGAAGTAGGTTGCCTCGGTTTCAAGGAAAAATTCCATGAGTGGGGACCAACATCTTAATTTTTTTCCAAAATGTCATGGATGATTATGAAGTTGAATTTGAAGATGTTTATGTTAAATTGTTTATACATACATTAGAGGAAGATGCTAGGGAATGGTATAATTTATTACCAACAAATTCAATTGATTCTTGGGCTGAAATGAAGAATTCTTTTAGATTGCAATATGGTGATAGAACTGACCCCATGTTTCTTCTATCAGAATTTGAAAACATTAAGAATAATCCTAATGAATGTGTACAATATTTTAACACTAGGTTTAATAAGACCTTTTCTAGATTATCAACTAATATAAGGCCCAGTGATGAGTATTGTTTGATTAAATACTCTGATGATTTTTAGAAAATGACATCTTATTACTTAAGATACAAGGCTCATGGACTACGAGGTAATATTTCTGTGGCAATCCAAATAGAGAATAACATCAAAGCCACTAGGAATCCTTCTAAAAGGGAAGGTATCAAGTTTGTAAATCCAAAGAAGCCATAAGCAAGTAAATCCATGGATGTAGAAGAAGTGGTACAAACTCTGGTTGGGATAGTTAAGGAGATCTAATACAAAATTTCTAGAGAGGAGAAAGGGTTGGCCCCAAATCATCAAGTTTAACATAAAGCCCCTAGATATACCAGATTTGGGGATCATCCCAAAGGAGATAATCGAGCGAAGACAAAGGAAAAGGGCCTATGGTTTCGGAAATAAATAACAAGCCTTAAGAGACAACAAGACAATCCCAGACCCATTAACAACAAGAGTTTATGTGGTGGAGGAGGAGCACACTATTGATTGGTGTGATAAATGTCTATCGACCCATCCTTTGTGTGAGCAACTTGCTTTGAAGATAGTGACGCCAATGATGAAGCTAATTTTTTTGATATATGCATGATGGAAAGTCCAAAAGATTCACCGTAAGGGGATACTTATATCAATCTCTTGTATGCTAAAAATATGGAAGACTTTCAGGCTTACGGTAATCAAGTATTCTCCCTCCCTTCTATAGTTAATGCTGATGTTGATATGGCTCAATCATTTGAGCTCCCAAATCATGAATTTGAATATCTAAGAGCATTAATGATTAAAAATTATGATGGTTGAATCCCTTCAGAAGAGGATAAGAAATTTTTGATGAATGTTGTAGTTACCTAAGAGAAGGAATATAACCTTCATAGAAGATAAGCTAAAGGACCTATCCCTTCCCCAAGCCAAAGATACCTCTCTTGACTAATATCCCTACACCTACCCCCAAAAGAAGCATGCCGGATAAAGGCCCTATCAACACATCAAGACCAAGCACTTCTACCTTCGCCCAAGCAATAAAGGATAATATCCCATAAAAAAAAGTCACCCTTACCCCTAATACAACCTTGCCCAAGTATGCTTTGCATGTGACATGGCTCAAATTCTAAGTCAAATAAAAATCACTGTCCCTATTATGGAGTTACTTAGGATCCCAGAGCATAGAAGAAGGGAATTTGAGTATTTGGGGTGAAGGAGGATGTGGTTGTCAAAGAAAGGAATGCAAATAATGTGGTAACTCCCCCCACTATTGCTGAAGTTTAAATGAAAGAAGACCAAGAGAACACAGAAGAACCCCCATAAGTGTATTTAGGTACTTCCTTGGTAGAGTCACAATTGGATGTAGATCCTTTCTTTATCACTGTTATTGTCAATGAGAGGCTTCTCCACAATTGTATGTTTGATTCAGGGGATTCTTGGAACATCATGCCACTAGAATTCATGAATGAGTTAGACATTATGATAACAACTGATTTTGGGAATTTTTTTTTGCCATGTATTCAAGAGAGGTACCTATTGTTGGATACATCGAAGGTATAGTGGAACAAATTGTTTCCTATCCGGAAAATATTTAACCATGAACATGGTTATATATGACTCGCCCTCTACTAAATAAGTCATGTTACTATCTAGAAAATGGGCTTCTAGTGTAGGAGGAAGAGTTCAAATGGATATGTCTTTTGCTTCCATACATTAGGAAGGAAATATAGTCAAGCTACATAAATAAGATAAGATGTTGCACCTTATTGAAGACCCTTTGAATGCTTCTTATGAAGTATTGTTTTTTGATATAGACTTAGGTAACTTTATAGGTTGTGCTGATTTTAAATACCAATGCATGGATATAAATTCACACCTCGAAGACACAAATGTACCATGGACTATGACCTTTGATGGAGCATGTTCTAGTATTGGAAATGGAATTGGGGTGGTTTTGACTTCTCCAAACCATGATTCTTTTAATTTCTCTTTCAAATTGAAGTTTTAGTGTACTAACAATATAGTTGAATATGAAGCATTATCCCTTAGATTAAGAGTTGGATAGAGGCATGAGATTAAATATATGATTGTAAAAGTAATTATGAGTTGGTTGTAAAACAAGTTAGAAAGATATATGCACCAAAAAACTAGAGGTTGAAGCAATATAAACATGTGGTTTGAGACCTCATTGAATTATTTGATTCCTTCAATCTCCTTTACCATGAGAGAACTCAGAATGCAGCATATGACAAGATGGAAATCCTAGCCTCTCACTATGATAATGAAATAATATCTCCTTATTTCAACTATGAAGCGGAAGTACTAGTTAGACCTTCAGTCCCCCGACAACATTCAACATTGACACATTTTCAAAGATGATGTTCGATTCAAAGGTTCTTAAATTGCACATATGAGTTCACAAATCAACTCATTGACCTGGAACCTATGGTGGTGCTATGTGAAGGAAAGGAGACCCTCTTTGGAAAAGATGTAATTAAGTTGAAGAAAAATATTATTCCTAGAGGACTTGTTAGCCTTGAATAAAATTTTGATAGTCTAGATCGAGTTATGAGAAAACCTATCCATGAATGTAGAGATGTTGTAGAGTGAAATTTGGAACTTATCAAAACCTAAGGAAGGTATGGTTAGGAAGCAACATGAATGAAGAAGAAAGGAAATCTTATACTAGAATGCTTTGAGGAAATATCAAGATTTCCTTACATGGTCTTATTATAAGCTCAAATCCTACATGGAAGTTTTGTTTCAACATGAACTTGTTGGAAGTATTGTCATTGATGTCAAAGGATTAATCATTGATGTATTTGGTTAATGGAATCATGTTACGGAAGATGACAGAACTATTGTGAGATATTGACAAAAATAGTACAAAGTAATGGAAATAACCAACAATAGAAAGGGTAGAAACTAAAAGTTTAAATATATGAAAAGAAGAATTTTTTCAAAAGGATTATCATGGTATAAGTGAGATATACAAAATTGTACATAGGAGAGATATATCAACATTTTAAGGTGTTCATATGCCATGTTTTATGGTGAAAAAGAAGATTTAATGATGGCTGGAAGTGATTTAATGATGAAAACAATTTTATTAAAGGAAGGGCCAACAAATTTAATGGAGTATATAACATTTTATTCAATATAAATTATATTAAATAAAGGGGGCTGTGATTTGGCTTAAAGAAGAAAATTAAATAAAAAAAGATTATCCCTAATTCGAACTTAATCAAAATGTGTGTATCTCTTTTTCAAGAAGTGTGAAGTGGTTATAAAAGGAGAGAGGATTGATTGTAATAAGCAAGAAATTTGAGTGATTCTTCATTCAATTTTAAGGGAGAGAAGAAGAGCAAAATATGAAATAGAACAAGAGTGAAGGGAAGATTTAATTTGAATGAAGAGTTAAACGATTTATATATGTGAAGGGACCGAAATAAATAAGAAGAATATCCCGAGTAATAATTTTGTTCTATCACCTATTGAAAGAATAACATAAAAGATAGAAAAGTGTTTGTTTTTCATAAGGAAGGTTGGTGCCTTCATATTCAAAGAGATCAACGCGTCTCTTTGCTTTGAGTTGGTCTTGCTTAGCAAAAGGGGTTGGTGCTCATGTAGGTTAGTGCCTACAAAATTGTAAATTGGGATTGGTGTCTCCCGTATGTTGGCACCTTTACAAACATTTGAGAAATATAATAAAGAATATTTTCTCCATGGTTTTCTCCCGAAAGGGTTTCCACATAAATTTGTGTCTGTTTGCATTGTGTTGGTTTGATTTGCATTAATTGTGATTACAAATATGAGAAGTGTTAAATTTAAAAAATATATCATAATGCTGATTCACACCCCTCTTAGTATTATCTTGTGCTTAAAAATTGGTATCAAAGTGGGTGCTTTCAGGAACAATATATCAATTGGAAGGTAGATATCAGATGCACATATTGCTACTCATCAAGTACAAGAAGGTTTTTCTTTGAACAAGGCTCCATTGTTTGATGGAACAAATTATGCATTTTGGAGCATAAGAATGAAAACATATCTAATGGAACTAGGGTTTGATATTTTGTAATCAATAACAGTTGGATATACAATCCCATCAATTCCATTGACAGATAAAGCCAGAAAGAAGGCTTTTGAAAACAATGCCAAGGTAATGAATGCAATCCTATGTGGCCTATCAGAATCTAAGTTTGTTAAAGTAATGTAATGTGACACAACAAAGGAGATATGGGACAAACTTCAAACTATCTACGAAGGTGATGACAAGGTTAAAAGGGCTAAGCTTCAAACCCATAGGAGACAATTTGAGAGCCTAAAAATGAAGGATGAGGAGAATGTTGCAGCCTATCTTCTTCACGTGGATGAGGTTGTCAATGCCATAAGAGGGTTAGGTGAAAATATTGAAGAATCCATGATCGTTCAAAATATTCTAAGATCTCTACCATCAAGATTTGATGCTAAGGTGTCTACCATTGAAGAAATGAAGGATCTTGATAAGTTGAGCATGGATGAACTACATGGAATACTGACTGTGTATGAAATGAGGATTGAGTCAAATAGACCATCAAAGAAGGAAGCTGCATTCAAAGTCTCAAAGAAAGAGAAAATCAAAGAACCTGAGTCGAATGAGAACTCAAGAAATGAAGAAGATGATAAAGAAGCCTTGTTCATTCGAAAGTTAAAGAAAGGATCTGGAAAGTACAAAGGTAAGTTACCATTTAAATGTTTTAACTATGGTAAAATTGGTCATTTTGCAGCTAAGTGTACAGAGAAAAAAGATAGCGATGATGAGGAAAGAAAACCTAAATTCAAAAGGGAATTCAAGAAAAACAAAGGTAATAAAAGATTTGGAAAACAAAAGAAAAGCTTATATTTAAAAGGAAGTAGTAGATCATCCGAAGAAAGTGGGATAAGTGACTCAGATAGTGATAATGAAGAAATATTATTCATGGCTATAAAAGATGACTTAGAAAGAGATGAAGACATGGAAGAAAAAATTTAAGTGAATCTCGAAGAGGAACTTATTTGTGCCTTGAGAGAGAGTTGAAAGCTCTTAAAAGAAAAATTAGAAAAAAATTTACAACTCCTAAAGTATGTCAAGAAGATCATAACTTTGAAGCTAAGATGTCACAATCTATCGAAGAATCAAGAAAGATGATCGTGGATCTAAAAACCAAAATTGAAGAAGCAAAATGAGTTGAAGATGAATTAAAAAATTAGCTAAGGATTAAGGAAGAAGATTTCAAAAGCGTGAGTCACGATCATTTCTTTGAGAAAGGAATTAGAAAAATCAAATGAAAAAGTTACAAGTAATCTAAAATTTGAGAAAATTCCTGAGATACTAGATAAAATTCTGAACCGACAGAAGTCAACATCCGACAAGACTAGTCTTGGATATAGGGAAAGACAAGACACCGCTAACACAAAAGGTATAGAGTCGTCAAAAGAGACAAAAGTAGAGAAGTCAAAGACCTATGTAGAGACACTCAAGGAACCTATGAAGAATGAAGAGTTAAAAAGGGAGAACAACTTTATGAAGATCAACACTTCTTATAAGGAAAACAAATATGAGAACCAGTTTAGAAGACCAAATCCTCCAAGATATTCCCACATGTTCAGGTTTGAAATTTTTTTCTATGGCTATTGCTTCTATTATAATCATTTTTGTTATAAATCAATAGATTGTAGAATATAGATGAGAGACAACAATATAAAGAATAAAGGTGTGTATGGATTCTCAAATAGAAATTACAACTCCTTTGCTCCTTTATCCAACTATGTTAAAGATATTGTTTGTTATAACTGCAATAACTATGGACATATGGCAAGATTTTGTAGAAGTGGGTATGTAGAACCATCCAAATCAAACCAGAAGGTAATTGCTTCGAGAATAAAGAAGAAAGAAGCTACAAATTTTTGGAAACAAAAGAAAGAGGATGATGGGAAAGATAAAGATAAATATATGATTGTTCAAACATCATTCCATGCACAGGATGAAGGGAAAATGTGGTACATTGATAATAGATGTTCAAGACATATGACTAGAGATAAAAGTAAGTTCATCTCATTTAAGAAAGTAAATGAAGGTACGGTGAAATTCAAATACTTGCTAAAGTAAAGATTGCTGGAAAAGGTATGTTGAGTCTTGATAATGGTAAAAAAATAGAGAATGTTTTATATGTTGAAGGATTAAAGCATAATCTCTTAAGTGTAATCCAAATGTGTGATTAAGGACACACACTTACGTTTTATGCTGAAGGGTGTGAGATAAGGAAGGAAAAAATGGGAGAGTTAGTTGCAGATGCACATAGAACCAAAAATAACCTATACATGCTCAGAGAAATAAAATGAGATAAATGTTGTGCAAGTCAGGTTGATGAGAGTTGGCTATGGCATAGAAGGATGGGGCATATAAATTTTGATATTCTTGTGAAAATCAGCAACAAACAAAGCATGCAGATATGCCTAAGGTAATGAAACTCGCAAGTACTTTATACAAGCCATGTCGGATGGAAAACAAACCAGAGTGAAGTTTAGAATGAAGGAGTATTCATCCACCAAACCAATAGAGCTGATTCATATGGATTTATGTGGACCTACAAGAATGTAGAAGTGTACAAGGTGAGATTTATTTCATGTTATTCATTGATGACTACACTAAAATGACTGGGGTATCATTTCTAAAGGAAAAGTCAAAGCATTTGAGAAGTTTAAACATTTCAAGGATTTAGTAGAAAATGAAACTGGATTGAAAATAAAGTGCCCGAGGTTAGATCATGGATGTGAATTCACCTCAAATGAATTAATTGAATATTGTGAAGATCATCAAATCAAAAGATAGTACTAGGTCAGCAAGGACTCCACAACAAAATGGAGTGGTAAAAATAAATAGTTGAATTATCCAAGAGATGTCTAGAACCATGTTAAATGAATCTAAGCTATCAAATACATTTTGGAGAGAAGCGGTAAATACAGATTGTTCATATCTTGAATAGAGGGAAAATCAGAGTTAATCATGACAAAACTCCTTATGAATTGTGGAAAGGAAGACCAACTACTGTAAAATATTTCAAAGTGTTTGGGAGTAGATGCTTTATTAAAAGAAATGAAGATAACTTGGGAAAATTTGATTCAAGAGCAGATGAAGGAATTTTTCTTGGCTACTCTATTAAAAGAAAAGCCTACAGATGCTATAACAAAAGACTAAAAACTATAGTAGAAAGTGAAAATGTGAGAGTGGATGAAATTGTGAATCAAAAAGCTAAAGAACCTATAGAAGAGCCATTAGAAATACCCAAGGTAGTAGAAGAAAAGGAAGAGGAAGAAGATGTTGAAAAATTAAGTAAATCTGAAAGGCATGATGCCAACACACCATCTCACTTTGTTAAGAAGAATCATGCTGAAATTTATATCATTGGAAACCTTGATGATGGAGTACATACAAGAAGAAGAATTGTAAGTGCATCAAAACCAATAAATTTCTCCTTATTATCCAAAATAGAGCCAAAGAACTTTACAAAAGCCAGCCATGACAAACATTGGATAAAGGAAATGGAGGAAGAGTTATATCAAATTGAGAAGAATGAAACATGGGAAATCGTACCTAAGCCAAAGGATCGAACGTGATTGGCACTCAATGGGTATTACTAAATAAATTGAATGAAGATGGACAAGTCACTCAAACAAGGCAAGGTTAGGATGTAAAGGGTATGCTCAAGTATAAGGTGCTGATTTTGAAGAAACTTTTGCTCTGTTGCTAGATTAGATGCAATTAGAATTTTTCTTACTTTTCGCAAATTCAAGAAATTCAAATTCTATCAAATGGATGTCAAATCAACTTTTCTAAATGGGAAATTAGAAGAGGAACTATACATAGAACAACTTAAAGGGTTCCTCCTATCAATAAATGAAGATTATGTGTGTAAGTTGAAGAAGGCCTTGTATGGATTAAAACAAGTCCCCAGAGCATGGTACTCTAGGCTTGATAAGTATCTACAAGACCAACAGTTTAAGAGAGGACCTGCATTGATAGACATATTTACATTAAAATTAAAGGTGAACACCAACCGATTGTTGTTGTGTATGTAGATGACATAATTTTTGGAGACAATGAGGAAATGTCTAAGAATTTTTCTGAAGACATGCAAAAGGAGTTTGAGATGTCTATGTTGGGAGAGTTATCATTTTTCCTTGGATTGCAAATTTCTCAATCTGATAAAGGAATATTTATATCCCAAACCAAGTATGTGAAGGAAATGTTGAAGAAATTTGGCATGGAGGAGTGTGCACCTGTTAGCACACCTATGGCTACTAGGACTAAGTTGAGCAAAGATGATGAATCTCTGAATGCTGATCAAACTCTCTATAGATCAATGATTGGGAGTTTACTATATGTGACGACATCTAGACCAGACATCATGCAAGTAGTGGGTATGGTTGCACATTTTCAAGCAGGTCCAAAAGAAACACATGTGCAAGTTGTAAAACACATATTCAGATATCTAAAGGGAACTATGGATTATGGGTTATGGTACCCAAGGGGTAAAGACTTCACATTGGTAGCTTATACAAATTCAAATTGGGCAGGATGTGTGGATGATAGAAAAAGTACAAGTGGAGGAGCATTCTTCCTTGGAGACATCCTAGTATCTTGGTTAAGTAAAAAGTAGAACTCTATATCCTTATCCATAATAGAAGCAGAGTATATAGCAACAGTGTTATGTTGTACTCAAATTCTATGGATGAAGCAAACCTTAAAAGATATCAAAGTAGAGTATGATCATCCAATCTCCATATTATGTGATAATACCAATGCGATAAGTATTTCAAAGAATCCAGTTATGCATTCCATAAAAAAACATATTCCCATAAGATATCACTTCTTAATAGAGAAGGTGGCATAAAAGAAGGTAAAGTTGGAATTTGTTACTACATCTGAATAGATAGCAGATATCTTCACCAAGCCACTTCTAAAGGAGACATTTGAATATCTACGATAGAAGTTGGGAGTAATATCCTTTTCTTCTTCCCATTGAAAAACCAAGAGAAGTATCAGTTGAGGGGGAGATAGACATTACAATATTCAGATCCTAGATTGTCCCTTTACCATTGATGTCAAAGGGGGAGTTACAACAAGGGGGAGGGTTGTCATCAATGGAAAAGGGGGAGATTGTTGGAAGTATTTTCATTGATATCAAAGGCTTAATCATTAATGTATTTGATTAACGGAATCATGTAAGTAAGGTGACATAACTATTGACAAATATTGACAGAAATGGTAGAAAGTAATGGAAATAACCAACAATATAGAAGGGAAGAAAATGAAAGTTTAAATATATGAAAAGAAGCATTTTTGCATAAGGATTATCATGGTATAAGTGAGATATACACAATTGTACATGGAGAGAGATATGGACATTTTAAGGTGTTCGATGCCATGTTTTATGGTGAAAAAGAAGATTTAACGATGGCTAACAATGATTTAATGATGACAAAAATTTTACTAAAGGAAGGGACAACACATTTAATAGAGTATATAACATTGTATTTAATATAAATTATATTAAATAAAGGAGGCTGCGATTTGGCTTAAAGAAGAAAGTTAAATAAACAAAGATTATCCTTAATGCCGATCTTAATTAAAAAGTATGTCTCTGTTTCAAGAGGTGTGAAGTGGTTATAAAAGGAGAGAGGATTGATTGTAATTAGAAAGCAATTTGAGTGATTATTCATTCAAGTTTAAGGGAGAGAAGAAGATCGAATATGAAATAGAACAAGAGTGAAGGGTAGGTTTATTTTTAATGAAGAGTTACAGAATGATTTATATATGTGAAGGGACTGAAATAAATAAGAAGAATATCCCGAGCAGCATTTTTGTTCTATCACCTTAAAAAAACAACATAAAAGATAGAAATGTGTTTGTTTTTCATAAAGAAGGTTGGCTCTGTTCATATTCAAAGAGATCTGTGTCTCTCACTTGAGTTGGTGCTTAACAAAAGGGGTTGGTGCTCCTATAGGTTGGTGCCTACAAAATTGTAAATTGGGGATTGGTGTTTCCCATATGTTGGTGCCTCTGAAACATTTGAGAAATATAATAAATAATATTTTCTCTATGATTTTCTCCAAAGGGTTTCCATGTAAATCATGTGTATCTGTTTGTATTATGTTGGTTTGCTTTACATTAATTGTGATTACAATTATGATATTAAGTGTTAAATTTAAAAATATATCATAATATTGATAAATTCCCCCTCTCAATATTATCCTGTGCTTAACAGAAATACCATTAGAGCCTTATATAAAGCCTTTCAGGAAAAATGAAAGGCCTCACCGACCCCCTCCTTACCTGACCAAGATGAAAGAGGAGTTAACAAAAATGAGATATGGTGGGATAATCCAACCCACTAGGTACTCCTTATGGGTGGAAAAATTGGTACCAGTTAGAAAGAAGAATGGGGATATTAGGCTTTGTGTTGATTTCAAGAATATGAACAAAGCATCACTCAAAGATAATTACTCATTACCTAACATGGATAATATGCTACAAAAGGTAGTAGGATCTAAGTTATTATCTACATTGGATGACTTCTCGTGTTATGGTGAAACAATCAGAACAATTCAAAACCACTTTCACCACCCTTTGGGGAACATATGTCTATGTTAGGATGCCTTTTGGGATAATGAATGCTTGTGTAACCTTTCAAAGAGCCATGGATGTGGCCTTCTCTGGTTTCATTAATGATTTCATTGTAGTTTATCAATATAATGTAACTATCTTCTCTAAGAAAGGGGTGACCATTTGGAGAGCCTTGAAAAGATATTGATTAGATGCAGAGAATATGAGATCTCATTGAACCCAAACACGTGTCTTTTAGGTTACAACATGATTTTTTTTGGGACACATAGTATCAAAAAGAGTTGTGATAGACCCCAAGAGGGTGGAAGCAATTGGTAAAGTCTCCGTTCTCATGTCTAAGAAATGCATCCAATATTTTTTTGGATAAATAAATTTTGTAAGAGGGTTTATGTCTAAGTTTGATGATATCACTCTCCCCAATATATGCATGTTAAAAAATTATTAAGTCATCAAGTGGGGAGAATGGGATGTTTAAGCATTTGAAGGAATAAAAAGGGAACTCAAGAATGCCCCCATATTGGCCAACCTGGATTATAAAAATGAGTTTCAAATGTTCTCTTTTGCCTCATAAAATATAATTGCCTCTATGGTATTACAAAAATGAATAAGGGAACAAGAAACCCATTTCCTTTTTTAGCAAAGCCTTGCAAGGGTCTGAGTTAAAATATTCCATTATGGAGAAACAAGCTTTTGCCTTGGTGAAAGCTACTAAAATTTTCAAACCCTATATTTTGAGTTCCAAAATCATAGCTTATGTGCCTCATACAATGGTGAAAGACAAAGGTGTAGGTGGGTGAACAAGCTCCAAGAGTATGACATGGAGATTTAGACCACAAAGCTGGTTAGAGGCTTGACCTTAGCAAGAATGGTGGTAGAAAGAAATTTTCGTAATTGAGATACATAGTTTTGAAGAAGACGAGAAACACCCTCATGGTAAAGTAAGTACCTCAGATTGGTACAAGGACATAGTCTAATACCTAAGAAGCTTTAATTCCCTACTCACCTAGACAAAAAATCAAAGGAGGACACTCAAGCTAGTTTCTCAAAAATACATTTTGATTGATCATGGACTGTATTTGAAAAGCCCAAAAGGAATCCTATTAAGATGTATTATAGAGGATGAGGCCCCTAAAATAATTACTGAGTTTCATGGAGGGATGTGTGGTGGCCATTTTGTTGGGAGAGTTATTTCCCACAAAATATTAAGAGCAGGTTATTAGTGGCCTTTTCTTTTCAAGGATGTATCCATTTTGGTTCAAAAATGTGAGATTTTCTAACATTTCTTTGGAAGGATGAAAGCTTCTAGAGCTCTTCCCTTACAACTTGTTTCAGTGGAGGCTCCATTCAAATAGTGGGGACTATATTTTATAGGTGAGATATTAGATTCCTCAAGTGTTGGCCACAAATGGATATTGGTGGCCAATGACTATTTCACTAAGTGGTTTGAAACTATCCCTACCAAGAAGGAAACTCATCAATTAGTTATGGATTTTACCCTTAATCACATAATTTACAGGTTTGGGGTCCCTACCAAGATAGTTGTAAATAATGCTATGATTTTTTAGATAAATACCATTGGAAACAATGTGCTAGGAGTATGGAATAAACTTGGCCTATGTATCAAAATACAATCCCCAAGGAAATTGCCAAGCATAATCAAACAACATGAACTTTCTTAAAATCCTCAAAAGAACATTAGAAACAAATAAGAAGAAATGGGGTGAGAAACTCAAGTTTACATTGTGGGAAGACATAGTTACCACCAAAAGAGCAATCGCTAAGATCCCTTTCAAATTATTCTATGGGGTTCAAGATATTTCCCCCTTCACTTGCGACTCTCTTCTTATCAATTTATGTAAAAATTCAAATATAGGGAAGGGGTAAGCCCTTATAAATATAGGATCAACCATATCATGGAATTGGATGAAGCAAGGAGAGAATCCCATCGAGACATGTCAAGTTCGGGGAAAAGCTCAAGAAAATACTTGACTAGAAGATTACTCTAAGAACTTTTCATGTGGAAACCTGGTTCAGTTATGGTATAACAAACATGAAGACAAGGGAAAGCATGAGAAATTTGATGCCTTATGGATGGGCCCTTACTATCAACATAAGAATTAGAGAGAACACCTTTTTCATAAGAGATTTTGAGTGACAATTTCTCAAGTTTCCTATTAATGACAGTATATTGAACACTTCTTGGACTGAAAAAAATATTCAAGTATGTCCTTTGTATGATTTATAGTTATGTGTTTTATTTTGTTATTTCATTTTTGTGCTCTGGTCTACAAAGTGACTGTGTTTCTTTAGTTATCACTATACCTATGAGATGTTATGTATCGATTTAAAAGACATATGTGTTTATCCTCATGAATCAATTTCCTAATGGGCTAGGCACTTGGTATGTACCTTGTGAAGTGTTATTTTTAGTCCTTGTGGAACTGCACGGTGCGGTGCATCCTTGAGCCGGAGCTGATGTTGGTACTGATTCTCGAGCCTCTATTTAGAACTAAGTCGAGTCTTCCAAAATTTACCCCTAACCTTAAGAATATGATTTACATACAACAACACCAAAGGTTTCGATTATCCAAAACTACTCCTTCCCAAAAATTTTAACAAATTGTAAGATGGGGCCTACCATTCAATTTTTAAAGAGGTTGATTGCACTAAGTTGGTAATCCACTAATGTAAAGCTTAATGTTCCACGAGTTGCTCCAATTTGTGGAAGCACAAAAATCAAATCGGGACCAGAGTGAAATTTTGGCATGGTGGGCTATCATTCACATTGACTTAGTCTCACAAGCTAAAGCATGCAAAATATACCACGGGGTGACCATTTGCGAGGAATGTGGCTATATAGAAAATATGCAACACACTAGTTTAATGTTCATCACATATGTCATAAGGGTGGTATTCCGCAGACTTAAAACATCTCAAGGGACACTCAGGAATCCACCAAATGCCATGGAAAATGCAAAAAAACTAAGAGACCCACATGGAAAAGAGAAATGCAAAGAAGAGACACAAAAAGTAAATGAATCATTTTCACCAATAACTCTCATTACAGTGTGCAAGTCATGCAAGATTTATAAAAATAGAATTACTTTAATGTCCAGAGGTATGTTCATTAAAAAAAAAAAAAGTAATTGAATTAACAAAGAAGATGAAAAGAGCATATATATATACTAGGAACAAAATGGGGATTCTATAGGGGCCCCAACCCTTGAAATTCACATGAATTTTGGTATATATATAAAAAGGGATGTTTTGTAACTAAATACATTTTTAATTTATGATTACAAAATCCTCCACAAAGGTGGGGATCTGATCTAACATATTTTCATCCTAAATTCAAATTCTTTGCGGTCTTGAGCCCCATAAATATATTGAACATCTCTTGCTAAATCGCGAGACATACCCAACATTGAGTTTTCTCCAAGGTGTGGGACCTTGCAAGGTGAGAAAAATCTCTAGAGAAAGCTAGTTCTTACCCCTCTGTTTAGGTGTATGCATGAATTTTGTAGAGGTTCAATGCTAAATCCTACTCTAGATTCCAAGGAGACAAAGTTAAAAGATGCAAAAGGAAACAAAACTAAGTAAAAATGGTGATACACCAAAGGAGTGATGAAATTTTTCTTGAAAATAAACACAAATCATAGAGATGTAACACCAAAGCATGCACATAGATTTCTAGAATATAATGAAAGATCATAAGACAATGATAAACACATGAGAGGATTGGAGGATCATTCACAAAACATGCATTACCATTCCCAAGTTTAATACAATGCATTACAATGGAAGAGAGGAAAAAACGTGCCACAATATCCATGGAAGGTCTAAACTCCTCAATTCATGTGCCAAGGGGAAGAGGGGAGTCTGCAAGAACAAAAACGTCCAACCCTTTACAAATGAGCCAAAACTAGCTTTTAATGATGAAGTAGAACGAAGGAAAGGTAAAAAATGTGGGAAAATTGATTTGAGATCTCCAACCACCAACAAGATCCATTAAAAAAATAAGGGAACCCTCAAAAATCCATTTTTCAATGCATTTGGCCATGCTGGAGAAGAAACGAGTGCCATACCTCATCAATTTTGGTGGTTGGGGGTCGGTTCTACATTTTTTCCCATGCTGAGACATTTCTTCAATTTTCTCCCACAAATCTCCACCAAAAATCAAAATTGAATAGTCCATCATGTGGAGAATTTCAACAGCTTTCCAATGATATAAAAAATACAAAAATCCGCTGGATCAAAAGATATGGCCCTCTGAAGATTTAGGGAAAAACAGGTGAAATTAGGGCAAAATTAGGGTTCACGGGCCAAATTTGAACTTTTTCCTCCTTTTTTGAATTGGGAAAAATTCCCAAAAATCTCCCACTGACTTCCACCTCTCTACTACCACATGGCACCCTCTCATTGATCCATGGGTTCAAACGATCATTCTGCCCTTTTTGTGAAATTGGAAAATTTTCCAAAAATACTCGCACCTCTCACCACTCTCCGGACACGTGGCACCACCATATGTTTACTTGGGGGGATGCGCTCCATTTTTTACCTTTGCGCCATTAACCACTTTGGAAAAATTCCAAAGTCCTTCCACCCCACTCCCCAACCCACCCACAAGGACACATGGCACCATCTCATTGCTTTGTGGGCTTTCGGCCAAAATTTTCCCTTTACCCCTTTGACCCCAAAAACTCTAAAGTCCTTCCCAAAATTTTCCCTCGACCTACACATGGCCCATCTCATTTCCTTGGGATTTCCCCAAAATTTTCCCTTTACCCTTTGAAAAGGCTAAGTGCCAAATTTTTTCCCATGGGCCCGCCTTGGGAAAATTTCCCCTCCAAACTCCGCCATAACTTGCAAAATACAAGGAGTTAGGAGGACTTATTTACCTTTCTGGAAAGGGGAGAAAATTCTCTATCTGATGAAGCAATACCTAAAATTTTGAGTGCCTAAAATGTGTAAAAATTTGACTGAGGCACAAGGAAGGAAAGAATGAAGACAAGTTAGCCAAAATAAGCAGGGGGCTTATTTTGGATAACAATTTTGGCAACTCAGAGGGGTCATCTACCTGCTGGATGAAGTGACCAGCTACTCCTGAAGCAATCCATTGGGAAATGGAGTCATCAACTTAACTACTTGTTACTCTCAATTCATTAGAAAATCTCTAAGATGAAGATTGTGAGAGTAGAAAATTACTTTGACCTGGAACATGATCTATAAAAGATGCATCCTTGGGGCAAAAAAACTTGTGCCAAAGCACTTAGGGAAATGTAAATCTAAGCTACAAAAAAACAATGTGCATAAGCACTTGAGAGAATGAAAAATCTAAGCTAATATGTACAAGGTGAGAAGTTTCCCTTCTAGTAGCAATGCTTTAGATGGATTCCATTAACTGGAATCTGCAGTTCCTCACCATCCAATGTAGACAATTAGAAGGCATTGTTGTTTTTTTGCATTTTGTGACTATGTAGGGGCCACTCCAAATGGCATCAAATTTTGAATGCCTTCCTGGCTTTTCTTGGTCCGCATCCCATTTCAACACTAAATCTCCAACTTGGAAAGTTCTAGCCTTAGCTTTCCTATCAAAGCTTCTCTTGATCAAAGCTTGGTCCTTCTCCATTGTTTGGGCTGCATGCTCTCTGATTTCTTGAGTTCCATCAATTCTACATATCTAACCTCCATGGGCTCAAACTCTAACAATTCCAATTGCTTCATGAGTTCCAATGTTGGCAACTCAAGTGACATAGGCAAGATTACCTCTTTCCCATAAACAAGTCTAATGGAGAGTTACCTATGGATCTCTTGGGAGTTATCCTATCAGCCCATAGAGCTGATTTGAGCTTAGTGTGCCAAGTCCTCTTGATTTTCATCAAGAGTCCTCTTGATGATCCTTAATAGATTCTTGTTTGTGGACTCAGCTTGGCCATTACCTTGAGGGTAATAATTTGATGAAGTGCTCAAATAGATCCCATTTCTAATAACCCATTCAGTTACCTTTGATCCTATGAATGCCAACACATTATCTGATATTATAGTGGTAGGTATACCAAATCTGGTTGTATCCCCTCATAGAAGTCTAGAATGCTAGATTCATTTGCCTCTTTGAGTGCCACCGCCTCAGTCCATTTGGTGAAGTAGTCTATTGTTAGAAATCCATTTGTGCCCTTGGCTTGAGTTTGGATTAATGACTCCAATGAAGTCCAAACCCCATTGCATGAATGGCTGGTCAACTGAGATTGGGTGCAATGGAAGTGTTGCTAACCTCTCTTTCCGTGAAGAATGCACAATTCTTGCACCTCTTGATCCATGCATAACAATCACTAAACATTTTGGGCCAATAATAACCAGCCTTCATGATCTTGAGAGCTGTCACTCTTGGAGAAAAATGACCCCCAATCTGATCCACCATGGAACTCTTCTAACATTTTCTCAATCTGATTTGTCCCAATGCATCTCAGCAACACTCCATTGATATCCTTTTTGAACAAGACACCATCAACAAGTGCATATGGAATAGCCTACAATCTGAAGTGTCTTCTTTTGGCTTTGTTCATCTCTGGAGGGCATAGGCCTATTTGTAAGAAGTGCATTATGTCTTGGGTCCAGCAAGGAGTGAGCATACCACCATTTTCTTCTTGAATATCTCTTTGTTCTTGGTTGTCTTGCAACACCAAAACAACATTCTTCTCTTTGCTTTGCTTCAATTGGTTGACTCAAGGCCAATTTCTCACACAATCCCTTTCCTCATACCAGCTTGGTGACTTTGATCTCAATGTCATACTCCATGACACGAGTAATCCACCCCACATTTTTCATTTAGATCTTTGTTGAGGAGGAAGTCTTTAACTCCCACATGAGAAACCAACAATTGAACCTTGTTGTTTGAAACTAGATGCTTAAATTTCTTCAAGCTCCTAATCACTACAAGAACATGCTTCTCAATGAAGGAATACCTTACTTCATAGTCCTCCAAGCTTTGGCTAAAGAAGGCAATTGGCTGCTCTACATTTTCTTCATTCTGCTGTACTAAAATTGTAGAAATTGTATCATCACCACCAAATGCATAAAGGATGAAATCTTTGGAGAAATCTGGGTTAATGAGAGTTGGAGCCTGTGAGATAGCTTCTTTGATTGCCTCAAAACTTGCCTTACCTTCAGCTTTCCATTTGAATGCCACACTTTTCTTCAACATCATAGTTATTGGCTTGACAAGGGCTGCAAAGTTTGGAACAAACCTTCGAACAAAATTGATTCTTCCCAAGAAACTTTGAAGAGCCTTCTTATGCCTTGGCAATGGTAGTGCTCTTATTGCTTCAACCCTCTCTAGATCAATTTAACCCTTCTTTGGAAACAATGTGGCCTAGAGCTTGCCTTCATGAGCTAGAAAAATGCATTTTTGGGATTCAAGGATACCCCAAATCTTCTACATCTTTGGAACACTTGTCTCAAATGAAAGAGATGGTCTGCTGCACTTTTAGAAAATACAATAATATCATCTAGGTATATCAACACTATTTTGTTGATCAATCCCTTGAACGCCATATCCATTGCCCTTTGAAAGTAGCTCCGTGTTAGACAACCCAAATGGCATTTTTCTATATGCATAGGTTCCCCATTTGGTGGTGAAGGTTGTTTTGAACTGATCCTCTTCCTTTACCATGATCTGATTATACCCTAATAACCATCTAGCAATGAAAACCTCTCAGAGCCAAAAACAACTTGCAAAATCTGCTCCATAGAAGGAAGTGGGTAGTGATCCTTGAGGGATGCTCTATTCAAATCTCTAAAGTCTACACACAACCTGATTTCTCCACTCTTCTTTTTCTAACTGAACCAAGTTTGCAACCCATCTTGAATGCTTGATGGGGAATATGATACTTGCCTCTATTAACTTGTTTAATTCCTTCTTCATTAGAGGCTTAATGTGTGGATTGACTGGCCTTTGCTTTTTCCTGATGGGCTTAGCATCTTGATCTAGTTCAATTGTGTGTTTTGCTAGCTTGGGATTGAAACCTCTCAAGCCTTCATAGCTCCAAGAAAATACATCTGAACTCTTGGAAAAGTTGCATGAACTGAACTCATACCTTTCTTGCTCTGGTTCCACTTTACCAATTTGAAGTGACTTGCCTTCTCCAACTGAGATGGGCTCTGAATCCTCTCCCTTGACTTGGATGTTTGCTTTCTCCTTCCTAAATTGATCATTAGGATTGAAAATAGACTCTAAAGTCACAAGTCCTTTTGGTAGTTTGTTGGTTCTCAGCTGTACCACTTGATCACCATATTGTTGTTCTAACTTTTCCTTGATTTTTGGCTGAGAACTCAGCTTCCTCTTGCAAGAAATTGATGATTTGTTGGTCACTCTCAAACACTTGCCAACTTGCATTATTGTCTGCACTGATGGCCTCACAATCACATGGATGTTTGGCTATATTTTATCTCTTTTGATACTTTCCACAACATCAAAAGTTGCTCCAACTGACTGCAAGCCTATCAACAGCTTGGTTCTCTTTCCTAGGGATGGAGTTGATGCCAAAGCCCTCAAAATCCTCAATGAGGTCCCACACCCTATTCTTATAACTTTTGAGTAGGTCATTCTTGGCAGCATGTTGTCCTTTAACTTGATTAACAATCAGCTCACTATCACCAAAGACTTGTAAGTTTTTGATGCCTCTCTTCCTTGACCAATGTAATCCATGTATCAAAGCCTCATATTCAACAATGTTGTTAGAACATGCAAACTGAAATCTAAAAGCTGAATAATACTTAATGCCTTGAGGTGAAACAAGCATAGCTCCCCTCCTACACCTTGTCTACTTCTTGATCCATCAAAGAACAACTGCCATACCTCATTGTCATCTTTATGGTCTGGCTTGGTGATGCTAGGAAGAGGCTGATTTTCTTCATGCATGTAATAGACTCCTAGTTCAGATTCCTCTATTTCCTTGTAGGGATCAAAAGCATGTACCTTTCTTTCCCATTCATCAAGATTCAAATCTGAATGCTTCCAACTTTGGTGTCAGCTTCATGTGTGCTTGGATAATCCTCTTGATCAAACGCTGAACAATTGGCATTGATTGGGCTTGGAGTATGAGGCTCAATGTGAAAGTTTGCAATAGGTTCGACCTGATTGTGGCCTTGGCTCCATACCTTGTCCTAAATAGCATGTGTGACCAATCAATAGATAGGTAGCCTCCAATTCTAGCTATGAAATCCCTTGACAAACATATGGCAAAGAGTGGTGGCAAATCTATCACCGACACATCTTGCAAAATAGTGACATTGGGGCATGCATGCAAAGTAAGGCTCAAATATTTAATTACCCCAACTATTGCTACTATTGTCCCATCTAATTGCACCACCCCCTTGGATATGACTTCATATTGAAGGCCCAAATGATCAGCTATTTTCTTGGGCATCACGGAACTACTTGCCCTAGAATCAATCATACAATTATGTACTAGTTTATCCCCAATGATCAATGAAACATAGAATGGAGGGGGCTTCAAAATTTTACCTTGTTGTCCTCCATGATTCCCTCAGCTGAGTAGCATTTGTGAGTACCTTCTCTTACATATGAGCTTGAGCTGATTTGAGGTTGACCAATTCTTCATGGTAGCTTGTAATAGATCCCTTTGTCCTGGGATGGATAGTGACTCCCACATAGATATGTTCACATTGGTCTTCTTCATTTGTTCAATGATGTTAAATGGGGATGAACCATCTCTTTGCTTCCCTTTAGTCTACATTCTTTTTCTTGTACATGGGCTACAATAGCTGGCATTTGAGCTGGTCTAGAAGGTGGCTTGGGCTGTCCTTGCACATTTGGAACTACATTTTTCTTGCCAACACCTTGTGGAGTGATGGAAGGTTGTGAATCACTTGGATCTAATGACTTCCCTTCACCAATATTCCTCTTCTTTGACCATGTGTTAGCTACTACACTCTGAGAAGGTGTTTGATTCATACCACAAAAATCTTCAGCCTGCCAATTCACAAGTGTAGTCTCATTTGGAGTTGTATCTTGTTGAGATGTCCCTTGTTGTTGGTTTGTTTCTTGACTCACTCACTCTCTACACCAGTTTTTGTCACCATCAAAGCTTGGTTCAAAGCACCATTGAAGCACATAGATTGGTTGTGAGGTTCATTGCATGGGAAACACCAATCATACTCTTGAGCTATATTATTTTGCACTGCACTAAGGCTTTAGAGGTAGATGCAACATTGGGGTTATAGGGCTGAAATGGTCTATTGGTAGGAGGCCTTACTTGATTTTGATTTGCAGCTGGGTTGGGTGGCCTATTAGGCTGATATGGTTGTCTATTAGGCTGAGTTTGAGGCTGATAAGAAGGCCTAAAACTTTGAGCTTGTTGCCTCTTGAGCGTAACCATCTCATTGCCCAAATTTTGCAATTGTTTCATAATTTCTTGAAGCTCATTTGAGGCACTAGAGGATGAAGTAGAAGTTTCATTTGAACTCTTGATTTCTAGGAGTGGGAATAGAGCTAAAGTAGGTGCTTGACTAGTACTTGGGCTTTCCAACTCTAGATATAAGGGCATAGGAGGCCTAGGTGCAAGTTTACCAGCTTGGATCAAACAATTCTCAGCCCTAATGGTGATGTTGTAAGTCTGCAGTATAGTTGCACCTCCCATGGATTGATCAACATAGAAATGTCAGAATTTAAAGCCTTGAGAAAGTATAAGAAAGCACCTTGAGCTGTTGGCCTCACTACCAATGGGATTCTATCCCATGTTCTTTGAAATCTGAAATTGAAGTCTGTTAGCTACTCATTGGGAGCTCTCTTGATAGTTGTCAGTTGCTCCAATAGAGACAAGTTGTCCCCTTTCTCTCCAAATTGGTTATGGAGGGTCAGTGCACAATCGGGTTCCAATTTTGATAGAGCCTACCTCAAGGCTCCTAAACCATTGCAAGGCTTTCCCTTTGAATGAAGATGCCAACAATTTGATAGTAATTTACATCTCAACAATCTCATGGATTACACAAACATTAGCAATGTCTTTGACATGATCACCAAGGAGTGGTCTGATTTTCTCCAGTAAAGTATGGGATGTTCTTCAATGCTGCAATTGAACTGGTTTTGTGCATTGAGAGCAAGTGGGCTGCTATGCCAAGTAAAGTTGACATAAGGATTGGGTTGTGCCATTTTGATTGGCTCCGAGAACCCTTGTTGATTGATGAAAGGTCTACCAGTGGAGGAGTTGATAGAGTTCTGTTTGGTGGAGATGGAGACCTTTGAATCCTTCTTCCTCTTTCTCCTCTTTCTAGGGGATAATTGTAGATAGTTAAACAATCCCTCTTCTCTAGTCCTTGACCTTGTTTGGATCCTTCTCATGAATCTTCAAGCTTGACTCTGAAAACCAGTTGATTCTATCCTTTTGAGTCGCCAGATGTGCAAATCAAGGCTCTTTCAAGCAAGAAACTTACAACAATTACACATCAACTTTGTTGTAATAAAGATGAAGACCTCTAAGGTCCCACTCAGGTGTGCCAAAATTATTAGTGCAAATCTACAACACCCCCTAAATGACCTTCAGATCTATAGTCCAGAATTGGGTCATTTAGTGTGATTGCACAACATTGAGTTTTCTCCAAGGTGTGGGACCTTGCAAGGTGAGAAAATCTCTCCAGAGAAAGCTGGTTCTTACCCCTCTTTTTAGGTGTATGCATGAATTTTGTAGAGGTTCAATGCTAAATCCTACTCTAATTCCAAGGAGACAGAGTTAAAAGATGCAAAAGGAAACAAAACTAAGTAAAAATGGTGATACACCAAAGGAGTGATGAAATTTTGTCTTGAAAATAAACACAGATCATAGAGATGTAACACCAAAGCATGCACAAATTTCCAAAATATAATGAAAGATCAGAAGACAATGATAAACACATGAGAGGATTGAGGATCATTCACAAAACATGCATTACCATTCCCAAGTTTAATACAATGCATTACAATGGTAGAGAGGCAAAAAATGTGCCACAATCTCCATGGAAGGTCTGAAACTCCTTGAATTCATGTGCCAAGGGGAAGAGGGGAGTCTGCAAGAACAAAAATGTCCAACCCTTTACAAATGAGCCAAAACTAGCTTTTAATGATGAAGTAGAATGAAGGAAAGGCAAAAAAACAGGGAAAATTGATTTGAGATCTCCAACCACCAACAAGATCCATTAAAACAACAAGGGCACCCTCAAAAATCCATTTTTCAATGCATTTGGCCATGTTGGAGAAGAAACGAGTGCCATACCTCATCAATTTTGGTGGTTGGTTGGTCGGTCTACATTTTTTTCCCATGCCAGGACATTTCTTCAATTTTCTCCCACAAATCTCCACCAAAATCAAAATTGAATAGTCCATCATGTGGATAATTTCAACATCTTTCCAATGATATAAAAATGCAAAATCCGAGCTCTGGATCAAAAGATATGGCCCTCTGAAGATTTAGGGAAAAACATGCAAAATTAGGGAAAAATTAGGGTTCATGGGCAAATTTGAACTTTTTCCCTCCTTTTTCGAATTGGGAAAAATTCCCAAAAATCTCCACTGGCCTAACCTCTCACTGCCACGTGGCACCCTCTCATTGATCCATGGGTTCAAACAATCATTTTGCCCTTTTTGCAAAATTGGAAAATTTTCCAAAAAACTCCGTGCCTCCGCCACTCTGGGACACGTGGCACCATCTGGTTGCTTGGGGGGATGCACTCCATTTTTACCTTTGCACTATTAACCACTTTGGAAAAATTCCAAAGTCCTTCCGCCACCCACGACTCATTGCTTACACCGACAGACACGTGGCACACATGGCACCAAATGTCATTTTGTGGATTTTGGGCCAAAAATTTTCCCTTTACCCTTTTACCCCAAAAGGCTAAGTGCCAATTTTTTTCCCGTGGGCCCGCCTTGGGAAAATTTCCCCTCCAAACTCCACTAAGCCATAACTTGCAAAATACAAGGAGTTAGGAGGACTTCTTTACCTTTCTAGAAAGGGAAGAAAATTCTCTATCTGATGAAGCAATACCCAAAAATTTTGAGTGCCTAAAATGTGTAAAAATTTGACTGAGGCACAAGGAAGGAAAGAATGAATACAAGTTAGCCAAAATTAAAATGAAATCTCTTTCTTCGCTAATTCTTCGGTGAAAAATGTAGGGGATATATGAATGGTGTTCTTGTTAATAGCTAGCCTATATTGGAGCCAAAATTTCTTTAACTAATCGGGATCTATGTGGTCATCTAGGTGAAACAAGTGATGAAACATAATATAAAACATAAAGAAGAAGGGAGTCATTTTAACTAGCTTCTTCATCAATGCCATTTGAACTATGTGGGAAGTTAATGGTCTTGCAGGCTTAACCTAGTCTACAATCATGAATAACATCCTAACACAAGCTTCATTTAGGCTGTAAAGGTTGAAAATAGTGTGCAAAGTTTCTAAAGAAAGCTCCTTTAAACTATTTCCCAATTCCACATCCACCATTTCTTGAGGAGTAACACGAGTTATTTCATAAGAAAATTCATTTGCAACACCCAAAGGAAGTTACAAATTCATGAGAAATAAACAAGAATTTATAAAAGAATGGATCTTGGAAAGGATTATGTGAATTATCATATCACAATTGAATGTGAGATCAGTTTTGGATACTTGCATGGATATGAAAAGGGGAAATTAGATTGATGTCTTGCAAAATACTGTAATTTTGGCTTGGTTCAAGGTTTTGTGCAAGGGAAGCATCAAATTCAAGAGAATATCTATGATTATCCATTTCCCAAAACATATCCTCCAAAAGGCAGGTGTTAAATTAGTTAGAATAATGACATGAAGGAACAAACAATTTGTGACTAGGTGCATGTAGGTGGTTGTGATAGAGTAAATAAGACAAAAAATATTAAACAACAAATGCAAAAACATATTACATGCATACATGTTGGCAACTAAAAAAAAAATCAAGTTAACGAATAACAAAAGAATCTTTGCAGTTACAAGATGTTTTCCGAAAATGGAGTTCATTTGCCACACCTTCTCGGGATTGTTCACTTATGTTTTTGAGGGAAAATCAAGTAAAATTTGTAGCCAATTCTGTAAAAGTATAAGGGTTGTTCCTCATATAGGAGTGATTTAGTTTTCTACTTGAAAATTTGAAGAGAGAAATACTATAACTCTGCTATGTTTCCCATTTATTTTATAAAATACATATGAACTTTGAGTTTTCAAGCTTTTGTGTCAATGTGGTTACATTGTACATCCATTAAAAAAATTTGTGGGAATATACAACAGGAGAAATTGTTGATTACTCTTCTTCAAGAATATAAGAAATTTTTTTCTTGGGATTATAGTGATATGCATGGGATTCATCCTAAAATTTGTACTCACAAAATTTATATTAAAGAAGATCATAAACTAATTAGACAACCAAAAAGAAACATGAATACAAAAATGAGATAAATTATAAAGGGTTAATTACGAAGTTACTAGATGCTTGATTCATAAACCCCATATTAGATAGCCAGTGGGTATCACCACCGATAATTGTACCAAAGAAGAATGGGAAATGGATAATCTGTGTGGATTATAGAGAACTAAACTCAGCTACAAAGAAAGACCACTTCCCATTTCCCTTCATTGATCAAGTGCTTGATACCCTAGCTGGTAAAAAGTACTTCTCCTTTCTTGATGGATACAATGGTTACAATTAGATGTAGATTTCCGTAAAGGACAAAGATAATACTACATTCACTTGTCCATGGGGGACATTTTCCTAATCAGTTCTCCCATTTTTCTGGTGTAATGCAACTTACATAGTCCTGAGTATCTTCTCTAATTTGACAAATGAATGCATGGAAGTCTATATGGATGACTTCACTGTTCATGGCAGTACTTTTGAGGAGGCTATGAAAAATCTAGATAAGGTCTTAAGAAGATGCAAGGATCACAATTTGTCCCTAAGAAATGAAAATTCCTATATGATGATGTCAAAGGGTATAGTGATGGGGCAATACCTTTCTTCAATAGGAATTCAAGTAGATCCAAAAAAAGTTCTTTTCATAGTCAACCTTCCCACACCAAGGAAAAAAAACAATGTTAGAAGCTTTTTAGGCCATGCTAGATATTATAGAAGGTTTATAAAAGATTTCAACAAGATTACAACGCCACTTTTTACATTCTTTAGGAAAGGATGTTGATTTTGTATAGCCTAATCTGTGAAAATGCTTTTCAAAATTTAAAAGAGATGATAACTAATGCTCATGTGTTGAGAGGACCTGATTGGAAGATGCCTTTTAACATTCACACATATGCATAAAATCATGCTATTGGAGCTTTCTTAGGTAAAAATATGGTAGTCTGAACTATGCAATATACTATGTCAAAGAATAATTTGCAACATGCGAAATTAAACTATATGGTAACATAATGTTGGTGAGAAAATTTGTCGGGGACAAACTTGTGGATTTATCGCCAACGCTTTGGGAATCTAAGTTCATCTACTTAATTGGTGCAACTACCATATATGCACGCACATGTAAAGGTGGATTTCTATGGCGGCCTTTTGACCGGGGGATCCAACAGGGGCACTCCACTAACCCCGGAAAAGCTAGCAATTTATTGATAGAGAGGAATTTTTCTGTAAGGTGGGAAATGGGAGTGAGAAATGAGATAGGATAACTAATGTTACAGGTAGAAAATCAAATTTTTGCACACACTAGATAAAAACTTCAAGACATGCATTTATGAGAAAGAAACAAATCTGCAAACAAAAACAAGACCAAATAGAATTTATGATCACAAAGTATCCGAGAAATCCCTTTGTCAAATAAAGCTAGAAACTCCTTGTATTGATTGCTTAAACAAAAGTTGTACACAATGTGAGAATGGAGGAAAAATAGTGAGGGGAAAAAATGAAAGAAAATGGCTCTCCTTTGTTCTCTCAAAGTACAATACACTCTTGAGTTTATAAAATCAATCACCAACCCTTTGAAATGGGAATGAATTTACAATTTATAGAATGAGAGATGACTCTTCGTCTACCCCCAATGCCTTTTCATATGCCTTATTACAACTTATGACCTTTTACATCCTTAGGAAAAGATTAAGTCCCCTTTTATGACTTAAGGGTGACTTATTACATTAAAAAAAAAGAGTCATTTTAAATTAATTAAAGGAATTATGAAAAAGTGCAACCCCAATAAAGAATTAGAATGGGGAGAGAGAAAGTGGGGGAAGAGAGAGAGAGAGAGAAGGAAGGAGGAATCATGCTTTGATGAAGATTTTTCCCCTGCTTGACTCTTGAAAAGCTTAGTCAAATTGATGCGATACTTTTGAACCCTTTAGGGTAAATGACGTTCTTATGTTACGAGATGGGTTGTTATGGGAAAGCTCTTTGGTTTCGGTGAGAAAATTCCTCCTGGCAATGACTTGCGAGATGACACAAACTAAGTGTTTTGAAACATTTTTGAATGAAACCCTTGGTGACCACAAGTGTCACTTGTGACAATCCAATCAAGAGATTGAAGTTTTGGAAAATATCCTATCATGATTCCATTTGACAATGCCACACTACTTAGCTAATTTAGACATGGTCCTGATGAAGCATTTTATGAATAGTTTAATGGTGTCGACTGCGAATTCCAACTCCCACATACCAATTGAAGCATGAAATGAGTGTCAAAAGACACTATTAACATCCTTACTATCATCTACTTTGCATAGTATGATGATATAGACTGCACTTTTTCTATCTCCTACTTAGAAGAAAAAGGCTATGCCAACTTTTCCCCTTTCCATTTGTACTTCATGGCTCATTAACACAAAAAATAAACTTACTATTTTTAATAATTATGAAAAAACAACTCCCTCGAACCTCAACTCGAATGTTTCTACTTAGAATTTCTTTTCTCTCTGCACTCCACTCACCTTCTGGATCAATTTACTATTTTTGGCAGGTGCTCATGGGATCACTTACTATTTTTAGTAAGTTTCAAATTTCGACCAAGATGCCTATTCTGATGAATTTTCAACCTGCAGCGCATCTTCGTGTTCAACGCCTCTCCCTTGTAGGTTTTTTTGTTGATGAATTTCCCAAAATAGTAGTCCCCTATGTAGAAGACCTACTATTTTTAGAAAATAGGCTCTTGGAGGTCAGATTTATATGGAAAAAGTTTTCCGATATGGATTTTTTCCCAATATCGCCCCTCTAAAATCTTGGACCCACCCGCTCAATAGTTTAGGAGATTTTAAACATTTAAATTTCTGATCCGGAGATACTTCGGGCATGGCGAGGCATTAATGGACCTTGAAAGTTTAAAGACTTATTTTATCCTCTATTTTTGATAGAAATCACATTTTTGATATGGGTTTTTACTTCTTGTACTTCTAGTTAAATCTTGTTTCGATCCATTTTGCCGGTTGACGGAAATCGGCTTTTTTCTCCGTTGGGATGGAAAGAGGATTTCTTCATTGAGAATACTTTATACCATGAGAAAAGGGTCTGAAGGTGTTTTTCTAATGGTTTTGATAGAGGAATGAAAAAAATGGTTTGTCAATTTGTGCATCCATTTGCAATATTTCTTCAAAATTTGATTTTGCGCAATGGGGATTTTCACTGTTCTTCTTCTCTGTTCTTCATTTCTTCTCCTTAGTTTGATGAAATATTCTTCTAAGACCTACATATCACCATGGAAAATAGGATTTCATTTCTACGGTGGATTTTGTTTGAGGTTTGACAATGGTGGAATGGTGGTAGGAAGTTGCAGAGGAATTTCCAATGAAAGTTGTGCACGGGAATGTTAGATGTTAGGAGGAGGGAATAAAATTTGAAAATTTCAAAGGAATGGAGAGAGGAAATTTTTCATGTCTCTAACATCCCTCACCTCAAAGGGATGTTAGGGACATCAATTTTCACAGCGCCTTAGCTTGACACGTGACAGAGATCTGACGACATGGGATTAAAGCCAAAAATTTAAAGCACTGAGGGGCTGGAAGCTGGTCACATGAGGGACCTTGAGGCATCATGGAGGGGCTAGGAATATTTTTCCAACCTTGATGTCCCTCACCTCAAAGGAACATGAGGTACATCAATTTGAATTACGCGCTTAGGTGATGACACGTGGCAATGATCTCATTGTTGAAAATGAAGGCTTGACAAACATCTGGGGGCTGAAAATTCTCTCTTGAAGAGGTCACATGGGTAACAAGGAGTATCCTTAGGGGATGGGAAAATTTTTTCATGTCTCATGCCCCTCACCTCAAAGGGACACGAGGTACATCAATTTTTATGGTGTACCAAGTGATGCCATGTGGCAACGATCAAACAATGAAGGCTTTGAGCTCCCACAAGCATCTGGGGGCTAAACTTGCGATCCTGGAGGTTTCATGAGGGTCCAGAGGGATTATGGGGCTAGGAATATTTTTCTAACCTTGATATTCCTTACCTTAAGGGATGTGAGGGACACAAAATTGCGCTAGGCTCCTAGAGCTGACACACGTTATTCCAAAATTTAACTAACTCCCGAATTCACTCCAAGAGGGCAACTTGAAACGATGATAACTTGAGCTCTCAATGGACTTTTTGATGAAATTTTATATGATTTTGACTTGAAATGGCCTTAAAAATCCAATGGTGGGGACATTAGGTCTTGATTCCTCCATTTTATCCCTAAAAATTGGATTTTTTTATCTAGTACTCCACCTATGCATGAGAAAAATTTCTTGTAGACCCATTGCGTTCTAACTCCATTCGGAGCTCCTAGAATCACCTTTGGAAGCTCAACAACTATTTTGGCCTATGCATTACCTAAGTCTGTGAACCTTTATTTTAGTGAAACTATCCTAACTTCTCTAGGTCCTTCCTAAATATTCCTAAATCAAATCCATGATGTTCCTAGGCCTTTGATTCACCTCCGTGTCTAGTTCAGATTTTCTATTCCACTCCATGGGGTTTCTCTAATCCTAGGAAGGCCATTGATAACCCTTCCCATACTTGACTGAAGTTTTCATTTTTCAATGAACTCCTAAAATCACATAGGGGGGTTGATTTTACTTTCCTAAATCACCTAGGGAATGAATTAACACCAATTGGGAGGTTATTGGACTGATTGGGTAGACCCAGGGTGCCTTGGAATGATAAAACATGAAAATTTTGGTACAAGGGTATCATTATCATGCTTATAAATTGTCAATTTCCTTGTTGCACATTTACATGACAATAACTAGCTCTAGCTTGGGGACATGAAATGGATTGAGTGCAGTGAAGACATGACATGAAGAATATAGAATCTAAACTTTAGACAATATGACCAGTGCCTTATCCATTTTTCCCTATGGAGTCATGTCCAACTTACGCAAAAGAGAGAGAGTGAAGAAGGAAACACACACACACCAAAAATGATAGAAGGAAACACACAACACACACATAAAAAAACATACACAACGAAAGGGAAGCACACCTAACAATCACCTATGGTAGAAGGTGGGAATAAACCAATTTCAAAAAGTACTTTTCATTCCTCAAAAGTTACCCATGAGTGGGAAAAACTGAGTGATGCTATTTTGTGAAGCCATTGATTGGTTCCATAAAGTAGCCTCCTCTCCTTAACTGTTTATGAAAGTTGGGTGCTTTCATGACCATCTGTGTTTTTTTGTAGGAGTGAGTCCATGTGAGCTTCTTAATGCTTAGGTATTTTCTTGGAAATTCCACTACCTTCATCCTCTTTGAAATTTATTTCATAGAGCCGATTACCTTCCATTTTTATGCACACAGATGATTATTCATTGAGCATCTCATCACTACCTGAAGCTGATTTTCATTCAAATTTCTTGAATATTCTGAGTTACTTTCTTTATTCTCATTGACATATTCTCCATGAGAAACCTTAGATTCATCCTTTATCTCTACTCCACTGTGAGGCATTTGAGTACTGTCGGGAGGATTGGAGGAAAAATCATACTTATCTTGTATAGCCATGAAACGAGTTAAAAGATCAAGAATCAACTCGGGGTCTTCTACAACTTCTACTACATCTAATAGTTCTTGTACAGAGATCTCATTTGTTACTTCATGTAGCTCATATTTATATGCCTTCAAAGAATCTTTATTTTTCAGCTCAAGGAAACTATCTAGAGGGGTTACTTCATCATCTTTGGAATCATTGCATTCTATCACTCCTTCAAGAGGAGCTTCATCTTCAAATCATAAAAAATACTAGCTTAAATTTATTCATCATGGAAAGAGTCTTCATATTCAAATGGGAATGAAAATACCTTGATTTCATCGTGGATAAGCACATAAGCTGATTTTCCATTTGAGATTCACCAAGAACCCTTTCCTCTTCTTCATGATTTGCATTGTCCGAGTAATTCGGGGCTGCCCTCTTGTAACTTGATATCCTTAATGATTCTTAAAGGTCCATCCCTCTTGAAGGAATGTTTGACCCTACTAAGACAGGAATATACCCTTCCTCCTGGTTGTCATAAAGTGATTCATCTTCCAGTATCTTGTACAAGATGTCGGTTCTGGACTTCTAGAATTTCACAATGTGTACGTCATTTTCTTCCTTGAAGTAATTTTTCATGTCTCCCTTAAGCGGAATGGTTGCGAGAAGACCAATTCGTCTCAATCTTGCCCCCAACTACGATAAAAACCCTTCTTAGTAACATTTCAAATGAAGCCGGAATGTTTGCTACTAAAATCATCGCTGAAACTTTCTTTTCTGGAAATCTGGTGAGAGCCACTTGTTCTTCTTTGACCTTTCCTACAAGTGGGACTTCTTTTGACTCTAGGGAGTAACAAGAGCCATCGGTGGAGTCATGGTGAGTTTGAGAGCCTTGGAAACCTTTATAGGAATTACATTTTTAGAGGCACCGAAATCTATTATGTAGTTGTTCAATACATAATCTCCAACAAGAAGGGAGACATAAAAAGGTTCAACCTTATTAGTCTTTGATGCACTCAAAGAAAGCATGTTTTGTGAGGGAGGTGTAGGTGGGTTTGGTAGTATTCCTTTAGAACTAGGAGCTACATCATTGGGTGTTAAAATACCACTCCTAATGTATTGAAAAAACCTCTCAAATTGTTTGGGGTGAGTCCGCAGATATTCAATTTCAGTAATCTGCACCTTGGCTTTGTTCACATATTCTATGAAGTCAAAGGGAGTAGATGTGGACAAGGGGAATGAAGGGACTGATTTTGGAGTTGGGATAGGTTTGGAAACATGAGTAGATTTTTGGGAAATAGAGGGGATCTTGAAAGGTACACTAGGAGCTTTCAAAGTACTAGATTTTACAGAACAAATTTAGATTTAGAATTAGAAGAGGCATCGAAAGACTTGGAATTGCTGGAGACTTCTTATTTGCTACAGGATCAGGCTTCAACAATGCAGACTCCATGGAGGGTGGGAATGGATATCCTTGACTGATTATTTTGTTTTGTGGAGTCACCATGGGAGGATCTTTAGTCTTTTTTTCTTAGCCAAAGTGGATGAATGTGCTCATTTCTCAGACTAAGAACAAGTGAATATCACACATGATAAACTAGGTGCATATTATTCGGCTTCTTCATCACCTCCAGAATAATCATAGAATCTAATTTGTTTATCATTCTCAATCTCATCTCCTTCTAGGAGATAATCACCTTAACTTTCTTATTTAAGATCTGCTTCACTTTCTTGAATCATGCAATTTATGATCAAGGGTGTGGATTCCAAGGAAAGCCTTTAGGTTGTTCCTGTAATTTTATTTGTGTTGTTTCTTTGAGAAGATACTTGTTCAAAGAATTCCCTCTTCAAAGATGCCATCTCATATTCCTTTTTTTTTTTTTTCAGTAATGGATTAGTTCTCTTGTCTCTAGGATGTTGAGATTTACCCTTTGAAGGATTCTTGATCTTTCCGATGAATGAAATCATCATCAAGTTCAATGGCCAATCTTTATGCTTCTACAATATTCCTCGGTTTAAATCTTCCTAGGAGAAATCCTACCTCTAGTGATTGAGAATTAATACAGAATATCTTGACGTTGTTCTCTAATGGTGAATCCTCTTTTGGTATCCTACAGAGAAACCATTTGAAACGAGCCATAAAGTCTCTCATAATTTTATTTTCTCCTTTCTTTATTTGTGCCAATTGAACAAGGAGGTCTTGATAGTCTTTGGTTAATCTGAATCTTTCCTTGAACTTACTTTTGATGTCGTTCTAACAAGTGATGGATTGGGCAGGAAAGAGGTAGAACCATTCCATTGATTTTTATTGGAGGGACTCCACAAACAGTCTTAAAACAACATCTTCGTGTTTGATACCAATGATTACACATGATGTCATGAAAGTAATGATGTGTTCTTTAGGAATAAGTGTACCATCGCCTTTGAAATTTGGAAAGTTCTTGCAAGAAATTGTTGGTAGATCATGATGAGGGGGTTCAAGAGTAAGTGGACATGTACTTCTTCCCCATGGAATAATGGGTTGGGGTCTTTTGTTTCATCATCCATTGTCATTTTTGCTTTTTCTTTAGGTCTTAGCTTACGAATTCTAACAATGAATTTTTTTGTAATAGGAATATGAAAAGACATTGTGGAATATGAAAGGTCACTTGTAAAAATTGACGATGAATCAATGGATTTTCATGAACTCTTTTTTTGTTTTTCAATATTTGATTTTTTTTTGAATTTTGGACCTTACGGTCATATTTTGGGTGTAGATGCTACTAAATCTACCCCACTTGTGGCGCTAAAAACTATTGGAAATTTTTTTTTTTTTTTTTACTAAATCAGGGGGACAAACATGTGGATTTCATGCCAATGCTCTGGGAATCTAAGTCCCTCTACTTAACCGGTGTAGTGTCGTTTATGCATGCTTGAGTAAAGGTGGATTTTTGTGGTGGCCTTTCGGCCGGGGATCCAACAAGGGCACTCCATTGACCCTATAGAAAAGCTAACAATTTCTTGCTAGAGAGGACTTTATCTATAAGGTGGGAAAGGGGAGTGAGAAATGAGATAAGAGAACTAATGTTATAGGTAGAAAATTATATTCTTGCACACACTAGTTAGAAACTTCAACACATGCATTTATGAGAAGAAACAAATCTACAAACAATAACAAGACCAAATAGAATTTATGATCACAAAGTATCAAGAAATCCCTTAGTCAAAGAAAGCTAGAAACTTCTTGTATTGATTGCTTAAACAAAATTTGTACATAGTGTGGGAATGGAGGAAAACTAGTGAGGGGGAAAATGGAAGAAAATGGATATCTCCTTTGTTCTCTCAAAGTACAATACACTCTTGAGTTTACAAAATCAATCACCAACCCTTTGAAATGGGAATGGCTTTACAATTTATAGAATGAGAGATGAATCTTCGTTTACCCCCAATGCCTTTTCATATGCCTTATTACAACTTATGACCTTTTACATTCTTAGGAAAAGATTAAGTCCCCTTTTATGACTTAAGGGTGACTTGTTACATTAAAAAAGTCATTTTAAATTAATTAAAGGCATTATGAAAAAGTGCAACCCCAAAAATAATTAGAATGGGGAGAGAGAAAGTGGGGAAGAGGAGAGAGAGAGAGAGAGAGAGAGGAAGGAGGAATCATGCCAATGAAGAATTTGTCTCTCTTGAATCCTGGAAAGATCGGTTGGCTTGACATCGATACCTTTGAACCCTTTATGGTGAATGACGTTCTTATGTTGCGGATGGGTTGTTGTGGGAAAGTTATTTGGCTGCAAGTGAGAAACCACCTCTAAATGACCCGCAGACAACAAAACTAAGTGTTTAGAAACACTGTTGAATGGAACCCTTGATGACCACATGTGTCACTCATGACGATCCCCTCTAAAGAGATTGAAGTTTTGGAACAAATCCTATCCTGATTCCCTATGACAATGCCACACTACTTAGTTGATTTAGACATGGTCCTAATGAAGCGTATTATGAACAGTTTGATGGTGTCGACTGTGAATTCCAACTCTCACATACCAATTGAAGCATGAAATGAGTTTGAAAGATATTATTGACATCCTTATTGTCATCTAATTTGTATAGTATGATGATAGAGACTGCACTTTTTCTATCTTGTTCTTAGAAGAAAAAGGCTATGCCGAATTTTTCCTTTCCATTTGTACTTCATGGATCCTTAGCATGAAAAATAAACTTACTATTTTTAGTAATTATGAAAAAAATCTCCCTCAAACCTCAACTAGATGTTGCGACTCAAATTTTCCTTTCTCCCTACATTCCCCACACCTTCTAGATCAATTCACTATTTTTGGAAGGTGCTTGCAAGATCAATTACTATTTTTAGTAAGTGTCAAATTCAGACCAAGATGCCCATTCGATGAGTTTTCAACGCAATGCATCTTACGTATGTTCAACATCTCCCTCGCAGTTCTTCGTTGATGACTTTCCTAAAATAGTAGTCCCCTATGCAAAAGACTTGCTATTTTTAGGAAATGGGCTCCTGGAGGTCAGATTGATATGGAACAAATTTTTCCGATATGGGTATTTTTCCAATATCACCCCTCTAAAATCCTTGACCCACCCGCTCAACAGTTTAGGATATTTTAATCTTGTAAATTTCTTACCTGGTGGCACTTTTAAACATGAAAACCATTGATGGACCTTGAAAATTGTAGGTCTTGTTTTCTCCTCTATTTGTGATGGAAATCACATTTTTGATATGGGTTTTTACTTCTTGTGCTTCCAGTGAAATATTGTTTCGATCCGACTATCAGTTATGGGAAATCCAGATTTTTCTCCGTTGGGCCAGAAAGAGGATTTCTTTGCTGAGAAATTTTTATGCTATGAGAGGAGGGTCTGAAGGTGTGTTTCTAATGATTTTTATAGAGGAATGAACATAAAAATGGTTCTTTAATCTGTGCATCCATTTGCAAGATTTATTCAAAATTTGATTTTGCGGTAATGGGGATTTTCACTATTCTTCTTCTCTGTTCTTTATTTCTTCTCCTTAGTTTGATGAAATCTTCTTCTGAGACCTACATATCACCATGGGAAAGAGGATTTTTATTTCGTAGTGGATCTAGTTTGAGATTTGACAATTGTAGAATGGTGGTAGGAAGTTGCAGATGTGTTTGCAGAGAGGAAGTTATGTACGAGAATGTTAGATGTTAGATGTTAGAAGTAGGAGGGAATTTAAAATTTGAAAATTTAAAAGGCATGGAGAGAGGTGAATTTTCATATCCCTAACATCCCTCACCTTAAAGGGACATAAGGGACATCAATTTACACATTACGCGTCATCTTGACACGTGGCGGAGATCCGACGATTGGGGATTAAATCCAAAAACAGAACTTTAAAGCACTAAGGGGTTGGAAGTTGGTCACATGAGCGACCTTGAGGCATCATGGAGTGGTTAGGAAATTTTTTTCCAACAGTCCCTCACCTCAAAGGGACATCAATTTGTAGGGTGCACTAGGTAATGACACATGGAAACGATCGATAGTTGAGAATGAAGGCTTGACAAAACACCTGGGGGTTGAAGATTTTCTCTTGAAGAGGTCACATGGGTGACCAAGAGTCTCCTTAGGGTATGGGCACATTTTTTCATGTTTGATGTCCCTCACCTCAAAGGGACATGAGAGACATCAATTTACATGGCACGCCAGTGATGACATGTGGCATTGATCCAACGATGAAGGATTTGATCTCCCGCAAGCACAGGGGGGCTGAACTGGTGATCCTGGAGGTTGCATGAGGGTCCAAAGGGCTTATGGGGGCTAGGTGCATTTTTCCAACCTTGATGTCCCTGACCTTGAGGGATGTGAGGGACAAAAATTATGTCAAGATCCTGGAGATGACACGTGTTCATAAAAAGTTTGACTAACTCCGGAATTCACTCCAAGAGGGTAACTCTAAATGGTGATAAATTGAGCTTCTAATGGAATTTTTAATGAAAATTTACATGATCTTGACTGTAAATGGCCTTAAGAATCCAATGGTGGGGGCCTCAGGTCTCGATTCCTCCATTTGATACATGAAAAAGTAGATTTTCTAATCTTGTACTCCACTGTGCACAAGAAAAATTTATTTCCAACCCATTACATCCTAACTCCATCCGAGCTCCCAAAATCACCTTCTAAGCTCATGAACTATTTTGGCTTGTGCACTTCTTAAGCTCAGTGAACCTTGATTTTAGTGAAACTATCCCAAATTCTTTGGATCCTTCATAAATCTTCATAAATCAAATCCATGATGTTCCTAGGCCTTTGATTCACCTCCGTGTCTAGTTCATAATTTTTCCCACTCCATGGGGTTGCTTGAATCTAGGTAGGCCAATTATAGCCCTTCACACAGATTGCTCAAGTTTACATTTTTCAATGAACTCCTAAAATCACCTAGGGGGTTGATTTGACTTTCCTAAATCACCTAGGGGAATGAATTAACACTAATTGGGAGGTTACTAGACTGACTGGGTAGAGCCAGGTTCCTTAGAATGATAAAACATGAAAATTTTGGTACATGGGTATCATTGTCATGCTTAGAAATTGTCAATTTCCTTGTTACACATTTGCACGACAACACATAAAAAGAGTTAGTATATTCTATAATTTTTTTAGACATTATATATTAGGATATCTAGTGTTTATTCACACCGATCAGCTCTGATCAAGTATATGGTGAACAAACCAATATTAAGCAATAAAGTCATAAGGTGGTTTATCCTCTTGTAAGAATTTGATGTCACCATAGTGGACAAGCATGGTAAAGATAATGTGGTGGAAAATTTCCTCTTAAGGATGGAGATCAATAATGAAGAGAAATTAGTTGATGATTCCTTTCTCGGATGAGAACCTGTTTTCTATTTCTACAAGAACACCCTATTACATAGATATAGCCAACTAGTTGGTCTTAGGTAAAATACCTCAACATTTTGCATCCTCTGAGAAAAAGGTATTTAGTTGAAAAGATTTTACCTTTTTCTTGGATAGCTGGAATTCTATTTTGTACAGGTCAAGATCAAGTAATGAGAATTTGTATAGACGATGAGGAGATATTTGATGTCCTCAAATCCTAACATAATGAGCCTTGTGGAGGAATTTTTCTTTAAAAAGAATAAAATAAAAGGTGTTGACTACTGACTACTATTGGCCAATGTTATATAAGGATGCATCACTATACACTAAGAGATGTGACAAATGCCAGAGAATGGGAAAGCCCACTAAGTATGATGAGATGCCATTGCAACCTCAATTATTTTTCTAACCTTTTGATAAGTGAGGATTAGAAATTTTATGCCCTATAGACCTTGCATCTCAATAAAAAGAATATATCCTAGTCTATACAAATTACCTAACCAAGTGGAAAAAGGTAAAATCATTTCCAAACCCAGAATAGTGAGAAGGTGGCTAAATTCATGTATGAGAACATCTTTACTAGATATGGAGTCCCAAGGGAGATTGTGACAAACTAAGGTACACATTTTACTACTGATGTGATTGCTGATTTGGTTAGTGAATATGAAATTAGGCATAAGAATTCTACACCATACCATCCCTAGTCTAATGGCCAAGTAGAGGTTACAAACAAAGAGATAAAGGCCATATTGATAAATACTATAGCACTCCACAAAAGATACTAGGCAAACAGATTCCGTAGTAGTCTGGGCATTCAATACAACATGGAAAACAACAACTGGATTCACACCATTTGAACTATCATATGGAAAGACTATTGTTTTTCTAATAGAATTAGTGCATAAAATGCCGAGAACTTCAATTGAATTGGGAATAGATTTATCGAATCTCGAGAGAAAAAGAATTATCCAACTCAATGATTTGGATGAATTAATAAAGCAATAAGTTCATAATACAAAGGTAGTGTAAAACAAATAATCAAATTGCATGACCAATATATTAAAACAAGACAATTATAAGAAGGTGAATAGACATTTTTGTTTGACTCAAAATACAAGGATCACATAGGAAGCTCGAACAATATGGCTAGGCCCTATGAAATTGAGAAGAAATTCACAGATGGAGCTGTGAAGGTTACTATTATTGATCCTATGAGATTCAAGGTGGTGGTGAATGGCAACATGTTAAGATTGTATAAAAATCCAGGTAGATAAAGGCTCATTTATGGATTTTTTCAGAGGATATCGTAGAAGAATGGAGAAATAAACATTGATATCGGGAAATAATGGAGAAATAAACATCATAAATAACCTTAGAGGTTGAGCCTACTTGCTTACCTTCTAGGATTACAAATAATTGATAAGATTTCAGTAGCTTTGGAGATTTCAACTTGATGAATACTTCAAAGCTAAATAAAAGTGTTGAGATCTACCTTTACGGGTTCTCAACAACACTCTACTAACCAATTTTATTTATAAGTTTATGTTTTGCAGGTCTTATTGACAGGTGATTGTAGGAGAGCATGATATCCATCACAAGGAGAGAGTGCAATGACCAAGGGTTCCACATGTAGCCACAAGAAATAAAATATTGTTTGTTTATAGCATCCTGCGAACTCATGGTTACATAAGGGAAGGATGCACACATGGATGATATACAAAGAATGATTGAAACCTCAATCAATTAGAGTTTCCTCTCTAGGAAGAATTTTTTTGTAGAAAGGAGAACTCAACACAAGTTAAACCCACATCCGCAATATCATAGGGCACTTGCATTTAGCCAAGACCCTAGTTCAATAAGGAATGCACATCAATCATTACGAGCAAAAAAGAGATACGTGTAAACATTTATTAATTTAATAAAGTATGATTAGATTAATTGTGTTTAATTATGAGTTATGCCAAGTCATCATGCATGTGCCACATTAAAAGACCACTTCCTTTCAGCTATGATGTGTTCACCTAATCCCTCCACATAAGAAAACATGTCACATCATTTTTCTTTGTGACCTCAATGTTGTCTCATCCACCTAATGATTAATCACCCCTAAATGTATTTATTTTCCCCTCAGTAATAAAGTTTAAACTAATCAAAATCCATTAACATAATTTATTTGTCCAAATTTCTTTCAAAGAAAATTTGTGTGATTACGTATTGCACCTAGGAAAAGTGGTGTATCCTCCATTAGAGGTGACTGATCATATATGAGCCTTTTGTGCATTTTGTACTTTTGATTCATCCCAAGATTATGTAGATTTTGAGAATCATGGATGGATGCAATGCATAAACAAGTTTCAAGGTTTTGATGAGGTAATTTTGGTAGAATTTGTAAATACCTTTAATGATGGAGAACTAAAAATAAAAGGGATAAAAATCATGGTAAAGGATGAAATTTTAGTAGAAGTCGTTGGTTTTCTAGCTCAAGGAGAGCCATTTCTAGAAAAATCCAACCCAAAAGTAGCAAGAAGGAATTTACAAACAATGATGATGAGTTCATCTCAGACTACTAAGGTAATTTTAAAACATCTCTCAAACCCTTATGGGCACAAGCTACCAATTTTTTTATCCAGTACTTTACTAGTGAAGGGAGATATTAAATTTTAAACATAATGTATTTCAAATTGTTAAATCATTTGAAGAACAATCATCAAGAACAATCATTTAAAATCGCTTCGCCAAGCAAGAAAAGAAAGGGCATGAAAACTAAGATCCTTGCTTCTCAGAGGGTTCTTAGAAGCCACAAAGACCTTGAGCTTGCCGAGAACCTCCTGCACATCAGCCAACCGGTGGAGGAGCCTAAGGAGGAGGATTTGATGGTCAGAGTGGGCAGGATGGAAAAGGAAATTCAAGAGCTCAAAAGGGTTATCAAAAATATGGAAAAAGCTAAGGGAAAAGGAATACTTCAAAATGATGATGAGGAGGGTGTTATTACTGAAGTGTTCAAGAAGCTACAGTCTTTGGATGGCAGAATGGGAAATGCAAAAAGCCATAATGACTGCATCCTATTTTCACTTAAAAGTATTTACAATTTCATCGAACAACATGTTCATAGTGTATGCAGCCTCAGTGGGATTACTGAAGACATTTGGGGACCCAAAGAGCAAAGGAATATGGAAATTTCTCGGGCGGATCTGAAAGACCCTTCTCGAGCCACAACCATTTCTTTCTTTGTCTCGCCAGTAAATGATCAAAACCAAGATTGACAGGATATCAAGTAACGTGGAGCTATGTTTAACATTTCTTACCTGCGGTTAATTCTTGATGAGTAGCGGATCTCGGAGCTATTTTTAGCGGAGATATTCTATGACAGATATCTATTGTTTGTTTTTTGATCTCTTTTTCTATTTTTGGATCATTGTCATCTTACCGGATCCTTTCTATTAATATATTGTTTTATCCGGTGATGAGCCCTATGAGGTTAGTTGTTTTGCCCTTCTCTCGGGTGTTTCTACCGCTTATGGTATCTCGGCTTTTGAGTCCTTTTGTATACAGGGTATAGTCCCTTCAAAACTATTTTCCCTTAATAAAAAAGTATTTTTTTCTAAATTTATTGCATGAAATGCTTAAAAAATGAGAAAAGAGGTTTAGAGGGTAGGGCAGCAATTTGTCACATCACTAGCTAGTAACCCTAGTGATTAAGCACACTTTGCAAAGGTTTCACCCTTAGATATCATGGGATGACTTATTGAGAGTGATAAATATTGAAATTTTGTTGGGAAAGAGGGGAGAAAAGAGAAAAAAACTGAAATTTCTTCTACACATATGTCATAGGTTGCACACTCCTCCTCTAAACCTCAAGAACCAAAAATTCTAAAAGAATTCCTTCCAGTGAAGAACTCCATTTACTTAATTCACTAGAAAGAATATTTGTTGTTGGAACTTTGTTATAATTTTCCTCCCCTAAAAAATTACACGTCCAAACCCAAAATGAATTCTACTCATTTTACTGCACAATAAACTAGACCCTCCACTTCCAAAGCCAAAAGGAAACCTACTCATTCTAGTCTGAAATAAACTAGGAGCTCCAATTTAAGGAAATCTCAACCCATCTCATTGGATAATGATTTGGAATCCATAGAATAAAATTCTAATCCTAAACCATTAGAACCAGAGTAGTATGGAGATCATGTTCCCACATTAACTCAAGATTCAAAATACTATGAACAACTGATAGAAGGGAAAGAAACATTAAATTATGATGAGGAAACAATTCATGAAGTGAGAAAAGTGGATGGGTTAGTGGAAGGAGGAAGTGAACAAAATCAATTGACTATAGATTATGTCAATGAACAAATCATTGAGAATGTTGTTCACTAATAAAAATGCTAGTTTGCGAAAAGCAAATGTAGAGATGATGCAACCCCAAATTATAATTCATGAAATCATAAGGCAACCTAAAAACCATCTTGCAGTGAGATGGGAACACAGAATATGGGGCCCAATATTTAAAATATGATGCCGCAAATGGATGCCTACATTACCAAGCTTAAGAAGAAACATGAAAAAGAGAAGGAAGACCTCATCTCTAAACATAAGAAGGAAATGGAAGAAAAATACAAAGATTAAGAGGCTGAAACAAAAACAAGAGGAAACAATGTAGGTAACATTTGAAATTTTGAGTTACAGACCCCCATCAAGTGTCTATGTCATATACCTAAAAGAAAATATGTTGTACCACAAGTTTACTTGCATAAATTCTGATATGATATATGACATTAGATCAACAAGGAAATTCTTTACTCTGTATCAACATAGTACACATGAACTCCAATTTTTTTTTTATGTGAGCTATATTTGCATAATTATGCCCTTCCATATGATAGATATTGGATCCCAATTCTGTATATTGGGGATGTATAGGTTAAGGAAATATGTTATTATTTTTCAAATGAATTAGAAAGAGCTAAGAAAATGGAGGAATATAGACATTTGGAGAAGGTTACACCACTGTATATCAGAGTTGAGGCAAAAAAATAGATGAAATTGTAGAACAATATGAAAACTATATGGAAGTGGATGAAATCAAAGAAAAAGTGTTTCAAATGAGGGTGGATGCCCACAAAAATTTAGGAACATGATCAGGGAATATGGAGTTCAAGTTTTAATGAGATGAAAATTCAGATGGACAAAGTTATCCCCTATACTCCAAAGGAAATAAATGCACTCCTATCCAAATATACTTCCAACGTTACGAAGGGTGAACAAATATATTGAAATAGAAAATGAATGTGGGGATGAGTGGTTTCCTATAGCTTATCATCCTCCAATATTTCATTTCCTAATTACACCTTGGACAAAAAATTTATTGATCAATTAGAGGGTGCAAGAAAGAGTTTGGGACAGATTCATGAGGAATGGTGGATATTTCTTATCGAATAAGAAGGAACTAAAACACATATAGATTTTGGGAAAGAATACGCTTCCAGGTAGAGAATATATGAAGCTCTTGAATGAGGAAATTCTAGAGTTTAATCACAGGTGCGATGAGTCAGTATAAATTGATTTCACAAAAATCATCTTTTCATTTTGATAATACTATTGTATCCATGTCTATGTATTTCTAAATAACATTGTTGAACATCACCATCACAACCATGAAATTTTGGAATAATGACTAATTAATATAGTTATATCTAATTGTATTTATTTTTGATATTATGTGTGCATTTATTCTTGTTATTCCAATAAATTGTTAGGATGATTATATGTGTTGTTGTCATTCTTGGTTGTAAGTAATTTTCCCTATGCAACAAAGGAAACTATATGAAGCAACTTGTTCGCACCAAATAAATTATCTGCATGAGATAAGGAAATCATTCACAACAAATAACCCACATTTGTGAAGATATTTTGAAATATGAGGTGATGACACTTAAGTCCTTACACACCATTAGAGAAGTAGTTACAAAAATAATGTGGAAGACTGGTAAATAAATCAATCTTCGATTTGGTGATTGATTAAGAACTAATGAAGAACTGATTGTTAATTGAACATTTTTGTGTGTTTCAAACACATGTTGAATCTCTCACTTGTTTTGTTGAAGACTCCTTGTTGTATTCTTCTTCTTCTCACATGTTGTAAATGATAGGATATAAAGGAAAGGGCTAATGCCTTGTAACGGAATATTCAAGAGTTAAAAATAAGTTAGAGTCATATTTAGAGTTAGAGAAAAGAGATTACTTTGATTTTTGTTCCTAGATGTAATGTTTTCTAAAACATTAATAAAGGAATCCGAGTTACATTATTTAATTTTTATTTACGGGTTAGGAAGGGATTAGTACCTAAGTCAGGGCCCAATTGAGGTCTTCTACATCCCCTCTATTGTTTTATTTCATACATATTTACTTCGGAATAATATACTTTATGAATATGCAATTTTATTTCAGTAATAACGTTTAACAATATTTTATTTTCAAGTTTGAGTTTTATTTCACTTTCAACATTGTTACGTGACAGTTATTTCCTTTCCAACCTCTTAAATCATTGTAACTATGCATACAACACCGATAGTATTTCAAGTCTACGCTCCCTAGTCTGATAATTAAATGAATGTAGCTCAATGTACAACATATTAATTACTACAAATTGATTTACACCACCATTTTGGTGCCATTTCTAGGGATATTGCCAAGTTATAGGAGTTTTGAGGTTTTGCATTTCTAAATTTCTTAGAATGACTAGGTTGTAGAAATTCCACCTTCAAAACCCCCACTAATGAATGTTGATTGAGTTGAGTCAATTGATGTATGCACTATTATAGAGATGCCCATGGTAGATTCCTACCCAATCCTCAAATAGTAGAAATTACTTTTGATTCTGAAGAAGAAACATCCTCTTCTATACAGGTTTTATGATAGAACATTCCGTTTCGAGTGAGACTTCTAAGGTAGTTCTGAATAGCCAAACATGGAAGAAGAGGTGAATCAAAACATGGAAGGAGAACCAAACACATTTGAGTTTCCTATCTCCAATAACAATTAGGCTACTCAAATGAAGAACATATCTCCATCACTCTTCCTAATTTTCATGGATCTATGACTGAAGACCCAAAAAATTTCTTGTTTGAGTTTTATGTATTATGTAGGAGTTATGACTACACAACTGATGCACACAAGATGAAGTTCCATGTTAAATTCAAGGATGCAAACTTGGGATGGTTTATGGGCCTATGAAGAGATGTTGTTATTACCTGATAGTAGATGAAGGAAAATTTTCTAACCAAGTACGAATACTACTGCAGGACATGTAGAAAAAGAGGATATGAACTCTTCAAGATGGCACAAAAAGAAGATGAGCCACTAGAATATTACTTGGAGAGATTCCTATTTTGTGTTCAAAATTTAAGACACATAAGGTTACCTCATGAGTATATCAAGTTACTTTTCTTAAAAGGACCCAATGACGAAGATATGGATTCTTTAGACTTAATAGGAGCCGGAAGCATCTCCAAAGCCAAATTTGAGGAGATTTGTCAAACCTACATGAAATATTCTAGAGAAACCATGAAAAGAAGAAGTGTTAGATCAAAGGGTGGAGAAAATTCCAAAGGAATTGGGGAAATATCTAAATCAGATATTGTAAACATGTTTAAGAACATGAAATAAGAAATAGTTAATGACATGGCCACCCATCTTAATGCTCTACATGCAAAGAAGAAGAGATAAGATATAAAGGCAACACTTGTAGAGTTTTTCCATTCTTGCAGAAGAAAGAAAGTTGATTGCACATACAGGGGAATGACCAACATTACATAAGGAAATGAGGCTGCACCAGAGTTCAAAATGATAGAAATGGAAGATGGAAAAGTTTTCTACATTTCCCAAAGGAATCCATGGAAACTAAGACAACTAGGTATGTCAAAAAATCCTATGCCATCTTTTCAAAATTTGGCTAATAATTCATATACCTATATGCAACCCCCACCTTGGGATAATACTCAGCAAGGATGGGCTCCTTACCCTATCCAATACCAATAGCCATGAAAACCTTAGTTATCGTGCCAACAATGACAACACGCTGCTTATTCATGGAAAATACCATGGAGAGAAGGAAAGTAATGGATAAATAAACCTCCTAACTACCAAAAACCCTACCAACAACTTCCCTACCCACAACAACAAGCTTTAATACCAAACCCCCAATCTAGTTCTCAACAAGAAGATACTCAATTTCCATCTCAGAGAATAACTAACCCCATAATAAAGCTACTAAGCCACCTATAACATTGAACCAACCAAATACTCTACTTATTCAATTGATGGAAATAATATCCATCTCGATTAGGAATAACAATTGTGCCACCTACTAAACCTACAATCATAGAGATACCAAATGAACCATAGTCATTGAATATGATCCACAAAAAATCCAAAAGATGTTGTAAGATTATCCGCAACAAAATGAACAAAATTCCAACAAAAATAAGATGCAAGTTAATGGACCCCCATTTCTAGAAAGATTGCAAGAGAGAAAATCTAACCCTAAATCAGATTCTAAATCTAATTTTGTTAATCGAGTTGAAGGAAATTTATGTGAAAATTCCACTCATTAAAGCGATCAATGACGTGCATATTTACAACAAGATGATGACAGATCTATGTACAAAGAAGACAACTAGAAAAAGAAAAGATCCATCCACTGTAAAATTCATTAGATAGTTGGTGACATCATGCTTAGAAACTATGTGCTACCTAAGTACATAGATCTAGGAATTCCTTTGGTGAATGTTACTATCAATGGAACTACAATAAAAATACCCTGATTGACTTAGGGGAAACAATCAATTTCATGACCAAGAAATTCATGGATGACTGAAGTTGGAAGGAATAAGGCCAACAACTACAATATTGCAATTAGAAAATAAATCAACGATAATGCATGAAGGAGTCCTTGAGGACATTGTTGTGGTGGTAGAATCTTGGGAATACCATGTTGATTTCATTGTCCTATAACCAAAGGAAAGTCTAGGAGGTTACCCTCTTATACTAGGAAGGCCATGGCTAACCACTACTGATGCATTTATAGGGTGTAAGTATGGAAACATGATCATCTCAAATGAAATGGTACCAAGAAACTTATACTCTATCCTCCTGCCTAACCATTGAATGATGAGGATCAAACAATTTGGGTTGAAGAACCAAAAATTGATCAATGCTTTGTCTAACAACTGATGATGTTGGAAAAGTCTTACACTATTGAAGATCAGGAGGAAGATGTTATTCTCTATAATATTATGTAGAACAAATATGGAAGAAATGAAGAAATTGATGACAGATTGAGGTTCTTGAGTTTTCCTTTGAACCAAGTCTTACCACAATAGAGCACCATGAGTATTTCAAGTAAGAATTTTATTTTTCACAAAAAAATTTCATGACTGCATATTAAATTCTATTAGTAGTAACATGTGTTCAATGTTGGACCTCTCCAAGCAAGTAGAAATAACAAAAGGAAGACCCTAAATGTAAGAAAGATGTTGAATATACAACATGAGTAATTTTTGATTGCTCTTTTTCAAGAATATAAAATAACATTTACTTGGGATTATAGTGATATGTGTGGGATTCATCCTAGGATTTTTACTCACTGAATTTATATTAAAGAAGATTCTAAACCAAGTAGAAATCCATAGAGATGCACTGAACCTAACACTAAGAGAAATTTTGAAGTGTGAGTTACATAAGTTGTTAGATGATGAATTCATATACCCCATATTAGAAAACTAGTTGGTATCACCACTAGTACTTTTACCAAAGAAGAATGTAAAATGGAGAATTTTTGTGGATTATAGAGAACTAAATTCATCCACAAAGAAATAACAATTTCCATTTTCCTTCATTGATCAAGTGCTTGATACACTAGCTGGTAAAAAGTATTTCTCCTTTCTTGATGGGTACAATGGTTACAATCAGATGTAAATTACACTATTGGAACAAAATAAGACTACATTCACATTCCCATGGGGGAAATTTTCCTTATCGGTTCTCCTATTTGTCCCGTGTAATGCACCCGCCACATTCCGAGGGTAGTCTTGAGAATATTCTATGATTTGACAAATGACTACATGAAAGTCTATATGGATGACTTCACTGTTCATGGCAGTACTTTTGAGGAGGCTATACAAAATATGGATAAGGTATTAAGAAGATGAAAGGATCACAATCATCCCCGAGCAATTAGAAGTGCTATATGATGATGTCGAGATTATAGTGCTAGGGCACTACCTTTTTCTTAGCAAGAATTCAAGTAGATCCAACAAAAGTTTCTGTCATATTCAACCTGCCCACACTAAGAAAAAAAATATGTCAGAAGTTTTTTAGGCCATGCTGGATATTACAGAAGGTTTATACAAGACTTCAACAAAATTGCAACACTCCTTTTTGAATTTCTAGGAAAGGATGCTTATTTTTTATGGACTGAAGGCTGTGAAATTGATTTTCAATCTTTAAAAGAGATGCTAACTACTTATCCTCTATTGAGAGGACCTGATTGGAACCTACCTTTTCACATTCACACAAATGCATCAGATTGTGTTATTAGAATGGTCTTAGGTCAAAAAGATGGTATTCTAAACTATGTAATATACTATGTCAGAAAGAATTTGTAACATGCAGGATTAAAATATATGGTAACATAAAAAGAGTTCTTGGAATTACTATATTCCATAAAAAATTAGACATATATAATAGGATATCCAATGTTTATTCACACTGATCATGCTACAATCAAGTATATGGTGAATAAACAAATAGTAAGCAGTAAAATCATAAGGTGGCTGCTCCTCTTGTAAGAATTTGATGTCACCATAGTGGAAAATCCTTGAAAAGATAATGTGGTGGAAAATTTCCTCTAAAGGATGGAGATTAACAATGAAGAGAAATTAGTTGATGATTTCCTTCCAGATGAGCACATGTTTGCTATTTCTACAAGAATACCCTAGTACACGACATAGCCAACTACCTAGTCTTAGGTAAAATACCTCAACATTTTTCTTAATCGGAGAAAAGGTATTTAATTGAAAAGAGTTTACCTTTTTCTTTGATAGTTGGAATCGATTAAAAAAAATATAAAAACTAGATGGGGGTATAGGGTATTAATGTTAATCTAATTAGGAGGACTAAAACACTGTAAATAAGTATGCTAAAATAATGTAAAGTAATTACATAATTAAATCTAATGGAAAAAAATTCTAAATATGCAAGAGAAGGAAAGGAAATGGCTTAGGATTGGCGAGAGAGCATCGCCGCAGTTGTCACAGTCTGAAATAAAAATCTAGAAGTGCGAGATGATCACTCGGAATCACATGCGAACCATATCTAAAAGATCTAAACCTGAATAGGGTGCCCGGGAAGCTACTAGGGCACCTCGGGGTGTCCAGCTCAGTTTGCGATGCAGGGTGCTCTGGTATCTATAAATGCTCAAAACATGAATTTGATATGGTCGCAAGGTGTATCCAAGTGATTCGTGTCTGTCACATTGGATTCACCCGATGAGGTGTAAAATGACCTGCGAATGCAAGAGGAAGTATCAAGAACTAGAAAAATAAAAGATGCAAATGAATGGGTCGAGATCTGACCTCGGCGACCAAACTAGTGGTTTTATCACTTTGAATGTTACACTAAATTTTGGACCTAGATATAGTTCTAGTGAGTGTGTGCATGTTGTGCCCCTAGGTGCTCTCATGTTAGTCACACTCTATGAAGTAGTGAATAACAAAAACTAAAGAATTTGTAAATAGCATGTGTGCATGGAATAGAATAGAATCCCTCCCCCATGTATGTAGTGTGTGTGATGCAGATATCCTAGCCTTGATGCATGACACTATGTGGATGAAATGGATGCAACTCTAGATGGAGTGAAAGTAGTATGTGGCTATAGGACCCTCATTATGGTCTTATAACTTCATATTTATAGAGATCTCAAGGTTAATTTCATAATTAATCCCAGCAAAGCCGACTTAGAAAAAGATAAGGATGAAAAGCAGGCTAGAAAGGCCCCAAAAAGAAATGAGAAAGGATGTACATAGATCGGGCGCCCAAGGTGGGACCGGGCACCCTAGTAAGGCTGGGGCAACTTGATTTTGGAATAGAATGACAGGAAGTTGTGAAATGGATGGATAAGTGTGCGAGTGGGAATGACGAAATAAAATATAAAATAAAGATGGCCAAAAGGTGGTATTAATTAGTACTTTATTAAATTGAGAACCTTCTAAATAGTAGTATAAGACGAGGCTAAATAATGTTTAAAGTGCATAAATTTTTGTCTATATTTTTCCCTCACTTTATGTTGGTGAGCTGAATGCTTTGTAACATAAATTATATAGAGATGCGTGCACTGATATCCATGTAGAGTGTAGAAGAATACGTGCGATGGAATAGAATCAAGCATGGATTGAAAAAAAAGAAAAAGGTGGAGGAGTGTGGATTCTAAAGATGAAAAATGTGCATAAAAAGTGATGACAATGAACCTAGGGTGGAATGCGTGCGTAGCTGTTACTATGTGTAGTGTAACTACATGGTTAGTAAAGGAAAATGCCTATAGTGATGTGTTTTCGTTGTCATTTTTATTATTGTTTTTTGTTTTTTTTTTGTTGCCCCCAATTTGACTTCTTATTTCTAATACGGCCGGACCTACAAGGAGAAAAATATCAAGTAGTCAAATATGTATGTATGTGAAAACATTTTTTAAAATATGCATGTAATGTGTAGAGTACGAAAATCTAAAATACGCTAAAAAAATCTAAATGGAACATGTGCACCTGATCCATGTTGAGAGAAGGGTGTAAGAGGATATCATGTACTGTTGCAAGTTTTTTTTGTGATCTCATGCAACCTTGGCTAAAGAAGTATAGGGAAGAAATACGTTGTTTCCTTCAAAGTTAATTGCTTCTTCTGAAATGTGTCAAGAGATCTATGTACTGTGCTAGTTTTTTGGGTTATCCAACACCACTGGATAGATAAGTGTAGAGAGGCACACCAAATATAACCCCCAAGCCTGTAACTTCTCCATAGAATTACCGAAGGACATCATTTTTTATTGAGGCCACTGTGTATGAAGTTTGTAGACTGGTATGAACTCACTCTTTGTGTGTGAACCAGTGTAAACATGTTATGTTAGTAGAAAAACCTCAATGATGCCCCCATCTTTGGGGACGCATGCGACATTGCTGAAAGGAGAATGCGGCCCCATAAGAGGACCAACCAAACTCTTACTTATAAAACTCTATCCTACAGGGGACGAGGGAAATGCTTGTTAGATACCAAGGTGTGCATGAAAGGGTACAACTAGCCAAAACAAGTGTTAGTCCAAAACACATGTATGTAATAAGTGGAAAAGACACGAGATAATGTATAAACTACCAAACAAAGTAGTGTAAACATGTAAGAAAACAAGAAGACCACAGAAAGAAGGTTTCAAACATGGTACATAGCTCATGATGTTGCAAGACACGCAAGGCCATCATGGTCACAAATAGAAGACAAGTGTACACACAAGAAAAGGAAAAGCCCGCATATAATGGAAAAAAATACGATACAAATACAGACAAATAAGTAGTCATGGAAACATGTAATCCTGTAAAATAAGTGCTGCACATAGAACACTCGTTAACATGTTAGAGTGATAACAATATGTCAAAGCGTGTATGAAAAAGTAGTATAAGATGCTAAGTACAAAATGAAACAATAACACCTGTATAAGATGAGTTTGGATGCTGTAGTGACACTGTATAGTAAGGGTAGAAGGTGATCATCCATGTCATGTGTAGATGTCCCGTATTTGTGATCACACTAAAAAAATATGCAAACTCACATGTGTGTATGATAATAACATATATAAAATCAAGAAAACATGTGCGATAAAAAGTGATCATGCAAAATGCTAGAAAGAAAGAGTAAATTCCCACAAGATAATGTAATATGTTGTGGATGGATGGAATGGAATGCAAGATGGAATGATAGGAACAATGTGCCCCTAAGTGGATGGAAGTGTATATAGTGAGGTTCATTTTGTTTTCCCCCTCGGCATTTAGGAATGAACCATAAATGAGAGTGCGCCATCGGAAATGATTGAGTAGTGTTGGTTGCATCTAATGCACTTTGTGATGAGTGTTTATATGTGATGGTGATGAAATGTGACATGTGGAGGGGTGTGCATGAACCATATAGTTGAAGCGTATATCATGACTTGTTGAATGAAAGAGTGATCATTTATCCTGAGCGTATATCACTATAAGATGAGTGTATGGGGATGAGATATACATGGAACCTATAGCTGAAACATATACCATGACTTGTGGAGTGGAGGAGTGATGATTTATCCCTAAGTGTATATCACTATAGAATTGGTGAATGATGAAGAGACATATGGAAAGATATGTGTGGACCCTATAGATTAAGCGCATACCACGAAAAGATGATAGAATGGGTGAAAATTTAACCTAAGGTGTATGTCACTAATGTGGGAAATGGTGGATGAGGAAAACATCGCATTGGTGAATATAAGGTCCATTTGATTGGTAAACCCTTGGCAGTCGAGTATGGAACAATGAACTAGAGTGCATCATAGGGTGGTGGGTGTAACACTTAGAAGACAACGTAGTATAAACAACCAAGTGTTGAATATGTGTTGTAAAATGCATGGTATGGACAATGCAATGAAGGATGCATAATGTGTATATGATATGCAATGTATGTAGAAATGGAATATGCAATAATGTGAAGTAGAACTAGATCCATGTGTAATGGAATCTATTGTAGCGTGTAGAATATATAGGATGTATGAAATGTGTTATGGGGATTATGTATTGTAGGAAATGTAGGTTGTGGAAATGATGTGAGATGTGGTGTTATTTTTAGATAGAATATGTAGTGATGATATGTAAAACTATACCCATATATAAAATGACCAAGCATAAATATGGAATGTAAGAAAGAGATGCAAAACTAAATGCAGATGATATGATGATTAGTGTAGCGTGTATGATATAAATGATGTATAAATGAATAAGAGATGAGATATATATAAGATAATGTACGATGTAGGCTATGCATAGAAATGATGATTGAATGTAAATGTGTAGAACCTAGAGTGTAGTTTGTTGGGTTCATTGTAATGGTAATCGATCAATAGTCCAAGTGTGAACCAAGCAAACAAGTGTGTCATTGGGTAATGACAGGTGTGATGATGTGTGGGAAGGTATGGCCATTGATAAAGACAACATGTGTGTGGTAATACTATATATTAATGTCAAAAGAAGAGGGGGATGTGTACTGGCTATGCCCCCCAAGTGGATGATAACATGTGTACTATGTAATAAATGATGTATGTGGGTGATGAGACATGATGGATTTTGTTTAATTGATGATGCGTAAGGAGTATTATAGATGTTTGTATGTATAGGTGGTGATGTAATGGAAAAATACAAGATGAAACGAGGGTCTTTATGGTAAAATACCCCTCAACAGTCATATAAGAACCCCAAGAATATGAGTGTGTCATCAGAAAGGTAGAGTAACAAAAGTCACCTACCAAAGGCCAAGTTTACACATGGTGGAACCTTGTTGGACAAATCTTGTAGTAGAACTAGGTGGTGGGGTGAAAATGAAAATGTATTGTAAACACTAGGAGGAGGATTAGTTGCTTTAATAAACTTAATTAGTTGGAGTGTAGATTTGGGAAGAGGCCATATTGCACTAATTATCAAGGGAGGTTGCTTAGGTTTATTTGATAATGTAGTAGATGACTTAGCAGGAGTGGTTTGTGAACTAATTTTGATAGGTGGTTGATGTTGTTGACTTGGGGAAACCATAGGTGATGGCTTAGGTGGCACTTGACTAACTAAAGAAGGTGTATGAGAAGTGGTATAGTGATGCTCATTAAGTGGGGGAGAAGAAATATCAGAAATAGGAGAAGCACTTGTTGAACTAGGGGAATGATCACTATGCACATGGGAGGAGTTTTCCATATCAATTATGTAACGAATAATAGAATCATCGAGAACTTCCTTAGAAAGATAAGGAGGAAAGTCACTAGTAATTGTGTGAGCTTGTTGAGATGGATTTAGACTAATCGAAGGAGAAGGAGACTTGGGAGTCCATGTGGGTGTGACATTTGGAAGGGTATGTTGTGTACTTGAATGAAATAATACCATAACAAGTAATACTTTGGATTAGGTGATGTAGGGTGTGGCAAGAATTTGTATTATGTCCATTGATTCAATGATAATTGCAATATGGATGACCTAGATATTTTGCTAATCGACAAGGCAAATAATAATGAGTAGGTGGTAGAGTGATCAAATTACGACTAAGGAGTTGAGTAAGGATTGCATGTGGTGTGGTATTATGCTCAAATATGAGAGGCTTGGGCAATGACATGTCTTGAGGTTCAGCTAGATGACATGTAGTGGACATAGATTACATATAAGATGTAGAAGGAACACAAACATGTGATTGTGAAGCATCCTTAAGCTATTGAATTTCAGATCTAAGGGATGTGATGGTGGATTCCATAGATTGAATAGAGGATGTATGTGATTGAGAAGCATATTTAAGTTTTTGGATCTCATATCTAAGAGATGTGATTGTTGATTCCATAGATTACATAGAGGATGTATACAATTGAGAAGCATCCTTAGACTATTGACCTTCAGATCTAAGAGATATGATTGTGGATTCCATGACAGAAAATTTTGCATGTAAGGCCTGAATCGAATCTAAGATGGGTTGGTTAGATGGAGGGTTGTCAAGGTCAGGGTTGAAAAAGAAATAATGAAGCATAACACTTAATTTGTGTGGTGGCGTATTGTCATCAAAATACTTGGTGTCTAGGGATTGTTGGAAAATATCCTTGACAAGTGGGATATCTCTTAAGTAAATTAGATAAAGAAGATTGACCCATGATATAAGAAGAATAAGGATCCTAAGCGTGAAAGATGCAAGTTCACCAAAATGATTAACACAAATATGAAACCTAGATGGGGTATAAGATATTAATGTTAATCTAATTAGGATAACTAAAACGCTACAAATAAGAATGATAAAATTATGTAAAGTGATTACACAATTGAATCTAAGGAAATAAATCCTAAATATGTAAGAGAAGGAAAGGAAATGGCTTAACCGATTGGCGAGACTCGCCACAAATTTTTACATGTCTCGAAAGTAAAATCTAGAAGTGCAAATGATCACTCAGGAACCCTGCAAAGACTAAATCTAGAAGATTTGAATTGACTGGGGAACTTGGGAAGGTACTGGGGTACCACTGAGGCACCTTGGTATGCGGTATGGGTGCTATGATCTCTATAAATTATCAAAAACTGAATCGATGTAGTTGCAAAGTGTCTCCAAATGCTTCCATTTTTCACACCGGATTTTTGGATGAGTCAGTAAATGAACTGCAATGCAAGAGGAAGTATCAAACCCTAGAACAATAAAAGATGTAAATGAATGGGTCGGAATGACCTCAGCTACCAAACTAGTGGTCTTATCACTAAGTGCTACACTACATTTCGGACCTGGATGTAGTTCTGGTGAGTGTGTGTGTTTCGTGCGCTAGGTGCTCTCGTACTAGTCACACTTTGTGAAGTAGCAAATAATAGTAACTATAGAAAATTTAAATAGAATGTGTGCATGGAATAGAATATAATCCCCCCTATGTAGTGTGAGTGATATATATCTCCTAGCCTTGATGCATAACAATATGTGGATGTAAGTGATGCAATTTATGCAACTCTAGATGGAGTGATAGTAGTATGTGATCTTTATGACCCTCATTATGTTCTTAAAACTTTATATTTATAGAGATCTCAATCTTAATTTCATAGTTAATCCCGACAAGGCCAACCGAGAAAATGATAAGGATAAAAAATTTCTAGAAAGGCCCAAAAAAGAAGTGAGAAAGGATGTGCATAGATTGGGGTGCCTAGGGTGGGATTGGGGTGCCCCAATATAGGATGGGGTGCCCAGGGTTTTAGGCTAGAATGATGGGGAGTTGGGAAATGGATGGATAAGTAAACAAAAATACATGGGAATGGCAAAATGAAATATAAAATAAAGATGTCCAAAAGGTGGGATTAATTAGTACTTTATTCACTTGAGAACCTTCTAAATAGTCATATAAGACTAGGCTAAATAATATCTAAAGTATATAATTTTTATCTACAAAATTCTATATTATACAAGTCAAGATAAATTAATGCGAATGTGTATAGATGATGAGGAGATATTTTATGTCCTCAGAGCATAACAAAATGAACCTTGTGGAGGGAATTTTGCTGCAAAAAGAAGAAACCATTAGGTGTTGACTATTGGCTACTATTGGCCAACATTACATAAGGATGCAACATTATACACTAAGAGATGTGACAAATTCTAGAGAATGGGAAAGCCCACTAAGTCTGATGAGATGCCATTACAACCTCAATTGTTTTTGCAACCTTTTGATAAGTGGGGCTTAGATTTTGTTGGTCCTATAGACCCTCCATCTCAGTAAAAAGAATATATCCTTGTTTGTACACATTACGTAACTGAGTGGATAGAGGTAAAAGAATTTCCAAACCAGACTAGTGAGAAGGTGGATAAATTCATGTATGAGAACATATTTACTAGATATGGAGTCCCAAGGGAGATTGTGACATACCAAGGTACACATTTTACTGCTAATGTGATTACTTGATTTGGTTAGTGAATATGAAATTAGGCATAAGAAGTCTACACCATACCATCCCTAGTCTAATGGCCAAGAAGAGGTTACAAACAAAGAGATAAAGGCCATATTGACAAATACTATAGCACTCCATAGAAGAGACTAGGAAGATAGGATTCCGAAGCAATCTGGGCATTCAATACAACATGGAAGACCATAACTGGATTCACACCATTTGAACTATTATATGGCAAGACTATTGTTTTTCTAATAGAATTTGAGCATAAAACATTGAGAACTACACTTGAGCTGGGAATAGATTTATCAGAATCTCGAGATAGAGAATTCTCCAACTCAATGAGTTGGATGAATTAAGAAAGCAAGAAATTCATAACACAGAGGTAGTGCAAAAAAAATCAAATGGCATGACTAATATATTAAAACAAGACAGCTCCAGGAAGGTGACTAGACACTTTGTTTGACTCTATATAAGAATCACATAAGAAAGCTCAGAACAAGGTGGCTAGGCCCTATGAAATTGAGAAGATCTTCCCTAATGGAGTTGTGAAGCTTACTACTATTGATCCTATGAGATTCAAGTTGTTGGTGAATGGCCACAAGTTAAGATTGTATAAAAATCCAGTTGATAAAGGCTCATTTATGGAATTTTTCAGAGGATATCAGAGAAGAATGGAGAAAGAAACATCATAATTAACCTCATAGGTTGAACCTGATTTCTCACCTTCTCGGGATTATAGAGAATTGATAAGATTTTAGTAGATTTGGAGAATGCAACTTGTTGAATACTTTAATGCTAAATAAAAGTGATGATATATACCTTTCTAGGTGATCTCCAACACTCTACTAACCTATTTTATTTATAGTTTTTTTGGTATTATTGATAGGTGATTATGGGAAAGCTTAATCTCCATCACAAGGAGAGAGTGCAATGACTAAGGGTTCCACTTGCAGCCACAAGAAATAAGATCCTATTTTTTTGTAGCATCTGACAAAATTCATGGGTACATAAGGAAAATATGCACACGTGGATGATATATAATGAATGATTGGCACCACAAGTAATTGGAGGTCCCTCTCTAGGAAGCATACGTTTTAATTAAGGAGTAGTCAACACAAGTTAAACCTACATCTGCAACATCACATGGCACTTACATGTGGCCAAGACTCTAGTTCAATAAGGCATGCACATCAATCATTATGAGCAACAACGAGATAAGTGTAAACATTTATTACTTTAATAAAGTATGATTAGATTAATTGTATTTAATTATTAATTATGCCAAGTCATCATGCATGTGCCACATTAAAATATAACCACCTTTCAGCGATGACGTGTCCTCCTAAGCCCTCCACATAAGCCAACATGTCACATCATTTTGCTTCATGACCTCAATGTTGTCACATCCACCTAATGATTAATCACCCCTAAACATATTGTTTGTCCCCTTGGTAATAAAGTTCAAAGTAATCAAAATCCATCAACACAATTCATTTGTAATTTCTTTCAAATAAAATTTGTGTGATTGCGTATTGCACCTACGAAAAGCTACGTATCCACCATGGGAGGTGTCCTGATCAGATATGAACCCTCTGTGTATTTTCAATTTCTGAGTCATATTGAGATTGTGTAGTACTTTGAGAATCATGGATGGATGCAATACATCAACAAGTTTCAAGGTTTTGATCAAGAAATTGTGGCATATTTTATAAATACCATGAATGATGGAGAAAAACAATAAAATGGTTAAAAATCGGTGTAAATGATGAAATTTAAGTAGAATTCACTCCTTTTCCAAAAGCTTAATGAGATCCATTTTTAGACAAAGCAAACCTAGAAGTAAAAAAAGGGAATTTGCAGACAATGATGATGATTTCATCTCATATTTCCAAGGTAATTTTAGAACACATCTCAAACCCTTATAGGAACAAGCTACCAATTTTTTATTTAATAATTTACCTTTAAAGGGAGATATTCAAGGTTAAACACAATGCATTTCAAATTGTTAAACCATTTGAAGAAAAATCATCAAGTAGATGCTCCAAATTTATTACATGAAATACTTTAGAAAATGAGAAAAGAGGTTTAGAGGGGTAGGGAAACATTCTCACATCACTGTCTAGTAACCCTAGTGGTTAAGCACACTTGTCACAGGGATCACCCTCAGATATCATGGGATGAATTTGTGAGAGTGAAATATATTGAATTTTTTTGGGAAAGAGGGGAGAAAGGAGAAAAAGCACCTTTGGAAGTTATTCTACGCATATGCCAAAGGCTACACCATCCTCCTCCAAACCTCAAGAACCTACAAATTCTTAAAGAATATCTTCCACTGAAGAAACCCCTGTACCTATTTCACCAGAAAGAATATTTGTTGTTGCAAATTTGTTGGAATTTTCCTCCCCTGAAACCCCCATGTCCAAACCAAAAATGAAATATAATCATTCTACTTTACAAAAAAATAGACCATCCACTTCCAAAGCTATAAGGAAACCTACTCATTTTGATAGAAAAAAAAACTAGGAGTTCTAATAGGTTTATGAAAAGAGGAAAAAAACCTCCAATTCAAGGAAATCTTAACCCATCTCAATGGATAGTGATTTGGAAGCGATAGAAAAAAATTGAGCATGAACCATTAAAACTAGAGTATAGAGATCCTACTCCCACAGAACTCAAGAGCCATAATACAATGGAAAATGAATATAAGGGATAGAAGAATTAAATCGAATGATGAAACAATTCTTGAAGTAGAAAGTCATGAAGTGAGACAAGTGGAAGGGCCATGGAAGGAGGAAGTGAACAAAAGTAATTGACTTGTAGATGATGTCAATGAAAAATCATTAAGAATGTTGTTCAACAATCACAAAATGCTAGTCTTCAAGAAGAAAATGTAGAACTAAAGTAACCCCAAATTAAAATTCATGAAATCATAAGGGAAATTGAAAAACCGTATGGCAATGAGATGGGAACACAAAATATGGGGCCCAATATTGATAATCTAATGCTGTAAATGGATGCCTACATTAACAATATTAAGAAGAAATGGGACAAGGAGAAGGAATAACTCATCTCTAAACATAAAAGGATGAAACAATAACAAGAGGAAACCATGCAATTAATATTTGAAATGTTGAGTTTCAAACCCCCATCAAGTGTCTATGTTGTATACCTAAAAGAAAAGATACTCTACCACAAGCTTAATTTCATAAATTCTAATATGATATATAACATTAGATCAACAAGGAAATTCTTTACTTTGTATCAACATAGTACACTTGAACTATACTTTTTTTTTTATGTGAGCTATATTTGCATAATTATGCTCTTTCATATGACATATATTGGATCCCAATTATATTGGGGATGTATAGGCTAAGGCATTATGTTATTATTTTTCAAATGAATTGGAAAGAGATAAGAAAATGGAGGAATATAGACATTTGGAGAAGATTATACCGATGTATATAAGAGATGAGGCAACAACAAAAGATGGAATTGCAAAAAAACATAAAAACTATATGGAAGTGGATGAAATCAAAGACATAGTGTTGAAAATGAGGGTGGATGCTCACACAAAAGTTAGGAACATGATCGAGGATCTTGGAGTTCAAGTTGTAACAAGATGCAAAGTCAAATGGATAGAGTTATCCCCTACACTCCAAAGGAAAGAAACTCACTCCTATCCAAATATAATTCTAATGTTATGAAGGTTGAACAAATATATTGAAATAGAAAATAAATGTGGGGATGAGTGGTTTCCTTTAGCTCATCATCCTCCAATCTTTCATTTCCTATTTGGACCTTGGACATGGAATTTACCGATCAATCAAAGGGTGTAAGAAATATTCTTATGATTCATGAGGAATGGTGGGTATTTCTTACCAAAAGAATAAGGAATAAACACACCCATTGTAGACACAAAAATTCTACACTCCCGCCCATTCATCAATAATTTTTCCCATTCACACTTACAATTTATCATATTAATATCCATTGGTTTAAATATTATTATCATTTAGGTTATCTAATTAAATCCATTCAAACTCATTTCTAAATCCCTTTACCCCAACATATCTACCATAGACCATTTTATATCCATAAAATCTAAATCTTATAATATCCTAACATAATCTATACATTATCCTAAGACATATGTTAATATATCTAATTAAACTAACTAAAATATATCCTAAACAAACCCATGCCAGAATAGAACATAATCTAACCATTTATGACACCTCACCCAATAACACATCATATTTGAAAAACAAATTCATGATCTTATCCCTCGAATACACAATAAATAAACTTGAATTAGGCAATTGTTTCAACTATTAACTAAATAAACTTGAATAACCTAAAATCGTCAACATTTCAGTAAAACGCCAACGATTATATAAGTCTATTTTGCAATCTCATTTAGGGATCATCTACTTACATCTTCGATCCCGTTCTCTTCCATCCTTTCATATCTTCATTTGAAAATGTTTATCATTCTTCGTTTAGCATAGAGTTATAACAGGATTAGCTCTATATTATTTTATATAGTTGTTCCCATTTGGAGAATCTTTTGCAGTGTGTCCAAGAGCTCTGAGTTTCTACTTTCACATCCTCCTTCATTCGTGGATCCACTAAAGCCTCTATTAGTGCAATTCATCTCTGTCACTACATCCACTTGTCATCCAACACCTACACTCACCATTGTCAAGAATGATCTTCACTAAGTTCTGATTCTAACAACTTCGATATTCATTCAAATCAAGGTAAGACTCTAAATTTGCATCTTTAATTTATATATTCGAAACATCCATTATAAAAATCCTTTTAATTTACATTATAATTGAAATCAAACTAATTTATTTGTTGTAAAATTGATCAATTTGTTATAAAAAATTATATTTCATATTATTTAGTTTAACTCAAACACCAATGATTTAGTGAAACACCTACATTTACCTAAAACACCTACATTTCTTGTCAAATGTGCCTCTTATAACTTTTAGCAGATTATTATTCATCCATTGCATATATTTCTCTATCCTTTCTAACATACTATCAAGAATGGATTTTTTAGATGGCTATAGGTGGCCAAGCTCATGAGATAACCAACATTAATTCCCTTCCGATTATTTGTCACCCTTTACATTGGGAGAAATACAACGTATTCCTTAATTTGGAACTTTTTGCTATACATTTAACCCCTTTTAGATCAACTGCAAAACATCTTCAAAACCACTCAGAGGATTCGTGAGGCCACAGACGAGTTTTGGGAGGCCTATTTCAAAATTCTTCACATTCAAGTTGATTTGGCCTAGTTTTAATACTGTTATGAAGCCAGATTGGAAATTTGGGACTCTGACACTGAATCAACAAACCAAATTGAATTCATCAAACAACCTAAATATTAATATTCCAACTCTACATCGATTATCAATACGAATCAAAGAACGAGGAACCTAAATTCGTCCCTGATTTCTTTAGAGATGAGCATACCGATGATTACAACTCCAACCTCTTTGAAGAATCTGAGATAGATTATCCAAAGCTCACTTTCGAGAACCCATCATCATCTGAAGATTCTAACACTAAATTTGATTCAGATTTCTAGGTTATAGTTTATATATCTAGGTTTTCATTATATGCTATAAATTTGTAATAAAGTCTGAAACTGTCAGAAAAATCATTATTTTTATCCATCCTATATCATGATTGGCCTTATGTATTGCTTGATTTCATAAAACAATGGGTTGACATCCTTTTGAGGAAGCCCCTTGGACTTCTAAGGATTGGCCTTCACCAGGAAGCCCACTTACTATTTTTACTAATTAAAAATTTGGTGCAGTGTCTTTGATTGCAGTATCATTTGTAGGATAGGAGCTCAACTATTTTGAACACGTGGTACAACATCAACACAATCCATACACATCTGTGGGTACTGGTAAACCCTACCATTTTGAGGTTTGATAAGTTTTGTTATCTTGTTTATTAGGTTAAATTGAAGAGATAAAACTTTTCTAAACATTTTGAGCACGCTTGGTGGGACTGTTGTCCCTTGTTTATTTGATTTATTTTAACAAGTAAAATAACATCCTTTTTTTCGATTCTCTTTGTAAACAATCACCTGTGATTTCTGTGTGTTTTTCAAAACCTAACAATTTGTAATTTTCTTCTTATTTATTGCTTTCTACTTTCTGTTTTTCCTAACTTGTCTACAGGGTACTATTTTTAGAAAGCTCATTTACTGGATTTGCTAGAATTTCTTGCTTCACAAATTTCTAAAATAAAATAAAAAGGAATCTTTATTAGAGGTGATTCCTTATTCTTCTTTTTATTTTCTATACTACATTTTTTCTTGTTTGTTCTCATCGAAAACAATATTTCATTTTGGGTTTAAAACAAACAAACACATCTTTTTATCACATAGCTTTAATTAGGAAGGTAAATTGGCTACATCCACTTATTCTTCCCCATACACAACCAAACCACTTATAAATAAAAATGCACATAAAACAATTCCTATGCAGTGGCTACCAACTTGGATTTGATTGCAAGAGGAGAAGTCAGCTCGGTGTTATGTTCGAGTATAATCACCTATATATCGGTATATATTGGCTAAACACTGACACTGTTATCACTATGGGACCATGAAGTGAGGGGGTAGGCCCCAATACCATGCACGTATCAATAGTAATATAGAGTTGGGCCTCATGTACATTTGGGTATATCGAGGAATCTACCCTTAAACATACCTCAAACTAGCCCTAGATTGCCATTTCCTAGAACCCTTGTTAACCATTTTACACATTTCACCTTATAATTAAATCAAGAAAACTTAAAAATCTATCTTGCTTGCTTTTGATTATTGCTATGTAATCAACCCATTTTAGTACATTTTTGGATAATTTTTGTGTGTGTGTTTGCTTATAATGGTACAAACAAGACAACAAGCTCACAATCAAACTACTTTGAAAATATGTCTCAACCAATATCCACACCTTTACAGCAACAAATTCCCTTATCCACTCCATTATCTACACCATTGCTGGCACCTTTATTTACTATTGTATCGACACCATCATTTACTACACCATTACAACAACAAAACCCATTTCATCAACTAATTACATCAACTCCTCTGACTGATGATCAACGAGCTTGGAATGAAATAAAGGAACAATACAATGAAGAAATGAGATAACAAATTTTAAATTCTACATGTCAATTTCGCAGTCAAGATTTCAATACATATGAACAAGAAAACATTGAACAACCATATTCCCCAAACTCACAATCAAAATCTTTCGAAGACGCTTTCTTTGAAAAAGGAGATCCTGTTTTGAATAAATGCTATAATCAAACCCCATTTCCTTTAATGCCTATCTAGTAGTTAGGGGTGTCCAACTCTAGCCATTTACACCAGAACCATCTACAAACATTCATGGACCCTTGTTTGGTTCCTTACAACAACTTGAATCTAAACCATTTTCAAGTGCTTCCGACTCTACACATCTTATTGATTCAAATCAACAATTTATATCCCAACCACCATCTTCATATGATCCTTCCTCTGCCATGGCAAGACTTGTTTCAAATCAGGGACTTGTCATCCAAAAATACATTTGTATCCACCTCTCGAGTCAAATTTAAACATCAGAAGTTGCATCCTCTGTTCTATTTTTAGTCTTCATATGGTTTCTTCTCAGGACACAACCACCCAACAACATACATCATCACCTAAACTTTCTATTAGTTCAATGCCTCCACAAAGTAATATTAGTACTTCATTATCTACCCCTCTAGCATCCTCAGTTACTCAAACACTTCCAATGAGTTCCATTATTTCTTCTACCATTTTGTCTCAGTTGGCTAACAACATTCAGAATATTACCATGTCTATTTCGACATCAATTCCTTTAATCAATACTAGTGCAATTTCTACCACTCATCTTGTTTCACAATATATACTACAACAATCATTACCATTAATATTTATACCACAATATTCTCCTACTCAATATATTCCACAACAAGCACCATCTTCTGCGGCCTCTACTATGTTTTTCAACAACCACCTCCTTACTCACAACCCTTTCCTTATCAGTATATACAATCTTCCCAACCTTTGGCATCTCAATAATACATTTCAACAAACTCTTCCACAACAATAGAAAATCCCACAATAGACCCTTCTACAACAACAAGTATAACTTCTCAACAATACATTCCGCAACAAACTCTTCCTCAACAAAAGAACATTCCTTCCCAATAGTATATTCCACAATACAATATTCCTCAACAGAACATACCCCAAAAAAACATTCCTTCCCAAAAATATATATTCCTCAACAAAACATCCCACAAAAAAATGTTCCACAATACAAAATTCCACAACAAAACATCCCTTATCAAAAAAACATCCCTCAACAATACTAGATATACTCACAACCTAGTCAGTTTGCATTTCAACTTGGTCCATCTTCACAACAATCCACACCAACTGACCCTCTTCAAGCTCTTATGAATTGGATATCAAGTCTAGAAGCTACCTCATCTACACCTAAAAACGTCTTCTCTTACGATCAAATCTATAATGAACCCATCCACCCATCAGTCCCATACAAAGCATACCCTCCTCACTAGGAGCTTCTAAAATTTATTAAGTTCTATAGCAAAGAATATCCCTAGCAACATATTCGTGTGTTTCATCATGCTTGTTATTTAATAGCCCATGATCAAGACCTTATGCTATGAACCTTTCCAATGTCCCTCGTTAGCCCTACTCTAGATTGGTACAATAACATTCCACAATATTCCCTTTTCTCTTTCACTCAACTTGCACAATTGTTCTTAGAACACTTCTCTATAAACATAGCCCACAAATTCACCATCAATGACCTTTACACTATCAAACAATTTGAGGATGAATCCATTGCTGATTTTGTTTCCCACTAGAGGGGTATAATCAATCAATTATCCTTTACATTACCACAAACTGAGTTGATTGAAGTTTTCTGTCAATCATGTGCCAAACACATTTCATCAACATTACAAATTCAATCATTCTATACTTTCATGAAGCCTTTACTATGGCTCGAAAATTAGAACTGTGTGCTTTAGAATATGGTCGTGTTAAGCTTTGACCTAAGAAACCACAAAATGAGTTTCCATCTAAGTCATCCTCTAGTCCTAAAAATATAAATCAGTTGCTAATGTCGTAGTAGTCAATTTGGCTCCTAAAGAAAATCCTACCGTTGAACATTCTCATCCACAACATAATTACATACCAATTGGAGAGACTTATAACACAGTCTATGAAAAACTACTTTCCGTAAATATGATATCTCCCCCTATCTAACCTATCAACACATCTGTATCTAAACCCTCGTGGTATTGGGATAATGACTATTGCAAATACCATAGGGTCAAAGGACATGACATAGAAAGATGATAGGTGTTCTGTAATTTTCTTTAGGATTTGATTGATAAGGGTGAACTTCATTTGGATAATCCCAATGCACCCCCAAACCAAAACCTTGACATATTTAAACAACCCTTTCCAAATCATCCTCCATCTACTTGATCAACCAAAAACCAATGTTGTCCATACTTATCATACCATTAATGCCATTACTAAAGTAACACATGTTCTTGAATCCAAATAATACCTATATCTACTTGAATCAACATCCACATCTATTGAACTGAAAATATACCTTTGGAAGAAACATATACACCTACATGTCAATGATGACAATGGAAATTCTTATTCAACTTTGAACTTGTATCTACTGAATCCTTGTCTTTTATCTTACCATTACCATCACAAGTAATTATCAATCCTATCTCCTTACCAATTCCACTCTCTAGTATAGATACCCCTATAACTCCACCCTCATTCACAAACATAACTATGATACCTCTTGAAACATTCTTAACACAACCATCTCCGCCTAAACCGACTTTGGGCCATACTCACCCTCATCCTACGAAAACAAACAATCCAAGACCAATATAACCCTCAAATCATTTAGATTACATTAACCACACAATTCAAACTCCTCTTCCTTCATTAACATCAACTTTGATAAATACACCCAACTCATCCAAAACCTCAAGGGAACCCAATAAACAAGGTGTGGTCCAAGTCTTTAAAAGTCCTTATTATGATCAAACATACCATTTCCATGGCCCTCTACCTTTTCTTCCACCTCCTCCTAGAAATGCCATTTCCACTTTCAATGATCCTCTTGTCATGCTAAGGCCTAGGCCTTCCTATCAAACTCCCACAACAGGAATTCATAAACAAGACACCATTCAAGAGTTTAACGACCCTATTATGTTCCCCAAATTAGAATCCCCTACGTGGTCCTAGATATCTTATACCTAGGAATCACCCCATCATTTTAGGTCCAAAACATGTCTATCAAACTACTATAAGTGGCTCTCATCCCTCATCCATCACAACACCCAAGAGATAACTCTTACTTCCATTAGAGGATAAGATATCCGAAGCTCCATCGTCATTTGCATATGGACCGAAAGGGCGTTATGCATCTATTTTGGAAGACTTCCTTCAACAATCACTCATAACATTACCACCACTAAAATTACCTAACCCATGGGGATGGAAACCCACTTGGTACGAATTCAACACCTCATGCAAATATCATAGAACACGAGGTCATTCTATTGAGAATTGTAAAGCCTTCCACATGATTGCATAGAAATTGGCACATCCAACTTCCTTACCAACATCAACATATTTTCTTCCTTCCGAACCACATGCAACACTAACATCAACATCGACATCATCCTTATCAAAATATAAGGAACCTATGTCTAAAAATCCTTCCCATCAAGTTGATGTTGTTCATATTACTACTTGTTCATAGAACTATGACACAGATCCATCTGAGTCTAAAAAGATAAAACCTACATAGCAATACCTCCACCACCATAAATAGTTGTCCCATCAAATAAACCCAAATTATCCATACATGTGGCTCCCAAAATATCTGGCCTGACAATTTCACCTAAATCCAAGGTTTCTATCCTCCATGAACCACCTTGACATCCACTTTGCATAGAAAAGTTTTCATTAAACAATTACATCAAGATCCTGTCAAAATTTCATTATATGAACTGATACAAACATCACCACTTCAAAAACAAGCAATGATGGAAGCCCTCTGATCAATAAAAATACCTTTAGATGATCCATCATCTTTTACAAACTTTGTAGGAGCTCTTAAAGCATCTACTACTATATCATTCGAACCATCCGAAATACCTTCCCTCAAACTAGAAGATCATGACTTACCACTCTTCATCACAACTCAAATTAATGATGTCTCGTATCAAAAGAGTAATGATTGATAGTGGTGCCACTATTAACATTATCTCCTCCCTTGCTTTTGATCAACTTAAATTACCCAATACCATTGTCTCCCAAATGCCAGTCTTATTATGGTCCTTCAATGATACTATCGCACCCACGTTAGGCACCATCATCTTACCACTAAAATTTGGTGTAAAAACTCTCCTAGAACTCTTCTACATTATAGAAGGAGAGTTTTAATATAATATGTTATTAGGATGCCCATGGATACGCACTATGTAGTGTGTTCCATTGACTCTTCATGATGTCTCAAGTACGAACATGAGGGTCAAACATTCACTTGTTCCTGCAGATCCAAATCCTTTTACCGATTGTTACATGATGTATCATCCAAATGATGTACTTATTCCCAAATCCATGTCTGAATCATCCAATGAAGCTTCCACTAGCACGTCTATTCCTTCTTCTAAATTACCAGATGATTCTTCCCTTAGTGATGTTATACAACACCTCACGTTGGATGGATATCATCTCCTCATGCTTAATCACATTCCTTCACCAAAAACTTATGGTCACCTTGACAAACAACCCGTGTATGACCCTAATGTGGGAGATGTTATCTCTTATGGTCTAGCTTATCTCAAAATGAATTTTGTCTATGGGGGACTTGATCATCCTTCATCTGTACTATTGATCAACACCATGCCATGCCCTTCACATTAGATTTAAAATCTTCCAAATTTCACCATTATGCATGGAAAACTTTTGGCATTGGACATTATGAATAGGGAATACATGATGTGGTCATCCAATGTTCCCTTAAAACTTATGAAAAATATGGTTTAGGTTATAAAAATTTAGTTCAAAAATATCTGAGGCCACCACATCAAAACTGGCTACATTTGTGCTCATCACTGGATTAGACTCGTCATTGCCAACATCCTCTAAAGACCCTATGGACCTAGACGATATTGTACCCATCCCACCTAAATTTTTTTAAGTCAATACCATATCCTTAGGACCACTCACTTATCAATCTAACCACAATACTAAACAAATACCTCTTCTTTGGCCAGAAATGGTTGAGGAAGATTTTCCTGTCATAAATATCCTTCAATGTCATGATGACCAGGATATCCTTTCGCATATGGGAGCTGAAGATCACTTCCTTTAGAAAACCTTACCATCGAAACATCAATTCTCCTTAATGAATCCACCATCAATGTTAACTTAGGAACCTCTCAAGATCCTTGTATAGTTAAATTTGGCCAATCATTGAGTCTACAAGAACTTGATGACTTCACTTCATTTTTATCCAAATATTATCAAGCCTTCACTGGTCATATATTGATATGCACGAATTGATCCTAATATTGTGGTACACAATATTGTCACATATCCAAACGTTAAGCTAGTCAACAAAAATCAGAAAATGCATCCCCGCATAGCTCTTCTTGTTAAGGAAGAGTTGCAACATATTTTATCCACTAATTTTATCATACCTATCAATTATCCACAATGGGTTTCTAATATTGTTCCTGTAACTAAAGCATCGAGAAAGTTACGTATCTGCACAAATTTTAGGGATCTCAATCTTGCTTGTCCAAAATATGATTTCCCCCTTCTAAACATAGATCAGCTCATTGACCTAACAATTGGCCATGAAATGATTTCCCTCATGGATGGTTTTTTCAGTTATAACCAAATTCTTATCACTATTGATGATCAACATAAAACCTCTTTCATCACCCCTTGGGGAACCTTTTGTTACCATGTTATGCCATTGGCCTCAAAAATGCAAGAGCTACCTATCAACGAGCCATGACCTACATTTTTCATGACCTCATTCATAAAATAATCAAAGATTATGTTGATGACCTTTTAGGAAAGTCCAAATGACAAAAATATCATCTTACTGTCCTTGAGTCAATCTTCACTCATCTCATCCAATATTGTCTTCATCTTAATCCCATGAAAATGTGTTTTTGGTGTCCTCACTTGGTAAAATTTTAGGTTTTATCATATCTATCTAAGGTATTGAAGTTGACCCAGCTAAGGTTAAGGCCATCATTGAAATTCCTACTCCATCTAATCTCACACAACTACACAACCTTCAAGGAAAGTTACAGTTCATACGACGTTTCATATCAAAACTCTCTAATCATTGTCATCCTTTTCATCACCTCCTCCACAAGGACATATATTTTCATTGGGATTTTGATTTCCAAGGCCTTTGATAAAATTAAACAATATCTCTTATCACCTCCTGTTCTTACTCCACCATGTGAAGGAGAACCATTTTATGTATACGTATCTACTTGACTATATTCTCTTAGATCCATGCTCACACATCATGATAGTTAGGGTCATAAAATGCCATATATTATATCAGCCACACACTCCATGAATATGAAACCCGTTACACCGAAGTGGAGAAGCTATGTTACACTTTATACTTCACCACTTCTAAGTTGTGTCATTACCTTCTTAATCATAAAACGTATGTTGTCACCAGTTTCAATCCCCTCAAAGCTATACACTCTAAACTATATCATAGTGATCGTATCCATTGATGGCTTATGCTTATGATTGAGTTTGATTTAGAATTCATGTCACAAAAATCCATTAAGGGCCAATCTATTGCAGATCAGCTCACCGATGCTCCCTTACCAAAAAATCAACCTCCTCATGAATATTTTCCAGATGAATCCATTAGTAATGTCAACAAATACAAATTCATCCCTGTCAAGATGACTCTCTTCTTTGATGGTTCTAAATGTCAGGAAGGGGAGGAGTTGGTGTTGTTATCATTCCTCCTTGGGGTATTCCTATTCCATTATCATTTAAACTCAATTTCAAGTGCACTAATAATATGGTAGAATATGAAGCTTTAATCATGGGTCTCACTACTATTATTCTTCTAGGTGTTCATATCTTAGACATCTATGGAGATTCACAACTTGTTATCAGTCAATTCAAAGGAGAATATCAATGTAAAAATGAAATCTTACAAAAATATAAAGCTAACGTGGACTTTCTCCTTGACGCTTTTGATCATTACACCATCCAAGCTATCCCACGATCTTCTAATAGGTTTGTAGATACAATGGCCTCTTTAGGATCCCTCATCCCATTAGAAATAGAAGAGTCAAAAGACAACACTAAAGTATCTATCGTTGTTCAATGATTAGATCACCCTTCACATCAAAATGAACTTCCTCCTATCAATATTGTTGATGATAATCTAATTGATTTATGGTATACTCAAATATACGACTATCTCGTTGAATCCAAAATTCCATCTGATTTATCACATAATGCTAAATGGTCATTTCTTCAGCGTGCTACTCGCTTTGTCATTATAGGTGGTATTCTTTACAAACGTAGTTTTGACAATATCTTACTAAGATGCCTTAAGTCACACGAATCGATCAAATCCATTGAAGAAGTCCATGACGGTATTTGTGGAGGTCATTTCAGCAGAAATTTCATTGCTAAATGTGTTATACGACTAGGGTATTACTGGCCCACTATCACCAAGGATTGTTGTGAGTACATTAAGAAATGTGTGAAATGTCAAATTCATTCAGATTTGATCCATGTCCCCAGTCAAGCATTACAACCTACTTAGGACCTATGGCCTTTCTCTCAATGGGGATTAGACCTCATTGGGGCTATCAACCCCAAGTCATCTCAACAACATCATTCCATTATCACAACTACTGAATATTTCACCAAATGGGTTGAAGAAATCCCCTTAACATCAACTAAGTCAAGACCGATTATCAATTTCATATATCAACACATTATATGTCATTTTGGCATCCCACATAAGCTTATCACAGATAATGGAAAATATTTTAAAAATAAATAAGTTAAAAACATTTGTGACACCTTCAATATTAAACTCATATTTTCATCACCATACTATCCTCAAGCAAATGGATAGGTTGAAGCCTCTAATAAAACACTCAACAAGATCCTTATGAAAACAATAAATGATGTAGGAAGAAATTGGCATCTACAAATCCTTTTCTCTTTGGGCTTATTAAACTAGCATCCACACACCTACAAGAGCAACACCCTATTCACTTATATATGGCTCAAAGCCATTGTAATCCTTGAAATCAAAATCCTATCACTTTGTGTGTCCCTCAAGGACTTTATCCCTGATGAAGAATATTGACAAGATCATTTAGCACAACTTGAATTATTAGATTAAAAATGTGTAATGGCCCTTGAACATCATCAAGTTTATCAAGAACGCATTAAAAATGAATATAAAAAACATGTAAAAAATTGTGACATTGAATTAGGCGATCTTGTACTTAAAGAAAATAAAAATGCCACTCAATTAGAACATAGTAAATGTGGAAAGTTTGCCCCTAATTGGCTTAGTGCATACATAATTACTTGTAAATATGGGTTAGGAGGCATACCATCTCACTTCTCTTGATGGTGAACTTGAAGCAGAACCTTGGAATTCCTTGAACTTATGACCATTCTATTGTTAAATGTTTAATTGTCATGATAATAGTTATATCTTATCATTCCATTAAAACTATCCATCATACCACAGTAGTGATTTGAGAGCATGTTGTTATTCTTCATCATCCTAAAACACCTTAAAGATGAGTACCACGACTTTGTTCATCACATATTTCTCTATGGATAAGTTCCTCTTTAGTAGGAACCCTGCAATCACTACATCCATTACCCATGTACCAGTTAAAAGGGAATATAACAGGGGGTATGAATGTGTAGATTATATATACACCTTTTCCCCTCCTCAAAATGGTCTGTTAGGGATTTTACCTCAGCAAAAAGAAATATATGTATCAAAATAATTTGGATGCATTTCTCAAAAGAAAAAAATAAATGGTAGACTGATCCCTTGAAGGAAAACTATCCATCATAGACCGATCCCTTGAAGGATGGCTATCCATAAGAAAAATAAAAAATAGCGTAGACCATACCCTCGAAGGATGACTACCCATAAAAAGGGGCTTTTCACATTGATCAACCTTCTTCTTATAAAAAAATTCTCGCATTGATTAGTTTGCCTCAAAATCAAAGTAAATCTGGGGCATCTCTCTTTAGACCTATGGAAAAGGAGAATCTATTTCCCCTCATTGATTTATGCATGTTCAAACCCCCTTTTATGTCCTAATAAAGAAGATCTCATTTAATCCCACATTTTATTAAGTATTGTGTAACTATCCATTGATGATCATAGTTAACATTTGTTAAAGGTTGTAAGTGCAAGAGCATTCAAGCTTTCAAAACCCATCATGTATGTACCAAATCCATAGTGGGACGATCATTCCATATTTATCCTATTTTATTGAACTACATTTTGATACAATTAAGATCACATTTTAAGTTGATAAATTTAACCATGTTTTCCAAACACATAACATCATATCATATATTCATCTAACATCAACACATTCAAATTAAAAACATATACCACCATACATATTAAGATTAACACATGAAAGATAAAAACAATATAGATCATAAAACCTCATCATCATCATCATCATATATATTGATCAAATCCATATACATCAATATCAAAAATAAGCTTCTAAGAGCCATGTCAACAAAATACATCATACAAAAATTGGCTTCCATGAGCCATACAACTACATATCAAGATTTTGTAAACTGAAACTCTCCAAGAAACTAGCGAGGAGGAGTTGTACTACCCTCTCCTCCCTACACACCTCCACTTCTGGCTGCTCCTGTACCACCCACAACACCAATATCTCCTCTAACCTCTCCTCCACTATCTCCCACTCGCTTAGGTCTCTAAGGTGGGTGACCTACACTCACACCACTAGTAGTAGGGCTTGCCATCCTACCAGTCAAACGGCATACAAAACTACATCCGAAAAATCATGAGTCACCATATCAATATAATACTATAACTTAGCCTACATTGACTCATAGTGAGCCCTAGAAACTGTCCCAGACCCTATAGGTGGCCTCTGTCCACTAGCCTGTGGTCTTGCTCCACTAATCCTAGGTCTCTGCCCACTAGCTTATGCTTTTTGAACCATATCAGCTAACTCTGCACTATAAATAGAAGGCGTGGTAATCCTCAAGGCCTTCCTCATCCCATATCTTTGACCTTTGTACTGATCTCAATCTGTAATGGCTTGGCCCAACCAAGATTTGTAATCCTCTCACTCTACTATCTTACTGTCTCTCTCAATGATCAATCCATCTTGCTCAAAATCAATGTTTCTCGATACCCATGAGGTTATCCCTCTTGGTGATCAAAGAACACTTGTTAGAGATCATTTAAGAAGTATGCATGGGAGAGAAGGCTAGGATCAAGGGCATGGAGGGACATGAATAACCCACACGTGGAGGGAAAGTTTAGCATTCGGGACTTAGCCAATTTTGAGCATGAAGACCTATTTTTAGAAGATGGTGTGCGAAACACACCAATGATGTAGAGACATGTGCACCACGCATTGTCTATCTTTGGAGGATCGATCGAAGCATTTTACATGGAGACAAGCTAAGAATAGTCATTTTAGTTAATTGTAAGAGGTCTATAGATAGTGCACTTGTATGTGTGGCTATTAATAGCATACGACCTATTTCTAGAATAGATAAGCGTGAAGGGAAAGTCCCTACCCTATATATATGATGTGAATCACATAGTAGTAGAGTGTGGTGGAGAGATGGATGTATGGAGGTATAGAGATATGGACATACAATTGAATTACTATATCAGATCCATGCACGCATCGGTACATATTTCTATTATTGTAAGGAGCTTCTGTGTTTATGAAGAGATGGAAGATATTGGCCAAACCTAAGTGTCATTCCTCTGTGTAATTGAGTAGTGCATGTTCTTGACTCAATAATGATTATTTTTTAAGCTCGTTCTTTCATAAATCTGAATATGGCATGCATTATAGATGATGGATTAGTTATGGATCTATATGTTTGTTCCTTCATCACGCTAACATCCTGCTACAATAACCCTAATGAGGGACCTAGTACATTTGCATGCTTTGTGTGAAAGCTCGGTCTAGGGAGTGATGTGCCAAAGGCATCTAGGGTGTTATCTGGAAAATTCTAGGTTGCATCATTTTTTTGTTGCTGGGACCTCTTTTTCAGTTGTTTTAAGGATGGTTCATGATGAAGATGTACCGGTTAACTCTAGCAAGTATTGAGGAGTGGATACACGATCTAGAGGAAGAATATGCATGGCGGTTCAACATTGGATTTGAGTTTAACGCACGCACTTGGGTAGAACAAAATATGTATGATAGCTTATATGAGATATTTTTCGCCATCTTTCTAGTAGAATTATATGAGTGGCTGATTGCTTATGCATCTAAGTAGAATTGGAGGTATCACGCACTTGTTTAGACATAGGAATAATTTCAGGCCCTTTATGATGTTAATTTGATCTGGACTCGCGATGTAGATACGTGGTTTCATGGTGTTCTAAATAGTTATATTCTAGAATATTCAATTTAGACGTATTCTTTCCCGAGAGGTAGCTAAATTCCGCTTTTACGGTATCTGAGGATCATATTTGCAAGGTATTCCACTAGCGATCAAAATCTTGATGGTAACTTTAAACCTGGAGAGTAAAATGATGGCTAACTAAACTTCACCATATGGGAGGGTAGGAACAGGTTTGGTAAAAGATGGCAGAACTAGCGGCAGAGAGGAAGAGAGAGAAGAGGTGGCTTAAGTATAATGAGGCGCATGAGAGGGAGATAGAGAAGCAACATTCATTGTAAAAGTATGGCTTCGAGGAGAGAGATGGATCATGAAGGATTTACAGCTCACATAGAAGACATGGAGCCAAAGCATGAGGAACCCCCATCTTGGAAAATATGACGAGATATCCCCCTTGGCCTCACATAAGTTTGCTAGGCGAGATTACCTAGGCCGCTGGCATGCATGTTGATCCACTTAATGACCTAGCCATTGCGCTTGGTTTTCCAGACCTAGTAGGACAAGTAACCAACAAACTAACTTGGGAAGTAGGAGAGTAGGAGTAAGTCGGGGAGCAAGTACATCAATGGTATTTGGAGGAACATTCTTGGCGCATCATCCTCACGAACGTGAGTGTGCAGAATGTTGGATTCACCTCCGGGAGTGGAACTACCTCAAAGACTATAGGGGTTCGATGTATAGTACTACTTTCGAGAGAAAACAGGGGAGTACATTTTAAGGTCCTATTATAGCTTATAGGTGGAGGATCAAGAGGTATTGGTGGTTCTATGTCCGGTGGATCTGGTAGTTTTGGAGGTAGAGGAAACACGGAGGTTATGGATCAGGCGGTCAAGGCTGTAGAAACCAAAAAATATCTATATGGAGATGTCTCTTTGTCTCCCAAAATATTATGACATGTGAAAGGGATCATGGATTATGAGTGAAAGGCAAGTCAATTTGCTACTACATTACAAGGATGTGCACACAGTTGGTATAGGAAGTTTGACCCTAATCAAACTTGCATGGATTATGCAACATTGAAGGATGCTTTCTTGAAAGAGTTCCATATCCTTGAATTTGAGTAGAAGAGTATTAGTGTGCTCAAGGATATCAAACAAGGAACTACTGAGAGTGTACGTGAGTATGATGCCCATTTTAAGACACTTCTATCTAATCTATCTTATGATATTCACGCAATCCAACATGCACAATGGTTCATTGGTAGTTTGATTACACCATTCAGAAGAGCACTATCACATAATACATATATTGATCCATGTGAAGCAGCTTTGCATGCGGAGGTAGTTGGGAGCATTGACACTCAAGCGTCGATCCATTCTTAGAGGCACAAATTATAGCCATGGAAAAGTAGTTAGAGAAGTTATCTACAAATTCAGTCCATGAAATGTGCTTAGGAATTTGGTGTACAGTTGTGAAGTGGAAGGTCACACCATGGATAGTTGCCCCACGATCTATATGCTCATTATCTTGTTGAATCTGTGAGATCTTTCATTTGAATTTGAGTAGAAGAGTATTAGTGTGCTCAAGGATATCAAACGAGGAACTACGAGAGTGTAAGTGAGTATGATGCCCATTTTAAGAAACTTTTATCTAATCTACCTTATGATATTCATGCAACCCAACATGCACAATGGTTCATTGGCAAATTGATTACACCATTTAGAAGAGCACTATCACATAATACATATATTGATCCGTGTGAAGCATATTTGCATGTGGAGGTAGTTGGGAGCATTAACACCGGTGTTAGTCCATTCTTGGAGGCTCAAATTATAGCTATGGAAAAATAGTTAGAGAAGTTATCTACAAATTCAGTCCATGAAATGTGCTCAGGGAATTTGGTGTACAGTTGTGAAGTGGAAGGTCACACCATGGATAGTTGCCCCCACAGATCTATATGCTCATTCTTGTTGAAGCGTGAGATATTTCATTTGAATCATGATGTTAGGAATTGTCCCTTGTTACAACATGTGATAAGGAAGAATGTATTCTATTTTTACAAAATTTTCTAGTCCATGACCCATGATATCAAGATTTTTAGTTGATTGGTTAGATATAGGATCTATAGACATTGGGGTACGATAGACAAGTATAATAGATAATTCTAAGGGAAAAATGAGCACCGAGGATTGGGATCATAATTAAACGTGCTATGATAGGAATGAGGGGAATTTTGAAGGAGGTCGTGGACATGGACATGGATATCATGGTGGATATGGAGGATGAGGCCGTGGTGGAGGAAGAGGTGAGTTACCTCATGGAACATGCTATATGTGTGGATCTCTTGACCACTATAGGTGTGAATGTCCTTAGAATATTACATGTTCTTTTTGCGGAAAGAACCATATCTATGAAGAATGTACAAACTTATATGAGCATCTGAGTAAGAAACATAAGAAAGAAAACAAAGGCATTGGGATGGTTAGAATCTAACATGTGGTAGAAGATCAGTGGATGCCTAAGATAGCACCAAGGCATGAGGAATTAACAATGAAGATTACTACATGAGATGAAGTGACGCGCGCAAGAGAGGCATTGCACTAGAAGCCTATGATCACTAAGGAGGAGGTTTTGCATGCAAGGTACCCAGATCCTACTCATCAGAAGGAAGTTTACCAAGATACCATGGAAGTGCTAAGGAATCTTTAGGGTGAGATACAGTACCTCAAGGATCATAAGAAAGCATAAGAGACAGTCCAAAACTGATATCAATGATCTGAGAGAAGTGTGCAAAATGTTGCGCCAAGAGAACATCATTCCACTATTAGGAAGTTGGTTAAAAGGGAACACTCCGCGCGCAAGTATTAAGATCGGATGATAGATCCTACATGTAAATCTTCCCCTTGATAACATTGACTATGAAAAAGAAATTACTCTAAATGTTGTTGTAGATGGATGGTGTTGAGCAATATTTTGATTGATACAGGTGTGGAAGTAAATGTGCTTACATTAGATGCATGGGTACAAATGGGGAGGCCTCCATTGCAACCATCATCTAATCATTGTTTATGGTAAACAGGATTAAGTCCACTCCCATAGGAGTTTTGAAGGATGCATCTATAACCATACAAGGGCCAAGCTCACTAGGGATTTTGAGGTATTAGCACTTATAGAAGTAGACAATTTTCCAGCCTTGCTTGGACGCCCTTGGTGTTATGCGAATAATGTTGACTTGAGATTCAATAAGGGGTATATCAGCTTTGAGAACAAGGAGGAAAGAGTTGTGATACCTCTAATAGATGGGAATTCTACACCATATGTTGAGCCTCTAAGTGAGGAGGACTTAAACAGAATTTATGTATGTCTTATTAAGGACCCAAAGGTTAATGGGTCATCAAAGGAAGGCATCCTACAGTGGGAGGATTATCATTCTATTAGTGATACTATGAGTATTTCTTGTGACAATTGGGCTCATGGTACATATGAAATAGTAGGGCACGAGGTAAAAAGTGTGGTTACGTGTAAGAATGGACTTCGTTCTATTCGATGGATAGGTAACACAGTACCTTGGTATATAGGGGAAAAAGATCTTCCTGTATTTTTAAAATCCATGGAAACACAATGGATAGATCAAATTAAGAGAAGAGATATGTTAGTATATACCTTGTGTGGGACAACAGACGCTGGTGGGTAGTCCACAGAGATAATCTTATAGAATGGGAAGAGATTGGAGTCGCCTTATCTATTAGGTTTGTAAGGAAAAATGCACCTAACCAGATATGCAATTATCATGGCGATAAACCCGTTGAGCATCACATTCAACAAAGGTGTGAGAGACTCTGACAAAGAGGAAAGGAAACATTACCACCTTCACTTTGGGTGCATAGATTGTACTCTACTCTACAAGGATGATGCGCCTGGTATGTATATGTAGAAATACATTAAGAGACTGGAAACTAGCAAAATTTGACTGTAGGAATGATCCAAACCTTTGACTACTTTTCTTCCCAACCTCCAATAGAAGAGGCATTAAAATTTGTCAAGTGCTTAACTATGGGAGATAGTGCAAAAGTAGAAGAGTATATTCAAGAATTATTTGGTGAGACAGAGTTCGGAGCATGTTTTGAAAAGGAATAAGAAATGAATTCCATACTACTTGAACGTGCTTACCTTGAGAAAGAGAAAGGAAATATGGTTTACATTGTGGATGATGAGGAAGTTGAGAACCTAGATATTGAACATTCACAAGGGGTACGCGAGGTCTTGGATAGTGCAGACAAGGATATGCGTGCCTATCATGAACCCATGAAGAAAAAGAAGGTGAATATAGGTTCGGAGGCTTAGCCTAAGGAGGCCATCATTGGAGACTACTGGTCAGACTCGAGAGGTGGAAAAGATCATTGAGTTACTCAGGGATTATCAGGACTTATTCCCTCGAGGGTATCATGAACTTAAAGGCTTGCATGAATCACTTAGGGAAATGAAGATAAAGCTTAAGGATGGTGCATACCCAGTTAGGAAGCGACCTTACGAGAATGAATCCTAATTTACGTGAAAAGGTAAAAGAAGAAATTGATAGCATGTTGAAATCTAGAATTATCAATCCCCTTGATGAGTGAGAATGGGTTAGTCCAATGGTGATCGTATCGAAGGATGGATGAAATAGAATATGTGTGGAATACAAGGAGATGAATGTTGCATACATCACGGATCCATTCCTATGCCATTTACTAAGGTAATAATAGAAGGATTTACAGGCGGTGAAATATACTCTTTCACAGATGGGTTTTCCGGGTATCATCAAGTTAGGATTACTCAGGAGGATCAAGAAAAGACAACTTTTACTATTGAATGGGGCAGTTTTTCCTATACTATGATGCCTTTTGGATTGAAAAATGTGCATGTTGTATTCTCGTGCATAGTTGTTTAGGCATTCAAATATTTTATTCACAACTTCTTATAGGTCTACCTAGATGATTAGACAATATATGGGCTTGTGAAAGATCATTGTGAAAATCTACGCTTAATGTTTGAATGGTGTAGACAATTGAGTATAGCTTTGAACACCAAGAAGTGCATATTTTCTACACCATCTGGAATACTTGTTAGGACATATAATCTACAAGGAAGGTTTACTGGTTGATCCATCTAAGGTTGTAGTCATTCTAGGCTTGGAAGCACCTACCAGTCAAAGTGAGATGCACGAATTTTTAGGTCATATAGGATATTATTGAAAATTCATCAAAGGGTATGCCAAAGTTGTTGCACCCTTGGAAGAGTTACTGAAAGGGAAAGGTACATTTTATTGGGGAGAAGCGTAGCATCACGCATTTGAGATATTAAAGGAGTAACTTACTACCGCTCCCATTCTCGTGATTTCTATCATGGGATAAACCATTTCATGTCCATGTGGACACCTCTGCATGAATATTGGCGCTATGTTAGCACAACTGGTGAAGGTATCATACATCATCCATTTTTTTGCTAGTAGGAAGATGACTCCTCTTTGAATAGAATTATACAACTACAAAGTGTGAAGCTCACGATGATCTATGCATTACATAAGTTTCAACAGTACTTGTTAGCAACACCATTTATGTTTTATATAGATCACATGAAATTGAAGTACTTGGTAAACAAGCCCATCTTATAGGGCCACATATGCAGATGGGTACTCCTATTTCAAGATTTTGACTTCATAGTTATGGTGAAGCCAGTGAAAAGTAAATTTGGACCAGACCATTTATCTAGAATCAACTCAAGAGAGGAAGCATAGACAATTAAAGAAACCATGCCAGATGCACAGTTATATAGGTTGCAATGCATGCCATCAGAATTAGAAGACATTGCTGTCTTTCTATGGACTATTGTAGCACCAGAAGGAATGAAGACATTAGAAAAGAAACAACTTGCTATACGCGCGACACCATTTATGTTAATTAGTGGTGACCTCTACAAGTTAGGAAGAGATGAAGTATTACACTGTTGTGTATTAAAGAATGAGCACAATGATATTATTAGAGAAGCCCATGGTGGTATTGTAGGAGGCCATTATGCAGGTGATGCAACTACCCGGAAGATCCTACTTGCTGGATTATGGTGGGAGACATTGTATAAAGACTGTAAAGAATATTGTAAGGTGTGTGATCATTATCAGTGCCTAGGAAAACTAAGGCAAAGAGATGAGATGCCTTTGAGACCAATTACTAGTGCCGAACCATTTGAGAAATGGGCCATTGACTTTGTAGGACCTATTTTTCTAGCCACACGTAGGAATGGGTCACGCTATATCATTACTTACATAGATTATCTCACATGGTGGGCAGAAGAAACACCTACGAAGGATTGTACAATAGCTACAACAACTAGGTTTCTATGGGAGAATGTTCTTACAATATATGGATGTCCTTTAAGATTGAAAAGTGATAGGGATACACACTTTTTGAATGAGATAATCAGGATCCTATTAGATGAGTTTATGGTTGCACACCATAAAATTACACCCCACCATCCTTAGGCAAATGGAATTGCTAAGGCTTTCAACAAGATTTTGAGCCAGACTTTGACAAAAATTTGTGATGTTAGAAGAAAGGATTGGGATGAAAAAGTGTCAACTGTTCTTTGGGTAAATATAATAACGTAAAAGAGATTGAACAAAGCCACACCATTTCAGTTGTTTTTTGGCATAGAAGCCATTCTCCCTATAGAATTTATGTTACCTTCTTTACGCATCGCGCACGTTGGAGGTCTAGCTGATGAGCAGGATTTGGAAGAGCGTATTGAGAAGATGATTCAAATGGATGAGTGATGATCCATAACACGATGGAGACAAAAGAAGGAAAAGGCTAGGCAGAAAGCATGACATGATAGAAACATAAGGGATAAGAAGTTTGAGATTGGACAAATGGTACTTCTTTATGAATCTAAGTTCTTGCACCATCTAGGAAAACTTAAGGTACATTGGTTGGGGCTATATGTCATCACTTACATACTTGAATCAGTGCTTACTAGTTAGAAGCACTTAAAGGAACATGACTACCCAATTGCTTGAATGGGAGTAGGCTAAAGCCTTCTTGTAAATAAGTCTTCTTGGTGTTTGTAATAAGGTAGTATTGCCATTTAGATTAGGTTTTCAATTCTGTATTTCCTTCATTGTTACTATACTTTGTCAATTTAGTTGTTGTTCTTGTGTAATAAGCATGCTTGCATGCATGAAGCTAATTACTATGTGAAGAATGTTTATGCACAAAGGACTACACATACCTTTAGTGTGGGGTGGTTGTAGTTATCTAAGTAAAAGACTGTGGGAATTGAAAGGTGAAAGGAATAAGCTACTACGGGTGTGCTTTAAGTCAAAAGAAGATTGCTTCTCAAAAGTGACCAAGGATGGAGATGAATGAAAGGACAATATAACATGAGGTAAGCGAGAGGCCATGATAACTACCAGGAGAAGGTATAGTGACGAGGTACTCGGGCACAAGGGCGCGTGCTAAAGAGAAGTCTGTGACCAGAGGATAGGAAGGTGTACTAGAAGGTTATAGCTGGGGCGTGAAGATGTACCACGTGGAACAAACGAACTTGGTCAGAAATGAGAGGATATTTGGTAGGTGAAGGAGAAATAAATGCATAAAAATTTGAAAATTTATATAAGGATGGGATGTGGATTCATTTTTACCGTTGCGACTAAGAGTATTTGAGGAAAGAGCTAAGTGCGAAGAGCCAGTGATTGGGTTAAGGTGCAAAGGGTGTGAAACCAAGCATGACAAACATATCTATGTGAAAAGAAGCTTGCATCCCCGGTGGTGAAGGGTTTGAGCGAAGCAAGGAGACAGAGAGGAGTTAGGGACATGAAGTTTCCACCTAGGGCATGATTGAATCGAGCTAGGGTTTGGTTCACAAATTACAGAGTTAAAAGGAGATGATTGCAAGGTAAAAATGGCACCTAAGAAGGCAGTGTAGTAGGAGCAAAAGGAAAGAAGAAGGTGGTCGTTGAGGAGGAAGAGATGGCACCCTGAAAGTGATTTTTCAGAAATGCAATATCCGTAAGAGTCATCTCACCCATCGAGAAAGAGCAAAGTGAGAAAATACAATCACATGACCTTAGAGAACAAGAAAGAGCTTGATTCCTTGCTCACTACTAGGATGAACAAACATACAACATATGACATGCTAGTTTATGATGATGTAGGAAAGAAGATTTTGAAGAGAATTGGGGTGTACCAATTATATGAGCTTCCATATTTTAGGAAGTATGAGCTCTTGTATCAGTGGCTCATGAACAAAGTGCATGAGGACTTCTTCTACTTTGCAGGACGCAGAGTTAGAATCTCATTTGTGCTTATCTCATCAGTCACAGGTTTGAAGGCCACATGAGAGGATATAAAGAATGATCTCATAGATAAATTCATGATCTTAAAGACCAGATAGGAGTTGGGGTACCTGAAGGGTCTATGCGGTATGGATATAGAAAAATTGAAGAACTGTCTAGTTGTGTAAGCAGCAACACACCTTGTTACAAAGTTGAATGATCAGGAGCGGTGGTCATAGGTAAATACTATGTGGTTACACATTGTGCATAAGATGTCAGAAGGAGTAGTCTACAATATTATAGGCTACATTGTAGAACAAATAGTCAAGGAAGCATGTACAATAGGGAAGATCAACTTTGTGACTGCTTACTATCTATCACTAGTATTCATGGAAATTGGAGTACTAGACAGGCCGAAGGAAAAGGTATGGGAATACCCCATGGAGAATAAGTCACCAGATGAAAGGTTCAACAAGTACCTATGTAAAGGGGCCATGACAGATGACGTAAAGAAAAGGGCAGAGAGATGGTAAGATAGGCTCTACGCAACATTTGAAGAAGAGTGATGCATCCCAAAGAACCGACCATTAGTAGTAGGAAAATAAGTCTAGTTTGTTGTTTATCAGCATTTTTGCATCATGCGCTTCCCAATGATAGATGGATTTTGGAGCCCTTGGCATAAATTTCCTTACATTCACCGTAAGGTATTTCCAAGCATTTATTCACAGATTCACGGACATGTGCCAACCGATATTCAATGCGAGATAAGGTAGATCTGCGACTACTACACATTGAGGAAGAAGTATCTGTATACTAGAAGAAGTTCTATATAGAGAGGATCATTTCGAGGTGTTGAACATTAAGCTAATAATTTTGGTCAGCTGTAAAAGATGTAGGGGAAACATTAGTGTATCTTCGGATGAAGCCTAAGATGGAGAACAATAAGTATGTGGAGAATGGATTTGCACTCCTAGGGCCACTAAAGGGTAAGAACACAATGGAAAACATACCAGCATAAAGGCCCACAGAAACTATTGAAGTAGAGGATGAAGAAGAGGAGCGTGAAGATAGTGGAGGCTTGGAGCACAAAAGAAAGCAACCTTATGACAAAGAAGAGTCATAACGCAGTGACCACTCCACCTCAGGGAAAGGATGAAGAGGAAGATATGGAGTTTGAGTAGGGGAGCATAGGTTTAAGAAAGTGTTCATATGCACAAGGACTCAAAGTGGAACCCCACAAATGGTACGGAAATCACCTCATCTCTCTCCACACAAGGAGACCAGTGAGCCAAAAAGGAGAAGAAATTTGAAGTTAGATAAAGAAGTAGAGGAATCGGGGAGATCGAGTGTGCATCTTTGACCCCGCTCAAGCAATAAGATGAGCCATAGAATGAGGAAGAGAAAAAATATGAAGAGATGAAGGAAATAGAAGAAAAAGAAGAAAACCTCTAGATCTCGCATGCATGTGACTACTCAAGATGTAACAGGATAGGATCCTAACCTTAAAGCTATAATTCCCAAGGGTCTTAGATCGAAGAGGATGAGTGGAGAGAACTATTGATTCAAAATCACAGCACCCACGGATGCGAGATCATATTTCTAGGTTGATCATGCTTTAGCATTCGGTGTGATTGCACAACATGGAATCTTTTCTCCAAGTGTGGGACTTGTAAAAATGAGAAAGGACTCTCCAGAGAAGGCTGGTTCCTATTCCTCTATTCAGATGCACACGAAAAATGTAGAGGTTCACTCAAGGTCTAATCTAACTTGCCAAGGAGATAGGGTAAGAAGATGCGTACAAATAAACCTAAGCTAAAAAGGTGATGCACCGAGAATGAAGAACATATATCTTGCCAATAAACACGAGACCATTCAAATGTGATGTAAGATCATGCATAGATAACAAACTTGCGGTGAAAGACCGGGAGGATGCAAATGAATACAGAGAGGGTTGAGAATCATCCACGACATGCATTACTTGCTCCAAAGATTGATTACAATACACTACAAGATGCCAAGAGGTACAATACACTACAAGATGCCAAGAGGTGGAGTCACATTATAGTTTCAAATGGGAGGTTTGAACTCCACAAATTCACCTGATAGAGAGAAGAAGGGAGGAGCAAAATAGGAATGTTCAACCTTTTTTAAAGAACCCCTCTTTACAATATATAAGAAGAATGAGAGAGGGAAGAGAGAGGAAAGTCGAATCTACCATAACCACTTCTGGATTGCATTTAACTCATCTCATTATGGCAGAAACGGTGGATCCTGGCAAAACGGTGGACTGTCTAGCAGAAACAACAAACTGTCTGTTGCATTAAAGTTGGTTGTTGAATGCCAGTTCTGGTCATTATCACGCGTCAGAGCCATTTCTTAACTTTCTCTCTCCAAACTGAACCAAAATGCAAGATTGACCCTAGAATCGTGTAGAGAATTTTTCCAGCTTTCCATTGATATAAAGAACGTGCAAATCCGAGCTCTGGATCGAAAGATATGGCGATCTGAAGATTTAGGGAAAAAATGGCCCCAAAACGGATATTTGAATTTTTTCCCGCGCTCTGCCACTTGGATGACATGTGTCAGGAGCTGATTGGCTGAGCAATTCTCTCTCCTCTGCCTTTCCGTGGGTTTTCCTTGAGAATTTTGACTTTTCTTACACTTTGGGAAATTTTCCATTTTTTCCCCGCACCCCTCCACTTGGGACACGTGGCACGCTTTGGTTGGAGGATGGGGCGCGGGGTCATTCCTTGTCTTTTAATTTTTGGCCAAAACTTTGTTAAGTTCTCCAAAACTCTCCCGGCTCGAACTCCCCGCCTTAGGACACGTGTCCTATGTCTATTGGCTCGGGCCAACCCTTCAAACCTCGCCCTTTGAACTTTTGGACGTTTTCCCTTGTGACACGTGGCGTTTCTGATTCGTCCCGCGGGCTGCTGATTTTGCATCCCTCGCGTCCCTTTGGCCCGGATGTCCCGAACTATCTCGGGACAAATTCCTCCGATCCACCCACCGGGATTCCTGTTCCTCTTTGAGGTGAAGACACGTGGTATGATTTGATTGGCTCTTGGCTCCTTGACTTTCTGCGTCCCATGCGTCCCTTTGCTCCAACCGTCCTGACGAAAGTTCTCTGTTTGGCCGATCCGGCGGTTTGTGTCCTTCGCATCCTCACGGCCCAGATGTCCCACCTTATCTCGCACAATAGTTAGTCATTTTTTTACCTTGGCCGGTTCGCCCTTTCGCGTCTCACGTGTCCCACGACCCGATGTCCCTTTCTGCGTGGACCGCCTGGAGGCTTTTCGGCCGATTCACACCCCGACGTCCCAACTGTCCCGATGATGCGAGGACTAGGACTTAGCTGATTTTCATGATTTTTTCTGCCCTGCTTGTTTTTTTGCAACTTTTTCACCCTTTTTAGAACTTGCTCTTTTCTTCTTGGGCGGAGAGTTAGAAAAGGCCGAGGGGACTCGAGAAACATGCATTTTTGCCTTGAATCAAACTATTTTCCCGGACTTGAGTATTCGATGCATGTTATCAAAATTTACCATGGGGTGAATTTTGGATAACAATTTTGGCGACTTCGGTGGGGTCACCTACCTGCTTGGTAGAAGATACCGATTGCTGAAGCGATCCATTGGGTATGGAGTCATCAAATATTCATTTTAGAACCCCAACCGACTCGAGAATGTGTAAGGAGGAAGATGGAATATCACCCGATGGGAGCAGGATCGCAAAACATCTCCATGGACAGCAAGTGTGCCAAAGCACTTAGGGAAGAAAAAACTAACCTACAACAAAACAATGTGCACAAGCACTTGGAGGAATGAAAATCTAATCTAATATTTACAAGGTAGTGAATTTCCCTCTAGAAGCAATGCTTGAGATAGATTCCATTTACTGGAATTTGTAGTTCTTCACCATCCAATGAGGCCAATTGGAAAGCATTGTTGTTCTTGCACTTCGTGACCATGTATGGGCCACTCCAAATGGCATCAAATTTTGAATGCCTTCCTGGTTTTTCTCTATCCACATCCCATTTCAACACTAGATCGCCAACACGAAAAGATCTATCCTTGGCCTTCCTATCAAAGGTCTTTTTAATCAAAGCTTGATCCTTTTCCATTGCTTGGGATGCCTGATTTCGACCTCCTACACTCCATCAACTCTGCATATCTCACCTCCATGGGCTCAAACTCTAGCAACTCCAGCTGCTTCATGAGTTCCAATGTTGGAAACTCAAGTGACATGGGCAAGATTGCTTCTCTTCCATGACAAGCTTTGAATGGGAGTTGCACTGTGGATCTCTTGGGAGTTATCCTATCGCCCATAAGGCTGATTTCGATTTGGTATGCCAAGACCTCGATTCTCACCAAGAGTCCTCCTAATGATTCTCAACAAGTTCTTGTTTGTAGACTCGGCCCGCCATTACCTTGAGGGTAATAGTTTGATGAAGTGCTTAGGTAGATACCGTTCTTGTCAGCCCACTCAGTCACCTTAGATCTAATGAATGCCAATGCATTATCAAAGATTATTGTAGCAGGTACACCAAATCTAGTTGTTATCCCCTCATAAAAGTCTAATATGCTAGACTCATTTGCCTCTTTGAGTGCTACTGCTTCTGTCCATTTGGTGAAGTAGTCTGTGGCTGTCAAAATCCATTTGTGCCCTTGGCTTGAATTGGGATTAATGACTCCAATGAAGTCTAAACCCCATTGCATGAATGGTGGTCAACTGAGATTGGATGTAATGGAAGGGCAGCAAGTCTTTTCCTATGAAGAATGCACAATTCTTACACCTCTTGATCCATGCATAGCAATCACTTTGAAGATTTTAGGCCAATAATAACCAGCCTTCATGATTTTTAGAGCTGTCACTCTTGGTGCAAAATGACCACCAGCTGGTCCACCATGAAACTCTTCCAACACCCTTTGAATCTGATTTGTGCTAATGTACCTCAACAGCACTCCATTCACATCTTTCTTGAACAAAACTCCATCAACAATGGCATACAGGACAACCTGCAATCTGAAGTGTCTCCTTTGGGTCTTGTTCATCTTCGGAGGGCATAGGCTTGTGCCTAGGAAGTGTATTATATCTTGGGTCCAGCAAGGAGTGGGGGTAACATTGTCTTCTTCTTGATTGCCACTTGGCTCATGGCTGTCTGGGACTCAAAACAACCTCTTCTTCATTGCATACTTCTCTTTTCTTCCCTAAAACCAGCTGCTCACACAATCCTTTCCCTCTTACCAGCTTGGTGATCTTGATCTCAATGTCATACTCCATGACACGGGTGATCCAACCTGCCCTTTTCTCATTCAAATATTTGTTGAGGAGGAAGTCCTTAACCCCAACATGTGAGACCAGCAACTGGACCTTGTTGTTTTAGATTAAATGCTTGAATTTCTTCAAGCTCCTGATTACTGCAAGTACATGCTTCTCAATAAAAGAGTATCTCACCTCATAGTCATCTAGGCTCCGAATGAAGAAGGTAATTGGCTGCTCATCATTATCCTTGCTCTGCTGTACCAAAATGGCAGAAATAGTGTCATTACCTCCAAATGCATAGAGGATGAAATCCTTGGAGAAGTCCGGGTTGATGAGAGTTAGTGCTTGAGAGATGGCTTCTTTGATTGCTTCAAAACTCTCCTTGCCTTCTGCTGTCCACTTGAAAGCCATGCTCTTCTTTAACATTTTGGTGATGGGCTTGACAAGGGCTGTAAAATCTAGGACAAACCTCCGAACAAAGTTTATCCTTCCTAAGAAACTCAAGGGCTTTCTTGTGGCTTGCAATGGTAGTGCTCTTATGGCTTCAACCCTCTCTGGATCAATTGCTAATCCTTCTTTGGAGACAATATGGCCAAGGAGCTTTCCTTCATGTGCAAGAAAGATACACTTCTTAGGATTCAAAGACACTCCAAATCTCCTGCACCTCGTGAAGACTTGTCTCAAATGAGAGAGGTGTTCTCGCTGCATTTTGGAAAAAATAGTGATGTCATCAAGGTAAATCAGCACCACGTTGTTAATCAAACCTTTGAATGCCATGTCCATTTCCCTTTGGAAGGTAGCACCAGCGTTGGACAACCCAAATGGCATTTTCCTGTATGCAAAATTTCCCCATTTGGTTGTGAAGGCTGTCTTGAACTGGTCCTCTTCCTTCACCATAATCTGATTGTAGCCTGAGTAGCCATCAAGTAGTGAAAACCTCTCGGAGCCAGCCACAACTTGCAAGATTTGCTCCATGGAAGGGAGTGGGTAATGGTCCTTGAGAGAGGCTCTATTCAAGTCTTTGAAGTCAACACACAATTTGATCTCTCGACTCTTCTTCCTGATTGGAACTAAGTTGGCAACCCAACTAGAATGCTTGATTAGGAATATGATCCTTGACTCAATCAGCTTGTCCAATTCTTTTCTCATGACAGGCTCCTTGTGTGGATTGACTGGTCTTTGTTTTTGCCTGACAGGCTTAGTATTTGGATCCAACTCGATGGTATGCTGAGCTAAGTTGGGATTGAAACCTTTCAAGTCTTCATAGCTCCAAGAAAACACGTCAGGGAAATCTTGACACAACTATATGAACTCATACCTTTCTTGTTCAGTTGTCATCCTTCCAATTTGCAATGATTTGTTCTCTTCTACCAAGATGGATACTGAATCCTCTCTCTTGACCTGAATGTTTGCTTTCTCCTTTCTAAACTGATCATTGGGGTTAAAAATGGACTCCAAAGTGATAAGTCCCTTAGGAAGCTTGTTAGTTCTCAGGTGTACCACATGGTCACCATACTTGTTGTTCCAATTTTTCTTGATTCTTAGTGAGAACTCATCTTCTTCTTAAGAAATGGATGATTTGCTGGTCATTCTCAAACACTTGCCAACTAACATTGTTATCTCAGCACCTTTGAAGGCCACATAATCACGTGGATGTTTGGCTGTACCTTGTCTTGTTGAATGCTTTCCACAATGTCAAAGGGTGCCCTTACTGCTGCAAGCCTGTCGCAGTGACTTGATTCTCTTTCCTAGGAATGGATTTGATGTAAAACCCTCAAAATCTTCCATGAGGTCCCACACCCTGTTCTTGTAGCACTGAGTAGATCATTCTTGGCAGCATGTTGTCCCTTGACCTGATTTACAATCAATTCACTATCCCCAAAGACTTGCAAGTTCTTTATTTTCTTCTTGATTGCCCAATGCATCCCTTGCACCAAGGCTTCATATTCAACAGTGTTATTGGAGCATGCAAATTGAAATCTAAAAGCTGAATAGTACTTTACTCCTTGAGGTGAAACAAGCATAGCTCCACCTCATGCACCTTGTCTACTCCTTGATCCATCAAAAAATAGCCGCTATACCTCATTGTCATCCTTGTGGTTTGGCTTGGTGATGCTAGGAATAGGTTGATTTTCTTCGTGTATACAATAGACTCCCAGCTCAGATTCTTCTATTTCTTGATAAGGATCAAAAGCATGCACCTTGCTTGCCCATTCATCAAGAGTTAGATCCGGGATGCTTCCAACCTTGGTGTCAGCTTCATCAGAGCTTGGGTGATCTTCTTGATCAAATGCTGAGCAATTGACATTAATCGACTTGGAGTGTAAGGGTCAATGTGAAAGTTTGAAATAGGTTCAGACTTGATTGTGGATTTGGTTCCATACCTCATTCTCGAATAGCATGTGTGACCAATCAGCAGAAAAATATCCCCAATCTTGGTGCCGTGAAGTCCTCGACAAACATAGGGCAAACAGTGGTGGAAGGTCTATAACTGATACATCTTCTAAAACAACAACATTTGGACATGCATGCAAGGTAAGACTCAAGTTTCTAATCACTCCAATTCTTTCTACACTCTGTCCCATCTAGTGCACTACCCCTTTGGATATTGTTTCATACTAGAGCCCTAGCTGATCACCTATTTGTTTAGGCATTACCGAGCTACTTGCCCCGAGTCTATCATGTAATTGTGCACTAGTTGGCTTCCAATGATCAATGAAACATAGAAAGGAGGGGGGTTTCGACATTTTACCTTCTTTGTCCTCCATGATTTCCTTCAGGCTGGGCAGCATTTGTAAGCACTTTGTCTTGCTAATTCGAAGTTGGCGGCCTTGCATGGCAGCTTGCAGCAGATCTCTTTGGCCTGGAATAGATAGGGATTCCCACATTGATATATTGACGTTTGTCTTCTTCATCTGATCAATGATACTAAATGGTGATGAAGGGTCTCTTTGTTGTCCCTTGGTTTGTACATTTACTCCTTGCATGTGGGCAGCAACAACTGGTATTTGAGCTGGCCTAAGGGCTGTTCTTGGCTGCCCTTGTGCATTTGAAATTGGATTTTACTTGCCAACCATTTTTGGAACCATGGAAGGTTGTGGATTGGTTGGGGCTAATGGCTGTTCTTCACCAAAATTCCTCCTTTTGACCTTATGTTGGCTGCCACACCTTGAGAAACTCGCTTGATTCATGCCAAAAAATCCTCTGCTTGCTAATTTACCAATGTGGTGTCATTTGAGGCTGATTCTTTGTTAGAATGTTTCTTGTTGTTGGTGTTTCCTTGTTGTCCTCACCCTCCACACAGTAGTTGTCACCATTAATGCTTGATTCAAAGCACCATTGAAGCACATGGATTGGTTATGAGGCTTATTGCATGGAAAACACCACCATACTCTGAGCAATGTTGTTTTGTGTTGGCACCAATGCCTTCGAGGCGTATATGGCATTTGGATTATAGGGCTGTAATGGTCTATTGGCGGAGGCCTTGTTTGATTTACATTTGCAGCTTGGATTAGGAGACCTTTTTGGTTGGTATGGCTGCTGTTAGGCGAGCTTGGGGTTGATAAGGAGGTCTAAAACCTTGGGCTCTTGTCTTTTGAGAGTAACCACTCGTTGCCTAGGTTTTCAATTGATTGCTTCATGACTTCTTGAAGTTCATTTGGGGCACTTGGAGATGAAGTGGAAGCTTCATTTGAACTCGATTTCTAGGAGTGGGAGGAGGAGCCAAATTAGGTGCTTGGTTGGTGTTTGGACTCTCTAAACTTGGAAACAAGTGGCATGGGAGGTCTAGGGGCAAGTTTTCCACTTGGATCAAACAATTTTCAGCCCTAATGACAATTCTATAAGCCATAGGGATAGTTATGCCTCCCATGGACTGAATCAACATAGAAATATCAGAATTTAGAGCTTTGAGATAGTAGAGAAAAACACCTTCTCATTGCTGGCCCGACCGCCACCGGAATTCTCTCCCAAGTCTTTTGAAATCTGTTAAAATCGGTCACCGCTCATTGGGAGCTCTCTTGATTGTTGTCACTACTCCAAAAGAGACAAGTTGTCTCCCTTCTCTCCAAATTGCTCATGAAGTGCTATACACAACTGATTCCAATTTATGATAGAACCAGCTCCAAGGCTTCTAAACCATTGCAATGATTTTACCCTTGAATGAAGATGCCAATAACTTGACAACCACTTGCATTTCATTGATTTCATGGATCGCACAAAGGTTAGCAATATCTTTAACATGATCACCTAAAGTAGTCTGATTTTCTCCAGTGAAGTATGGAATGTTCTTCAAGGCTACAATAGGAATTGGATGTTGTGCATTGAGGGCAAGTGGGCTGCTTCCTGTGAAGTTGACATAGGGGTTGTTTTGTGCCATTCTAATTGGTCTTAAAACCCTTGTTGACTGAATGAAAGGCCTACTGTGGGAGGAGTTGAGAGGGTTCTTTTTGGTGGAGATGGAGGCCTTTGAATCCTTCTTCCTCTTTGCCTTCTTGGAGATAATTGCAGGTATTCAAACAACACTTCTTCTTCTCCAACTCTTGACCTTGTGGTGACTCTTCTCATGAGTTTTCGGGCCTGCACTGCTTGTTGAAACCAGATTGATTCTTCCCCTTGGAGTCGCGGATATGCAAAAATAGCTCTTTTCAAGCAAGAAAATTGTAGCGAGATGCACATCAACTTTGCTGCAATAGAAATGAGACCTCTAGTGTCCCAAATAGGTGTGCCAAAACTGTGATGCAAAATCACAACACCCACGGATGCGAGATCAGATTTCTAGGTTGATCATGCTAGCATTCAAAGGTGTGATTGACAACATGGAATCCTTTCTTCAAGTGTGGGACTTGTAAAAATGAGAAAGGACTCTCCAGAGAAGGCTGGTTCCTATTCCTCTATTCAGATGCACACGAAAAATGCAGAGGTTCACTCAAGGTCTAATCTAACTTGCCAAGGAGATAGGGTAAGAAGATGCGTAAAAATAAACCTAAGCTAACAGAGGTGATGCAACGAGGAATGAAGAACATCTATCTTTCCAATAAACACAAACCATTCAAATGTGATGCAAGATCATGCACAGATAACAAAACTTGCAGTGAAAGACCAGGAGGATGCAAATGAATATAGAGAGGGTTGAGAATCATCCATAGACATGCATTACTTGCTCCAAAGATTGATTACAATACACTACAAGATGCCAAGAGGTAGAGTCACATTACAATTTCAAATGGGAGGTTCGAACTCCACAAATTCCCCTGATAGAGAGAAGAAGGGAGGAGCAAAACAGGAATGTTCAACCCTTTTTAAAGAACCCCTCTTTACAATATATAAGAAGAATGAGAGAGGGAAGAGAGAGGAAAGTTGAATCTACCATAACCACTTCGGATTGAATTTAACTCATCTCATTATGGCGAAATGGTGGATCTGGAAAAACGGTGGACTGGTATGCAGCAGAAACGCGAATTAATGCATTGCATTAAAGTGGTTGTTGAACACCGATTCTAGTCATTATCATGCGTCAGAGCCATTTCTTAACTTTCTCTCTCCACACTGAACCAAAATGCAAGATTGATCTTAGAATCATGTAGAGAATTTTGCCATCTTTCCATTGATATAAAGAACGTGGAAATCCGATCTTTGGATCGAAAGATATGGCGATCTCGAAGATTTAGGGCAAAAACGGCCCCAAAACGGATATTTGAATTTTTCCCGTCGCTATGCCACTTGGATGACATGTGTCGAGCTGATTGGCTGAGCAATTCTCTCTCCTCTACCTTTCGCGGGTTTTCCTTGAGAATTTTGACTTTTCTTACACTTTGGGAAATTTTCCATTTTTTCCCCGCGCCCCCGCCACTTGGGACACGTGGCACGCTTTTGTTGGAGGACAGGGCGCGGGGTCATTCCTTGTCTTTTAATTTTTGGCCAAAACTTTGTTAAGTTCTCCAAAACTCTCCCTGGCTCTGAACTCCCCACCTTAGAACATGTGTCCTGTGTCTATTGGCTCGGGTTGACCCTTCAAACCTCGCCCTTTGAACTTTTGGACGTTTTCCCTTGTGACACGTGGCATTTCCTGATTCGTCCACGGGCTTGCCGGCTTTTCACGTCCCTCGCATCCCTTTGGCCTTGATGTCCCGAAATGTATAGGAAAAATTCCTCCGATCCGCCCGATTCGGGCTTCCCTATCCCTCTTTAAGGTGAAGACACGTGGCGTGATTTGATTGGCTCTCGGCTCCTTCAGACTTTTTGCGTCCCACGCGTCCCTTTGCTCCAAACAGTACTGGGCGAAAATTCTTTGTTTCGGTCGATCTAGTCGGTTCGCGTCCTTTATTTCCTCACGGACCGATGTCCCACCTTATCTGCACAATAGTTAGTCATTTTTATTTTTTTACCTTTGGCTGGTTCGCCCTTTCGCATCCCGCGCATCCCCATGGCCCGATGTCCCTTTCTTCTGCGTGGGACTCGCTGGAGGCTTTTGGCCGATTCACGCCCTTACGTCCCAACTATTCTCGACTACTGCGAGGACTAGGAATTAGCTGATTTTAATGATTTTTTCTGCCCCAAGCTTGTTTTTTTGTAACTTTTTCACCCTTTTTAGAACTTGCTCTTTTCTTCTTGGACAGAGAGTTAGAAAAAGGCCGAGGGACTCTTAAACATGATTTTTGCCTCAATCAATCTATTTGCACCTCGACTTGAGTATTCTCGATGCATGTTATCAAAATTTACCCTCGGGGTGAATTTTGGATAGCAAGAACATTCCACTAGTCATGGGGTATGTAGAGGATGTAGGAAAAATTATCCGTGCCTGCTTCCAGAGCACGATAGTGTAGAAGGATTTATTTGGTTGTGAGCTAATGGATGAGGATATGATGACCGTGTGTAATCAAAAGCAACTATCATGGTCAATACATACCCACATAGATGAGCCTGACTTTGATATATGCAAAGAATCATGTGTTTCAAGATGGTTGAAGAAGGCACCCCAAGCTAGACATATGATAGTAAAGCCTACTATCATGTCAGATGAGCAGTTAGTAATGCATTGGTGAAGGTTTCTGCTGAAGTTGCTAGAAGAAACATGGACAAAGCTGCAACAATCAGAGCACTGCACAAGGAGCTAAAGATGAAGGATGTGGAGATAGCACACATAACACAAGAGAGGGACTTCGTGCAGAAGAATAATGAAGTATTTATTAGCTTCGCAGAGGAGATTGGGGAAAATTTCATAAGAGCTAGGCCACATTAGGAGACCAAGGCACAACATATGTTTCCTCAATGATACATTATATAGGAAAGTTGGTGGACATGGTACTTGAAGATGAACCTCTGTGCATGATGCGGTGCAATGAATTCGAGAGCAAGAGGCGTAGAATGAGAGCAAGCCTCGGTGATGCGAAAGATCGCATCCTATGAGGGATGTTGCAAGTGCTATAGGAAGTATTGAAGAAAGCATACCAGATTTGAACATCTCGCATAGCTCCATAAAGTGCTTATCAACATAAAGAACCTCGGAAGAAAATAATGAGGTCCGTAAAACAATGAAGGATGATACATTGGGATGCATAGAAATATTGTCGGTGGTTAAGCGAAGCGCGAGGCCTTGACAACAACACAAAAGCCACACAAGAATTAGCTAGATTAGCTTGGGAAGCTCATTACGCAGAAGATGGATCTTCTAGAAGGAAGAATGACCTCAATGTCCAACATTGTGTTGGTTCTACAAAATGAAAAAGGGGAGATTACGAGGGATGAATTGGAGTCCATTACTTTGTGGAAATTCCAGAAAAAGTAGAACAAGCGCTCGTTGAATGACAGGTCTTGGAGGCTGAAATAAAGGAGGAGTATCCAGATTTGATACTTCAAACTGATACAGAGGAGGATGCCTCATAAAAATTCTTTATTTATCTACATTATTTCATTCTTATTCTTTCCATTCTTTTATTTTTTACTTCAATTTTTGGAGATACCCATTGTCGGGATAAGAAAGAGATTAGTGTGGGGTAATGTTGATAAGAGAACATTTGTTAAAGATCACACAAGAAGTATGTGTAGGGGAGAAGGCCAGGATCAAGGATGTAGACGGACAGGAAGAACCCACGTGCGGAGGGTAAGTTCAACATTCAAGACTTAGCCGATTTTGAGCATGAAGACCTATTTTTAGAAGATGGCATGCGGAACACACCAACGATGTAGAGACGTGCACACCATGCATTGTCTATCTTTGGAGGATTAGATTAAAGCGTTTTACATGGAGACGAGATAAGAATAGGATTGTCACTTCGCTTAATCGTAAGAGGTCTATATATAGTGCACTTGCATGTGTGGCTATGCAGTAAATTGTGCGTCGCTATTAATAGCATGCGGCTATTTTTGGAATAGATAAGCGGTGAAGGGAAAGTCCCCACCCTATATATATATATGATGTGAATCACATAGTAGTAGAGTGTGGTGGAGAGATGGATGTATGGAGGTATAGAGATATGCGCATATGATTGGATTACTATATCAGATCCATGCGTGCATTGGTATAGATTTCCATTATTATAAGGAGCTTCTGTGTTTATTAATAGATGGAAGATATTGGCCAAACCTAAGTGTCATTCCTGTGTGTAATTGAGTAGTGCATGTTCTTGATTCAATCATGATTATTGTTTAAGCTTGTTCTTTCATAAATATGAATATGGAATGCATTGTAGAATGATGGATTAGTTATGGATCTATATGTTTCTTCCTTCATCATGCTAACATCTTACTACAATAACCCTAAAGAGGGACCTAGTACATTTGCACACTTTTTATGAGAGCTCAGAGTGTAGAAATTTGAGTGATGTGCCAACGCGTCTAGGGTGTTATCTAATAAATTCTAGGCTGCATCACCTTTCCCTCTTGGCCGCATCTCTCTCACTCTTAGCTACAGACTTCTCGGCCATCACTATTACTATGGCAGTTGCCAACTCATCATAACCATCATCCTCTATATCACCCTTGAAACCTTCTATTGCCTCATGTGCCACTTCTCATCTTTCTTTTTGAGCTCGTACTTGTATGACTCTCTATGCTGCTCTCTCGAGAACCGATCCCTATCAAAGCTCCTTAATACACGGGTCCACTAGGCTGTATAATCAGGATTCACCCCTGCATCACCAATAGGAACAATCTAACCTTCATCATTAGGACCCATGGCCCTTGACTTATCCACAATATCCTCAGGATTTTTCACAACTACATGTGGGGTCTCCGTATCCCCATCATCTCATATGTACTATACATGATCCATTGGCATTCCCTATGTCAATTTGAATTGTCTCCTAACACAATCAAATCATAGTAACTTGTGCTCATCCAGTCGACGAGACTCAACCCATACAGGCTGCTGTAAACTAACCAACTCACTAGAAAACTAGGGAAAAATAGGAAAATCTAAGTATGGCCTCCATACCACATGACCAATATACAGTCTAGACAATAACTCTCTATAATATCCTAATCTCCTCTTCTTCAGCCTATGGCCTACATCCTCCCTCCATCTCATGAAACCAGGATGATCATCACAAATCACCTTAGGTAATCCCGCCAGATGAACAATAACAATGTGCTCAAGGCCTAATCCTGTAGTAGAAATCCAATGTCAATATCATATCTCTTGTGGACCTTCTAGGCCCACAACTCTCTATATGTCTGAGCAAGTAGGGTAGGACCCCACTCAAAAATAGTCCACTCCTCCATCATCTCAGCTATAACTCCCATCATCATCCAAGGAAATCGGCCACCTCTTGAATCTAGAAATGCATAACAAAGAATGGCCATCATCATCATGGTCATCTGGGTATGTCCCGCTCTCTCAGCTAAATATGATCTAGCATAAGCAAATCCCCCTGACTCCAGTATGATATCTCTTGCATCACCCCCATATAATCTAGTCATAGTATCATCTCTCTCCTCCTCAATGATGAGATAAACACCCTCACCTTGGATAGGAAATCTTAGGATGTGATGAACATCCTCTAGAGTGATCGTAATCTCTCCAATAGGTAGCCAAAAAGTGTTGGTGGAAGGATTCCACCGCTCTAGTAAAGCCAACATAAAACTCCTACATCTTTGTAACTACCGATAATATCTCATACCACCAAAACCTACAGCCTCAACATGATCCCAATCATCCTCAGACATATCAACTCTAACCTGATCCAAGATCAATGGTATACGATCCCGAATAGTCAATTTCACATCCACCTACAAAATAGAAATAAACTAACATTAGTATCATCATTAAGAATATATGATTGAAAAATTAAAATCATCCACAACATATCAAAAACGAAATATAAACATCAACATCATCACCTAAAAACATTAATACCAACAACATCTAAAACATTAAATAATTAAATAATGCTTCACTATTTATTCCATATTCGAAAGAAAAAATAATAGATTGTGCAAAATTACTTAAACAAATCAAAATCAATGTCACAAAACAAAATTAATGTCCACATCAATTACAATATTGGAACCATAAACACCATGAACAAACTCAAGATGTTTCTAAAAACACAATTATTTGCATAGCAGGATAATCACCAACAATTCACTATAATCACCAAATGATCGTGTATAAATCACCAACGATTCCTACCTTTTTTCCCTAAGGCATTCACATGACCCCCAAAAAAATTTCCCCTAAAACTATGAAAAATCTACAAAAAAAAAAACAAAAACAAGGATATAGCACCCACCTCGATCATCATGGGCTTCCGTTGCCTGTTCGAACTTGCCATTCCATATAGAAATCACCTTTTTACCCTTGAAAAGACATTTTTCACCTCGCAGCTTGCTTTAAAAATCATTTTCATTGTGTGGTAAAATGAGCCTTTGACTTGGCTATTTATAGCCAAAATTTTACATTGAGGGAATCACTTGAGATTCCCCAAATCGTTGGCTATTTTCCCTCTAGTCACTTACAAATCATACCTTATTGGCATATGTGCCCATTTTTTCCTTGAATCATGGCAATCACAATTTTCCACAAATGTGTCTAATTTTCAATGGACCCTAGTCCTTGAAATATTAAAAACAAACAAACTTTATATCAAGATCTACCATTTATCTATGGGACATGCACCCTTTTGGCCCCCATCATTTGGCTTTCCTATTCTTCTAGCCTACTATTATGGATCATATGTCCATAGGTGTCAAACCCTTTGTTCCCCTATCACTTGGTCCCTCGGTAGCACATCTTGTTTTGACATCCCCTCGGACTGGGGAAACTATGAAACACATGACACACAAACATATGTGTTCCCCTGTATTGCATTATGTCGAGATTACCCATAAATTATTCCATAATTTTTAATGACACTTTTCCTCAAGTCGTCCGAAAAAAAGGGGCAAATGTAGACACCAAAATTCTACACTCCCCCATCGTCAATAATTTTTCCCATTCACACTTACAATTTATCATATTAATATCCATTGGTTTAAATATTATTATCATTTAGGTTATCTAATTAAATTCATTCAAACTCATTTCTAAATCCCTTTACCCCAACATATCTACCATAGACCATTTTATATCCATAAAATCTAAATCTTATAATATCCTAACATAATCTATACATTATCCTAAGACATACATTAATATATCTAATTAAACTAACTAAAATATATCCTAAACAAACCTAGGCCAAAATAGAACATAATATAACCATTTACGACACCTCACCGACAACACATCATATTTGAAAAAAATTCATGATCTTATCCCTCGAATACACAACGAATAAACTTGAATAACCCAAAATCGCCACCATTTCGGTAAAATGCCAATGACTATTTAATTCTATTTTGTAGTCTCATTTGGGGATCATCTCGCTTACATCTTTAAGCCCATTCTCTGCCATCCTTCCATATCTTCGATTAAAATTTTTTATTAGTCTTCGTTTAGCATAGTGTTACAACAGGATTATCTCTATATCATTTTATATAGTTGTTCCCATTTGGAGAATCTTTTTAGTGTGTCCAAGAGCTCTAAGTTTCTAGTTGCACATCCTCCTTCATTCGTGGATCCATTTAAGCCTCTGTTAGTGAAATTCATCTCTGTCACTACATTCTTGTCATCCAACACCTACACTCACCATTGTCAAGCACAATCTTCACCAATTTACAGATTCTCGACAGCTTCAATCTTCATTCAAATCAAGGTAAGACTTTAAATTTGCATATTTTATTTATATATTCAAACATCCATTATCAAAAATCCTTTTAATTTACATTATAATTGAAATCAAACTGATTAATTTGTCGTAAAATTGATCAATTTTTATAAACATATTATATTTCATATTGTTTATTTTAACTCAGAAACACCGGTGATTTAGTGAAACACGTGTTTCTTGTCAAACCTTCCTCTTATAAATTTTATCGATTATTATTCCTCCATTGCATATATTTATCTTTCCTTTCTAAAATACTATCAATAATGGATATTGTAGATGGATATAGGTTGCCAAGCTCATGAGATAGTCAACATTAACTCCCTTCTGATTATTCATCACCCTTTGCATTAGGAGAAATACGACGTATTTCTCAATTTGGAACTTTGTGCTATACATTCAACCCCTTTAGATTAGTTGTAAAGCATCTTCGAAACCACTCAGAGGATTCGTGAGGCAATGGATGAGTTTTGGGAGTCCTATTTCTAAATTCTTCGCATTCGGGCTGATTTGGCTTGGTTCGAATGTCACGAAGCCGGATTGGAAATTTGGGAGTATGACACTGAATCAACAAACCAAACTAACTTCATCGAATAGCATGAATATTAGTATTCCAACTCTACATTTGATTATCAGTATGACTCAGAGAATGAGGAACCTGAATTCATCCTAATTTATTTAGAGACGAGCATACCGATGATTATGACTTTGACCTCTTTGAAGAATATGAGATAGATTATCCGAGCTCATCAAGATTCTAACATTGAATTTGATTCAAATTTCTAGGTTATAGTTTATATATTTAGGTTTTTAATATATGCTATACATTTGTAATATTTAATCATTATTTTTTATCCATCATATATCATGATTATCCTTATGTATCGCTTGATTACATAAAACAATTGGTTGACATCCTTGTGAGGGAGCCCCTTGGACTTCCAGAGACTAGTCTTCGCTACGCAGCCCACTTACTATTTCTACTATTTAAAAATTTGGTGCAAAGTGTCTTTAATTGTAGTATCATTTACTAGATATGAGCTCAACTATTTTGAAATCTTGATGCAACATCAAAAAAATCCATACACATCTACGGGTATTGGTAAACCCCACCATTTTTAGGTTTTATAAGTTTTTATCTTGTTTATTAGGTTAAATTGATGGGATATTTTTTCTAAACACCCATAGATTTCAGGAAAGAATGCATTTTCCAATAGAGAAGATATGAAGATCTTAAATAAGAAAATTCAAGCGTTTAAGGCTAGGGGTGTGATGAGCTATATAATTTATTTTCATAATAACTCATCTTTCGTATTTTGATAAGACTATTATAGCCATGTCTATGTATTTCTAAAGAACATTTTTGAACATCACCATCAAAACCGTGAAGTTCGGCATAATGAATAATTAATATAGTTATATCTAATTATCTTTATTTTTGATATTATGTGTGCATTTATTATTGTTATTCAAATAAATTGTTTGGATGATTATATGTGTTAATGCCACTCTTGGTTGTAAGCACTTTTCTATATGCAAAGAAGAAACTTGTCCACAACCAAAGAACTTTTCTCGTAGCTAAGGAAATCATTCACAATAAAGAGCCCACATTTATGAAGATATTTTGAAACATGAAGTGATGACACTCAATTCATTATGTGCCATTGGATAAGTAGTTACAAAAAAACATGGAAAAATGGGAAATGAATCAATGTTTGATTTGGTGATTGATTAAGAACTAGTGAATAACTGATTGTTAGTTGAACATGAATTGATTGTTAATTGAACACTTGTTATGTGTTTCAAATATGTGTTGAGTCTCTCACTTTTTCTGTTGAAGAATCCTTATTGTATTCCTATTCTTCTCACGTGTTGTAAATTATAGGATATAAAGGAAAGGGCGGGTGCCTTGAACGAGAGAGTTAAGAGTTAAAAATAGGTTAGAGTTAGATTTGGAATTAGAGAAAAGAGATTACTTTGATCTCTTGTTCCTAGATGTAATGTTTTCTAAAAAGCAATAAAGGAATATGAGTTATTTTATTTAGTTTTTAGTTACATAGTTATGAAGGGATTAACACCTAAGTCGGGCTCACTTGAGGTCCTCCTCATCCCCTTATTTTTTTATTTCATGCATGTTTACTTAGGAACAATCTACTTTCTGAATTTCCAACTTTGTTTCAGTAATAACATTTAACAAGTAGTTAATATTCAAGTTTTAGTTTTGTTTTAATTTCAGCACTATTATGTGATAGTTATTTCCTTTCCAACCTCTTAAATCAATGTAAATGTGCATACAACATGTAGTGTCATAATTTTTTTCAAATGCAAGCACACTAAATTTTCAGATTTAACATGTAATGCATAACTAGATAACTATTGTAGATTTCTACAAGAGAGATATTTCAACAAGGGATAAAAACCAGTTTACTTTTAATGCTAGTAACTTCACATTATTTCTTTTGTAACACAATGTTTCCAATAAACAATTTTCATTCCAAAATAGAGTTGCAACAATTTCTTTGTGAAGAGATTTTTCATATCTATTTTACAAGCTTACTTTTCCAAGGCAAGGGTTCACATTTGTAAAAATATGCTCAACTACATAGCTATTCAAAACAACCTTTTTACAAGATCCTTGCACTATTGAAGGAAACTTTCTTAAGCAATATGGCTTAAGTTTACAAGTAACATCACATACAAAGTGGGTGTTTTTACAAGAAAAAGAAGGCTTCACATAGTCACATTCATAAATATACATTAAGAACCAAGATGAATAGGGAACTCCATCTATCTTCAACTTGAACTCCAAACTCCAATACTCTTACAAGGATCCAATTCCAAGAGAACATGGCTTGTTTACCACCCAACCAATAGGCATCATCACATGCCTTTCCATGGTTGGAAGTCATGCTAGCCTCCCCCAAGCCCATGGGAGAGAGGAACTAGCTTCCACAATGTGCACAAGTATAAAGGGGATTTACACACAACAAGAAAAACATGAGACCATTTAACCACTTACTACACATGAAAACAACAACATGAGGATAACAATGTCAACCTCACAAGGGGGAAGAGAGGAAGTAGGATGCCCAAATCAAGGTGTCCAACCATAGGAGCACCAACAAATCATGAATACAAAACTCCTTATACCTCCTAATCATTCATCCTCCTTATTCCTCCTTTATGTTATATAAATCCTTCTTGGGAGGATTTTCAAACCCAAAAGGGTTTCCTCACCAAGAATGGGGAAAGGTTCAAGCCATATGAACCTTTCTCCCACCTCAAACGATATGAGGGGATAAGAAGGGACCTTCATGGCTTGACCAACAACCATGAGGTTTGAGAGGGAAATCCCTCTCTCTTCCCTACATTCTCCAAAACCATCAATCCAAATGATGGTGGAGAAAAAACAAAGAAAACAACAAGAAAAAACAAACAACTACATTTACCATACAATTCACAACACATCATTTCACACACACCAATCCATTGATTAAACATAGTTAACAAGATAAGCACAACTAAGAAGAAAAAGTTAAGAACCCTACCTCTATAATGCTTCCAAGATTCTAATCTTTTCCCTTTTGTCCAAGCTCCTCTCCAAGCTCCCAAAATTCTCCAAGTGCTCCAAAAAAATGAACTAAGAAGAGCCATTCCTTCCACATGAGGAAGAATAAAAAGAGGAACCCAAAAGTTTCCTCACCAATGAGAAAGTGACAAGTGTCACCCCCTCTCCTCTCAAGAGTCAAAGATTCCAAAAACCAAATAAGTAAGAGTAAACTCACCTTTTTGCCCTTATCACCAAAAATACTAAAAACTAAAATAAAACAAAGTGGAGCAACTTTAAATAATTTCACACAACCCAACCATCTTACATGGATGGTGACTAAAGAGGGCAAAATGGGAGAGAAACTCCCTCCAAACCTTGGAAATAGGCCCCCCTACCTATTAGGTAGGGTTCCAAGGGCCTATTTTCATGTTAAGTGATCCCCCAAACTCAAAAGGGGTCCCTAAAAATGCCCAAAATAACCCAATTTCGGGTTTGGCATGCTTGGGACAAGGGTAGAGGGTGTGGGGTCCACCCAAGGTTCACATGTGGTCCCCAATCCCTTCTACCAACACACACACACTTTCCCAAAACCAACACTTAACTTAAGATAAGATCATTAAACCCCTAAGCTAGTTTACTTAATAAAACACACCCTAAACCTAATTAATTTTACAAAACAATATTACATTACAATTGAGGGGTTCACCCATGGTGCCCAATTAAATACATCTAATCTAAGGCCTCAAACATTTAGCATGGTTAGGACTTAGCCCATGGGCCGCTTGTGCACAATTGCGTAGCTGCCCTGAAACCCATGCTCTCCTATACCTGTCACCTGCACACTCATTGCACACATTAACCGCATCTGTCCAATATAATAAACATCATCTATACATCACAATATCAATCAAACTTATAATGTCCGAACATAATTTACAATTGATAGTGCAATGCATACAATTATCCACATAGTTTGCCATGAATCATCCACAAATAAAATTGCAACGACATACACTTAGGTTAGCATGAAAATTACCATCATTAAATCCAAAACACTATATCATTAATCAAATCAACCACAAGAGACTAACATCTAACCAATAAGTCTATCATATAACCCTGTTAGTGTCATCAACATCATAAGAAATATATCAGTATACGAATCTAGTCTAATTGGTGCTATGCGCCCAAAATGCCATAATGTCCATGAGGATAAAATATCATAGTAAAATGTCCAAAGTCTATCAGAGTCTCAATCAAAACATGTCTAGGAATAAAGGAACCAACTTAGAAACTCGGAGCTATAAAAATGTGGGCACTACATCCCCTCTCATAGAATTAGACTTCCTCCTGGAAGTCATTAGAAGAGATAGGGATATCTAGCCCTCAGTGGTGTAAAGCATCCTCCCAGGTAGTCGACGACTCATCATATCGGTCCCACTTTGCACTCTAACTGGTCTAAATCTTGACCCCGAAGGGCCAACCTCCGGTGCTCCAAAGGTATGCGTACGGGCTCCATCTTCACTGCCCTCCATCCTCTACCTGTAATGCCGACCAATCCAAAACATGAGAAACATCTGGTACATATCTACATAGTACAGAAACATGAAAAACGTCATGGGCCCGCAAGGCGTGGTGGCAAAGCTAGGCGATAGGCAACTGGACCGATGACCTCAAGAATATCAAAAGGCCCCACAAAATGAGGTGATAGCTTAGAACCCTTTCCATAATGGATCGGACTCTTATGAGGACGAACCCTCAAGAAGACTTTGTCACCCACTGAGAAGTGACGATCGATCCTCTTGGTGTCCGCATACGCCTTCTGGCATGCTCTAGCCTGCTCAAGACGCTACCGAATCAGAAAAACCTACTGCTCTAAATCCTGAAGATAAGCTGGCCCCAAAATAATCCTGTCATCTAGTCTATCCCAGCTCAAAGGTGTCCTGCAAGGTCGTCCATACAAAGCCTAATAGGGAGCCATGCCAATGGAGCTATGATAACTGTTATTGTAGGAAAACTCAACTAAATGCAAATAGTCTTCCCACTTCTTCTGCTGGTCCATCACATACATCCTCAACATGTCCGCAAGACCCTGATTAAATCTCTCTGTCTACCCATCTGTCTCTGGATGATATGCCGAACTGAAATTAATCTGTGTACCCAAGGCCTCCTAAAAAGAGGTCCAGAAAAATGATGTGTAGATGGTGTCTTTGTCATTGATAATCGTCTTTGGAATCCCATGCAATCTGACAATATCCTCCATGAACACTTTGGTGATGGCCTGTGCATTATAGGTGACCTTGGTTGGCGAGAAATGTGCAACCTTGGTCAACTTATCCACAGTGACCATAATGGCATCATGACGATAAGAGGACATAGGAAGTCCTACTATGAAATCCATGGAGATCACATCCCATTTCCACTTGGGAATGTCATGAGGGTATAAGAGTCCTGCGGGATGAGAATGCTCTGCCTTGACTCTCTGACACTCAAGACAACGTGCTACAAAATATACTATGTCTCGACGAAGACCTGGCCAATAATATAACTCTCTCAAATCAGCATGCATCTTCTTCACTCTTGGATGTGCTGCGTATGGGGCTCGATGAGCCTCAGTAAGGATGAAACTACGCAGATCACCTGCCTTAGGCACATAAATGCACCTATGGAACCGAAGCAAACCATCTGACTCTAACATGCATCCTAAATATCTGCCTCTAAAGAACCCCGAGAATCCAACATCTGCTGGCACCTCATAAAACTCCGTCCTCTGGAAGATACTCAAGTATCTCCTCTTAAATCGATCAGCAGTGGTTTCAAGGAAGTAAGCACATGTCATCGTCTACTAAGTGCATCTGCAACAACATTTTCCTTTCCCTTGATATACTGGACCTCCATGTCATACTCACATAGGAACTCCATCCAACGCCGTTGACGAGCGTTGAGGTTCGTCTGAGAGAAGATATGCTGCAAGCTACAATGATCTGTCCTCAAGATAAAATGTCTACCCAAAAGGAAATGTCACCAATGCACAAGTGCATGAACAACTGTTGCAAGCTCTAAGTCATGAGTAGGATAGTTAAGCTCGTAGTCCTTGAGCTTACGAGACTCAAAAGCAATAACCCGATGCTCTTGCATAAGAATTTCTCCCAAACACTCTAGTGATGCATCAGTGCAAACAAAAAATCCTCTGTTGGGTCTGGAACTGCTAAGATGGGCACCGTGGTTAGCCTTTCCTTAAGCAACTGAAAGGCTGCTCACATTTTTCTGACCAATCAAAAATTTTCCCTTTCCTTTGAAGAGAAGTAATAGGGTGAGCAATCCTAGAAAAGTCCTGCACAAACCTACAGTAATACCCTGCTAAACCCATGAAGATCCTCACCTCAGTGACTGATGTGGGTGCTTTGCCAATCCAAGATAGCTTGAATCTTAGAGGGATCTACGGAGATATCCTCGCCTGATATGATATGACCCAAGTACTGAATCTCTGTCTGAAAGGAAGCTGTATTTTTCCAAGTTCCCATACAACTTCTGCTCTTTCAAAACTTGAAGTACCTACCTCAAATTCTCCTCATGTTCCTCCTCAGAACGAGAATAAATCAATATGTCATCAAGGAACACTAAAACAAAGCGATCCAGAAATGTCCTGAATACTCCATTCATGAGGCTCATGAAGATAGTTGGGGCATTGGTCAAACCAAATGGAACCACTATGAACTCATAATGCCCGTAATGTGTGCGAAACGTTGTCTTATGAATGTCTGCATCTGAAATGTGCAACTGATGATATCCTGACTTGAGATCGATTTTGAGAACACTCTAGCTCCCCGCATCTAATCAAACAAGTCATCAATCCTAGGGAGCGGATAACGGTTCTTTATTGTGACCTTATTGAGCTTTCTAAAGTCTACACAAAGCTGAGAGAACCATCCTTCTTCTTCACAAATATGACTAGCGCTCCCCAAGGAGATACACTAGGCGAATGAGACCCTTCTCTAACAACTCCTCTAACTGAATCTTGAGCTCATGAAGCTCTGAAGTCGTCATCCGATAGGGTGCCCTAGAAACTGGTGCAGATCCAGGCACTAAGTCAATGGTGAAATCCACCTCTCTACTAGGTGGTAAACCTGGAAGCTCTCTTGGAAACACATTTGCATACTCCCTCAAAACTGCGTGATCATCAAGGGGTGAATGCTCTGGAGTACTTCTCGAACGATCACTGATAGTGATAGCAAACAACTGGCAACCCTTACACATGCTCCGCTTGAGTTTCTTAGCCGAGATCATGCATAAGGAAATGGGTCTCTGCATCCCTGAAATCACAACTGCACTACCCAAATCATCCTAACACTCAATGACCTTCTCTCTACAATCCACCTTAGCTCGATGAGCCTCGAGCCAATCCATACCCAACACTACCTGATAGGATCTTAAAGGAATAACTCGGAGGTCAAGCGTAGTGGAGAAGACTCCCAAATCGAGTACACAACTCTCCACATATGAGTCCACGACGAGTTTAGCCCCAGAGGCCAACTCAACCTGCCAACTATCTGGCTTCCTAGCCACCACTAGCCCACACTGGTCCACTATAGAAGGTGATATAAAATAATCAGAAGCACCTGAATCAAAAAGTACTGAGACAGAAATACCCCTGATAGTACCTGTCGTCTCAATGACTGTGGCCTAATGCTCAGCCTGGCGGTTGTCAACCGCTGCATACACACGATGGGCATGTCCCACATCACCCACCGTCTGCTCGGATCTAGGAGCTCTCTGCATATCCGTAGTAGTGGGCTTGTGCGGACACATACACACATAATGGTCTAGAGCCCCACAAATAAAACATCCTCCTGTACCTCTCTGAGATGGGGTCCCTCCTGTGCTCTGGCTGAACTGAACCTGCCGGTCCAACCCTAGTAGAATGCTGCGAGCGGGTTGGCTGTGAGTGATGAGTACCCGACCTCCTGTCTCTAGACCCACCAAAACCACCTCTAGACCCACCTCGCTGAAAACTTTGAGTTTGTCTACCCCTCTGATGCTGGTGTCCCTGATGTTGTGTCTGCTATGATGGGTGTGGAGGAGCTCTCGATGTTGCTGGAGAAGACCAAAATCCTCCTCTAGGGGGTGGTACTGCTCCCCGTGCTCTCTGACTCTGGAATGCCTGAATCCTATCTTGGAACTTGCTCTTGTTTCTATCTCTGTGCTCCTGAGCCTTGGTCCTATTCTCCTCAGCCAAGTAGGCCTTCTCAACGGCCTTCTCGAGTGTGGGAGGAGATAACATCCTAACAGCTCCTGCTATATCTACATTCAGGCCCCGAATGAACCTATTTACCTGCAACTTCTCATCTTGCAGGTAGTCTACATACTGCAAGAGATCCAAGAACCTCGCTCTCGTATCACGCGCCACTAAGCTGAGAATTCTATCGTAAGTCATGAAACTCATTGATCCTCTTCTGCACAAAATTCTCTGACATATACCGGGCCCTGAATCGCTCCTCGAACAACTCCCAGGTCACTGTATCCTAAGTCAAATGGAGCTTCCGCTCCTCATTCCTCCACCAAATGCCTGCTGCGTCTCGGAGGAGGTGTATGGCAAACCTAGCTTTGACGTTGCTCTCATGAGAGTGCAAGCCAAAGTAGCTATCCAAGCTAAGGAGCCAGGACTCCACCCCAAAGCCGTCTGTCGAACCAGTAAACGTAGGCGGCTGAAGGTGAAGAAGGTCTCGAATCACACTGCCTGTGTCTCGATCCTGGCGATGTGGTCTAACAGGTGAAAGAGGTCACCTATCTCCAAATGGCCCCTCGAAGCTGTGTGATCGGCTATGACAAAACGAGGCCACCCTCTCGCCAAGGATGGAAGGGCTGCGTGACCTCTCTCATCTCGGAATGTCGTGCTCAGGTGGCTCTGGATGTGCATCCTTGCCAAACAACTCCTCGTCTCCCAACTGAATGTCCTCCTCTATCGGCACCTGCGGTGGTGGAAGACGCTCATGTATGACACCTATCAGCGCTGCAGGGATCTCCAATATCTGAGGCCCAAAATCGGGGGCTGGTGGCTCTCGCATAGGTGCACTACATCCCGAACCTCGAGCCGATCGTCCCCTCTTGAGTGCCATCCTGAACCCGAGATAAAAAAATGTTTTATAAACTTTCTAAATGTTTGTTGGAAGCGTTATATTAATTTAATTTTTTTTTTGAGGTGATCAATGATTATTGATTCCTGCTTAAGCCTCTCATGTTAATAATTAATTTATAATAATAATTAATTCTCCCGAATTAAATTAACACTATCCTAATAATAATTTAATTTATTTTATCCTATCAAACTTCCTAGGGTTATGATTAAAATTCCACACTCCTAGACAAATAAATAATCTTCCCCCTTTTAAAATTTTCCTTACACACTCTTTAAATTTAATTTTGTTTTCCCCCTTTTAATTTAATCTACCCACACACCCCCTTAATTTATTTTTCAATCCCATTAAAATTCATGTTTTAAAGAAAAGTAGGGTTGAATGGGAGCCCTAGGATCAATTCTAATCTTGGCCATTGATTTTGAATCTACTCTAAAAGTGCCCTAAATTTCTCTAACTTCTTTATCAATTCCTTTTCTTTGCTTTATCATGTTATTTTCTCGATTTGGTTTTATTTCTTCTTACAGTCAGTGTTTGAAGAGTCATGGAGATTGCTTGATTTTTCACTACATTGTTAGTGATTCATCCCATGATTTTTTTTTTTTTTTTTGTTGAGTTTGGTGGAGTTAATTCCTCCCCTTTTTTTTTGTGTTTTGTTGTTGAAGTTGTTTGAGCCTATATTATATATTGTTTGATATATATATATATATATATATTTGTGATGTGTAGATGAAAGGGGCTGTATTTATTTGTTGGCCGCCATTTTTTTTTTTGGTTTTTATTGATGTGTATATATATATATATATATGTTGTTGCTTTGTTTGGGGGTGCGGGGGGGGTGCGCGAGAGGGGCAAGGGCGCGGATAGGGCGGGTCGTGGGGAGGGACAAGGGTCTCATGGGTTAGGGTTTGGGATCATGGGGGAGTCCTGGGGCAGGGTGGTACGGGGGTTGGGGGTTTGTTGGGGGTGGGGTCCGTGGGGCAGCCGTGGGGAGGGACATGGATCCGGGGAGGGGCGGGGAACAAGGTTCGTTTGGGGCTGCGGGGGTTCGGCCCCCACAAAGCATAGTTTTTTTATTTTTATTTTATTTAAATTTATACGCTTTTATATATATATATATAACTATTTTTTTTTAATTTTTGTTTTATTTTATTTTATTTTTGAATCCATATATATATATATATTACATAATATATAATAAATATATATTATATAATAAGAATGTTATATGCATAATAACAAAACCAGAATTATTTTTTTGTTTATTCTAGGAAAGATATAGTTATAAATAGGAAGCAAACAAAATAAAAATAAAAATAAAGTAACTATATTAAATTTGCTTTCATTTCCTTGTTCAATACTATCAAATTTGCAGGCCAAAACCTAATATATTTTTTTTTTTTTTGAAAAGGTAATATAACTATTTTATTTTATTTTATTATAAAACTCAATGAACACTAGTTTTCCTTAAATGAACTAACTAATTGGTATTTTCAAATTTCTGCAATGCTAACTAAAGAAATACTTCAGATTTTCATGCAAGGAGATTACATTAAAAATCCATGTGTGTGTATATATATATATATATATATATATATATTATATAAAATGCAAGACTAAGACATCTACAAGTTACCCAAAAGTCCGTGTGTTTGAACCACGGCTCTGATACCAAATGTAGTGCCATAATTTTTTTCAAATGCAAGCACACTAAATTTTCAGATTTAACATGTAATGCATAAGTAGATAACTATTGTAGATTTCTACAAGAGAGATATTTCAACAAGGGATAAAAACCAGTTTACTTTTAATGCTAGTAACATCACATTATTTCTTTTATAACACAATGTTTCCAATAAACAACTTTCATTCCAAAATAGAGTTACAACAATTTCTTTGTGAAGAGATTTTTCATATCTATTTTACAAGCTTACTTTTCCAAGGCAAGGGTTCACATTTGTAAAAATATGCTCAACTACATATCTATTCAAAACAACCTTTTTACAAGATCTTTGCACTATTGAAGGAAACTTTATTAAGCAATATGGCTTAAGTTTACACGTAACATCACATACAAAGTGGGTGTTTTTACAAGAAAAAGAAGGCTTCACATAGTCACATTCATAAATATACATTAAGAACCAAGATGAATAGGGAACTCCATCTATCTTCAACTTGAACTCCAAACTCCAATACTCTTACAAGGATCCAATTCCAAGAGAACATGACTTGTTTACCACCCAACCAATAGGCATCATCACATGCCTTTCCATGGTTGGAAGTCATGCTAGCCTCCCCCAAGCCCATGGGAGAGAGGAACTAGCTTCCACAATGTGCGCAAGTATAAAGGGAATTTACACACAAGAAAAACATAAGACCATTTAACCACTTACTACACATGAAAACAACAACATGAGGATAACAATGTCAACCTCACAAGGGGGAAGAGAGGAAGTAGGATGCCCAAATCAAGGTGTCCAACCATAGGAGCACCAACAAATCATGTATACAAAAATCCTTATACCTCCTAATCATTCATCCTCCTTATTCCTCCTTTATGTTATAGAAATCCTTCTTGGGAGGATTTTCAAACCCAAAAGGGTTTCCTCACCAAGAATGGGGAAAGGTTCAAGCCATATGAACCTTTCTCCCACCTCAAACCATATGAGGGGATGAGAAGGGACCTTCATGGCTTGACCAACAACCATGAGGTTTGAGAGGGAAATCCCTCTCTCTTCCCCTACATTCTCCAAAAACCATCAATCCAAATGATGGTGGAGAGAAAACAAAGAAAACAACAAGAACAAACAAACAACTACATTTACCATACAACTCACAACACATCATTTCACACACACCATTCCATTGATTAAGCATAGTTAACAAGATAGGCACAACTAAGAAGAAAAAGGTTAAGAACCCTACCTCTATAATGCTTTCCAAGACTCTAAGCTTTTCCCTTTTGTCCAAGCTCCCCTCCAAGCTCCAAAATTCTCCAAGTGCTCCAAAAAAATGAACCAAGAAGAGCCATTCCTTCCACATGAGGAAGAATAAAAAGAGGAACCCAAAATTTTCCTCACCAATGAGAAAGTGACAAGTGTCACCCCCTCTCCTCTCAAGAAAGATTCCAAAAACCAAATAAGTAAGAGCAAACTCACCTTTTTCCCTTATCACCCAAAATACTAAAAACTAAAATAGTGGAGCAACTTTTAACAATTTCACACAACCCAACCATCTTACATGGATGGTGACTAAAGAGGGAAAAATGGGAGGAAACTCCTCCAAACCTTGGAAATAGGACCCCTTACCTATTAGGTAGGGTCCAAGGGCCCATTTTCATGTTAAGGGATCCCCCAAACTCAAAAGGGGTCCCTAAAAATGCCCAAAATAACCTGATTTCGGGTTTGGCATGCTTGGGCACAAGGGTAGAGGGTGTGGGGTCCACCCAAGGTTCACATGTGGTCCCCAATCCCTTCTACCAACACACACACTTTCTCAAAACCAACACTTAACTTAAGATAAGATCATTAAACCCCTAAGCTAGTTTACTTAATAAAACACACCCTAAACCTAATTAATTTTACAAAACAATATTACATTACAATTGAGGGGTTCACCCATGGTGCCCAATTAAATACATCTAATCTAAGGCCTCAAACATTTAGCATGGTTAGGACTCAGCCCGTGGGCCGCTTGTGCACAATTGCGTAGCTGCCCTGAAACCCATGCTCTCCTATACCTGTCACCTGCACACTCATTGCACACATTAACCGCATCTGTCCAATATAATAAACATCATCTATACATCACAATATCAATCAAACTTATAATGTCTGAACATAATTTACAATTGATAGTGCAATGCATACAATTATCCACATAGTTTTCCATGAATCATCCACAAATAAAATTGCAACGACATACACTTAGGTTAGCATGAAAATTACCATCATTAAATCCAAAACACTATATCATTAATCAAATCAACCACAAGAGACTAACATCTAACCAATAAGTCTATCATATAACCCTGTTAGTGTCATCAACATCATAAGAAATATATCAGTATACAAATCTAGTCCAATTGACACTATGCGCCTAAAATGCCATAATGTCCATGAGGATAAAATATCATAGTAAAAAGTTCAAAGTCTATGAGAGTCTCAATCAAAACATGTCTATGAATAAAGGAACCAACAGATAACTGGAGCTATAAAAATGTGGGCACTACACAACACCGATAATATTTCAAGTCTACACTCCACAGTCGGTCGATAATTAAATGAATGTAGCTCAATGTACAAAACGTTAATTGCTACAAGTTGATTTACGCCACAATCATTTACCTCTATCACATGGCGAGTTATTACAATTCCTCCTTAACCGTCACATTTTCACCTACTAAACAACCACAAAATTCCTGTAATCCTAATCTCTTTTGTTAGGGGTGTGCCACTCTTAGCCATTCCCATGAGTATTTCTATGATCTTAAGAAGTCCACAAATAATTTATTCCTTAGACATCAATTTGATACCAATGCCATCATTCAAGAATTTTATGAGAAATATTAATCCCTTCTCTAAAATCATAAGGACTTAATCTAGGACTAATCGTAATGTGAAGCCCGTGAACCTTTTGTTAGGAACTGTTGAGGGTAACTATGATTACAACTATCTCAATTCACAATATGTCAATGGGGTTAAAGTCATCTACCAAGGTAAGCCCGCGTATAAAGACCCCATCCATAAACCTAAAAATCCTTCAAATAATGACCAAAATCTCACCGATACCTCTATCAAGAAAACTAGTGATGAGCCCGCTCCTTTAGTTGAGCCTTATCCAAAGCCCACAATGGAATATCTCCCCTCGCATCCTATTGTACAATCCTAAGATAGGGTTTTGAATCCTACAAACCTCATACAACTATGGGGAATACCCCTACATATCATCCACATAAATACCATTATGGCAACTATTCTAGAATGTAATGGAATTTCTTGGATGAATTCTATTATTTAGAGGATTCTTTCCATGGGATGGAGGATTCTCCTCTATTATGCCTTTTCCCAACCATGAAATCCATAATTTCAAAGCTACAATTCCCCCTTAGAATTCCAAATCCATATCCATCAAATTTCTTGAGAATGACATGATTAACGATGAGGTGTTATTCTATGTTGATGATTATCCAATCCTTATTAGCATCATCATTCATGATGCACAAATAAGGTAGGTATTAGTGTATGAAGGCTCTGAAATAAATGTCACCTAGTTATGTCTCATTCAAATATTAAGTTTTTTGTTGATGAAATCAAATGTACATGAATCAATTGTTATGGGTTTGATATAACTCGTCGTCAAGTATCTTAGTTGAATTTGGTTTCCCATCAAAATAGACCCAAAACTATTTACACCAAGCTCATGGTACTTGAGTATTATCTCTCTTATAATCTCCTACTTGTCGACCATGAACATATCATATGCATGATGTCATGTCATCCAGGGACCAATGCATCAAGTTCATCTATAATAATCAACCATATAAGCATGATGTTAGCCCAAATCCTTATGACATGTCTATTCCTTTCCTAGGCAAAACCTTTCACATCCCTACTATAACCGTTGTACTTAGAATCCCACACCTTGATTTTTACGACTATAGACTTGACACCTAGGTCACTTTGCACAACTTAGATGATTATGAACCTAATGAATTACAAAAATGGTTAATACAATAGTTTACTAAACATCGTAACACTCTAACTCCCTCTAGTTCTATTACCTTAGGATCGATTTCCTCTCGTCCTAGAATGTGAGGAGCCTCGCTATAATGTTTCCTCATCTAGCCATTATAATCTTATTAAAAACGATGAATTCAAGTATTTTACACCTTTTACTGACCCATCATCCTCACACTCTTTTAGAAAAATGGGGATTGTGGCCCGAAAATATATATTTGTTTATGACATTACCGATTGTGATATCACAATTGACACTAATTCACCTATCATTAATGAATAATACATCTTATCTCATGTTGAATCACATCACTCGATGTTCTTCATTAATAATGCAACTTAGCACAAACACATACTTTCACCCATGATACTCACATGATCACCACAACTTATGATTTCAACCCTCCTTCCTATGATACTAGTGATAGTGAGGATGATTTTTTCCCCACCAATGTTCCAATAAATAATCCCTTATTAATTTACACCCCTTAGGTCCTTTGAAAAATTTACAAATACACAACTACACATCTAAGTTATCCTCCCACAACTGACCATGTAACACCAAATTCATCCTTGCCTAATATCACTTACTTTTATTTGATTTAACCAACCCATCTAAATGTTGCATGACCAATCCTATCTATTCTAGATTTGTCTCTCCTAATTCTATTGGACCTTGTGCTACTAGCAGGATCCATACCGTCATGAAGAATGATTCTTCTCCATCTCTACATACAAACATCACTCTATATGCTAAGGTATTGTATGTAAGACAAATTAGTTTTCATCAACATCGGGATGATAAATATTTATGTAGCCGTAAAATTGATGGTGAATATAATGGTCCAAGATTTAACTTCAATAATGATGGGGCTATCCTTGAGTTACTACATGTGTGAGAAGACACCCTTCCTCTTCAACATCACATTGGACATGTCCATAGTAAACCCCCTCTCTATGAAAACTTTGTTATCTTGTTGTTGATACTATTAGTGATGAGATTGCTAAGATTCCTAAATCCCCTTATCACTTCTAGAATGGAAACACCATGTTTACTCTAAAACACCATTAATGTCCAAATTGACGATTACCCATCCCATGTAGTCATGTTAGGTAGTTGCTTCCATTTCTAAATGATGAACACCGTGAATTACTTTGTAAAAAAAAGAGGTTTTCATTTGGGATCCGACATTCTTGGTAATGGTAGTAATATTGTAGTAGTACACAACATTATTATCGATCCCAATGTCACACACATTAAGAAAAATATTTGCAAGTTTCCTATCAAAATCAATAATATATATCAAAAAGAGCTCGAAAAACTTCTCAATTCCAAATTTATGTGTCCTCGCCAACTATGCCAAATGGGTATCCAACATTGTCCCCATTTGTAGGAAAGTCTCGATAGCCATCTATTGTTGTATTGAATTTCACAATCTTATTCTTACTTGTCCTAATGATTATTTCTCTTTTCCTTCCATCAACACCATCATTGATGCCATGATAGGATATGAGATTTTATCTCTCATGGATGAATTCTTAGGATACAATCAAATCCAAATAGTGCTCAAACCAACATAAGACCACATTCACTACCAAATGGGGCACTTATTTCTATATTAATATTCCTTTTGGCCTTAAAAATGCTAGGGAAACCTATTAATGAGATATGACTCAAATATTTTATGATCTGATACATAAGATCATCAATGTCTATGTGGATGAACTCCTCATCAAATCTTAGTGTACAAAAGATCTATGCCTAAGAGTCGACATTTATCTCAAATGACTTCGTAAATACAAGGTTTGTATTAACCTCTCGAAAGTGTATATTTTGTTTCACGTAAAGAAAATCCTAAGATTCCTCATCTCCAAATGTGGAATAGATGTAGACCCTCAAAAATTAAACTTATTCTTGACATACCTCACCCTACATCTATACTTTACATATGCACTTTCATAGGGAATCTTAAGGCAATCTGATGGTTAATCCCTAGATTCACATATTGTACCCATGTGATTAACAACCTCCTTGAAAATGATGTTGTGATCAAATAGATTAAATACTATCAAGAAGCCTTTGAGAATTTAAAATCCTCTCTCCTCACTACTCCTACATTACAAATTCCATCCCCTAATCAACCAATTATTATCTATACCTCATTTACTCTCGTATCTCGTTAGGGTAATGTTGGCCCAAGAGGATGAAAAAGGAAAGAGCATGCAATCTAATACATCATTCAAGATCTCCTTGACTATAAAAATTGCTACACATCTATTGAAAAATATTTCCTAGCCAAATATTTAACTGTCACTAACATTTGCCACTACATTATCTACCATACATCATATGCCATCATCTACATTTATCCACTCCATTTTTTCTCCTATTCTTTTCTCACAATGAACCACAACAGTAAATGGATGGTGTTCATTATAGATTTAGACTTACAAATAATTATGTAAAAGGATGTCAAGGGCCAATTCATTTGCAAATCAACTTACCGTTTCTCTAATACACACAATCCAATCCATTTTGGATGCCGTAACAGATAAGGATATATTGCTCATTGAAGGAATGAATTGATCTCTTATAATAAAAGATTAATACTATAGTTTCACAGCTGACCTCAAGGTGTAGTCCCTTATAGCCAGTAACAAGCATCCTAAGACCAAATTCCTAAAACCAACACTAAACCTCGTGAAAAGAAAACATTGTTGACCTCCATGTGATTTAATATAAAGAGAATTTAATCTAATTGTAGAGTAACTATTGTAATAAAGGATATAAAAAATGATATAATACAATGATAGACACACAACAAGCATGCAACAATGTGAAACCCTAAGCAAATGATAGGGAAAAGTGACTTAGTTGATTTCGTATGATTCGAGAGTGATATGGACTTAGTATCCGCCGAATAGTTTGGAAACAATGTCGTAAAGGCTTAGTGAAGATTCGGAAGTGTAGAAACATGAGGGACAAAACCATCCACATGAGGATAGTAGCAATGGGTGCTAGTGTCTCGTGATGAGCGTTAGTTTCCGCTTAGATGCTTAGGTTCTTAATTTTTCTGGGTCAGAAGGTCTTCGCTCCAATATTTGTTTTGTCACTCCGACTTCGTTGTTAGGGTTCTGATCACACCTGTAACCTAAAAAAATGTCTACCTTTACATGTATGCAAACCACATCAAATATAATAAAAAAATATAGAATGTGGAGTCGGATTGACCCCAAAGGTCACTCAAGAGTGAACTTAGTACTTGAGCATTGTGTTAGGAATATTAATGTTCACATGGGTATTAATATTTGTGTTGTAAATATTACGGTTATATGTAGAATATATTGTTATAACAACAATATATTCATTTAGTTTGGTTGTACCCATAAAACTATTAACGAGGAACTTGTTATTCTGCTTCCTATTTATTAGGAGGTTTGTTTTGTCACTATGGCTATATAATAGCCTTTGTATTTGGTATAAAAATAATATAAAATATTATTATTTTTCTTGTGCAAATCTTCTCCTTCCGCTGTATTTGGTATCAGAGCGAGATCTCTGAGGTAAGATGGTTTTCTGATTGCTAAGGGGAATGCCAATCTTTTGGTTGCCCCTGTGGATGATATTTATATTTGTAGCATGCAGTTTTAAGTTGAGCATCTTGCATTGTAGTTGCAACTGGCGGCCTACATAGATAATACATTCTAGATTCAGTTATCAAAGTTTAGAGGTGGCATAATCGAATTCCTTAGCCAATGCAATAATCATAATTTCTACAACATATTCTAACACGCTAAAAAGGAGGTGGAATAATCAGTTCGTGGGATTACTCTTACAAAGCTGAGCTGGGATCAGCGTGCAACGAGCTGAGTGGTTGACAAATAAGAAATCTCTATTAGATCTCTTGCCACATTGCAGATGTTTGAGTATTGTTGGAGAATAAGAAGATCGAGGAAGCCCGTGCAACAAAATCAATGACACTCTTGCTCATCAAGCCATTCTTCTAGCAGAGACATAGCCAAATATTGTTCGATATTTCCTTGGCACGTTTGAAACAAATTGAATTTTGTATATCTTGGAATATTCATTTACACGATTCTGCTTGATTTTTCCAGTTCTCCAGAAGCGTCTTCATCTAAAATATTACTGTAGGTTATATCTTTTGTGTTTAGCAATATCATGCAATTGTACACTCGAAGAAGTCAACCACCACTGTGCATGTATCTTTGAATATTCATAATGTTCATGCATGAAATTATCCATTTGGAGATTAGATTCTAATCTTTTTCTTCTGAGAAATCTCTTTTGCTTGGCATTTGACCTCATAGTGGAGTGTTGCATGCATATTCGGCGTCAATTAATCCTTAAGCTTCAGTCTTTCCTGTAAGCAGTGCCACCATTAGTTAACTTTGATATCTTCTTGACCTCAATATTACGTGCACCCAGGTTGTTTTGTTATCACTTGTTACAAGTCTAAATCTTTAGTTAATGTTTTATGTAATTTATGTCATTAGTGTTAGTTTCTAGGCTGTGGTCCTTGTTTTTGCGGTCCCTTTAGCCTCTCTCATGTAGTATTCAAAGGCTTAAGATCATCTCATAAACCGAATTGAGTTTTTTTTTATATAGTCCAAAATATCCATTTTCATTTTCATTATTAATACAATTGTCATTATAGTTTGTTATGTAAAGAAAGTAATTAAATATATATTTTTGTTATGAATATCATGTGCATAAATTATTTTCATTTCAGATTCAAAATTTATTTTTGTGTAGTCAAGTCATCATCATTGTTGTCAAGTCTTGTTAAAAGAATCAAAGTCATGTAAAAGAGTCAAACATTTTACTACTTTTTGAAATTCTAGTTGAGTCATCATATTGTCAAATTTGTGAATTGTGGTCAAAAGTCATGTCATTGTAAAAAGTCCAAAAAATTAAAAAAAACAATTGGCCTTATGGACACATTTTTGGTATTACTCGACGCTTTGGAAAATAATGTGTTTCACATTGTGTGGGGGAGAAAAAATAAACCCAATGTGGAAACTATTGAGCGTCAGTTATCAACTAATTTTGAATTCGCAAAATTAATAAACATGGAAATTTTGAAATTTTTCAAAAGTATTATTTTGTGTGATTTATCGCCCTCATCGCGATCATCTCATTTTTGTGATCATTCTGGTCTTCGTTTCATCCATTTCAGGCGAGAACTCCTCCCACCAGGTCATAAACTGCATTAAATATTAATTAATTAATATTTAATTAATTTATTACCCTTTGTTTGATAAAATTAATTTTATTAATAATTTGGGGTTTTTAATTAAATAAATATTAATATAATAATTATTAAAAGTTAATCGACAAATTTTTATTTAATTGCTTGGGGAAAAGTAAGCTTCCACTTCTAATTGCCGGGGATGCCAAAAATGCTTCCTGTACCCGATTTCCCTTTCTGGAAAATCCATTTTATTTCCCCTTTGTGAGATTTATTCCACTGATTGCTAATTCAATGGATTGGCAAACAGGAAAATCTCCCGATTTCCCACATGGGGAAATAAAATGGGGATTGTCATCCTACCTTGCCATTTCCGTTGGAAAATGGTTGTTTATTTCCCATTTTCCCTTGGCAATTAATGCCACTACCTGGGAAAGAGGGAATTGGTTATTCCAACAAATAAGAAATAGTTATATAAGCTTCGTTAACCATTTCCCCATCACACTCCTTGGAAAAAGTCATGCAAAGAAGCTTTAAAGCTTTCAAATGTCCATTTTACTGTAAACACAATTAAAAAAATGCATTAGCTATACAAAGAACAAGGAAATAGCCAGAGACCAAGCATAAGCCAAAGAAGATCTTCTGTAGAAGTTTTAAATAATTTCCATGCATTTTTTTGGTAGGGTGAACATTCATTAATTTCCACGCATTTACTTGGACTCTCCATGCATTTACAAAAAGATTAAGAAAGTATATCCACACATTTTTCAAGGAAGATACAACCAACAACAAAGGAAGAAGACCACGTTGAGAAAAAAAGGTAGTTTAAGAAAACATAACAGTCCAAAAGCTCTCATTCCCAATCCCTCCACGCATGCATAACAGAAATAAGAGAAAATACCCAAAGGAGAATCATCACACATTTTTTTAGGAGAAAGTTGGAGTTTCATGTAGGCATCTGAAGATCCATGCAACAGAGGGAGGATTCAATATTGGAAGGTTGAGGAAAGCTTAAATCCAAATAAAACAAAATACAAGTTTCCACGCACAACCCAAGGAGATAGAAAAGTAATCAAAATAGGACGAAAATGAGAACCCACGCTTAGCATAAGATAAAACACCGCTTTTAACGCGTTCATTAAAATCGTGCAACTTCCACTCGAAAGAGAAATTATGGTTCACACATGTAAGGGAAAATTTTCCCGGTGAATACTATAAAAAATAAATTAAATCAATCTATGTAGAATATTAAAATCGGGATATTTTAATTATTTTTCGTTATAGCCGATTCAAAATTTTGAGCCTAGTCTCATTGTGATGTATAAAAAAAGATTTTGTAATCAGATCGTAGTTACTATTATCATTATTTTTAAAATAATAATAATAAATATAATATTAAAAAAATATATTTTTCTTATATTGACGATGGTTTCAAGACCGACACCCGACCCTGTTTGCATTGTTTTGCGTCCTTGAGTCATTTTTATGTAAAATTCGAATGGCCAAAAGATCTAATAAATATGCAGGAAGATCGAGGAAGCCAATGGAGAAATTGAATAAGTCTACGCTCAAGTATGAATTCCAAGGAATCATTCCTCCCGGGCCCATCGAGTCTGCATATGACAATATCACTGATACAAATCTGGGTCACATCAATGTGTAATAATTCTACGATCGGTGAAATCAAGGCAAAACCATATTTTCGAGATAGGTTTTACCATAGTGGTCTACCCTGAGCAGCAAAATTTCTTGTCTCGATGCAATGTCTCGGAGTTGGTTATTGCTTACATAGAGCATTATTATCCCGAGAGACGAGAGGAATTTTTAAAGATAATCATGAGCCTTTCCTCTTAATCACACCAGAGCACATTGAGGAGTTTCTCAACATACTTGACTTCCCTGAGAATGCGGATATCACTCAAAAGTTAGCACAAAATTTTTGGGATGAAGAACCCCTCATGTGGAGCAAGATGGTTAATAACAATTGGTTAGTGACCAAGAGGCATTGAGTTAACTGATTCCTAAGGAGTTGTACCCCATTGAGTTTGTGGAAGAAATCGGGGACATGATTACTCTCCTGAGTCGAGTCTTCTGTTTACCCTCTGTTAGAATTTTCCACCCATGGATGTATCAGTTTATTTGTATCATCCTTGCCAAGAGAGAGTTTTTGGATTGGGCCACCATCATCAGTGATACCCTTCACAAATAATTGATCAAAGTGAAGATGATTGGATGTTTCTACATGACATTATATCTAACTTATGCAAAGGGCTAGAAGAAAGCTATTTTGGGACTCAAAATAAGAGGAGTCATGGGTCCATCAAATAATGTCTTCCATTATTATCCGCAAATGAGTTTCAAAAATAGCTCTCATCATTTCGAATATTTAATGATGCATTCACCTTCAAGTGATTCAAACACCGGATTGGAATATAGAGGAAAGATTTTCAAAAGAGGCCATGGATTTCATTTCCCAATGGGGAACATGGTTTATTCAATTTTCATCCTTTTCCTACATTCGCGTAAGAGGCTTTGTGTGTACTCCATGCAAGCTTCCTAAGTATGTTTGTGGAAAGTGGGAATTAATGGATCTTGCATAATAACTATTCCAAGTTCATTTTCTTCTTAGTGACAAACATTTCTCAAGAATTCATTTCCTAAAAAAATTTGGGAATACCAATGTCCAAATCTCTTTAGTGCATAACTCATTGAAAAATATTTTTCCCTCACCACTATTCATCCATATGTGAAGAGATCCCAATTTGATATCAATGGATATATACGTAAGATTCTTGGAGTAAAGTATTAACATAACCATACCATGGAATATTTATAGGCTGCATGTTTAGACGAACATGAATTAAGAAGATAAGAGTCTTCTCGCCTAACCCTTTTTCGATCAAGTCCTTTCACATCATGAACCCTCCAGATTCATTTATAGATGATGATGAAGATGTTATTGATCCTTCATATGATGCAGTTGCTTTTACCTCATTGCCATGAATTTATGGACAAAAAGAGATGAATTTTCTCTTTATAGCAAGAATCAACTGATTCTCAAAAGAAGCATATTCTGGTATGAAAGAGAAATTTCAAAATTACAATCAATTCAATATCATACATTAGGATCAAAAAAATTTCCAACTCGAGGAGGTCTCCAGTCAACCAAATATCCTTCTCAATCAACCTCCGTACCATCCAATCATATGCTATAAGCAAGAAAGGAGTGGTTTCCACAATCCACTTCACTGAAGAATGTGTCACGAGGTGAAAAATCTAAGGGTTCTAGCCCCTGCGAAGGAAGAGAGTGTCTATAAAGATTTCCACTTCAAGTAGAGATTCTTATACTCACATTACAAATAATCCTTAGCCATGTCTTGCACAAGAGTCCACTCAGGTGCAAGGAGTCCAAATATTGAACACTTTGGAACCTACAATTCACGAAGAGATTTCCCAAAATATCCCAAATGATCAAAAGGTGGATATCAAGGTTATTTATCCTGAAATCGAGGTCATGATTATTTTAAAATATCATGATGTCGAGGATAATGAAAATGTTTCTTTGGGCTCCAAGCTTATGTATGCAGAAATAATGAATGATACTCCTTTCTGGGTTGATTACGAAATCAATAAAATGAAGAGGGTTCTCAAGGTAATTGACATTGAATTCGATTCCCTTTTCAAACTTTCAAATGACATCATTACCAAGAAGCCTAAAATTCTTTCACAAATAATGGTGGATAATGACGGAAATAGATTTGCGGATGTTGCCATCCCGAGAAGTTGACAAGGAGCGTGATTCCATGACATCTGTTGATTATGAAGTTTCTAGACTTGGACTTGGGAAGTCCACATTGGAAAGTGACATGGCGATGGCTCGAGATCTAATTGATATCATGCTAAAGAGACTTGAGAAATATAATCCTCATAACTCTCACCAAAGTGAAAAGAATCAATTGGTGGAATATGTTCAACATATTATAAATCCCATATCATCCACTTTCCCAGTACTCGATGCAAGGTGACTTCCCGATGAATAAAATCTCAATTTATCAAAAGAAATAAACACATTGGGCCATGTCACTAAAACTTGGGTTTCAGATATTCTCGTTTTAGGCCAAGAGACAATAAAAATAGGGGTTAAGGTCCATGAAGATGTCAGTGCATATCTTGATCCAATTTTTTCTTTCAAGGAAACTTTTGTTTCTAACATATACAATTTGGATGAGATATTGCCCAATCTATAGGAGATGATGAGTATGGAGTCATCAGTTTTTGCCATTGAAGGAATTCTCATATTTGAATGTCGAGGGACACATTTTATTTGGTGTTTGCATCTTAAATAAAGAAAGACACTTCTCAAGGATTCTATGATACATTATGAGAGTGTATGCAATGAAGCCTTCACTTCACTTGCCTTGATTCAATAATTCATAGCTGAGATCCTCGACCTCATAAATGAGCATAATCAAAGGTGTTCATTAAAACATGTGGAAGAGACATTTTACACAATTTTTTAAGCACATGTATACTCCCACCATCAATTTCTCTTCAGCTTCAATGGAGCATTGCATCAAATTAAAGAACTTGTTTGAGAATGCTCAATCAAATATGGTCAATTTGAATGATATGCTAGGTAGGATCTTGGAATTGCAGGTGTTTTGTGAGGCTATTCTTCGACGAAATGAGCCTCCGAAGAAGAAAAAGATGTTTGAAACATTGGGAAGGTTCGGATCATTTGAATTGGCTAAAGTGACAGATCCTAATTTCACCAATGGTTCAAGGAGATAGTTTTCTTGGTATCTAACGAAGTGGAGAGTCCATCTCTAATACATTTTAGATAAAGCGGACCCCATTTCAATGGATAAGGCATTTGGTTATTGTTATATGTTTTAAAAGTGGAATTTTAAAAAAAGGATGTTGTTATTGAGTTTACTTTCAAAAAACTGTGGATAACTTAGGTGGTTTCTATTTTTAGTTGCTTTTAATAAGGTTGGTTGAAAAATTCAAAGTCACTTAAGTGCCTTATTTAATGTTCATGTAAAACCCTAACTACTTTGTAACCACCTTTTAGGTTATAAAAGGAAGTCAGGGGCTCATTTGTAAAGGGTGACTTTGAGAGAGGAGAAGAAAATAATTTTGTATGCAAGCTTTGTTTCAAGAAAGAAGATTTGTGTTCTTTTGTGAAGACATTTTAGAGTTAATGAAATATGAACTTTGTGTCCCATTCATGATCTCTTTTAGCATTTGATGTTCTTATGTTCATTAGATGTTAGTGTTTTAAATCTTACATGTGAATATTATCTTGGATCTTATTTTCAACATTATAAAAATGTTGTTGTTCACCGTGATCAAGCTCGATTATCTACTTTCTCAAGTGTGTTCCCTTTTACTCATTCTCGTTTAGCTAATGTAAACTCCATTCTATTTGTGTTAGTTATTTATTGCGATTCTCCATGAAATATTAGGCTATGCTTTAACCTAACTCTTGCATGTTCCTTTTCTTCATTCCTTCCCTTTCCTTTCCTTCATTCCATTCCATCCCCCTCATTCACTTTTCTTTCCATTGATGTTCTAAAACACCCCCCACATACAATTTTAAATGTACATGTGTAAATACAATTTTGGTTTTCAATAAAGGCATCCTCACCTTCATTGAGGAGGGACTTCATTGCCACATTGTTGCATGTCATTTGCATGCATGTAAATCCATATGCTAATAGTTTTGGAGACTCTCTTGGGATTCGGAATCGTTAACTAGAGCTTGGTTAAATCTTTATGACCATCCCCTCTTCACAAGCTCTATCTCTTCAACCGAACCTTGTGCTCGATGAAGTTTTTCAACATACATTGTTTCAAACCTTAGAACAATAGCTTGGGAAAACCACGAAATCTTACAACAATTTATGGTTGTTGATAGATCCATTTGCAAATAAATCTATGTTGAAGACCTTAGAAGAAGAGCACCCACACATGTGGCCATAAGACCTCCCGGACAAGTGTTGATCAATGTTCACCAACATGGCCCTATTCTACCAAGGAAATAATTTGTATGACTATTACATGTAACTCACCTATCTTGTAACCAAATCTTCTTTTGCAGATACTCAAGAAGACATATCATCGATTTGAGGCAAGTTATTTGGGAAAAGTGCATGAACAACTATCATTTTCATCTCGCCGCATTAGTACTAGATAATGAAGAAGATCAAGCTACGAGAGTTGCTAGAGTCATTCAGGCACAAAGAAATCAAGAAAGAGAGTGAAGAGAAAAGGCTAGAGCTGATCAAAACATGTCAGTGATCCTTCACAATAAAGATTTCAAACTGGCAGGAAAGAGGTTTACATGAGGAGAAAAAGATAAAGGTTGATTTGATCCCATTTTTTATTTTCAAGGAAAGTTTGGTTTCAAGTTATCTCCTCCAAAGAAGAACACACCTCATAGATCTGTAAGTCTTGCATCAAGTCCTGAAAGAGCAAGTAAGGAAGGAATCACTACAAGTCAAGAATTTTCCTTGCTTATGTTGTTTTTCCTTCGCATACCACCTTTCCGTAAATGACAGCTTAATGTACCATGGGAAATTTCATAGGCCCATAGGCCTACCAACTCAACATGACCTCCCACAAGGATTGAGAATATTCTTTCCAAGTTTGATAGAGATGGGAAGACATCACCAGATTACCAAATTTCTACCTTATTTGCTGCATGTGTAGTTTTGTCAGTGGAATATGAAGATGTTGCTATTCTCCTTTTCATTGAAACATTGCATGACATTGTCATAGATTGGTTTCATCATCTTCCAAATGGATGCATTACAAATTAGAATGATATGGAAACTAAGTTTGAAAACCGATTCAAGATGACAAAAGATGAACATTCCCTTCTTGCCAAACTATCTCGGGTGAAGAAAGAACCAACAAAACCCATGAGTAATATCATGGCTAAATTCAATAAAATGGTGAACAAAGTTCTTGCCAGATTAGCTCGAACCCCGATGGGAAAAAATGTTTCATTATTAACTCACAATAACTTGAGAAAGTGTGCTATTAGCTGAGAAGGGCTAGAGTGGATACTTTGGAACTTTCTCAATCCTTGGCCATAGAAAGTGAGGATGACTTAATCATGGAGGGAAAATTCAAGAAAACTTCCCTCAAGAGAAAATTCAAGAAAACTTCCCTCAAGAGAAAATTCAAGAAACCCCCAATGCTTCAGAATCTATACTCACTAAGTTGGCTAATGACATGCTAGCTTTAAAAAATAAAGTTTCTCAAAGTAGTAAACCTACTCCTTACAAATAAATCCCAAGGATACGTTCCCAACAAAGCTATAATTACAGTTTCTCCGACGAGGCTTTCTATTGAAGTGGCTCCCACAACTAACTCAAAGTGTGATGTTATTGAAGAAAGTGATGATGAAGTTGAGGTCGTCAAAGGTTGAAGACGAACAACTAGACTTTGGAACATCTGAACCTGAAGTCGAAGAGCCTAAAGGAGAGAGTAATAATCATTTCTTCGAGTACCATTTAGAAGAATAAGAAAAATACAAAGAAATTATAGAAGATATGAATAGTCAATCCTTCGTTGTCTTCACACGCTCTCAGAAAAAGGAGCAAAGTACCACTAAGGTGGAAGATAAAAAGAGCTCCAAGGAAGTTCCTAAATAATATAAGACTAAGGAAACTTCCAAATAATCCAAGACAAATGAGACTCCTCAAGAGTCTAAGGAGATTGAGGTTTCCAAGGCAAAACTATCTTAAAGAAAGGAGGGCCTTTTCAAGACAATAAATAGATAAATCAACTAAAAGAAAGCTTCTTCTTCCACATCAAGTATCAACCAAACCCGAAGCAAAGGTCAAAAGTGTACCATCATCAAGTTCAAAAGAACTAGTATCTGAGACATCAAGTAAATTCATTTTGTCCAAATTTGATATTATTGATCATATTAATAAAACAAATATTTCCATGTCACAGTGGAGTACTTGAAGTCCAATAAGGATCAACTTGAGAAACTGGTCTAATTTATCAAAGGCAACTCTACTGTTCATTCCTCCAAAGGAATTCTAAAAAATCCCAAAGATGTGAAGACTCAAAATATTGTGGTGGCCACTACTCCTTCGAATGAAAATATTGAAACTTTCTTTGTGTCCTTTCGATCAACAAATGCAAATTAAGTAATTACATTATAGATTTTGGAGCCTCAAATAATGTGATGCCTGTGAAAGTAGCACATGCTCTTGGGTTGACTTGTATGAGAACATTCAGATCTTGTTACTCTACAGAGACAAGAAAAGTTCCTCTGATCGGGAAGATTAAAGATGCTCAGATGGTTTTAGCCCAATTTCCTCATAAACGAGTTAAGGTAACTATTCTAGTTGCTAACATTCCTACTTCATATGGTATGTTATTGAGTAGGATTTTTTTTAGAGATATGGATGGTGAGATTCAAATGGATTGGTCTCATGCTATGATCCCTATTAGTGGAGAAATGAAGAATCTAACGCCAAAAACTTAGGAAAAATTCACGGTGACAAAACCGATGATCCCCGTGCATAGGTCCTGTTTCAAAACTCAAGTATGGGTAATTATATGATGACTACAGAGGTTCATGTACTTGAGGTCACTTTCCAAGACCCTAATGAGATATGGACTCTTGAGTTCGATGGAAGTTATTTCTCAATAGGTTTCGGCACATGAGTGGTGTTTATTTCTCCAAATGGAAAAATATTTCCTTTTTCTTACAAACTCCAATTTTTAAATACTAACAACACTGAAAAATACGAGGCATTAATCCTTGGCCTCCAAGTTGTAGAAGAGAAAGGGATAATTTTTTTGAAAGTCTTTGGAGATGTATAATTGATCGTGAAACAAGTAAAAAATCAATTTCAAGTAAAGAATGATCATTTGAGGCATTACCGAAATAAAGTGTGGGACACAATAGAAATATTTGATGCTTTTTGCATAGAATTTGTCCCTCATGAAAGGAATGAAAAAGTTGATTCTTTAGCAGTCTCAGCTTTGTTAATGATTCCTCATTCAAAGTTTGATCAAGAAAAATACACCATTGAGATGGTTTTTAGGCCAAGTGTTACTAACAATTCAAAAAATTGGGAAGTATTCAATGATGATCAACAAATTATTGCCTTCTTGGAACACGAGATAATTTTGAATATGTGTTATTTGAAGGAAGTGATTCTGCATTATGTGAATTGATGAACTCATCCATTTAAGAAGAATTTGAGAATGAAGAGCCCGATAATTGCATCATTCAACTCAAAGGAAATAAAATTCCAAGAGGATTGGTTTCACTTGAATAAATTTTTGATAAACATGATAGGTTTACCAAAGAGAAAGAGCAAGAAGGACCTCGTGAATTCTACGACTACGAGAAAGTTAACATTGGTATCAAGGACAAACCTCACCTAGTTAACATCGGTAAGTGTTTCTCACCGAGGAGTGCAAGAAATTCATAAGCCTCCTTACCAAGTATTTTGACGTCTTGGATTACTCATATGAATACTTGAAGTCTCTCCAACCTAGGGAAATGGAGCATGCCATACCCTTGAAACTCCGGTGTAGTTCCATTCGGGAAGAAGGAAAGACAAGTATAATCCTAAGACACCAGGCACAATATTCCATGAGGTTCAAAATATGTTAGATGCATGAATAGTTTTTCCTATTCGACATTCAACTTGGATAGCTAATATTGTATCGATTCACAAGAAAAATGGATAAATTAGGATTTGGGTGGATTTTCACAATCTTATTCAAGCTTCCTTGAAGGATAACTACCCACCGCTAGTCATGGACCATATTCTATAGGAAGTAATGGATCAAAATGATATATATATATATATATATACACACACTAGATGGTTTCTCGAGTTATAATCGAATCGAAGAGGCTAGAGAATATCAACATAAAACCTGCGTTCACCACACCTTGGGAGTACGTTCACATATAGAACAATGCCTTTTTGTTTGATCAATGCCTGCGTAAATTTTCAAAGGGCTATGGATATGACATTCACACATTATAAATACAAGATCATCATGATATACCTAGATGACTTGACAAAGTGTTCTCAAATAAATGAGAAGATCACCTAAGAGATTTAGAAATAATATTGCAAAGGTGAGGACTTCATAAGATTTCTATGAATCCAAAAATTCCATGTTCAAAGTTATGGAAGGAAACTCCTAGGTAACATTATTTCTAAGGAAGGAACTAAGATCGATCTTGAGCACATTCAAGTTATCAAGAATCTTTCCTTACCTAAAAGTAAGCCTAGAGTCCACTCATTCTTTGGGAAGGTACATTTTTTGAGAATGTTTGTGCCATATTTCATCAAGTTGATAAAATAAATTACTGATATGATGAAAGGCAAAGAATCCTTCAAAAGGTCAAAGAAGTTAGAGAATCATTTGAAAAAATCAAGGGTGTTATTGTAAAATATCCTACATTGGTGTGTCCCGATTTTAAAAAGGATTTCATAATCTATTGCTATGCTTTTCTACACACTATCTCTGCCATCCTGACTTAACACAATCAAGAGGGAATCAAATCTCCTATTGCATTCATGAGTTTTGGATTCAAGAAACATGAACTCAATTACACTCCCCTTGAGAGGCATGTGTATGTAGTGGTGAGAGCCTTGAAATATTTTAGGTACTATGTGTTGAATTCACACACCAAAGTCTTAGTACTAGACATCGTAGTTAAATCAATGTTGACGCAACAGGAACCAAGATCTAAAAGAGGTAGCTGGGTCTCCAAGATCCAAGAATATGATTTGGATATCAAGCCTACTAAGTTAGTTTGAGGATGATGACTTTTCCAACTCATCGTAGAGAATGATCCACGAGATGAATCTGAAGAAGAACTAGTTGAAGAAATTTTACCACTGGTAGTTTTTGTCAGTAACACAGAAAAATAGTATTCAAATATATCCTAATTTCTCACATATGGTGAATTTATTGAGAATATGATAGCCAAGGAAAAGAGAGCTATCAAATTGAGAGCTTTTAGGTATGTTATTTGGGACAACACATTGTTCAAAAAAGGAATTGATGGCATGTTCCTCAGATGTGTTGATAAGGAATAACAACCTAGGTTACTTGAAGCCTTTCACAATCATGCTTGTGGTGGTCATTTCTCTAGCCTAGTAAAAACTCATAAAATTTTGTGAGCACATTATTACTAGCCCACTATGTTTTTCGATGCTCAAAAATGGGTAGCAAAATGTGAAGCTTATCAAGATTTGTTGAAAGACCTAAATTTGCGGCTATTCCTTTAAATCCAGTTGTCATTGAAGAACCCTTTCAACAATGGGGCTGGATTTCATCAGGGTCCTAAACCCAAACTCCAGTGCTAGTCATACTCATGTGCTCACTGCAACTAACTACTTTACGAAGTGGGTAGAAGCTATACTAGTGAAACAAACATCTATTGTGGTAATATGTGACTTCATCAAAGAGAATATATTGATTCATTATGGAATTCCACAAAAGATCATGATGGACAATGCCACTAATTTATCTTCTATAGAGATGATAGGTTTTTGTTATGGGTATAGGATATCTTTGTCTCATTCATCATATTACTACCCGTAGGGAAATGGTCAAGAAGAATCCAGTAACAAAAACATCATTACTATCGTGTGAAATCTAGTTAAAGAAAATCAAATAACTTGGCACAAAAAGTTATATGATGTATTGTGGGCTGACCGCATAACTCCCAAAAGAGCAATCGGGATGTCTCCATTCCAACTCTTATATGGAACCGATGCTCAAATTCCCATCACATTGGAGTTACCAACGCATTACGATTGGCTCAAACAATTGATGATGAATTCTTTGCCAATGCATTAGATAAAATGATCATGTTCCTAAGCAAGCTTGAAGAACAAAGAAGTCAAGTAGTGAATAAGATCGAGGAACACCAATCAAAGGTAAAGAAATTGTTCGACAGAAAAACTAAGGAGAGACAATTTCAAATCAATGACTTAGTTATTCTCTAGGACAAGAGATGTGAACCGAAAGGAAAGAACAATAATTTTGATTCGCTATGGTTGGGTCCTTTCAAGATCAGGCATTTCTGTGGAGATAACACCTATTACTTGGCATATCCTAATGGAACTCATTTTCCTTTTCCCTACAATGGGCAATATCTCAAGCACTATCAAAATTAAAAATGGGTTATCCCCCGTATATACATAGGTAATTAGGATTTTGGTTTGTTTTTGTTTCCTATTTTCATTTTCATCTCTTTTTTCATCCTGTTTTTTTGCATCATCATTTTTGGATCATCTTCATTAATATTTTAGTCTGGGTCCATTCTAGCATCCATAAAGTCCTTGTCCCCAATTAGAGCCAACTATTATCAACTAATTTTGACTTCACAAAATTAATAAACATGGAAATTTTGAAATTTTTCAAAAGTATTATTTTGTGTGATTTATTGCCCTCATCACGATCGTCTCATTTTTGTGATCGTTCCAGTCTTCGTTTCATCCATTTTGGGTGAGAAATCCTCCCTCCAGGTCATAAACTACATTAAATATTAATTAATTTATTACCCTTTGTTTGATAAAATTAATTTTATTAAAATTTGGGGTTTTTAATTAAATAAATATTAATATAATAATTATTAAAATTCAATCAACAATTTTTTATTTAATTCTTTGGGAAAAGTAAGCTTCCACTTCTAATTATCGGGGATGCCAAATTGGCTTCTCGTACTCAATTTCCCTTTCTTGGAAAATCCATTTTATTTCCCCCTTTGTGGGATTTATTCCACTGATTCCTAATTCAATGGATTGGAAAATAGGCAAAAAATCTCCCGATTTCCCACATGGGGAAATAAAATGGGGATTTTCACCTATATTGCCATTTCTGCTGGTAAATGGTTGTTTATTTCCCACTTTCCCCTGGCAATTAATGCCACTACTTGGGAAAGAGGGAATTGGCTATTCCAACGGAAAAAAGAAACAATTATATAAGCTTCGTAAACCATTTCCCCATCAAACTCCTTCGAAAATTCATGCAAAGAAGCTTTGAAGCTTTCAAATGTCCAGTTTACTGTAAACACAATTAAAAAAATTTACATTAGCTATATGGAGAACAAGGAAATAGCTAGAGACCAAACATAAGCCAAAGAAGATCTTCTGCATAGGTTTTAAATAGTTTCCAGGGCATTTGTTTTGGCGGGGTGAACATTCATTAATTTCCACACATTTACTTGGACTCTCCATGCATTTACAAAAAGATTAAGAAAGTATATCCACACATTTTTCAAGGAAGATACAATCAACAACAAAGGAAGAAGACCACATTGAGAAAAAGGGAAATTTAAGAAATCATAATAGTCAAAAATTTTCCATGCCAAAACCTTCCATGCATGTATAAGAGGAAATAAGAGAAAACATTCCAAAGGAGAATCATCATGCATTTTTTAAGGAGAAAGTTGGAGTTTCCATGTAGGCATCTCAAGATGCACTCACCAGAGGGAGGATTCAACATTGGAAGGTTAAGGAAATCCTAAATCCAAATAAAATAAAATACAAGTTTCCATGCACAACCCAAAGAGATATAAAAGTAATCAAAACATGCCAAAAGGAGAACCCATGCTTTGAGCATAAGATAAAACACTAGTTTTAACGTGTTCATTAAAATTATGCAACTTCCACGTGAAAGATAAATTATGGTTCAAACATGTAAGGGAAAATTTTCTTAGGTGAATAATATAACAAAAATTAAATCAATTGCATGCAGAATATTAAAATCTAGAGATTTTAATTATTTTTCGTTATAGCCAGATTTGAAATTTCGAACCTAGTCTTTGTGTGATGTATTAAAAAAAGATTTTGCAACGAGGACTAGTTATTATTATTATTATTTTTAAAATGGTAATAATGATAATATTAAAATGAATCATATTTTTATTGCATTGATGGGGTTTTGGAGACTAAGACCCAACCCCATTTGCATTGTTTTGCGTGCTTGAGTCATTTTTTTGTAAAATTCATAATGGCTGAAAAATCTAATAAATCTGCAGGAAGATCGAGGAAGACAATGGAGGAATTGAATAAGTCTCGTGCTCAAGTAAAAATTCCAAAGAATCATTCATCCCAGTTCCATCGAGTCCGCATATGACAATATCACCGATACAAATTTGGGTCACATCAATGTACAACAATTCTACGATCAGGTGAAATCTGAAGGCAAAACCATATTCTCATATAGGCTTTACCATAGTGGTCTACCCCAAGCAGCAACATTTCTTGTCTCGATGCAATGTCGAGCTAGTTATCACTTGCGCAGAGCATTATGATCCCAAGAGATGAGGAATTTTTAAAGATAATCGCGAACCTTTCCTCTTAATCACACCAAAGCACATTGAGGAATTGCTCAACATACCTGACTTCCCTGAGAATGTGGATATCACTCAAAAGTTAGCACAATAATTTTGGGATGAAGAACCCCTCAGGTGGAGCAAGATGGTTAATAACAACTAGTTAGTGACCAAGAGGCCTCGAGTTTACCAACTTCCTAAAGAATTGTACCGCATTGAGTTCGTGGAAGAAATCGGGGACATGATTACTCTCCTGAGTCGAGTCTTCGGTTTACCCTCTATCAGGATTTTCCACCCATGGATGTATCAGTTTATCCGTATCATCCTTGCCAAGAGAGAGTTTGTGGATTAGGCCACCATCATCAGTGATACCCTTCACAAGCAATTGATGGAAGTGAAGATGACTGGATTTTTCTACATGACATCATATCTCGAATTATGCATTGGCTAGAAGAAAGCTATTTTAAGGACTCAAAATAAGAGGAGTCATGGGTCCATCAAATAATGTCTTCCATTATTATCTGCAACTGAGTTTCAAAAATAGCTCTCATCATTTCAGAAGAGTTAACGATACATTCACCTTCCACATGATTTGAAACACGAATCGAATAGTGGGAAATATTTTCTAAAGAGGCCATGGATGTCATTTCCCGATGGGAACATGGTTTATTTAATTTTCATCCTTTTCCTACATTCATGTAAGCAACTTTTTAGGTACTCCATGGAAGGTTCCTAAGTGCATCAGTGACATGTGGGCATTAATGGAGCTTGCACGACAATTATTCCAAGTTAACTGTCTTCTTAGTGACAAGTATCACTCAGGATTTCATTTCCCAATCCAAATCGGGGAATACCAATGTCTAAATCTCTTTAGTGTACAACTCATGGAAAAAGTTTTCCTCATCACTATTCATCCATATATGAAGAGATCACATTTTGATATCAATGGATATATGTAGAATATTCTTGGAGTGAAGTATGAACATAACCCTAAGATGGAAGATTTCGGGCTACCTGCTCAAACGAACATGAAGTAATAAAACGAGAGTTTTATCACCTAACCCTTTCTCGATTAAGGCCTTTGACATCGAACCCCCGATTCATTTGTAGATGATGATGAAGATATTATTTATCCTGCATATGATGTAGTTGCTTTTACCCCGATGCCACAAATTGATTGGACCAAAAGAGATGAATTTTATCTTGATAACAAGAATCAACTGATTCTCGAAAGAAGCATATTCTGGTATGAAAGAGAACTTGCTAAATAAAAATCAGTTCAAGATCATAAATATTTCCAACTCAAGGAGGTCTTTAATCAACCAAAGCTCCTTCTCGCCAACATCCGTGCCATCCAGGTCATATGTAACAAGCAAGAAAGGAGTGGTTTCTAGAATCCACTTCACCGAAGAATGTGTCACAAGGTGAAGAATCTAAGGGTCCTAGCCCCGTGAAGGAAGAGAGCGTGTATCAAGATTTTCCATTTCAATTAGAGATTCTTCTACTCACATTACTCGACAATCCTCACCATGCCTTACACAAGAGTACACTCAAGTGCAATTAATCCAAATATCAAACACTTAGGAACCTACAGGTCACGAAGAGATTTCCCAAATTCTCCCAAATGATCGGGAGGTGGATATCAAGGTTATTTATCCTAAAATCAAGGTCGTGTAAAGGATTCTTACAAAATCTCATGATGTCGAGGAAAATGAGAATGTTGCTTCGGCTCCGGCTTATGTATGCGGAAATAGTGAATGATACTCCTTTATGGGTTGATTACGAAACCAATAAAATGAAGAGGTTTGTCAAGGCAATTGACATTGACTTCAATGCCATTTTCAAACTTTCAAATGATGTCATTCCCAAGAAGCCTAAAGTTCTTTCTTGAATAATGGTGGATAATGATAGAAACAAATTTGTGGATGTTACCATCCTAGAAGTTGACAAGGAGAGTGATTCCATGACACCCGTTGATTATGAAGTTTCCAGTGCTTGGAATTGGGAAGTCCACATTGGAAAGTGACATGGCAATGGCTCGAGATCTAATTGATATCATGCTAAAGATACTTGAGAAATATAATCCTCATAACTCTCACCAAGGATGAAAAGAATCAATTGGTGGAATATGTTCAACATATTATAAATCCCATATCATCCACTTTCCCAAGACTCGATGCAAAGGGCTGCCCTTGATGAATAAAATCTCAATTTATCAAAATAAATAAATACATTGGGCCATGTCACTAAAACTTGGGTTTCGAGATATTCTCGTTTTAGGCCAAGAGATGATAAAAATAGTGGTTAAGGTCCATTAAGATGTCAAATATCTTGATCCAATTTTTTCTTTCAAGGAAACTATTTTTTCTAACATATACAATTTGGAAGAGATATTTCCCAATCTATAGGAGATGATGAGTATGGAGTCATTAGTTTTTTCCATCAAGGAATTCTCAAATTTGAATGTCAAGAGACACATTTTATTTGGTGTCTACATCTCAAATAAAGAAAGACACTTCTCGAGGATTCTATGATACATTATGAGAGTGTATGCAATGAAGCCTTCACTTCAATTGCCTTGATTCAATAATTCATAACTGAAATCCTTGCAAGCTCATAAATGAGAATAATCAAAGGTGTTCATTAAAACATGTGGAAGAGAAATTTTACACAATTTTTTAAGCAAATGTATACTCCCGCGATCAATTTCTCTTCATCTTCAATGTAGCATTGCATCGAATTAAAGAACTTGTTTGAGAATGCTCAATCAAATATGGTCAATATGAATGATATGCTAGGTAGGATCTTGGAATTGCAGGTATTTTGTGAGGCTATTCTTTGACCAAATGAACCTCTAGAAGAAGAAAATATGTTTGAAACATTGGGAAGGTTCAGATCCTTTCAATTGGTGAAAGTGACAGATCCTAATTTCACCAATGGTTCAAGGAGATAGTTTTCTTGGTATCTAATGAAGTGGGAGAGTCCATTTCTCATACGTTTGAGATAGGTGGACCCCATTTCAATGGATAAGGCAATGATTATTGTCATATGTTTTAAAAGTGGAATTAAAAAAAAACGATGTTGTTATTGAGTTTACTTTCTAAAAACTATGGTTAACTTAGGTTGTTTCTATTTTTAGTTTCTTTTAATAAGGTTGGTTTATAAAATCAAAGTCACTTAAGTTCCTTATTTAATGTTCATGTAAAACCCTAACTACTTTGTAACCACCTTTTGGGTTATAAAAGGAAGTTAGGGGATTATTTGTAAAAGGGGACTTTGAGAGAGGAGAAGAAAATACTTTTGTATGCAAGATTTATTTCAAAGAAAGAAACTTTGTTTTCTTTTGAGAAGACATTTTGGAGTTAATTAAATATGAAGTTTATGTCCAATTCATGATCTCTTTTAGCATTTGATGTTCTAATGTTCATTAGATGTTAGTGTTTTAAATCTTGCATGCGAATATTATCTTGGATCTTATTGTCAACATTATTAATATGTTGTTCTAGTTCAAAGTGATCAAGTTCTTATTATTTTCTTTCTCACGTGTGTTCCGTTTTACTTCTTCTCGTTTAGTTGATGCAAACTCCTTTTTTTGGTAGTTATTTATTGTTCTTCTCCATGCAATATTAGACTATGATTTTTACTAACTATCGCATGTTCCTTTCATTCATTACTTTATATTCCTTTCCTTCTTTCCATTTCATTCCCCTCATTCAATTTTATTTCCATTGATGTTCCAAAACACCCCCACATACAATTTTGAATGTCTAGGTGTAAATACAGCTTTGGTTTTCCATAAAGGTAGCCTCACCTTAGTTGAAGAGGGAATTGATTCCCACACTTTTGAATGTCATTTGCATGCATGCAAATCCATATGCTAACAACATCCAAGTGAAATCCAGCTTAGATAGCAATTCATATGATGGAAGATGGAGGCCTCAAAGGTTGGAATTCAAATAATGACCTCTCGTTAGTCACCAACGACAGTGCAAATTCATTGATTTTGTGGTATATGTGTGTCAAGTGTGTTTGTTTTTAATTTTCAGTTTCGATTTTTATATTTACAGTATGGTGTGAAAAATAAGAACAAATTTCCATTCCTGTTCACATGTAGATGTGGATATTCTTACATAATTTCTTGATGTAATAACATAGTGAAGAAAAAATAGCATAAAGAAACAAAACATCATGAGTCTTGAAGAGGTTGAACAATTAGATGTGTTCCCGTTCATACCTAGGTTTGTGGTTTTCCTCTGGAAAACCATTAAAGGCTATTCAAATGTGTTCTTGCTTGAGTTCCCACACTGCTAGGTCAGATGTGTTCCTAGAGTGACTTGTTGATAAGAAGTTTATGAGTTCCTTCTTCTACCTTCAGTTTGAGTGTTGTACCAAGATCACGAGCAAGCACATGGAGCAGTTGCGGAGGAAATGTGAAAGTTCTTTTACTACCATATAAACATTAAGGGGGGAATGTTATGAATATTAATGTTCACATGGGTATTAATATTTATGTCTTGTAAATATTACAGTTATATGTATAATATATTGTTATAACAACAATATACTCATTTAGTTTGGTTATACCCATAAAAATATTAACAGGGAACTTGTTATTCTACTTCCTATTTATAAGGAGGTTTGTTTTATCACTATATCTATATAATAGACTTTGTATTTGGTATAAAAATAATATAAAATATTATTATTTTTCTTTTGAAAATATGCTCCATCCGTTTTACATTGCACTACATTTCAGACTCCATGTAGTTATGTGTGTAAGTGTGTCTAATGATGCCCTAGGATTCCCTTGTGAAAGTTACACAAACGATAGTTGGATAGATATAAAATGTAGTAGATGTATAAAATGTGTGGGTTAGAATAGAATAAACTTCCTCTCTATGTTTTGTATGCGAAAGAATGCATCCCTTGTTCCTTGAGTGAATGTGCTAGATGCATACTTTATAATGATTTTGTGCCTTTGTATTTAAGCTTAGGTGATAGCAGACAATTCTTGTGCTTGACCCTTTATTTTGAAAAAATAATTGTGTATTTATATGATTCCATTTTTTGTATGTTGTAATTGACAACTAGAAGATGACCCAAAGGTATAAAATATACCCAATATGTAAAAGAGTGAGAAAAGGGGAGAAAGGGTTAGGAGCACTAAAGAGGAAAGGATCACTGGGTGCTAGTGTCCTAACTAAGCACTAGAATCGAGGCCATAACAGATAAATCAATCAAATAATGAAAAGGTTGTAGGGTTTGTGAGGTCAATAAAAGTACAAAATACAAAACAAAAGGCCCAAAGACATTGTCAATTACTAGATTTATTGCTTAGGAATCATGTAAATGCTAGCATGCTTTTAGGACCTATAAATGTGCCCAAGTGCATAGATATTTTTATACACCATGAAGACACTTGGTCTCTCCATTTTGATGAAGAAAAATTTCTTTATAAACTTATGGTAGGTTATGTTCTTATTGATCCTTTAGGAAAGGCACTTCCTCTCTCCTTTAGAATTAAATTTGACGTTACCAACAACATGGCTCAATACAAAGCTATTATCCTTGGCATGAGAGCTTCCCTTACTTATAATATCACATATCTCCATGCCATGAATGAATCCCAACTCATTTTTATATAATTCAGTCACACCTACCAATTTTGAAGCGATCATCTACAAGCATATTACGAAATAATACAGAAATCACATGAAAAATAAATTCTTTCACCATCAAATATATTTCTTGGGAAAACAATGCCTCATACGATTCTCGTAACATCATCTATTACACAATCCCAACCTCACCTAGATCTCCCTTAAGACCAATACATGGTTCAAATCTACAAAACACCTTCTACACAACTTTCTCTCAAGTCTCTTATTTTTTACATTGGTGACATTCCTACTTCTCATAGTTCATGGTATATATACACCATCTAATTCATCCAACATAAAACATACCCTATATACTTTGAATATCATAAACATATTATAATACGTAAGAAATCTATAAAATACATCATAAAAGACAATATCCTCTACAAATAGAACTTTGAAGGTGTTCTTTTGCATTGTGTATTTGAGGATGAAATTCCTTCTCTCCTCAAAGAAGAACATTGGGGTTCCTTTAGTGGACACTATAGTGGTCATGTCATAGCCTAGAAATGCCTACATATGGGTTAATATTGGCCCACACTAAAAGGTGATGCCCATGTATTCAGTAAGAAATGTAAACCCTTCTAACACAATGATAACCTTATTTACTCTCCACAAACTAACATTCCAGTCCTTGAAGCTTCCTATATTTTTAATATGTGGGGATGAAATTACATTAGTAAGCTTTCTTTCTCTCAAGATGAACATATTTTCATCATTATAGCCATAAAATATTTCACAATTACATTGAAGACATGCCTCTCCCTAATATGATAGGCCTCACCACTTCCAAGTTAATCCTTAACCAAATCATTTTTCATTTTGAAATTCCTCACACAATCATTTCTAAAAATGGTGGAAACTTCAAGTGTAAATAAATGAAACCATTTTTTGTGAAATTCAACACCAAGCATAAATTTTCAACTCCATATCATCCTTATTAAAACAAAAATGTTAAATCTTCCAACAAAATACCTCAAAAAATTCTTTAAAAGATTTATTGGTACCCGTATTTGGTCCTCTTAAATCCAGGCAATTTTGTATAGTCTGTGTCTTAGATCATGATCTGTACCTAATTTGAGCCTTTTTCTCATCTAAGATTTATTTGGATTTTGAATAAGAAGTCTTTGAGGATATTTTATTATTTTCTAATCCATATTAGTAAATATCAGGAGTATTCTCATCCCCAACAAGGATATAAGACACAAGAATTGTTTACCTTGGAATTAATTTGAAGGTTTGTGTCATTGATGGATATGATAGAATTTTCATGGCAAAAGGATGAATTTTTATCCCAAATTCTATAATCAAGAGTTCTTGAAGAGCTGGATTTCTATGGATAAATTAGTACATAACATAGATAAGAGTACAAGATGATCCTTGGGCCCGAGGTCTTTATGAGAAAATATGTGAAAATAAAAGGTGGGAAGCTAGAAAAAAGGGAATAAAATATTATGCTTATTTTAGACATGCAATTGTAAAAAAACCCAATTCTTGATGAATTAGGTACATGGACTAACAATATGATATACATGGGAATAGAGAAAGAAATGCATTTCACATGTTACAAAGATGGTGTGTAGATCATTTTACCTAATTCTTCTAAATCCCATCAAAAGCTAAAATGGGGATCCTTAGTGCACAAGCCATACGAGAGTAAGGACCATTAATGTGAATGACTCGTGTAATGAAGATACACGAATGATAGGATGTAAAAATATTGCAATAGTTGAAAAGAATAAAAAAGACAAGAATTACAAAAATTCCCCACAAATGTAATCTTCAACATTAATGCTTGAATCCATGAGTAGTTAATGTTGTAACTTGTTATAAATCATTTTACTGGTACTCGAAGGTTTGATGTTCTAAAGGATTTTTAAGTGGTATTGAAGGAGAGATGAAGCAAGAGTTAGCCCCAATGATTAGAATCTAGTTGCACTACTTTTGATTCAGTTTAGAGAAGCGACCAAAATTTTGTTAAAAGGTGAGTTCATCAGTTCCCATATATTATGCGATCTTTTGAGAATCAGTTTTAAAAGGTTTGATTTTTGTGAAAATAGGTTTGATAAAACTGTGTCGAAATCATGAAGCTCCAACTATTTCCCATGAAAAAAGGTTCTAATCATAGTCCCCCTAGACATAATTACAGATTCCAACATTGCATCTATCAACCTAGAAGATTTTAGGTAGAGGTTATATTCCCTAAAATAAGTGACAACATGACCCAAATATCCAACAATTGTATTGACCTCGTTGTTGCTTTCCCTCCCGCTATGCCATACCCGGATCTTGTATGGGTGTGTGCTCAACACTATAATCCTATAACTAGAGAAGTTCGAGATGGGAAGGGGGATTTGGTTTTATCTTTCCAAGAGTAGGAATTTGACATAATGTTGGGTTTTCCTCCCATAAGGGAAGAGGGGGATATTACCAAGGATTCAACACAAGAATACTAGAAATCGCATTCGAAGAAGTGGATGAAGTTCATGAATGTCCATTGGCTGACCAATCCATGAAATTACTTCCTCAGAATGAAAAAGAAGTTGAATAGAATTGAATTTATTTAGGAAGTTAGAGATGTGATTTTACATCTACATCGAGTAATGGGTATTTAATCTACTACATTTTTCTAAAAATGTATGTTTCTGTTCATTCATGTAATAATAACAAACAAAAAACCTCTCCCTCAGGCTAAGATAATAAGTAACTGTATTCATGAACAAATGATGGGAGCTTCCCAAATTGCGAGAGGAGAAAAGGATGACATGGAAGAAATGTTCACGTCTTCTTGGTTTATAATATTTCTTTTCATAGTGATTTTCTAGAATTACTGATGGATGGTGAGATTAGGAGCTCCAAGGTGTATGATGTATTTTGAAGCTAAAAACTATTAAATACATTACATAAATATTGTTAATCACTTATTTGCACCCATAATTTGTTTATGCCACCTTGAATGGGAGACTTAGAGATTTTCCCTTGATGCTAAGAGAGTAATTACTCAATATGGGTGTTACTTTATCTAATTTAGGACCTTTTCATATATCAAGGTTAACGGTTTTGATGGGAAACCCTACTTGCTCCCCAGTGTGTAAATGAAAAATGGGCACTGATGGAATTGGTTAGGAAATTGTTATCAGTACACTAGTTCATTTCCCAAAAGCATCTAACATCCCCTATCAAGTTTCCCATGATCATTAGGAATTACACTTTCCCAAACATCTAGAAGGCAAAAAAATTGGAAGGAGAAATGAATAGATGTATGCAGATATATTTGAGGAAAGAAAACATTATGATATAAAACATATTTTACACAATGTTTCACCCACTCAGATAGAGCATAAACCTCATTATGAGGATTTCTGGATGAATTGTGAAGATGAAAGAGAAGTTAGACAAAGAGAACATTCAAGAATGACATTGTCCCAGATGATTTATTTTGGGGTTATCCAAGATCCTAAAGGGTTAAAAGATGATGGTAATGTGATTAGTGAAGATTACATCTAGGATGATATTTCTTCTCAGCCTTTTCCACTAGTTAATTGGGACATTGATGAGAAAAAATATAATCAAGAAAAGATTGCAAATATCATCCGACTTTCCTTAAGGTGGTTATTTTCAAAAGGAGTGGATGTAAGTTACCAACATACCCCAGTATTAAGGGAATACAGGGATAACAAGCTTATTGATGATGTTCTTCCCCATATCGAAAGGTTTATGCCACTAGGGATGTTTCATGGAGACAAAGGCTTAATATTCCTTCTAAAAGGTTGGAATCTATGCCAATAATGAGTGATGAAAGTGCCAATGTAAGAAGAGCTTGAAATCCCCTTCTTCAAATAATGAGAATAAATGGATAAATTCTTCAGGAAGGTATGGTTGAGGGACCTATTGTTCATGCTACCCCCTTACAAGTTATTCCAACATATGTTTCAGGATCTAAAGGAAAGGATAAAATGATGGAATCCACTCCTAAGAATCCTAAGGAAGAAAATTTGTCTAAAACACCTCATGAATTTCAAACACCAAATACTAGTATGTAAGAATTAGAGGAGGAGAAAAAGTCCATCTTTGGAAGAGGAAATGAATTAAGGTGTCTGAATGGGTTGATTTAGAGAAGGTAGAGACCACTTGATAAACATTAGATATTGTTTTCACTATATTTTCATCTACTATCACGTAGTCTCTAGAAATTATGCTCATTGAGCAACCTGTACCTTTGATGACAACCCTTGCCATTCCAATAGCTCTAATTTCTTTTCCCATCAAGGAACAACCCATTAAGAATGATTCTATGCTCCGATGTCTTAACTCTTCCACAGTAGCATATTGAGATTACCCTAGAGTAAATTCCAAGTAGTGGGGAAGTAGAAGAGGAGCATATTATTAAAGATGAAGTACAACCTCACATTGAGAATATTCTAGTACAAACAACACAAGGATAAACTTCAGGTGTCATAGTTGTAACAACACCTTAGGACACTAAAGTGATTGTAGAATTTCTTGAAGCTCACTTCCCTATAACTCAATTCATTCTCTAGGAAATTTGTGATACGGTCGCTACTACTAGTAAGAAAATGGGTGATGTCTCGATACAGGAAGAAAGGGAAGTTGTTGACCAACAACCACTAATAGTTAAAGAAGTAGGAGATCAATATGAATCTATGGATAGAAGTTAGGATCAAGGCGGTGTTATGAAAAAATCACAGACCCCCTGATTTGTAACTATGTGTGAGTAAGGCAATCAGTGTGATTATGTAACATGATATTATCTTGAAGTGTGGGACCTTACAAGTAAGATAAACCTCTAGAGAAAGTTGACTTCTTCTACCTATTTGTACCCATATATATCTGTCCTAATCTCAACCCTTTTTCCCTTTGAAAATCATTTCTCAAAGGGGATGGATCAATAGGAGCTCAATTCAAAGGAGTATTTATTTTTCACATCATAAGTATTATGGCCAGATGGAAGATTGTGAAGTTGTTCTTACTTTCACCATGATAAGATCTTGAAGATTCTGCATATTCAAGGTACATTATAGGTTGAATGGCTAATGAAAATTATGGATCTCATGCATGCTTGGAAAAAATGTGAATATGATGAGTACAATTTATCCTGAGGCCGATAGGCTAGATATTTATAAAGTTGTATGGCCTAAACTACTAGGTAATTTTAAAGTTCCTTTGGAACTCCACCTGATATATCCTCGTCATAAAAATGGGTAGGTGATATCCACTTTTGTGTCCCTAATGGGAATGATATAAGAGTAGTTCCTCCCAGCATCCGGGATGAGGCCCTTGTTTAGTTTTTTAAAAGTAAATTACATTTCGGATCCGGGACCCAAATTACTTTTGTCTGGCTTTAATATAATTCACAAGTGTTGTTTCGGACCCGACCAACTGATTTAAAGTTGAAAAAGGATTAAAAAATATAGTTTCTTCCAGGTTTGTAAGGATGAGCAAATTGAAAAGACTTGTTTCTCTCTCCCATGTTTCTATGTAGTTAAGTGTGATGCATTAAGACATGAATGCCAAATGGAATGTCTGTTTTGAGGGTGTTCTTATTTTTGAGAGATGAAAACAAGAAAATGTGAGGATATACTAAAAATGAATAAAATTTACACATATACAAAAGAAAAATTAAAAGAAATGTTTATAGTAGCAAAATGGGGTTCTATTTATGGGGCCCCAAACCTCCACTATATAATTGTACAAACAAAATAAAAACAAAAAACAAGATACATTCCGATACATATAATATGGCTACACATATATTAAAATTCCATTACTGCAATTACATTAGGGGTATCTCTCGGATATTGGTCATGATGCCGAATGAAGTCGTCATGGGCCATGACATTGAAGAAGAATTGTATGTCTCCCGCCAAACCCTTGACATCCCCTTCTCACACAATTCATGGATACTCATCCTTGGCCCATTTAGGATGTCAACCAACTCTCTACTTTGCGTAGGTGAGTTCACCCATTCATGCGGACCAAACCCTCCCTTGTCTTATACTTTAGTGCATCGATATCTTATAGGATAGGCCTCTAGAACTGTGGTCACATCAAAAATTTGGGTTGTAAGAAGGGATTTATTTTTCTTTGAATGAAATGCATGCGATGACCACATCCTTGATATCTTCTATTACAGATTCTAAAGAAGCAAGCCACTCCTCTTTTCTACTCACAAGAAGATTTGAGGATGGACCTTCATCGTTTAGTGCCAGTGTTAAGTGGATAAGTGGAGCTCCATTTCTAGAAGAGAGGGGACATAGTAGGCTTTCATCATGTGCAATGGTCATCATGAACATGCGAGAAAATGATGAGACCGTGATTTCTCAACGAGTTGGGATCTAATTGGAACTCTGACAAACCAGTGAAAATGCAAGGTTTGGAAAATAGGGAAATAGGGACACATATCATCTAGGTGATTCACGAAAGACAATACTAGAGCGAATTGATGAAGGCAATCATGGGGATTGGCCCTAACATTTGGTACGGTAAAAAGTTGGTGAATAATGGCCTCATTTAGCCCTAAGAGTTGAAATAATGTCCCATATGGGCTAATTCCTCCTTTGGCGAATTTTCACTCAGGAAAGATGAAGCCATTTCTAAGAATATTGAAGTGAAAGGGGATGAAAGGAAAGGAAATGGTTTTGAAAAATCTGCGAGAAAAATCTAAACATTATAGTGACGAATGGAATGAGTAGGTAAACCTCTTAAATAGGCATGGCGGTGGCATTAATGTGGAAATGAAAATCATTTCACTATTAATGCCATATACAATTTCTATTTTCAGGTACATGTGTAGATTAAATAAAGATCAATTGTTTATGGGGAACGTGTCATTAGAAAAGGATTAATTTCCCGCCAAATTCAAGAATGTCTTATCACATTAACATTTTTGGCCACATCATGATTGTACACATGTGGAAATTTTATATGTTAAATGTGATATGACTTGGAAAATATTTGGTTGTGTCATTAATGACGTATGTAGGACATGACGAAGTTGGAAGGATTGGAGGCCTCTATGAATAATCATTTATAGTTTCATGACGGACCCAAACAACTTGTTGTGGGTAATGATAGTTTGTTTGGGTATCTGAGGAATATTCTCTAAAACCCTAAAAAATGATAAGATGCTACATAATAAGCAAGAAGGAGATATAAGAAAATGGTTAAGGATTTTCTCTTAAAAATGGCGGAAAAATGGAGGAGGCTCTTGGAGGTGATATTTTTGGTGGGAATTTATGGAGGCATTGCAAACCAGAGGGAAGGACCATGTTTTGATGAAGGTTTTTTTCTCTTTGTGGCCCAATTATCAGAAATTTGTGTTAAGATGATTGCATATGTATAATCATTAACGGACTTTAAGAGCATTGATATATGTTTCCCTTGTCTTCTCCTAACTTTAATACTTTTCACCCGATAAATTCATTTGGATTCACGATACTTATTTTTGTCCTGTTGTAAAATAATGTTTGAAAGAGAGTGATATGTGTCTTTTTGTTATAATTCTTTGTGAATCATGGCTATAATTCAATTTTTAAACATATGTTGCATCTGCTAGATTTCTTCTAGAAAGGGTGTGAGTATTTGATGTTTTCTAGGGGTACCTGAAAGCCTCATTTTTGAAGCCTGTAAAAATATCCCTGTGGACTAAGTAGGATTTGGGGGTATGACTTGTAATTTCTTGGGGGTCCCTTGATCCAGACTATTTAGCATGATCTCGCATGAGATGATCCTGCCTTAGGTGTACTGAGTTGGATTTTTAGGAATTTAGATATTGATTTTCCTAGAGCTTTCCTTGTAGAAAAATTTCCATACAAGGGGTACATTTATTTCCTTTGCAAGCATTCATGTGGTAGCAAGGACAGACGATGGTTGGCATTTTGTTCTCTCAATTTCCCCATTTCCCTTCATGGCTCTTTCCCTTTCTATCCTTTCCCTCTATCGAGATCCCCTTCATCCTTACTAAAAATCTAAAATAATTTTTAGATAAACCTTAACTCATCTTACGAGTCTTAGATCTCCTTTATCCATATTTAATTCAACCCCATTGGGAGAACATGTTATCAACTCAATATATCTCACTTGTTCTCACCTTCGTCGTAAAGTCACCCATCACTAGATTACACATAATTCATGCATTAAACTTGGGTACAAAATCTTGGGTCATACTAACAATTTCCATTTGTGGTCCATATCAATTCCTTAGGTGTCTACAACATTTAGTGACCATTGTTTCGAGTGAGAATTATATTTAGTGGTCTGCACCCTGATTGACCGTCCCTTTTCGGAGTTCACAGACTATTAACGCCCCAACTTCTATATTTCCTTGAATGCACTCTCAAGTCCTCTCACCTTGTCTTGGGTAAAGTCAAAATTAGTAGGGATCATAGCCACACCCTTTTTGGGTACCTCCCCATCACTCCATCAAGAAGGGTGGATGGGAGACCAGAGGGAGAACTTCTCTTGGCTACAATATGACACATCGAGAGGGTCCTCGTCTATCATCCAACCTCCACCACACATGTGAATCCCATTTCCCCCAGGGTGTAAATATAGGAGCCAACACCTCTTTGGCTTCGTTTTCATGGACTCAAAATTATGGTACTCATAGGGTTCTTGATCCGACATTCCTTTGTTTCTCATGATATTTGGTAATGTGTTTTAACTCGTGACTTGTTTTTGTGATGTCATATGATTTATTTTTCTAGATTTATTACTCTAGTGGCGACTGTTATCCTTTTGGTTGTAGTAGACCAACGGTTTTTCATTTTGATAAGGTTTGACTAAATATGTATCTTGTTTTATCTTTTTGTGGTGGTTACCATTGTGTCATCTAGACTTTATATGGTGAGAATTTCTCTGTAAGATTTAGTTTCTTGTGAAGTGTTCCATGGGTATCTATGATAGTTGTGAGGGTTGTCTTTCTTCTAAAGTTCCTTTTAGGCCAAGTTCATTCAAAACATTGGATTTTGATAAAATATCTAGATACCATAATCAGATCCCCATTGAGATCATACTCATATTGCCTCGTGTTTTGAGGATATGACAATACCTCTCTACGAAACAACATCTTTCATGTTTGAGGAAATGATGCATGAATACCAGGTGAGATATGAAGATATTTTTATGAGGCTATTTGTGCAAACACTACAAGGAGATGCTAGAGACTAGTTTAATTCTTTACCTCAGAGCTCTATTTATTCATGGATAGAAATGGTGATTTTATTTGTAGAACAATTTAGTGATGACCCTGTTTCTTTCTTTTGTGAATATGATGAAATTCCTTATACTTGGATGAAGGAAGAAGTTTCATGTGTTTCAGAATAAAGGAAATGACATGGTAGGACATTCATCGGTACTGTTAATGCACTAATTGATGATTTATTAAGAAATATGATCACGTTGATTTTGCTTGTGTCTGGTGTGACAACTTATTTATGCCCCATGCCCCTATATTGAAGAAAATGTTCTTGGTGTTGATGATGATAAATTGGACATCAAAAAAATAAAATTACCTAGGTCTTAAAAGAAGAATGGTGGGGTGTCTTCTACTAACCTCATACTTACCCAAACAACTGATGAATTCTGGGATACTCTCTCTAGGGTATGTCAGGAGTTGACTAAAGGTTTTGATGCATTGGTTTTAGACATAGGTTGCACTTCATTTGATCATAATATTGTTTTGTTAAAGGATGAAATGATTTCTAAATATAATGGAAGTATCCCCTCAATATAATACATATGTGTTTTTCTTGATATAATAGTGGAACATGAGAAACATCTCAGAATATCATATGAGTTTATAGAAAACCAAAATGTTGATAAGTTGATAGTATCACATGTTCCTAAAGATGGTGTAGTGACTTTGGATAAAAGGGAGGATCATTTATCTAATAATAGTGAAAGGTTTTTTTTCATTTAAAGAAAGGTATAAGGTTAGTGATTTGGTTTTGATCACAAAAATGTTGATAATGAGTTACCTATGAAGTAAGGGATACAAGTCCATTCCTTCCATTCAAAAACGATACGATGTATGTATGGAGTTTGGTTTTAGCCCTTCACTTGCTAATAAAATTGCAATAGAAATAGATGATCTCTTTTTAGAAGCAGGTATGGCAAATACAAACAAAGGTGAGTATGTTGACCATTGTCTTGATGTATATGTCAAGTTTAAAAAGAATTGGATAAATGGAGACTTATCTACTTTGGAAAGAGATAGGTTTATCAGACATCTTGAGAAACACATGCAGGTCATTGGATTGATGTATAATGTGGTGTGTTATGAAAAAGGAATTATGTATGACTATCTTGTGCTAAAGGTGTAAAGAGGATTTACGGGTCTGGAAAGAAACACGCATTTTCTCCTACAAGATGAGGGGTTCCTAGATGATGGAAATCAGTTGATGACAAGTGTTTCAATTGAAATGATTGTGATCATTTCCTTTGAAAGATGACATGATAACTTATGTGTCCTGGATGAGATGAAGGCATATTATATGGGATCCTGGTGAACTATGATGGATATTTTTGGGTCCTTCGACCACAGGTGATTTACTTGCATAGTGTATAGTTATTTGATTTTTCCTTTTGGGGTTTCTATTGGTGTGTGCTCTCATGGTGTTGAATTACGGTTTTCAAAATCATCTTTTGACTCTATTTCCCAATGGATAGGAGACTAATCTTCTTCTTCTTCGGTATTATTTATGGTGTTCTTTGACACTGCAGGGGAGTTTATCCTGAGATGGACCTGATGTTAGTACCCATATATATCTATCCTAATCTCAACCCTTTTTCCATTTTAAAATCATTGATCAAAGGAATGGATCAATAGGGGTTCAATTTTGAGGAGTATTTTTTTTTTTCATATCATAACTTATATGGCCGGATGGATGATTATGTAGTTGGTCTTAATTTTTCCGTGATAAGATCTTGAAGATTCCCCATATTCAAGGTACATTATAGTTTAAATGGTTAATGTAAAGTCAGGATCTTAGGCATACCCGCCAAAATGTGAATATGATGACTAGAATTTATCCCCGAGGCCCATAGGCTAGATATTTTTGGAGTTTTATGGCCTAAATTGCTAAGTAATTTTAAAGTTCCCCCAGAACTCCAATTTAGGTTATATCCTCCATCGTAAAAATGGACAGTGATATCCACTTTTGAGTCCCACCGGTAATGATCTAAGAAACAGTTCCTCCCCGACATCCGTGATAAGGCCCTTGTTTATTTTTTGAAAAGTAAATTACATTTCAGATCCAGGGCCCAACTTACTTTTTTATGTCTTTAATACAATTTTCAAGTGTTTTTCTAGACACTGGGTAGCTGATTTAAAGTGAAAAAAAGATGAAAAAAATTACAATTTCTCCTAGTTTGTAAGGATGAGCAAAGTGACAAAGAAATGCTTCTCTCTCCCATTTTTCTATGTAGATTAAGTGTGATACATTATGAAATGAATGCCAAATGGAATTTATTTTTTGAGGGTGTTCTTATTTTCAAGAGATGAAACCAATAAAATGTGAGGATATACTTAAAATGAATAACAATTGCACATATACAGAAGAAAAATTCAAGGAAACATTTATAATAGCAAAATGGGGGTTCTATTTATGGGGCCCAACCCTCCACTGTATAATTGTATAAAAAAAAAAAAAAAAAAAAACAAGATACATTTTGATACATATAATATGGTGGAAAATATATTAAACTTCCATTGCTATAGTTACATTAGGGGAACCTCTTAGAAACTGGTCACAATTCTGGATAAATTACTCTAGGACCACGATGTTGAAGATGAACCAGTATGTCTCCCGCCAAACCCCATAACATCCCCTTTCACACAATTTAGGGATACTCATCCTAGGCTCGTTCGGGATGTTGACTAGTTCTCTACTCTACACTCGGCGAGTTCACCCATTCACACAGAACAAGCCATCCCTTATCAAACACTTTGGTGCACCAGCATCTGGTAGGATGGGCCTTTGGAAGTGGGGTCACATCAAAAATTTGGGTGTCGGGAAGGGATTCATTTTTTTTATTAAAATGCATGTAGTCTGACCATAGACAAGATATATTCCATGGCTTATTCTAAATCAACAAGCCACTCCTCTATTCTACTCGCATGTCCATTTGAGGATGGGCCTTCATCATTTAGTTCCTAGTGTTGAGTTGAGAAGTGGAGCTCTGTTTCTAAAAGAGAGGGGGCATAATAGGAGTTCATCATGTGTCAATGGTTGTCATGAACACATAGATAGTGATGAGACTAGTGATTCTTGAATGAATTTGGATCTTATTGGAACTCGGAAAGACCAGTGAAAATGTAGGGTTTGGAAAATAGGGAAAGAGTAAAATTTATCCTCGAGGCCCATAGGCTAGATATTTCTAGAGTTGTATGGCCTAAACTGCTAAGTAATTTGAAAATTCCCCTATGCAACTTTGATTTGGGTTATATCCTCTGTCATAAAAATGGGCGGGTGATATCCACTTCCGAGTCCCACCCAGAATGATCTCGAGAACATTTCTTACCCAAAATATGGGAGAGGCCCTTGTTTAGTTTTTAAAAGTAAATTACGTTTCAGATCCAAGGCCCAAATTACTTTTTTCTAGCTTTAATATAATTCACAAGTGTTGTTCTGGACCAAGCCAACTGATTTAAAGTGGAAAAAAGATGAAAACAAAAATACAGTTTCTCCCAGTTTGTAAGGATGAGAAAAGTGATAAAGACCTGCTTCCTTCTCCCATGTTTTTATGTAGATTAAGTGTGATGCATTAAGACATGAAGGCCGAATGGAATGTCTTGTTTGAGTGTTTTCTTATTTTTAAGAGATGAAAACAAGAAAATGCAAGGATGTACACAAAATGAATAACACTTGCACATATACATAAGAACAATTCAAAGCAACGTTTATATTAGCACAATGGGGGTTCTATTTACGGGGCCCCAACCCTCCATCAGTATAACTAGTTGTATGAACAAAATACAACAAAAAGAAGATACATTCCAATAAATATAATATGGTGGCACATATATTAAAGTTCCATTGCTATAGTTACATTAGGGACACCTCTAAGAAATTGGTCACGATGCCGGATGAAGTCCTCATGGGCCATGATGTTGAAGATGAATAGTATGTCTCCTAAGAGACCGCACAATATCCTCTTCTCACACAATTCAGGGGATACTCATCCTTGCCTGTTTAGGATGTTTACCAACTCTCTCCTCTACACAGTGAGTTCACCCATTCACACGTAGACTCAAGCCATCCCTTTTCATACACTTTGGTGTGCCACCTCTAGTAGGATAGGCCTCTGAACCCGGGGTCACATCTAAATCATGTAGTTTAACCATAGAATAGATATATTCAACGACATATTCTAAATCAGCAAGCCACTCCTCTAATATGCTCACATGACCATCTAAGCATGGTCCTTCATCGTTTAGTTCTTGGTGTTGAGTGGAGAAGTGGAGCTCCATTTCTAGAAGAGAGGGGCCATAGTAGGATTTCATCATGTGCTAATGGGAATCATGAACACACATACAATGATGAGACTAGTGATTCCTCAATGACTTGGGATCTTACTGGAACTCTAGCCGAACTAGGTGAAAACGTAGGGTTTTGAAAATAGGGAAAGAGGGACACATTTTGGCCAGGCGATTCACGAAAGATAATACTAGAGAAGATTGATGAAGGAAATCCTGGGATTGGCCCTAGCATTTGGTACACTAAAAATTTGGAGAATTAGGGCCTCATTTGGCCTTGAGAGTTGGAAGAATTGGCCCATATGGGCCAATTATTCCTCCTGCAGATTTACACTGAGGAAAGATGAATCCATTGCTAGGAATATTAAAGTGAAAGGGGATGGTAGAGAAGGAAATGGTTTTGAAAATTCTACAAAAAAATCTAAAGAGGATAGGTGACGGAATGGAAAGGGCTGGTAAACTACTTAAATAGGCATGGTGGTGGCATTGACATGGCAAGGAAAATCATTTCACTATTAATGCCATATCAAATTTTGATTTTTAGGTACGTGTGGAGCTTAAATAAAGATCAATTATTTATGGGGAATGTGTCACCTAGGAAAAGGATTAATTTCTGCCCAATTCAAGAATGTCTTGTCACATTAACCTTTTTAGCCACATCATGATTATACACATGTGGAAATTTTAAATGTTAAATATGATATGACTTGGAAAATATTTGGTTGTGTCATTAATGACGTATGTAGGACAAGGTAGAAGTTGGCGGGATTGGAGGCCTATGTGAATAATCATTTATAGTTTCATGATGGAACCAAGCAATTAGGGGAAGTAAAAGTTTGTTTGGGTATCTGAGGAATATGCTCTAAAACTCTAAAAAGGATAATATGCTACATAAGAAGAAAGAAGGAGTTAGAAGAAAAAGGAGAGAGATTTTTCTCTTAAAAAAGGGAGGAAAAATGGCGGGAGGCTCTTAGAGGTGAAAAGGTTGGTGGGAATTTGCATAGGCATTGCAAACTAGAGGGAAGGACCATGTTGTGATGAAGGTTTTTTCTCTGTGTGACCCAATTATTAGGAATTTGTGTTAAGATGATTGCATATGTACAATCATTAATGGGATTTGAGAGCATTAATATATGTTTCCCTTGTCTTTTCCTAATTTTAATGGTTTTCACATAATAAATTCATTTACATTCACAACACTTATTTTTGTTCTAGTTGTAAAATAATGTTTGAAAGAGAGTGATATGTGTCTTTTTGTTGTAATTATTTGTGAATCATGGTTGTAATTCAATTTTAAACATATCCTGCATCTTGCTAGATCTCATCTAGGAAGGGTGTGAGTATTTGATGTTTTCTGGGGGTATCCAAAGCCTCACTTTTGAGCCCGTAAAATTCTCCTGCAGACTAAGTAGGATTTGGGAGTATGACTTGTAATTTCTTGGGGGTCCCTTGATTAAGACTAGTTAACATGATCTCACGTGAGATCATCTCACCTTAGGTGTAATGAGATGGATTACCAGGAATTTAGATATTGATTTTCCTGGAGCTTTCCTTTAAGAACAATTTCCATACTAGGGGATCATTTATTTCCTTTGCAAAAAATTCATGTTGTAGCAAGGAAATATGATGGTTGGACTTTTTCTCTCCGAATTTCCCCATTTCCCTTCATGGATCTTCCCATTTCTCTCATTTCCCTCTATCAATATCCCCTTTAACCTTACTAAAAATCTAAAATAATTTTTGGCAAAACCTTAACTCATCTCATGGGCCCTAGATCACTTCCATCCATATTTAATTGACCCAATCAAGAGAACACATTATTGTCTCAATATATCTTGCTTGTTCTCACCTTCGACCCAAACTACCCCATCACTAGCTTACACATAATTCAAACATTAAACATGGGAAAAAATCTCAGTCGACTAACACTTGCCCTTTGATTTCCACATAGGGTCCTCGAGTGTCTACAACATTTAGTGACCACTATTTTGAGCAAGCATTGTATTTAGTGGCTACACTGGTCCTAATCTATCCCTTTTTGAAGTTCACAAACTATCATTCGACTCCATGCCCCAACTTCCATATTACCCCGACCACCCTCTCGGTCCTCTCACCCCGGCTTGGGTAGAGTCAAAATTAGCCGGGATCACATCCACATCCTTATTTTGAGTACCTCCCCATCACTCCTGTGGGAAGGGTGGATGGGATACCAAAGGGAGAACTTCCCCTAGCTACAAGGTGAAACATTGTGAGGATCTCCTCCATCTCTCAACCTCCACTACACATCCGAATCCCCTTCCCTCATGGGTGTAAATCTAGGAGCTAACACTACCTATTGTGAGCGCAATACTATTCCTAGATGTAGAGAAACACCTAAGAATCCTACCCTAATATTTCTAAGGGGACAACGATAGAAGGAATTACATGCAAGAAGGTAAAATCTACACTAGAGGGGTTATGCATCAAAAAGGTGGATAATTTGAAAACTTTAGGAAGGGTTAAAAGGGAAGGAAATGGGGAATAGGAAGGGTATTTGAGAAACCACGACCCAAAACACACATCTACACTAAATATTTAATTTAACACAATCACTTCAATTCTGCAAAAAACAATTAGAATGCATAAAACACCACAAATGAAATAAGAATACTGGGGGTTACTATATCCACCAAACAAGGGCTGTAAATAGCCAAAAATCTGATTTTTATTGCTCAATAGTTGATACAATTCATTACAATGAGGAGAGAAGGCACATAATCCTTGCAAAAAGCTTAAAAGTGGAGGTTTTGGCTCATAGTACACTTCGAATGAATTGCAAAGAGAGAGGAGCTGGTGGAGGATAATTAAGAAAATATTTCAAATTCCCCCTCCATTACAATTTATAGCATGAAAAAATAGAAGGAGAGAGAAAGAGCCTTTAATGCTTCCCAACCACCTAGCAAGAGCAATAAATGCACTTGGGCTTGCTTATGGAACCTAGAAATTCATCCCTAATTTTATCCTTCCTAGCTTGATAATTTATCATTTCTAACAATTTCACGATGTGGGGCCTAGAAATACCTTTCCAACGCCTATAAATTTATCAAAATTTGATGCTCCGGGTAGAAGTTGTGTCCATTTTAGTGTGGGTGCTCCTTTAAAGCTCTCCAATTAGCCCTCCTCAACTATCTAGCTATCTCCTTCCAACTTGCCATTCAATTTATAAACCACCACCTTGATTTCCCCAACTAAATCTCTAATTAAGTTTCTTGTTTTGGGAAGGTCTAGATCCTACATGGAATTTTCATGTTCCCCATCGTCGAGCCAGGAAAAATGTCATTGCATTCATGAACCCACATCTACTTTGTATTCTCCAACCACCAACTCGCTACTTTCTTTATTATGTGGGTTTGAAATTTTCATTGCATGGGCATTGCATCTCTGAACATGTATTGTGTTGGTGCATTTATGCACCAAACCCCATTACAAATTTTTCTATGCCGACTAAGTCACTTCTACATTGCGGAACCAGAATCCATGTGAGATTTGCATCATTGACACCATGCTTCATGCTGTTGACTTCCTATAACTGAGCCAAAATTCCTTGCTGAATTTCCATGAATTATGGAGTAGGATCTTGCATTTCATTCGCACTGTGCTCCTCACCGACATGTTCGATCGGTGTAAACTTGACCCCAAACTTGATACACTCCTTGACGACATATTCTCCCAACTTGCTTGCTCACTTGGCTCACCGATGAATTACTTCAAATCACTCACCCACAAGTGCCAATCCACTTTCCTCCCGATGATATCTACTTAATCCTCCCAAGACATACAACAAGCTAACTCACCGAGTTAAATCTAGCTCGGTTCCTTCTTGGCCTCCCCATGCAATTTTGCACATTCTTTAACAATTTTATTGATTTCCTTAGATTTTTTACGATCAAGGAGGGGCATGTAGACATAATAGAATCCCATAAATAAAATTTTCCTATTTTGGGAAAAATTTGGATGAAATTTCATGATGGTGAGCCCTGGGGGCTGACTTTGCATTGATTGAGATCATAGGTCTCCTCAAAACTTAGAAGAAGAAAAAATACTCGAATGGTTCTGATCCTTCTTGAATTCATCATGGATACTTCTAAGCCATGGATTTATCCTATAAATCTCTAGTTTACCATAGGGTCATGTTCTTCCCTATTGTCCATTTTCCTGAGGGAAAAATGGAAAATAATTTTGTGACTTTTGGGGACATCTACTTACTAGATGTGGTCGACCAAGAGTAGCATGAATGCATCCATTAGGCATGGAGTCTCCTTTGATAGCCTTACATGATATGAAACCTTGAAATTTGACCCTTGGAGCCCGCTTTATAACACTATTGATCTTGGACATTTCTTGTAAAGCCTAAATTTTCTAATTGTCGGAGCTGCCTTTTGAACTTTTAGAGGATCTAGAAGATCAAAGCATGACTGATCTAAAGAAACATGAAGAATGAAAATTCTGAAATTCATCCTTTAATCTGATTTTAGTTTCTTTGTATTTGGAACTTCTGAGGATTTGCAAGCATTTCTTGTAACTTTGACCTTCTAAAACATTATTTGTGAGGGCATACTAAATTGTAATGAGACAATTGGGAGCAATAAAATTTGTGCCAAACACTTAGGGAAATAAAAACCTATTCTAACAATAACAACAATGTGCACAAACACTTAGAGGAATTAAAAAATTCTAAACTAATATGTACAAGGGTGAGAATTTTTCCTTTTAGTAACAATGATTGAGGTAGATTCTATTGACTAGAATCTATAATTCTTCTTCATCTAACTTAGATAGCTAGAAAGAATTATTGCTCTTGCATCCTGTGACCATGTATGGGCCACTCCATATAGCATCTAACTTTGAATGCTTGCCTAGATTAGCCTGATTTGCATCCCATTTTAGAACCAAGTCTCCTTCCTAGAAGGTCCTTACCTTGGCCTTCTTGTTGAATGACCTTTTGATTAAAGCCCAATCTTTATCCATTATTTACATTGTATACTCTCTTATTTCTTATAGCTCATGATTTTTACATACCCGACTTCTATAGACTCGAACTCTAACAATTCCACCTATTTCAAGATCTCCAATTTGAGAAGTATGAGTGATATAGGAATCCTTTCTTCGTTCCCATAGACCAAATTGAAAATATAACTTCCTATTAACCGTTTAAGTGTTATCCTCTCACCCAAAAGAATGACTTGACCTTGGTATGCCACGTCCTCTGGTTCTCATCTAGAGTCCTTCCGATGATTCTTAGAAATTTTTGTTTGTGGACTCTACTTGCCCGTTACCTTGAGGGTAATAATTTGATGAGGTGCTCAAGTGTATTTCATTCTTGACTACCCATTATGTGATCTTTGTACTAAGAAATTCCAGAGCATTTTCTGATATGATGGTATTCAAGAATCTAACCTTATCACTATCCCCTTATAGAAATCCAAGATGCTATATTCATTTGCCTCTTTGAGTGCCATTGCTTCATCCACTTGGTGAAGTAGTTTGTTTCCGTGAGAATCCACTTGTGACCTAGGCTCGAGTTTTGATTGATGACACCAATGAAGTCAAATCCCCACTACATGAAGGGTTGATCAACTAATATTGGATGCAAGGAAATGATGGTAGCTTCTCCTTACACTGTGAAGGATGCACATTTCTTACATTTCTTAATCCACGTATAGTAGTTACTTGAATAGAATTGGCCGATAATAACTAGATTTCATGATCTTAAGGGATTTTCTCATGGGGAAAAATGACCGCAAACCTCTCCATCATAGAACTCATGTATCACCCTTTTAACTTGTTTTGTTCTGAAGCATCTCAATAGAACTCCATTCATGTCCTTCTTAAATAAAACACCGTCAATAAGGATGTAAAAAATTTCTTAGATTGTGAAGTATCTTCTCTTTTATTTTCTCATCTCTGAAGGGAATAGACCTATCTATAGGAAATGTATTATTGAGTCCAATAAGGAATATGCACACCATAATTTTATTGTTTTTGATAATCTGATAACACCAAAGTAGTTTCTTCATGATCTTTTGGATTCGCATGTTGACTGGAAGCAAGATGTTCACACAACCCTTTCCACAGACTAAATTTTTCACTTTAATCTATATATCATAGTCCATTACTTAGGTGATACAACTTGCTCTTTTCTCATTCAAGTCCTTGTTTAGGAGGAATTCCTTGACTCCAGCATGAGACACTAACAATTAAATTTTATTGTTTGAGAACAAAGTATTTGAATTTCTTCAATATTCTAATAACAACAAGGACATGATTTTCAATGAAGGAGTACCTTACTTCATAGTCTTCAAAATTTTGATTGAATAATGTGATGGGATGCTCATATACCTCCCTTTTCAAACTTCACCAAGATTTTGGAAATCATCTAAACTTCCAAAGGCATAGATCATGAATTATTTTGAAAAGTTTGGATTGAGGAGGGTTGGAGCTTGAGATACAACATTCTTGATAGCTTTGAAACTTTCCCTAACTTTCATTTTCCACTTAAATTCCATGCTCTTCTTCAACATCATGGGTAGGTCTTGACGATAGTGGAAAAATATGACACTAACCTACGACGAAATTGATTCTTCCCAAGAAACTTTGGAGATCTTTCTTGTGGCTTAGAAATGGAAGTTCTTCAGATGGATTCAACCCTCTTTGGATCGATAGTTAGTCCCTCCTTAGAGACTATATGGCCTAAAAAATTTCCTTCATGAGCTAGAAATATGCATTTTTTTGGATTTAAGGACACTCCAAACCTTCTACATCTTGGGAACACTTTTCTAAGGTGAAAAAGGTGGTCAATTGAATTCTGGAGAACATGGTGATATCATCAAGATAAACAGATAATTTTGTTAGTCAATCCTTTAAATTCCATATCTATTTCTCTCTGGAATGTAGCTCTAGAATTTGAGAGTCCAAATGGAATCTTCCCATAGGCATATGTGCCTCATTTTGTGGTGAAGGTTGTTTTGAAAGGATCATATTTTTTCACCATTATATAATAATAACCCGAGTATCCATCCAGTAATGAAAACCTCTCTAAACCAACTACTACCTACAAGATCATGTTCCATAGAAGAATCAAATAGTTGTCTTTGAGGGAATCCTTGTTTACGTATCATAAGTCTATACACAACCTAATTTATCTTCTTCTTTTCTGACCGGTACTAGATTTATAACCTAACTTGAGTGCTTAATTGGAAAGATGATGCTTTCCTCAATGAGTTTGTTCAACTCCTTCTTCATGAGATGTTCAATGAGGGATTCACCAAGCTTTACTTTTTCCTAATGGGTTTGGATTCCGGTTCTAGTTTAATAGTATGTTGTGCCAACTTTGGTTTGAATCCTCTTAAGTCTTTGTAGCTCCAAGAAAATACATATGGGAATTCTTGGAAAAGTTGTATGAAATCATATTTTTCTTGATCAGTTCTTATTTTTCCAATTTGGAGTACTTTACCCTCTCCAACCCAAATAGGTTGAGAATCTTTTCCTTTGACTTTAATATTATCCTTTTATTTCCAAATTTGATCATTGGGATTTAATATTGACTCCAATGTCACAAGGAATTTTGGAAATTTATTTTCCCTTAATTGCATTAATTGATCCCCATATTGAGACTCCAACTTGTCCTAGTTCCTAACGAGAATTAGATTCTTCATATAGGAAATTAATGGTTTTTGATCATTCTCAAACACTTTAGCTTGTGTTATTTTCGGGGATAGCTAGCCACACAATCAATTTGATGTGGGGTTGTGTTTTATCCCACTTAATATTTTTAACTACATCAAATAATGCTCTTATTGCTGCAAGTCTATTTGTGGTTTCATTATTTTCCTCGGAATGGAACTTATGTTGAATTCTTCAAAATATTCAATAAGATCACATACCATGTTCTTATAGCATTTGAGGAGATCATTTTTGTTGCATTCAATCCTCTAACTTGGTTCACAATTAACTCACTATCCCCGAACACCTGTAGAATTTTAATTCCTCTTTTCCTTGCCCAATGAAACCATGGATCAATGCTTCTTACTTAGCTATATTATTAGAACAAGTAAAATAGAAGCGGAAAGTTGAGTAATATTTTATACCTTGTAATGACATGAGCATAAATCCTCCTCTTGCACCCTGTCTACTCCTCAAACCATCGAAAAAAATTCCATACTTCATTGTTATCTTTGTTATTTGATTTGGTGATTATAGAGAGAATTGGGTTTTCTTTATATATAATAAATTCCTAACTCTACTTCATCCATTTCCTTGTATGGGTCAAAATCATGTCTCTTGTGAGCCCATTCATCCAATGTTAGATCTAGAATGTTCCCAATATTGGTATCTTCTTCCGAATTCTTGGTCAAAAGTTGAGTATTTGGTGTTGATTGGACTTGCAACATGAGGCTCAATATGGAAATTAGAAATTGGTTCTGATATGATTATAGCTTTGGCTCTATATCTCATTCGGAAAAGCATGTGAGACCAATTGATAGATATGTACCCACCAATTTTAGTCATGAAGTCCCTTGACAAACATAGAGTGAAATGTGGTGGTAAGTCAAATATTGACACATCTTAAAAATGTGACATTTGGGAAAACATGTAGAGAAAGGCTCAATCCTTTGACCACTCCAACTATCCCCATTGCTCTCTGTCCAATTTCACCACTCTAGATATTGGTTCATTTTCTAGGCCCAACTCATATATGATCTTCTTAGGCATTACAAAGCCACTCACTCCTGAATCGATCATACATTTGTGCACTAAGCTATCCCCAACAATTAGGGACATATAGAATGGTTGAAGCATCAATTTTTTCTTACTTTACCCCTTTTTTATGGCATTTCATTAGTGAGGAATTTATCTTGATTTATGGATGTCTCATTCGAGGTGGACCAATTGGTGATTGATGCCTATAATATCTCATTTCCTAAAATTTCCAATAATCCCCACATGGAAATGCTAACATTCTCTTCTTCATTTGATCAATTATATTGAAAGGAGATGGGCTTTCCTTTTCTTTCCCCTTACTTGGAAAACATTTTCCGGCACTTGAGCTGGTACATGAGTCATTACAATAGGTGCTTTGGGTTGACTTTTCACATTTAGGGATGCTCTTGTATTACTAACTCCCGAGTTGAAGTGGAAAGCTTGAGGAATGAATGGATTAGCTAGTTGTTCTTTGACCATGGACCTCTTCCTAGATCTTGTGTTTCTACCACAACTTGAGGGATTGGCTGATTAATTTTGTAAAATTATTCCACTTTCTAGTTGACTAATGATATATCACTTGGAGTTACCTCATTGAGTACTAGACTATTGTTGAATTTCCTCTTCACTTGCTTCTTTAGATACATAAAATGTTTGAACCATTAGAGCCTAATTAAGAGCATTATTAAAGCACATTACTTCTTGGTTGTGAGGTTGGCCATAAGGAAAGCACCATCATACTCTTGTGCAAGATTCTTTTGGACTAGAACCAAGGCCCTAGATGTTGATGCTACATTAGGATTATAAGGTTGGAAAGGCTTTACAATGCAGGAGGTTGACTTGGATTTTGTTAACATATTGAATGAGAGGCTTATTTAGCTAATATGGGGGCTTGTTGGGTTAGTACTAAGGCTTATAGGGTTTGAAAAAATGGGCTTGCTACATCTTGATAGTGACCAACTTGTTCCCTAGGTTTTGTTGTTGGTTCCCGACCTCTTAGAGTTCCTTAGAAGTGATTGAAGAAGTGGATGCCTCACTAGAAATTTGATTCCTATGAGGGTGGAACATGGGATATTTTAGGTGCTTGACTAGTGGTGGGGTTCCCCATATCTAGATACAAATCCATAGATGGTCTTGGTGCAAGCTTTCCAACTTGAATGAAGTAATTCTCAACCATTATAACAATGACATATGCTCTAGGTAGAGTCACTCCTCCCATAGATGGGATCATTACAGATATGTCAAAACTCAAATATTTTAAGTAATAGAGGAATGCACCTTCTACCACTAGCTTCATGGGAATTGGAATCTTATACCATGTCCAATGAAATCTCAAGTTAAAATCAACCATCTACTTGTTGGGATCCCTCTTAATTATTTTTAGTTACTCTAAGAGTGATAGGTTGTCCAACCTCTCCCAAAATTGGTTGTAAATCCTTGAACATAGTTGCATCCAATTATTTATTAACCTAGCTATTAGGCCCCTAAAAATCACAAGGATTTTCCTTTGAGGAAGAAGTAAGGAGTCTTAATACAACATCCATCTCATTGATCTCGTGAATAGTACACACATTGGAAATGTCTTGAATATGGTCAATGGGGTGGTATGGTTTCTCCATTGAATTAGGGAATGATTTCCAATGCTGTAATAGAATAGGGTTTTGGGCATTAAGGACAAGTGGACTACTTCTAGTGAAATTGAAAAAAGGGTTTGGTTGTGGTTGTTAAGCCATTTTGATTGGCCTAAGGACACTAGTGTATTGGAGAAAAGGTATACAAGGTGGATGTATGGATAATATTCTATCTTGTGGAGATGAAGATATTTGTACTCTTCTCCCTCTCCTTCCTTTTCCTGGGGATAGCTAAAAGTATTTGAATATTCCTTATTCTCTTCGGCCCTCAAATGATTTTATATCCTTCTCATGTACTTGAGGTACTTGGGTTGATATACCACTAAGTTCTTCTTCTTGGGAGTCACCAGTGTACTTCAAAACCTCTAATGGTTGTAAATCACAACAAGAACACACCGACTTGCTGGAATGAAAAGATGAAGATAAAGTGCTATGTTATAACACTTGTAAAATTACCTCTCTATCCCACCGAGTGTGCCAAAACTATTATCATGAAATCACAACACCCCTCAATTTTTAAGTATGTGTGAGTGAGGAAATCAAGTGTGATTGTGTAACATGAGATTATCCTGAAGTGTGGGACCTTGCAAGTAGGATAACCCTCCAAATAAAGGCATCTTATTCTACCTATTCTAAGTGCAATATTATTCCCAGGATGCAAAGAAACACCTAACTAATCTTACCCTAATATTTCCAAGGGGACATGGATAGAAGGAATTATGTGTAAGTAAAATATACTCTAAAGGGGTGATGTAGCAAAAGGGGGTATAATTTTAACACTCTCTAAAGGGTCAAAAGGGAAGGAAATGGGGAATATGAAGGGTATTGAGACACCACAACCCAAAAGACACATCTACATTACCGCTCTTTAATTTAACACAATCACTTCAAGCTATGTAATAAACAACTAGAATGCACACCAACATTTAAATGCAATAAGAAGACCAAGAGTTACAATATCCAACAAAAAAACTGAAAAATACCCAAAAATATGATATTTATTTCTCAATAGTTGATATAATTCATTACAATGAGGAGATAAGGAACACAGTCCTTGAAGCCAAGCTTAGAAGTGGAGGTTTTGGCTCATAGTGTAGTTGCAATGAATTACTGAGAGAGAGGAGTTGGTGGAGAATATTAAAAAAAAATTTCAAATTCCCCCTCCATTATAATTTATAGCATTAGAAAGTAGGAGAGAGAAAGATCCTTTAATGTTGCCCAACCACCCATTTCAGAGCAATAAATGCACTTGGGCTTGCTTGTGTAACCTAGAAAATCATCCTTGATTTTATCCCTCTTATCTCAATAATTTACCATTTTTAACAATTTCATGATGTGGGGCCCATATATACCTTTCCAAATCCTATAAATTTATCAAATTTTGATGCTTTTGTGGAAGTTGTGTCCATTTTAGTGTGGGTGATCCTTTAGAGTTATCCAAATAGCTCCCCTCAAACACCAAACTATCTCCCATGAACTCATCATTCGCTTTCTAAATTTTTGCCTTGATTGCCCCACCTAAATCATTAAATGTTTTTTTGTGTTGGGTGGGTCTGGATCTCAAGTTGCATTTGAAAATTCCCCACCACCGAGCCATGTAACATCTCGTTGCATTTGTAAACTCGTGTCCTCTTTGCATTCTCCAACCACCGACTCACCATTTTATTTGTTATGCGGGTTTAACATTTTCATTGCATCATAATTACATTTCCAACCATGTATTATGTTGGTGTGTTTCTCGCACCCGACCCCAATATACATTTTTCTACACCAACCCAAGTCATTATTGTATTACATCCCGCGCATACATTGCAGAACTAGAATCCATGCAACATTTTCATCATACCCATGACCCCATGCTTCATGTCACCGACTTCCCACACACTGAGCATGACCACCTCATGCACTTTCCATAACTTTTGGAGGTGTATCTTGCATTTTATTCACACCATGCTCCTTGCTGACATGTTTGTTGCAGTGTAAACTTGGCCTTGAACCCGATACGCTCCCAAAGGCATATTCTCCGGGCTCGCTCGCGATCTCACCACCGAGCCATTAACCCAACTCACTCACATGCGGCATCGATCCACCTTGCTCTTGGAAAGCATACGTAACATTCCTAAGCCATGAAACAAGCTAGCTCAGCTGAGTTGCTCGGTGAGCTAAATCTAGCTCGATTCCTTCTTGCCCCCCGATGCAATTTTTTTGCATTCTTTAACAATTTTATTGATTTTCTTGGATTTTTTGGATCAAGGAGGGTCATGTGTATACATAGTAGAGTGTCAGTAAATAATGTTTTCCTATTTTGGTCAAAATTTGGGTGAAATTTCATGATGGTGGACCCCAGGGGTCGTCTTTGCATTGATTGAGCTCATGGGTCAAGTCAAAACCCAAAAGAGGAAAAATTAACCTAAATGGTTCCGATCCTTCCTAAATTCATTGTGGATGCTTCTAAACCATGAATTTCACTGTAATTATATGGTTCACCATAGGGTCATGTTCTCCCTTGTTGTCCATTTTCCCAGGGGAAAATGGATAACATGCGAGCTTATAAAACTAGGAACTCAAGAGAAACCAATGTATGCAGCTCTAGAAGGTATGTCTATGCCTTCTTCATCTTCCAAAGCCCTTGCAGTCATCCCTGTAACTCCAGTTTTACAATCACTTGATGAACATGAGTCTCCCATAAGGGAATGGATAGATAATGTTATCCCAAAGAATAAAAAGGTGGAGATATAGTTGAATGATGATGATTTACAAATATTGGATCTCCTCAATATATTAAGACCACCCAAAAGGAAAAAATTATTTCTAGGATAACCCTAAATAAGAAAGGAGAATGATTCATATATGTTGCAACTCCCAAAGATGATGTGCCCCGAGGAGAAGCATCCCTATCTGATTTTCAAGTCTCCAGGATATCATTAGGTAAGCCTTCTACTAAGGAAATGAAACATGAATTTTTTTGTGGCAGTAGGAGTGTTCTAAAGGATTGATGAAATCAAAGAAACCAAGAAATATTTAAAGGAAAAGAATGAAACATTTTTCAACTTGGTTATAAAATTGACTATAACTCATAAAGAAGGGACATTTGAAATCCCTGAGATCACTAATGATGATATCAGGTGAGTGAGTGACTTGGGAGAAAGAGGAGATGCCACCATCTAATGGGAAAATAATTTGGTCACTAGAGGTGAAGAAATAATCAAGGAATCTATGAGACATTATTCCCATATTTTTGAAAAGGTTGAAGCAACCAGGGAATTAAACGATAAATGTGAAGGTCAACAATTAATGTGGACTAATATGCTGCAAAAAATGGAAGCTATCAAAGACTTAAGTAATGACTTGGTTGTTAAGGAAGGGATTATATCTCTCAAGTATCTAAGAAATCAACTAGAATATTACGAAGCTACAAAAGTGAGAGTGGAAATTTTGACAAAATATATTGAAGTCCTTGATGAGTTAAGAGAAAAAACAATAGAGTGTATCAATGACCTTCATTCCCTTACTAACAAATTAATTGGGAAAGATAGTGGAGAAAATATCAGAATTGAGATTATGGAGAATTTAATCACACTTTTCAGGAATCATGCTTTAGGTAAACTTGGGGAGCCAAGGATTTTCAATATATATACCATGCAGAAATTGGCACAAATTGATAAATTGTCAAGGAGGATAAAGAAAGAAAGATTTATCTTTGTAGAACTTAATGACACAAGTATGAAGCATGAAATCATTTTCCACTATCACTTAGGGCCTAATGAGAAAATTTTCACACAAATTATTGAAATTTTTTATGCTTACAACAATAGGGTAGGGGATAGCTTAGTGAATTAGCCCAAGAGAATGGACCCTAAAAAGTAAAGAATAAAGAAGACAGAGATAAAAAAAATTAACCTTTAAAATACATTCGGATCAAATATTTCTTCAAACAGAATGTAATTTTCTAAAATACAAAAAAATTAGAAATAAAAGAATATCCTTTTCATTTATCCCATGTATCATCATGTGGTTCCTCCTTCACCAAATTTATAAAAAAAAAGAAGGAATCTTTTTAGTTAAAAGATACTTCCTTTAAGAAGATCTGAACTACAAAAAGACGAGTTCAAAGGATCCTTTGGGATGTTTTTTGGGGGAAAATTAAATCAAGTAGTTGTATAATTATGAGGGTTTTGTCCTCATACTAGGGGGGTTTTTTCTTAAGATTTTTGTAAAAAGAAAGAATTGAGATATTTTGTTGTGATACTACTTAATTGTTTGGAAGAAATACATTTTAAGTTTTTACTCTTTCAAATTCTAATGTTAAGATGATTACAATGTATAGTTATTAACAGGCATTGGGATCATCTGCTTTCATGTTCCCTTATCAAGGATTTGGTCTATTTAAATGAATTGTCGATTATGAGCTTTGTTTACCTTGCTCGGATTTTGTATATCGAGAATTTTGTTGATCAATTACATTTTCTGTTGTAATTCTATATTTCTTGCTTCTATGAATTACACTGGATATGTCCTTAGTGATTAAGGTTTGGTTATTTGTTCAATATTATGGTGTGAGCATTTACTTTGCAATGTTGAATGAAGTTATAAAATGCTCACTGAAATCATTTTGTTGATGGATTTTCTTAATCTTTTGAGTGAATCTTAAGTGTATGAGACCATAAGTAAGAAAAAAATTGATTGACTTATTATTTCAAGCCTTTGTGATAAGTACTTTAAGGATTGTGTGGAACATTTGTGTTAATTTAGTATCAATGAATGAAAATTTTCCTTCTAGTAGAAACAAAAACTAATTGGTGAAATGTTTGTTATTATCGAGAATATTATATATGTCTAAGTGAATATTGTAAATAGTGTCATTAAAATATCCATCACTTACTATCCCGCATATTTATAAATATAAACATACTTCTAGTCTCATCATGTAATACAAGCCATTCATCATTCATTCTATTGTCTTAATTACAAATATCAATCAAAGGAACCTTTGATTTCAATTTCTTTTATCGGAAAAACAACAACAATGCAACTATCTTCCTATAGTAACCCATGTCTAGTGAAATAAGCATATACCTATATTTGTGTGACAACTTGTGAAAGTAAAGTATTGTGTCCTGGGGGCCATGCTTATCCCAGTTTGATCTATTTTTCTAAATAAGTCGATAAATAAAAGATTTATCTCTCCCACTCGTGTTTCAGTTATCCCTTGGGTCTTCTCACCCCGATCGGAGGTAGGACCAAAAGTAGTGAGGTTGGCCATTCCTTTCGTACGTGTCACCCGATCCATCCGAATCCTGGTCTAAATATTTTTTCATATATTTCCCTACAATTACAAATGACGTAAATTTCCAAGTTTGACATTCTTAAAATACCCCAAATTACTAGCTAATGTTTCTTGACCATAAGGAGGTGTACAATCGGGTACCAACATGCTTCTAGCGCCATTACTAGGGAATATTTCCTAGAATTAAGAAAAATACATGTCTCTAGTAATATTTTTAGTGCATTTGATATAAATTCATGTTTAGAACCCATTCCTTTGTTGATATTTTCTAAAATAGAGCCCGATCTAAATTAATTGGCTCAATATTTGCCTAGTATAAGAAAGATTTCCATTAAATTTGACTTCACTAGGATAAGCATAACAAATGACACCAATATTTGTAAAGATTTGTTCACCTGTTTGTAAAGTTATCATCTAATAGGTTGTTTAAGTTGATCAACACATCTAAGGTGTAAATATTTAGTCACAAATCTGATATTTTATGAGAAAACCTAGCATATATCGGTCAAAAAAACCCTAATTCTTGTTGATTAACTTATCAATTTTGTAAAGTTGGAAGGAAGGAGATATTTCTTTAAATCAGATCCTACCAGAAAGTTGTTTCCAAAGTTAGGAAATAAAAATCCAGGGAGAAAATAAATATGGAAAGCATTGGGTGATCAAAGGCCGAGAAGAAAAAAATTGTACACTTCTTGAATCGATCAACCTTTAGTGGAAGATTATTCTAGAAGTTCGAGATAGTTCTAGATCTAAAAGTCACTTTACTAATCTATACACTCTAGTTCCGATGTTCCTTCATTTATAAGTCATCGGGGTATTCCTCATTTCCCTCCTTTATTTATTAGAAATGATAGAGTATTTTGTGAAATTGAGTCATTAAAGGACCAATAATTTGAAGATCACACCCCATTTCCTCAAAGACCCCCATTTCCCCTCCGTTTTAACCCTTATGTTGAAACACCTCCACTAAATAATATGACATGACCCCCACCTAGAGCTCCTTTTGTGGTAAATACTTACAAACCTATAAATTTTCATGGGATGGTTGGTACCCAAATGAGATTCCAAATGAAGTTAGGAATAGACTAGCCAAATTTTAAGGAAATAATGTAGTAATTGGAGAGCAACATCTTAAGTTTTTCCAAAATTTCATGGAATATTATGAAATAGAACATGAAGATGCATATTTAAAATTATTTGTACACACTTTAGATGAATATGTTAGGGAAGGGTATAAGTCACTTCCTAAGAATTCAATTGATTCTTGGGTCGAAATGAAGAATGATTTCAAGTTACAATATGGTGATAAGATTGATCCTAGGTTCCTTCTGACTAAATTTGAGAATATAAAGAAAATCCTAATGAACCTGTTCAAGATTTTAATACAAAGTATAATAAGCCTTTGACAAGATTTCCCATAAATATAAGACCTAGTGATGATTCTTGTTTAATCAAATACTCAGATGCTTTTGAAAAGAAGACAACTTACTATCCAAGGGATAAGAATCCTTGAAATATGAGGTAGAATTTTACCACAGTAGTTCAAATTAGAACTAATATCAAAGCCACTGGGAAACATCCAAAGAGGTAGGTTGTTAAGTTAATTAACCTAGAGAAACTTTAGACAAAAAAAATTTAGCGAGATCCGGAGGAAGTGGTTAAAAATTTAGCGGGGGTAGTAAAAGAAATTTCATACAAACTTTCTAAGGATGAGAAATGAATAGGATCAAATCCTCAAGCTTAACATCAACATCAAGGAATGAATATATTTAGAAATCATCTCTGGGGTAATCACGAACATATGACAGAGGAAAAGGACCTATGAGGTCAGGGAACAAGCAACCAAACCCTAGAGAAAATAAGATAGTGCATGATCCACTGATTGCTAGAGTATCTTTGGTGGAAGAAGATCATATCATTGAATGGTGTGATAAATGTTTTTTTCCACACTCTCCTTGTGATCCCACTATGGATGATGATGATGCCACTAATGAAGCTACTTTTGGTGATGTTTGTATGCTGGAATGTTCTGATATCTCACCACAAGGAGCTACTTCTAATTGAATTGTTGGGTGCTAGGACTGTTGAGTCTTTTTGAACCTGTGTAAACCGGGTATCTTCTTTTTATTCTACAATCAGTATTGATGTTGATATGGTCCAGTCATTTGAATTTCCTAATCATGAATTTGAGTATTTAAGAGCACCGATGATTAAAAGGTATGATGGTGGTGTTCCCTTCAATGAAGATATACAACTACTGATGAATGCTTCTTGCTCAAGAAAAGGACTACAACCTTTGTAGAAGAATGGTCAAAGGATATGACCCACCTTCTAATCCCAAGATACATATATTGACTAATATCCTCAAGAATATTCCCATGAAATATGTGCAAAATAAGGGCCCTCCCATTACTTGCCAAACCAAGTATTTCTAATGATGCTCAAATAGTAAAAGATTGTATCCCTTCAGAAAATGCAATCACATTTTCTCCCAATACAAACATTCCTAAGAATGCCACATGTGATATGGCTCAAATATTGAGGCAAATCAAGATAACTATACCAATTATTGAATTTCTCACTCCTTCACGAGCACGAAAGAGGGCGTTTGATTACCTAGGGTTCAAAGAAGAGGTAGTTGTCATTAATAAGGAAGTGAATAATGTGGATACCCCTCCCATAATAGCTAAGATATAAGGACATAAGGACTAAGAAATAATGGGTAAATCCCTTCAAATATATTTAGGCACTTCTTTAGTTGAGTCACAATTAGATGTGGAGCCATTTTTACCACCCTTATTGTGAATGACCAGATTGTTCATAACTACACATTTGACTTAGGGGCCGCATGTAATATAATGCCCTTGGAGGTCATGAATGAGTTGGATATAAAGATAAAACTAAATTTGGAACCTAATTTACCATGGATTCAATGGAAGTACCTGTTATTAGGTATGTGAAAGGATTAGTTGTTCAACTTGCTACTTATCCTGACAAGTATCTCACCATGAATGTGGTCATTGTTGATTTCCCTGCTAAATGGGGTATGTTGTTATCTAGAAAATGGGCTGCAAGTGTGGGAGGTAGTGTCCAAATGGACATGTATTATGCCACTATACCTATGGAAGGAAAGTTGGTGAAATTTCATGGAGAGAAGAAGGAGCTCCATATCATTGAGGATCCCATGAATGCCTCTTATGAGGTATTATTTTTCGATATGTATTTGGAAAACTTCATAGGTTATGATGAATTTTAGGATAAATGCATAAAAATTGGTACTCATTTACAAGATTTTGGTATTCATTGGACAATTATATTTGATGGAGCATGCTCTACTATAGGGAGTGGATCTGGAATAGTCTTCACATCTCCATAACAAGAATCTTTCAATTTTTCATTGAAATTAAGTTTTAAATGCACTGACATCATTACAAAATACAAGGAATTTCTCCTTGGTTTAATAATTGCATGGAAACATGGAATTAAGGACATTATTGTTAAAGAAGACACTTTGAGTTAGTTGTGAAATAAGTCGAAAGAAATATGCATTTAAAAATTAGAGAATGAAACTTTATAATCATGTTGTATGGGACCTCATTGAAATGTTTGACTCATTTAATATCATGTATCATGAAGGGGCCCAAAATGTAGAAATTGATAAACGCTATCATTGTATCAAATTTTTCAAATTGTAGGATGTCTCCATATTGTAATTATGATATAAAAGTGTTGGCTAAATTGTATGTGCTTGACAACATTAAGCATTAGCAAGTATTTGAGGATGATGCTCGAGATACATAGATTTATGATAAGGAAAAAGAATTCTCTAATCAACATATTGATTTTGAGCCAATGGAGTACTCTATGACAAGAAAGAGACCCTCTTTGGGAAAAAGGTAATTGAACTATAAACGAACACTATCCCTAGAGGGATAGTTAGCTTGTAATCAAATTTTAATAATGCTAACCAAATAATCAATAGAACCATTTTTGTTTCTAGGGAAGTAGAGGATTGTAATCTGGGACTCAAGAAAACCCTAGGAAGGTATGGCTGGGGTGAAATCTAAACAAAGAAGAAAATCAAGCTTATACCAAGCTACTAAGAAAATATCAAGATTGCTTAGCTTGGTCTTATTCTGAACTAAAAGCTTATAGAGAGGATTTATTTCAACATGAAATACCTCTAGAACCTCATTCCAAACCTTTTAGGAAAAAGAAGAGGCCTATAAATCCTCTTCTCTTAGTCAAAATGCAAGAATAATTAGTGAAGCTAAGGGATGGTGGAATCATACAACCTACCGGAGATATTCATATTGGGTGCCCAAACTTGTACCATTTATAAAGAATACTTGGGATATAAGGATTTGTGTAGATTTCAGGAATCTCAACAAGAAATCAATTAAATATAATTACCCATTACCAAATATGGACAACATACTGCAATTTGTCATAGGGTCAAAATTATTGTCAACATTAGATGGTTTCTTAGGACATAATCAAGTGGTTGTAAAGAAGTTTGAACAATTTATAACTACCTTCACCACTCCCTAGGAAAATATGTTTATGTCAGGACGCTCTTTAGACTTATGAATGCAAGAAAAACATTTTAAAAATCCATGGATGTGGATTTATCAAGCCTTATCAATGACTTCATAGCTATCTATCAGTTTGATATAATAGTTTTTTCAAAGAAAAGAGGTGACCATTTGGGACATCTAGAAAAAATGTTTCTCAGATGTAGGGAATATGGGATTTCATTGAATCCCAAGAAATTCCATTTTGGATTACAAAAGAAAAACTATTGGGGAACATTGTATCAAAATAAGGGGTCATGATAGATCCTAAGAGAGTGGAGGAAATTGGTAAGGTTCCTATACCCAAAACCAAAAAAGGTATTTAATCTTTCTTTGGAAAAGTAAAATTTATTAGGAGGTTCATCTCAAAATTTTCTGAGATTACTATTCCTATAACAAATATGTTAAAGAAAGACCAGGTTATCAAGTGGGAAGAAGGAGATATCCAAGCCTTTAATGGAATAAAGGAAGCACTAAAAAATTCCCTATCCTAAAGCAAGTCCTGATTACAAGAAAGCATTTCAAATGTTTTCTTTTTCCTTAGAGAATATAATTGCATCAATACTATTACAAAAGGATGAAGAAGGAAATGAGAGGCCTATTACTTTCTTTAGTAAAGCTCTGCAAGGTGTTGAGTTGAAATACACTATCATGGAAAAACAAGCCTTTGCATTAGTAAAATCTACCAAAAAAATATTTAATAGTAAATAATTCAATTGGATCGAACACAATGTTTTTCAAATTGTTTTGTTTAGAACAAAATACAAGACGTTTCAACTCTTTTTTCAAGTATTCGATCTGAATGGACGATGCAGAAATATTCAAATTACCATTGATATTTCTGGAAGCTCGAATAATAAAGTGATTGAACCATTCTTCCTGATATATTCTCCAACTTGATGAATGCTGGTTAATTGCATCTTGTGTTACATATTAAGTTCTAAGGTTGTAGTTTATGTCCCTCATACAATGGTTAAAGACATCTTATCATAAATGGAAGTATCTAGTAAAAGATTTCATTGGGTGAATAAGTTGCAAGAGTATGATATGGAAATATAGACCACTAAATTGGTTAGAGGTTTGGTATTGACAAAGCTAATGGTTGAAAGTAAGTTACACGTGATGGAGATAAATGTCATTGACAAAGGAAGTTTGGATCCCCAGGAAAAGATGAACAATTTAATATGGTACAAGGACATAGTATATTATCTAAAGAACTTGGATTATCCTGGGCATTTTAACAAGAACCAAAGAAGGAAACTTAAAATAGCCTTCCAAAAATCTATCATGACTAAAAATGGGTTAGTTTGAAAAAATCCAGAGGAGTGCTACTTAGATGCATCACTGAGGAAGAAGCCCCCAAAATAATTATATAATTTCATGGGGAGTATGTGGAGGCCATTTTTCTGGAAGAGTTACTGCTCACAAAATTTTGAGGGTAGGATATTGGTGGCCTTCATTATTTAGAGATGTTGTAGTATTGGTTAGAAAGTGTGAAAGTTTCCAATATTTTTCTAGGAGGTTGAAAGCCTCGGGTGCCTTTCCCTTGCAACTTGTGTCAATTGAAGCCCCTTTCAAACAATGGGGAATGGATTTTATTGGGGAGATATCAGATTCCTCAAGTGTTGGAAACAGATGGATATTGGTTGCTATAGAATACTTCACTAAATGGGTTGAGGCCATTCCCACAAAGAAAGAAACTCACCAGGTAGTCATGGAATTTATTTTGAATACTATAAATTACATTTTTGGGTTCTGCTAAAATAGTTATTGATAATGCTATGAGCTTCAGGACAAACCATTAGCAATTATGTGTAAAGAACATGGTATCAATTTGTCCTATGCATAAAATTACAACTTTCAAGGAAATGGCCAAGATTATTCAAGTAACAAAAATATGTCAAGATACCAAGAAGGACATTAGAAACTAACAAGAAAAAATGGGTGAACAACACAAATTTTCCTTGTGGTCTATAATGCCCACTTAAAACTACCACTTGAGACCAAGAAAAAAACTAGGATTAGCTAGGAAAATTATGGAATAGTTTTTTTTTTTATTAAGAGTGTTTGCAAAGAGGGTTACAAGATCATAGTTAGCACAAACTAGATTTAGATTAACAATCAAGAATGACTTACAAAAATTCCTCTAGCAACCATTAACGATAAGCACAAGGTCAAAACAAGAGGTTAAATTCATCACTTAGGTTAGGAGGGTAAATTCTCACTCAACCCTACTCTAATAGGATTATAGGGTTCAAATTGATTTTTCACATACTTAGAGTCATCAAAAATTTCCTAAATCATGCTCATTGGATAGGAAATTTTCTCACCTTTCCAACCATATAAAGAAGTCCTCCTAACTCCTTATAAATATCAAGTTATGGGCCGACGGAGTTTTGGGGAGAAATTTTCCCAAGGGAGAGTTTGCAGGCCTAGGGAGAAATTTTTTCCCTTGAGTGGGTTAGTGGGGTAGGGAGGAATATTGGGAATTTTCCTTTCTTGAGCGCAAAAGCTTGATTTCTCTCTACGCGCCGGCGAGTCCAGAAAGACACATGTCGCTTCTTGATTTGTGCAGAAAAGTAGAGTGACAGAGAGTTAGAAATTAGAACTTTTTAGGATAAAAGGTCAAGGAAAAAATTCGTCATGTGCCTCCTCCAAGGAGAAAACCCATGCCATGTGTCAAACTCCTATTGGTCACGGGGTTGTGGACCGACAGAGAAAAAGGAAAATTGAGATTTTAGAAGTTAAAATCTCAATGGTGAAAGAAACTCCACGCTCCCGCCGAGGTCCAAATTGCCACATGTCAGCACGTGATTGGACGCGAGTTGACGGAATGGTGGAGAGGTTTAAGATTTTGAGCCAAAAGGGTTTAAAAGTCAAAAAGACTTGTGTGGGCCCATGCTGTTAGGACACATGTCAGTACCTTATTGGCTACAAGGATGTAGGGCCACGGAGGAAAAAGTGAATTTTTGCCAAAGGGTCAAAGTGTTAAGTTTTCAAATCTATTCCACGTGCCCTTGAGCCACGTGTCGCACATGATTGGTTGTGGGGCCATGGGGAAAAATGGGAAAATTTTCCCAAGGTAAAATTTTCAAAAGGTTAAGTTTTTTTTTTTTTCAAAATGAGTCCACCCTCCGAAGTGCCATGTGGAAATATTTGATCAGTTGAGGGTTTCGGGGCTGCGGATTTTTTTGGGGAAAATTTTCCAAAGTTTAAATTTTGATTTTTAAACAATTAGATTAATTTTTGATGGCCATTTTGAAGTAAAACTTCAAATGACCATAACTTTTGATAGAAAAGTTAGTTTTGGGAAAACAAGGACTTTCTAGAAAGATCTCGAGTCCCCTTTACACGAGATTATCAATTTTGGATTTTTATGAAGTTTTAAGGGTCAATTTTAAGAAATAAATCTATAGGGTTTTAAATTAAAACTGACAAGTTTCCAACTTGTGAGGTTTTGATCAATTTTTGATTTTCTTCTTCTCAATATGTAAATTGAGCATGGAGGATTGATCTTGGGTAAGTTTAAGGAAATTTTCAAGGTTCAATTTGTTAGTTGAGTGTAATTTTATAATTTTACAACTTTTGTGACAGAAAATGATTATGCAAGTTTGGAATTTGATTTCACGAATTTCTAAAATGTCTTCCATAGGTGTAGAGTTCTAATTAAATTCATTTGGGTATACTAAGGCTAAATTTCAAGGTTTATTTTCTTATTACAATTTGTAATTTCGAGCTGTGCATTTATTAGATAAAATTGATTGCCAGATTTAGAACAAGACAAAGATCTTTCACTTAACAATCTCATTAATCAATTTACAACTTCCAACTATGGAAAAGCATTCCAAATTTTGTCTAAACAATTAATTGATCTATATTATCATTCAAGAGAATTAAGACAACATTTGATGTCTAAAATTTTAATCAAATACAAAGAACAAAATGTTGTCCTTTCCTCTCATACACATTTTCTTTTCACACAGAGATATCATTTCAAAATAGCAACTCCAATTCAAAACAACAATACAAATTTGAGAAAGGAATGTATTTATTTTATTGATTTCAACAACAACATTACTACTTCGTTCTTTCTTGGAGCTTCAAATTACAAAATACAATACATGTCTCATTATTTCACATTATTATCAAAACAAAGTATGAAATAATAACTCTTTGCATTTCATAAATGAGTCTCTATATTTTCCTTTGCATTACAAGGTGTCTTCTCATTACAAACAATAATACAATCATCCTCTTCAAAGTGGGAAGGTTACAATAATTTTTCTCAAAGGAAGGGACTATCAAACTATATTTTCTTTTGCTCCAAAACAGTAGCATGCTGATTTCTTCATCTTTTTATCTTGATCAAAACAAGGAAGGGGGAAAGGAAATGCTCTCCACTCAACCAAGACATCCAATGGGAAAGGAGAATCCATTCTTTCCCCATTGGCCCCTGAGCCTTAACCATATAGGAATAAAGTATGAACATCAACACATGGAAAAAAATCTTCTATAACAACAAGAACACTCTTTATACAAGCATAATAAAACAAATTACACAATCCAAACAAAGACAATAGCTCACAACTGCAATAAGAATCATACACACAACACATGGGCTTGATCAATTAAGCCATCAAGAGAAAGAACTATGGGGAGATAATTATGCCTCCTATTTGGAAATTGGGCATCCACCTAAATCATACCACCAATAACCATGTCAAATCCCATAAACCTTATATCTCCAAACCCCTCCTTATTCCCCCAAAGTTTCTCCCTTATGCCCCCAAGAGTAAGAAATGCAAGTAGTTTCTTTTCCTAGGTGGATCCCACTCCAAAACTCCCTCCGAATAGAACAAGTGCCATTGGTAATCCCTTATGCCCCCCAATATGAAACCCCCATAGCCTTCTCCTACACCTTGACCTAAGCATTATACCCAACCAGTCAATAGTACACAACACATTCACCATTTTTCTCATGCGCAGGAAAGAGAAAACAACATTTAAAAAATGGGCAAGATCCTACCTCTCCATAATGGAGTTTGTTTCTAAAAAAACAAGCTCCTTCAATGCTACAAAAAATACAGTCCAAACCAACCATCTCTTCAATGACCAAAAAGTAGTCCAAGAACAACAACACCAAGCATGCAAATGAATTTTCAAACTCTCTCCACAAGCAAGATTCTCACAACAATAAAATTTTACCCAAAGAAGAAAGAGCAAAGTTTCAACAACCATAACCAAGAGAAGAATTTAAATATTTAAAGGAGAGGATGATGTGGATGTCAAGTGGGATTCCACATCATTCTTCCTCAACCCCAAAAAGATAAATTCAACATCACAACTAAACACAATTAATGGAGATGACAATCAACTTACACACTCAAAATTAACCCATACTTTAATAAGGTCTGAATTAAAATCTTGTAAGGAAAGTGCAATAAAAACTTACACATAATCATTTCAAAATACAATTAAAAAGGCTAATTTTGACCCCCAAACCATATGTATGGTTGGTGGATGATTTTAAGAGGTGTGGGACAAGTTTAACTTGTCGCACAAGCCTAAACTTGCATTCCTCAATAAAAAATTTGAATTCGTTTGAGGATGAAGTGTCCTACACTCTAAAATATGACTTACACAATCTTTTACATCACTTACATCTTCTTACACATTCTTATAACATGCATTAATATCTATGACTTCATTTATTACATTATTTTGACATAATGATTTATTTATTTAACACATGGTTATATATAACATAAACCCAAATCAATTAACAACTAATGAAAGGGGTAACACATCACAAATAAAATACATGCAAACATTACAAAAAAAGAAACACATTAAAGTAATACATGAAATCCCTTGGTCACATTTTAAAGGTGATTCCCCCATGGGAATCCCTAACAAACACAACATACAAACAATTACAGTTGCCATGGTGACCTCGTTGAATTCATCCAGAATTCTAATATGGTTAGTCTCCAGTCCCCGACATTGTTGTGATATTTTAACCTACAAAATAACAATACCTCCTTTGGCCTCGTGGCCATATCAGAACATCCAAAATGATATAAACAACATATAAAGATCAAATCCAAATCACAACAACATCAAGAATTCAACATCATCATTTAAATTCAATTTGCAACTATATCATCATCCAATGAATCTCTATACTAGAGCTACTCTTAATATCAAATGTCACATGTCTAAAATCAACATCAATACTATATCCATGTCAACAGTATATCATCATCCATATATAATAATGTCTCTAATAATCATCATGCATGCTAACTGAATCAAGGTCCATAATAATCCATGATCTAACATCTACACATCATACTAAATCAAAACATAATAATGTCTAAAATGAGATCAACAGTATCAAGATTAGTATCTAAAAAGTGTCAAAGGGAAGTGGGCACTACATGGTCGAGATAGAGTTACAAATAAGAGAGCCACTAGAGAAAGCCCATTTGAGTTAGTTTATGGAGTCCAATATCTTTTTCGTATACACATGCACTTATCATATTACCAGTTCATGCAACAACATGGGGAGGAAGGAGAATTAAGTCAATACGAGGAAATAATAAATCATATCTTCGAGTTAGACAAGGAAAGGATAGAATCCCACAAAAAAACTTGAAGTTTAGGGAGAGGCTCAAAAAGATATTTGATACAAAACTAACTCAAAGGGCATTCAATGTCAGATATTTGGTCCTATTATGGGATAAAAACATAAAGACAAGGGTAAACATGGGAATTTTGATGCTTTATGGATGGGACCATATTCCATCGATATCGGATTAGAGAGCATAATTTCTTTCTAAAAGATATGGAAGGAAATTTATTGGAGTTTCCCGTCAACTAGGCATCTCAAACACTTTTTGGGTTGAAATAAATGCTCAGGTATGACATTGTACAGTGTATAGTTTTTTTTCCTTTTTGTGCTTTGGTCTACAACAACCAGGGTTTTTGGTATTTTGGAATTTTTTGTGTGTATCTACTCAGGGAGGTCATGTGTGTGTTTTTAGTATGATTCTCATTACCCAATATATTTGGAACTTGGTATATTTTTGTATTGTCATGTTGGTTATTGTGACACCCATAGGGGGTGCCCATCCCTGATTCGAATCCATTGTTGGGACCCATATGGGCACTTTTCTATAGTCTGTGTCATTGATCCTAATCCGTACTTAATTTTATCCTTTTTCTCATCTAGGATTTATTTGTATTTTGAATAAGAAGTCTTTGAGGAGCATTTATTATTGTCTAATCCATCTTAGGCAAGGTCGGGAGTATTATTTTCCCCAATAAGGATATAAGGCACAAAAATTGTTTACCCCAAAATAACTTTGAAGGTTGGTTTTGCTAATGGATATGATAGAATTTTCATGTCCAAAGGACGCATTTTTATCCCAAAGTTTGTAATAAAGAGTTCCCGAAGGGCTGGATTACCATGGATAAATGAGTACATAACATGGATAAGAGTACTAGATGATCCTCATGCTTGAGATCTTTACGAGGAAATATGTGAAAATAAAAGGTCGGGAGAAGCCGTAAAAGGGAACAAAATCTTATGATTATTTGAGATATGCAATTGGTAAAAACAAACCCGAGACCCAACGACTTAGGTACATGGAAAAATCATATGTCATACATGGGAATAGAGAAATAAATGCATTTCACATGATACAAATATGGTGTGCACATCATTTTACAAAATGCTTCCAAATCCCATTAAAAGGTAAAAAGGGGATCATTAATGCACTATCCATATGGGAGTAAGGCCCATTAATGTGAATTACTTGTGTAATGTAGATATATGGATGATAGGACATGAAAAAGATTACAATGGTTGAAAAGAAGAAAAAAGATGAGAATTATGAAAATTCCCCATGAACGCAATCTTTAACATTAATGCATGAATCCATGAGTAGTTAATGTTGTAACTTGTTATAAATTATTCTAATGGTACTCAAAAGGTTTGATGTTCTAAATGATTTTCAAGTGGTATTGAAGGAGAGTTAAAGAAAGAACTAACCCCAATGATCAAAAATTAGTTGTAGTACTTTTCAGTTAGGTTCCAAGATATGACCAAAATTTTGTTAAAAGGTGAGTTCATCAGTTCCCATATCTTTTGTGATCTTTTGAGAATAATTTTTAAAAGCTCTACATTTTTGTGAAAAGAGGTTTGATAAAAATGTGTTGGAATCATGAAATTACAACTATTTCCCATGAAAACAAGTTCGATTGTTAGTTTCCCTAGACAAAATTACAGATTCTAAAATTGCATTTGTCGACCTAGAAGATTTTAGGTAGAGGTTATATTCCCCTAAAAGAAGTGATAATATGACCCAAATATCCAACAATTTTATCGACCTCATTTTTTCTTTCCCTCATGCTATGCCATGCCCGGAGCTTGTATGGGTGTGTGCTTAGCACTATAATCCTATAACTAGAGAAGTTCAAGATGGGAAGGAGGATTTGGTTTTATCTTTCCAAGAGAAGGCATTTGAAATTTTTTTAGGTTTTCCTCCCACAAGGGAATAGGGAGCTATTACCAAGGATTTGACACAGAATACTTTGGGACTCACATTCAAAGAAGTGGACGAAGTTCATGAATGTCCATTGGCTAATCAATCCATGAAATTCTGCCCCCAGAATGACAAAGAAGTTGAATAGAACTAAATTTATTGAGGAAGTTGGAGATGTGATTGTATTGTTGAACCGAGTAATGGGTATTGAATCTAATGCCTTTTTCTAGGAATGGATGTTTCAGTTCATTTAGGTAATACTTACAAACAAAAACCTCTCCCTTGGGATGAGATAATAAGTAACCGTATTCATGAACAAATGATGGGAGTTTCCTAGATTGCTAGAGGAGAAAAAAATGACATGGCAAAATTTTTGATGTCTTCTTGATTGGTTTATAATATTGATTTTCATAGGTATTTTACATAATTAGTGATGGATGGTGAGCTTATCGATCTAAGGTGCATGACATCTTCTTTCATTTAAAGTTGGCAATCTATGAAATACATTACATAAATATTGCTAATCACTTCTTTATACCCATAATTTTTTTATACCACCTTGATTTGGAGACTGAGAGATTTTACCCTAATGCTAAGAGATATATTACTCAATATGGGTGCTATTTTATCTAATATAGGACCTTTTTATATATCAAGGTTAACAATTTTGATGGGAAACCCTACTTTCCCGGGTATATAAATGATAAATAGGCATTGATGAAATTGGAAAGAAAATTGTTATCAGTACACTAGTTCATTTCCTGAAAGCATCTAACATATCCTATCAAGCTCCCTATGATCATTGGGAATTACACTTTCCCAAACATCCGAGAAGGAAAAAAATCAAGGAAAAATGAACAAATGTATGAAGGATAGATTTGAGGAGAGAAAACATTACGATATAAAGCATATTTTACACAATGTTTCACCCACTCAGATAGAACATAAACATCATTACAAGTATTTCTGGATGAATTGTGAAGATGAAAGGGAAGTTAGACGAAGAAAACATTCAAGAATGGAATTTTCATAAATGATTGATTTTATGGTTATTCAAGCTTCTAAAGGGTTAGAAGATGTTGGTAACGTGATTAGTGAAGATTACATCTGAGATGATATTACTTTTCCACCTTTTCCACCAACTAATTGGGACATTGATGAGGGAAATAATAATAAGGAAAAGACTGAAAATATCATCTGAATTTCCTTAAGGTGGTTATTTTCAAAAGGAGTGGATGTAAGTTACCAACATACCCTAGTATTAAGGGAATACAGATTAGAAAGCTTATTGATGATGTTCTTCCCCCATATCGAAAGGTTTATGCCACTAGGGATGTTTCATGGAGATAGAGGCTTAAGATTCCTTCTAAAAGGTTAGAATCTATGGCAATAATAAGTGATGAAAGTACCTAGGTTAGAAGAAATGGAACTCCCCATCCTAAAAAAATGAGAAGAACTGAAGAAATTCTTCAAGAAGGTATGGTCGAGGGACCTATTGTTCATGATACCCCCTTAAAAGTTATTCCAGTGCCTATTTCAGATCCAAAGGAAAGGAGAAAATGATGGAATCCACTCCTAAGAAGCCTAAGGAAGAAAATTTGTCTGAAACACCTCATGAATTTCAAACACCAAATACTGGTCTGCAAGAATCAGAGGAGGAGGAACAAGTCCATATTCAGAAGAGGAAGCAAACTAAGGTGTATGAATGGGTTGATTTAGAAGAGGTAAAGAACACTAGACAAACAATAGATCTTGATGTACCCATCTTTTTATCAGCTATCACCTAGTCTCCTATAACTATGATAATTGAGAAACATGTACCTATGATGACAACCCTTGCCATTCAAATAGCTCCAGTTGCTTCCCCATTAAGGAACAACCCATTATGAATACTACTATGCTTGATTTCTTAAATCTTCCACAAAAACATATTGAGATTACCTTAGATTAAATTCCAAGTAGTGGGGTGGAAGAAGAGGAGCATATTATTGAACATGAAGTACAACCTCACACCGAGGAGATTCTAGTACAAACAACATAGGGAGAAACTTTAGGTGTCACAGTTGTAGCAACACCTCAAGACACTAAAGTGATTGTAGAAGTTCTTAAAGCTCACATCCCTACAACTGAAGTCATTCCTCGAAACTTTGTAAGATGGTCCCTACTCCTAGTAAAAAAATGGGTGAGGACTCGGTACAAAAAAAAGGGAAGTTAGTGACCAAAAACCTCGACACTTGAGGAAGTAAGAGACCAATCTAGATCTATGGATGAAATTAAGGATCAGGGTGGGCTTACAAAACTAGAAACTCAAAAAGAACTAATGTATGTAGCTCTAGAAGGTATGTCTATGCCTTCTTCATATTCCAAAGAGCTTGCAGTCATCCATGTAACTCTATTTTTACAATCACTTAATGAACATGAGTCTCCCATGAGGGAATGGATATATATTTCTATCCCAAAGAATAAAAAGGTGAAGATAGAGTTGATGATGATGATTTACAAATCCTAGCTCTCCTCAATCTAGCAATCCCACCCAAAAAGGAAAAAGTTATTTCTAGGACAACCTTGAATAAGAAAGGAGAATGATTTGTAGATGTTGAACATCCCAAAGTTGATGTGCCCAAAGAAGAAGCATCCTTGTCTGATTTTCAAGTCTCCAAAATATCATCAAGTAAGCCTTCTACTAAGGAAATGAAACATGAAATTTTTGTGGTAGTAGAAGTGTTCCAAAGCATTGATGAGTTTAATTAAAATAAGAAATATTTAAAGCACAAGAATGAAGCATAATCCAAATTTGTTACAAAATTGACCAAAAATTCACAAATATGGTTAGGTTGAAATGCCCGAGATCACCAACAATGATATCAGGTGAGTGAGTGACTTGGGAGAAAGAGGAGAGGCCACCATCCAATGGGAAAATAATTTGGTCGCTAGAGTTGAAGAAATAATCATGGAATTTGTGAGAAATTATTCCTAGATTTTTGAAAAGGTTGAAGAAAATAGGGAATTTAAAGATAAATGTGAAGATGAGAAATTAATGTGGACTGATATGCTGCCAAAAATGGAAGCTATCAAATACTTAAGTGATGACTTGGTTGTTAAGGAAGGGATTGTATCTCTCAAGTCTGTAGGAAATCAACATGAATATCACGAAGCTGAAAAATTAAGATTGGAGCTTTTGAAAAAATCATTTGAATTTCTTGACGACTTAAGACACAAAACAATGGAGTATATTGATAGACTTCATTCCATGAAAGAGAACTTAATTGGGACATACACTAGAGAAAATATTAGAATGGAGATTAAGGAGAATTTAATCAGACTTTTCAGAAAACATGCTTTAGGTAAACTTGGGGAGCCAAGGGTTTTCAATATATCTACCATGTAGAAATGGGCACAAATTGAATCAACAATTGATAAATTGTTAAGGAGGATAAAGAAAGAAATATTTGTATTTGTGGAATTTAATGACATAGGTATGAAAGATGAAATAATTTTCACCTATCACTCGGGGCCTAATGAGGAAATTGTCACACAAATGATTGAAAGGTTTGATGTTTACAAGAATAGGGTAGGGGATATCTTGGTGAATCATCCCACGAGAATGGACCCTAAAAAGTAAATAAGAAAGAAGAAAAAGATCAAAACAAACTTACCTTCACAATACATTCGGATCAAAGATTTCTTCAAATAGAATGTAGTTTGCTAAAAGACAAATTTTTTGTTAGAAATATAAGAATATCCTTTTCATTTCTCCCATGTGTCACCATGTGGTTCCTCCTTCACCCTTCCCACTGAAAAATAAAGAAGGAATATTTTAAGTTAAAAGATACTTCTTTTAAGAAGATTTTGAATTACACGAGAGTTGAGTTTAAAGGATCCTTTGGGACGATTTTGGGTGGAAATTGAATGAAGTAATTGTATAAGTATGAGGGTTTTGTCCTCATACTAGGGGTTTTTTCTTAATATTTTTATAAAAAAATAAGAATAGAGATAATTTGATGTGACACTCGCTTAATTTCCTAGAAGAAATACATTTTAAGTTTTCACTCTTTCAAATTATAATGTTAGGATGATTACAATGTATATTGATTAACATGGATTGATATCATTCATTTTCATGTTCCCTTATCAAGGATTTGGTAGATTTAAGTAAAATTTGTCTGATTATGAGCTTAGTTTACATGTTCTAGATTTTGTATATCGAGCATTTGGTTGATCAATTACATTTTTTGTTGCAATTTTTTATTTCTTGCTTCTTTGAATTACACTAGGATCTATCCTTAGTGATTAATCTTTGGTTATTTTTTCAATATTGTGGTGTGAGCATTTACTTTGCAATATTGAATGAAATTATAAAATCCTCACTGAAATCATTTTGTTGATGGATTTTCATAAGATTTTGAGTGAATCTTAAGCATATGAGATCAGAAGCAAGAAACACTTCATTGAAATATTTTCTCAAGCCTTTGTGTTAAGTATTTTAAGGATTGTGTGGAACATTTGTGCTAATTGAGTATCAATGAATGTAAATTATTTTAAGTAGAAATTTGACTAATTGGTGAAATGTTCTTTATTATCCAGAATTTTATATGTGTCTGAGTGAATATTGTAAGCAATGTCATTAAAAGATCCATCATCTTACAATCCCCCATATTTACAAATATAAACATACTTCTAGTCTCATCATGCAATATAATTCCTTTTTCAATCATTCTGTTGTCTTACTTACAAATATCAATCAAAGGAACCTTTGATTTCAGTTTCCTTTATCATAAAATGTAACAACAATGTAACTTATCTACCTATAGTAACCCATGTCTAGTGAAATAAGCATATACCTCACTTTGTGTGACAACTTGTGAAAGTAAAGTGTTGTGTCTATGGCCATGCTTATCCCAGATTGATCCATTGTTCTAAAGAAGTAGAGAAGTAAAATATTTATCTCTCCCACTATGTTTTAGGTTACCCCTTGGGTCCTCTCACCCTAGTCAGAGGCAAGACCAAAAGTAGCAAGGTTGTCCATTCCTTTCGTGCATGTCACTGATCCATCCAAAGCCCAATCTAAATAAGTTTCTCGACACTTCCTCGGCTACAAACAACATAAATTTATTAGTCTATAATTCTTAATGTACCACAAATTACTTGTTGATGATGTTTGGCCCCAAGGATGTGTAAGATCGGTTACCAACATGACTATCTAAGAATCACACTTTGTTTGGCATCTAAATATCTATCTAGTGCTTCTAGTTTATTGTACTAGTGTTTACAAAACCACTAGGGAAGAACTATTCTCAATTACATTTGGTATTTATTGGTCAAATATTTTTTCAAGGGAAAAATGTGGGTTTTCATCAATGTTCATGGGACAAAGTTCTTCCTTTTGGGAATGTGGAGGCTCCCATTTATTGGAATACGGAAACCTCGTATACTAGACTAATATCCTCGGTGGCCGAGGTCGGGGAATGTGTAGAAACACCCTTGTTATGACTGCAATGCTATACTAGAGGGAGAAATTTTTAGGTAAGGAGAGAGAGAAAAATGAAAAGGGGAATTGTATTAATGAGTAGGAAACATATTTCATCAACTACAATTTAGAGGTGATTCTAGTTTCAATAAGAGGCAATAGGAAATCACAACACAACATCATGACAATATAGTGAATCAAATAATAACAAAAAAATATAATAGCCTCACTAAGATATATTTATTCCAGAAAGAAGGAACACATTCCTTAAAATTGTTACAAATACCAACATGTGACCTATTGAGTGACAAGATAATAATGGAGGAACATTTCTTAGGTAGGAAATCGAAGAAAACAAATTTCTAGAGAGGGCGAAAATTGGTTCCTTGGAATGGATATATCCTTATAATTTATATCCAAAGTCAGTGACTCTTCACATTCCCATGTAACCTTTCAACTTAAAGTGCAGTATAAATGAAGAAATATGAACTTTAAGTGACTTAAGTCACTTTTACAAAATTTACTCCTCAATGGAGAAATAAAATGTTAGAGAGAGAAAGAGTGATCATAAGAATATGTTGCATGTCAAAACCTTTATTTAATTTATTTTTTCATAAAGTTAATCAAGTTACGATGATACATTCTAAAAAACATGGTAATGTGACAAAGTTATAATATGTTTTCACTAATAGATCCGGTGATTGATGGTAATGAATTATCAAGAACTTATTTACTTATAAATGTTAATATATATATATGTATGTATGTATGTATGTATGTATGTATGTATGTATGTATGTATACATAAACATGTACATATCATATATGTTTGAAAGTACTATTTTTTTAACAACCACCTTCTAGTTTACATCATTGTAAGGTTGATGCGATCCACCATTTAATGTGTATAATGATTGGTCTTTGACCACATTTCATTGATATTGTTTGAAGTTTGAATTGTGAAGGGATTGGTCTTAGACAACTTGACAAGCAAAATTTGTAATGTTTAAATAGTCTTAGACCACATCAAAATTAATTGTGGAAATTTTTTTAATGATTAATGGTCTTAAACCACATTGATTTGAGATTGCTTAAAGTTTACTTCGTTTAAAACTTTGTATTGGACTACATGGAAAATAATGTTGATGTCTTAACTATGGTCATCGACCCCTTCCTTAACATTGTTAATATTGAATGTTTCAATAATGTTCATAGACCACTTTGCAAGGTTAATGTTTAAAGTGTGTTGTTCATTAACCACGTGGCAGATAATAAAGGTTATTGTTATTGTTTAATATTTGGTTGATTGGTAACATGGTCTTGGACCATTCAAATTACATGCAAATTTAATTAGGATAGATTTTGGGTTTAAGTTGGTAACCATGATGTGGCATTGATAGTATTTATTGAAATTTATTGAGCATGGTTCCTTGGGAACTGGTAGCTTCCTTTGGAAGCCAAAACATGCATGGTCTCCCTCCATTCACATTTTTGCATTACTTGTTTAGGTTTTGGCTTGAGCTCTACATGGAGGTTTTTTTTGGGAGATTATTCTAGAAGTTTTTTTGACCATACACGTGCAATGGAAAAGCTATTTATAATGGAAACCTTGTATTTAAAATATATATGAATATAATTTGAAGTTTTGCGGGCACTCGAGTTGTAGATTTTAAGGGAAGTTAGAAGGAATCTAGTGCGAACTAGGAATGAGTTTTTTCTCTCCTATTTATTATATTTTTAACATGAAATGTGTAATACATTATGGTTTTGAAATATTGAACTATTTATTTGGTTTTATTATGAAAATTTTGAAAAGAATTAAGAAGGAAATGTTGGGAAGAAAACAAGTTTTCTGGGTCTTTTATTTTTTTGGAAAATATGCACGTGGATTGTATAATCATCTTGTTAGATATTTTTGATAGTCATTTTGTTTTGGAAATGGATTCTTGAATATTGGCTATTAAATTGTTTTATTATTTTGGAATGTTTTGTTGTTTTAAAAATTGGGACGTTTCCTTATTTTTGACATTAGCATTTGTAAAGGAAATTAAGAAAATTCTAAAATTTGATGTGGGTTTTTTGGAAAATGAGAAATTTATATTGAATATCATTTTTGGCATTCTAGGTCTGATTTTTAATGAAAACATAAAGAATATTCTTGCTAAAATGAACTAGGTTCAATTGAATCCTAGTGATTGTTTGTGTAGCTCATCATTTTGGTCATTTGCATAATCAAAGCTATTAGTTATTATTGTTGATATAATAATTAATTAGGGATGTGAGTTTAATTTACTTTGGTCTTGATAACAAGTAAATTGGAATGTTATTCTCAACCCATAAAGGGCCTTGTTGTATCAAGTTTGTGATATGATCATTTTGAGCTCTCCATTGTTGGTTTATTAAAACATTGAAGTCTTATAAACTCTCTAGAATAATTTTCACTATTTTTTGGACTGAGATATGATTCTTTCTTTGGTGTTTGATTGATAAATATACTTTCATTAAGATCGTAGTAAGGCTTGGATGTTGTGGGTATTTGATAATTATGGGTTTTTAAGTTGTTAAATATCCTTTGAGCATGCCTTTATCTATTTTTAAAATTTAATTCTCTTTTAGTTTTGGATGTGAGATATGGTGTTACAACATCTTTTGATATTATAGACACTACCATGTAGTTAGTATTAGACAAAAATGTATGTGTGTATTTAGTTCATTCATAAAAATGAATGAAATTATTGTTAGGTATAATCATTGTGAAGTAAATGCTTTTCATTTATTAAAATGTTGGAAATTATAGTCACCATTGATCTTTTAATTGGTAATGATTATTGACTTGTAACCAAGACTATTTGATTACTTGTTAAAAATATACAAGCTGAATAACTATCTAGGAATGTATGATTCCTTATAAAGTTTTGGTGCGGTTTCATTTACTCTGAATTCATTACGGGATTATGGGTTATTGAGTAAGAATTTGGGATGCATACATTTTTAAGTATTGATGGTGAAGGTAAATGATTCATTTTGTTTGGTCAATTATAAACATGGGAAATGGGAATAAAGTTAGTCATGTTCATTCATAATACCTCATTATTACACTTTATCAAACTAGGGATTTTTTATTTACCCATTAAATTATCTTGATGCCTCCATTTATTAACAACAAAGAACAAATTAATCTAACATTAATTAATGTTTATATTCCAACTAGCTAATCTATGATAACCATGTGCAATTACAAGAGATTACAGATCTACCGATCCCCCTCAAACACTCATTACAAGCCAATATACCCAAAAGATATCATTAGTTAGGCCTTATTACATGTAGAGAAAACTTGTGATGTATTATTACCAACATTTAGAAAGCTACTACTTTGTAACACTCATTCGAATCTCGACACCATAAAAATAAGACTTGGTAAACAAAATGCATCTAGTTACATGTACTACTATGTAAAAAGTTTTGGAATTGCGCTAACAAGCTCCGGTTTCATGACTCGAACATAATCCACTTGAAACCCATCTTCCTTTCACCTCACAAATGTTATAGTCATAGAAATAATGATTCGTTTCTATTTCTTAAGTTATTAAATTAAGTTATCCATCATAAGTAATCATGTATTTAATTTTAAATTTCAACACCGAAGCTATAATAATCATAACTTGTCATTCGATTCATGCGGAACATGCCACCACCACTTTGGGATCCCTATAGGAAAAGGTACATTCATGTAATGACCTAATTCATTACGTATCCGTCCCTCTCCATGTAGCCATCCCGAATGGATGTAGATATGATTTACATGACTTGAAGGACATGTCATGAATCCTATCTTTGTGTATAATGCATTATGTCACTAAATCATGATAGAGGTATATGTTGGTCTCTTTAAGACACTTTGCATAATGTGTGTAACTCATATAACATGAAAATCATCTATATCATTTTAGGATCATGAGTTAACTTTGGTCAAGTACGAGACTTGAAACCATTTTAGAAAGTTATTTAAACTTCATTATTTATTTTTATATAGGTACTAACTTTATTTATCTTTGTAAAGATAGATGTGTGCATTTGTACTACTTTGTGAGTTATCAATGTAACTCCCTACTCATTTTAAGGTCATAATTAAATTCCACTATAAAAAGTAGAAAGACTAAGACATTTAAATTTTTTTGTATTCAATCATAACCATGAAAAGTGTTATAAAAGGACATCGACATTCATCACATTATTTCATACTTAGGAGGTGAAATTCTAATTGATAGTCTTAATTAACTTCACTTTGTAATTAAGTTTATCTTACAACTTAATATTTCCATACATAGTATACTAAACACAATTATTCATTTAAATGATAAATCACAATGATATCTTATGGATTTTAAACATTTCATGCAAGTCTTACAACACCATCTTAATAACCAAACCATTAATATATAATTTTTTTAATCATTGATACATAGTCGAAGGAGAGACTATATAAGATAATCATATATATACATTAGGCTCAAGGCCTTTTATAAATCACATAGGAAAATCCTTCACTTCATATTAAATGATAACACTTTCTTTTCATTCAAATAAATAAGTACAAGGTAATTAATTCAATTCAAGTTATCCATCATTTTATCAACTCAAAATTTTCCCTCAATTCTATAATTGAATAAATACGACATACACATATAGGGTTAGCTTATGTGAACTAGCATAGAACCACACCTTATTGAAAATTATTGTATTACAAAGTAAATGAACTTAACATGATTACCCAACATTAATATAAAAATATTAATACGTAATTTCCATTAAAAATATCTTCGATTTCAAACGTTCACATCCATTTTCTAGAGAAATAAATAAAATCATTTAATTCACGAACTAGGGAAGAAATCATATAACTTAAATGCCATCATTCTTTCTTTTCCAAACAAACCCTTAAGATTAAACAACATTCTAAGTAAGAATAGGTCGATAACATAACATGTATTTAAAAGTGTCACAACCACAAATTTAACCAATAACAATCTCTTGAATGGTATATCTATATAACATTGTAGATTTGGTATTACCAATTACACAAATGACAATACTATGTGAAAGTGTATCAACCTTATCTGTTTATAGAATGACCTTTCTATTATCATTTATTTAACAACTATTAAGCATTTAAATACAACTAATATGTCGTTTAATTTTCCATAATTAACATAACTCCAACATAGTTCCCTTGTCATTTAGCATCATATTTAATCACTAAAATTCCATTAAACAACTTTAATCATGTTGAGTGCCTAAATCAATGGGCTAAGCCCTTGTAAAGTATTTAATTAACTAAGTCATCAATTAGCTTGGTAGACCAAGTATGATATTGTTAAGGTCAAGCTCAAAATGATAAACATGTCTAACTTGTCAACCGAGTTAGACTTAATCTTATTAACTCACCACACAATTGGTTGAGTTATCCACAGGAGATCCATGTTACTAACTTGGTGAGTCCACAACCATTGTCAAGCCATCTGAAAAAATAAAGGGAGATACATGGCCACAACCACATAACTAACTCATAGGTTTCTCACCGAGTAGTCTAATCTAGGAGGGCTCACAACATCTAAAAATTAACATGTGTGGCCAACTCTCCATCAAACACAAGGCCCTCAGTCTTATACACTAAAAATGGGTTGCGGGTTATAGTTGGCCATTTATGTCTCGAGATAATTAGTTATAGATTTTCCCAATCAAATACATGAGAATGCAAATCCATAACTAGTATATGTGTTTGTGTGTGTGTGTGTGTGTGTGTGTGTGTGTGTGTGTGTGTGTGTGTGTGTGTGTGTGTGTGTGTGTGTGTGTGTATGAAACCTCCGCTATCCCATAGGGGGCACTAATAGAGAAAGGCCATTAAAAAGCGTTATACATTCAAAATTAAAGACCAAAACCACCATTCATAGTTCCAACCTTGACCCACAACCATTTAATAATCAAGACTAGGTAAAAAAAAAAAAACCCATTTAGTTTGTAATGTGATAAACATAAGAAATAATGAATTCCATGCTGTAATTATAATACTTTGAAATCTTCTACAAAATTTCTTTCTAAATCATCCCAGTAGTTCACACAAGGTGAAGATATTAAATTTTTTTCTTTTCAACTGAGTACCCAAGCCAAAGTAGAAACTCATGAGTTCAAACCACAAATAACCCTCCTATACGGGTTCAATATAAATCTAAAAGTGTCCATGCAACCAAAATAGTAAAACTTAAATATGGTAGAGAGAGAGAACACAAATAGCTCTCCAATTTTTTTAATAAAAATCCACAAAAATTTTCATGCACAAATTATTTCTGAAGAGGAGTTTGAAGGGGATAGATCTCTAGGTAATATTGAAAAACTAAAAAATTAAACCCCCAAGTTTCATGATTTGTAGCTTATTGGATAAGCTTCACAATTTCCCACCACTATACATGCATTTATGCTCATAGAATATGGTAGGTGTAATGTAGTGGCCAAGATACTTACCTTTTCCATTACTTCATCCCACTAATTCAGGCTTAGTGGAGTTGAAATATTATGTCATTAATTAAAATTTAAACCTTTATTTGTGTGTCGATCTATTAGATCAACCAAAGATAAAAATTTATTACCAAATTTTCCCTTTGTCTAGGTATGAGTCAATAAACGACCATTCATCATTATTTAAACAATTTAAAACATTATAACTTATTCCAAGATGCATGGTGTCCATGATTGGTCCAAGGCCAATAATTAAAACAATCAATTCCTTTCCATGAATGGTGATAATCAACAATAACCATAACTTTCCAATGTCATGGTCTTAGACCATCAAAATTTATATATTCAAATGCAAATGGAGTTGGGTTAATGACCCTCTTAAACTTAAACATGAGATGCCTACCCCAATAACAATCAAGATCCCAAGAATATAAACAATATCTTGTTGTTAGTGGCAACCACAACATTGACCTCTAAGTTAGGAGTCATGATCGGGCCAAGATTATTTATAAAAGCAAAAATTTCATTCTCAAGTAGGAAGATCAAGTTAAACGCTTAGTGATCATTTTATAAGACAAATCAATAAATAATCACTTTTTAAATAATTATACCTTCATTTTTGTAATAAAGATAATCAAATTGTATCATAACAAATCAATCATTTTACCTATTTCGATCGAAGTCATCTAATTATTTTTTGATCAATAATCATAAATATATCCAAAGAGTTATTTCTTTCCACATTTACCACTATCTCCTCATAATGAAAATAATATAATGAAATTATGTTTACATTCACCATATTGTGCAAATCATTTCTTTCAAAGAAACAAGTAATCTAATATTATCAATGACAAGACAATAACCTACAACACATTGATATTACAAACCATGGCCCACATAAAGGTAAGTATTCTATAACACACAACATAACAAGGTGCATTACAACATCCATAAGGTAAAACATTTCTAGCTATGTCTTCAACAATCAAAACCATCATACTCAAAGATGATGAGTACATTCAACATTAAAGTAAAATAAAAGTACATTATAAATTCTAAGTACAATACAAGTTCCAAACAAAAAGCGTTATTGCGTAGTTATGTACGAAAATACTAGTGAGTTTCCATATCCTTTTTAGGATACACATCCACACGTGTGGATGTATATACAACTACACCATAGAGTTTATTCTCCAGCTCTCATAACCCACTCTTCATTTACGACACATACCTTTCATTGAAATAGACAGAAATTGTGGGATGTGACATACTTCCCCCTTAATGAATCATCATCTCGATGATTTTTACTCATTTATCACAATTATAATAATCACCCAAAAAATTATATCTAGCAACTAAGGAGAATAGTCGACATTTTTATCAAAAATATGAAATTTTCTAGATTTGAATTCAAATTTATTAGCTGCAATAGCTTTTCAACTAGAAAAAATTGTCACACAGTTTGAAATATGACATAATTTTTATCATTACAATCATTCATAACATGCAATATTATTTATTAAATATAACACATAGTAAAAAAACTATTTATCATGTAAACAAACAAGGATAACATTGTTTATAACTCCAACCTGTTTTCCCAAGTTATTTTGTTTCATTATTACACTTTGATTTCAAGTCTTTTCCTTGTGCAATTCCCATTTTTGCAATGCATTAGTGATTTTCCACTTAAAGGTTGGTTTTACCCCAAAATAGATTTATGATTTACATCTTTCATATATCTTCATCCCTTATTCATTTCAGTGATAAACAAATCATTAGGCTATTCTATTCTTTGCCACTTAGGATTGTTGTTTTTCGCATACCCTCCAAGTATTTGCTTATCGTTCATAACAATAAAAACATAGATTTATGTTAGAAAAATCAATATTAATTGCTATGTATTAAGTCCTTTAATGAACTCACTTATAACTCCAAATTTCGTGATAAAGCTTAAATAATCATCAATGTTGCATTGACAGACATAGGTTTGTAATTTTTAAACAAATTTCTCTCTATATGTTAGAGAAAAATCAAATTTCTTATTCTGTTTTTATTTGGTCACTATATACAACAAAATCAATCATACTAGTGTTATACTAAAACAACATCAAGAAGTCCATAACTTAACTTACTTGACATCACGTTAGGAATTACTTGTTCCTTTTCTTGGATTTTTAGTCACCGCAGGTGTTGTTCTACTTCTATTTAGGGAAATGTCAGCAATTTCTTATTATTGTTCTCCTCTTGATAGTCCACATTTACTACCATATTACTTCCACCACTTTTCCTAAAGTTGCAAGTGAAGAATAGCTAATGCTCTTGTATAATTGTTTCTCTTTTCAAGTCAGAATCTATTGTAGATTTCATTCTAGCCTGTATGGATTTTTGGAACACTACTACTACTACTACTACTACTACTACTACTACTACTACTACTACAATATATAGTCCTTAGCTATCTACTTCATCTACCCATTTTGGGTTTAGTTTCATGTTGGATTCAAGTTCCAAAATCAACCATCAAGACAACTCAATAATAAAACATATCCCTTGTTGATTTTTATCAATCAATTCAAGTTATTTTTCAATGAAGTGATCCTTTTGAAACCCAACCAACTACTCCAAACAACCTTCAAGTTTTGTGGGTCACAAAGGATTGTTATAATTTTTATCTAACTTATTTACCATCGAACCTGAAGCATAATTTGGTCTAGTTCATTCTCCATGGTTCATCCTTTATTTATCCATTGTTTTTAAATAAAAAATTAAGATATTTAGTTATCATAAGGACCTAATTATTCCAAGAGCTGCAACCTCCAACTCGATACCAATATGTAGCACCTCATTATTATGCTTCATCCAACTAGGTATTTTTATTTACCCATTTAATTATATTCATGCCTTCATTGATTAGCAAAAAACAACAGATTAATCTAACATTAATTAATATTTAGAATATAACCACATAATCTATGATAACCATGTGCAACTAAAAGGGCTTACAGATCTACCCAATTCCCCTTAAGCACTCATTACGAGCCAATATACTCAGTATATCATTTATTTAATCCTTATTACAGGTTGAGAGAACTTGTAATGTCTTCTTATTGCCCTTGAAAGATATGACTAGAACACTCAACCGAATCTCGACACCATAACAAGAATACTTTGTGAACAGATAATGCATCCAGTTATATGTAGTACTATGTGCGTAGTTTTGGCATTGCACTAGCAATCCTGGTTCCATGGCTACACATAATCCACTTGAAACATGTCTTCCTCTCACATAAAAACCATTCCGTTCATAGACATCATGATTCATTTTTGTTGATTAAGTTATTAAATTAAATTATCCATCATAACTAATCATATATTTAATTATTATATTTAACACAAAAGCTACAATTATCGTAATTTAATCCGAGTCATGCGGCACATACCACCACCATTTTGGGATCCCTATAGGAAAATGGGCATTAACGTAATTACGTGTCCATTCGTCTCCCCCGTAGCCACCCCGAATGGATGCGGGTATGATTTATATGACACAAAGGACGTGTCATGAATCCTATCTTCATGTACAATGCATTATGTCAAATAAATCATCATAGAGGCATGTGTTGGTCTCTCTAAGACACTACATAATGTGTGTACCTCATATAACATGATAATAATCTATATCCGTTTACTATTATTGTAACGACCAAAAAACTTCAAACACAAACAACACACTAAAATACAGGATAATTTTTTTTTTTGATTGACAAATAACGCGATACAACATGCCAACACAAAGGTCACAACTAGCTCCATGGATAACTCAATACAACGATGACCACAAAGGTAACGGAAATGTTCACACCCACCAAGGATAATTCACTTTTCTTTTTGTTAAGACAACATAGGAAACCACCACATAACACACCTAGAGATAGGGCAAGTCACAATGAGGAAATTATTGAAGGTTATTTATTTTTATGGAACCTATTTTGATCCATAACTTCAGTTTTCTAAGACTCTAGATAGGATTTGTACAATACCCCTTACAACGCTAAGTTTCTTATTTTTACTCTGAAGAGAAATTTGCTCTAAGTCTTCTCTATTATGGCCTTTATTTTCTTAATTCATTTATCAGGAAAAAGGAGTAATTTAATTCCACAAGGCCATCGATTCACCACTAACGCTACTATGTCTCACTCTTGCCCACAAGACAACATGGGTTTATGTTCAACACACTTAAGAGAGGAAAAATAAAGTGCCTTGGAAAAGGTTAGAGGGAGAAGGTCGAGTTGAAAACATCTTTAGGACCTCATTAGTTAATACCAGGCTTTAATTTGAGGCTTGAGAATTTATCCAAAATTATCAAATATTTTACAAGGGCTTCTCTGAATGAGTATTACCAAAGAGAACAATTTACCTTCCAAATGGCGGAGAGGTAGAGTTGCGTGGTTTCCAAATTGTTTACTCTGGCTTATTAAATCTTATTATCTTCTAACAACTAACAACTCATTTCACCTTAGGAACGTTTTACGAATTTTCACCATAGAAGGGATACTGTTCACTAGTGGAGCTAGGGATATCATGTTATATAATTTTTACTCACAATGATAGTCTCGCCTATGATTTCTTAAAGAATTCCTTGCTCTCAAGCTGGTAACCTCTACGTTAATTTATTTGAATATAAATTTTAGTTCAACTTTTATAAGTATTAAACAACCCACGTTATTTTACTTATGTCGCATTATTACTAAGTCATAGCAAGATTTAACTTCACATTTATTTTCAAGGGTAAAGTTGTAGCAACACTCATTTACAAGAACAAAACTAGGTTACATCAACTCTTAAAATACTGATAATCGACAAAGACACTCAACAATAGTAACCAAATTTTCTTATAATTTCAATCATAGTCAAACAATACAAGGTTTCCAAAGTTCAGATGACAAAGTCCACAATACATTATACTAAGAAATTGATCCTCTTCTAAACTTTCCACTGGACGTTATCAAAAGTTGAACAACGTAAAAAGGTTTTGAGCAAAAGAACTTCTCAATTGAGGTTGATGCAAAAGTTTACAAGTCTATCCCTCATCTACTTGAAAAAATCCATCTGCACAAATATTTACTAGAGTCGGTTATTTAGCTAGAAGCGAGCATGATAAGATATAATCCTCAACTAAAAATTTATGCCATCTAGCATTTACATAAATGAAAATTTGCAATACTCCCTATCAAATAATTTCTAACATGTGATTTAAAAATTAACGCACATCTCATGATAATACATTTCATACTCATTATTGTTCACTTCCCTAAGATCCGCACATATGAACAAAATTTCAAGTGGCTAGATGTTTACACAGTAATAATAATATCACTCACTTAATACCTTCATGTCTACTTCTCCTATATAAGTATCCAATAATATTATCTTTTAAATTAAACATAGGCACCAATAACATTAAGCTTCGTAATAAAAACAAGTGACAATCTTATAATATTCATTGATATTACCCTAGTAGCAAACCTTTATAGATGATCAAAGATATTTAAGTATAATTTTCATATTTATCTCAAAATTTTAAGAATATAGTTATGTAAACAAGGATTCCTCCAATCAAAAGTTCATATATTAGTTAGATATATTTTGGTTGCTTATTATCATGTCTTTATATGTCTCTATTAGCATAAGAGTCCAACTCATAGGAATGAATTACGATCAACAATACTGTCATATTTTGCTAATATGTCGAAGGTACATTTGGCTAGCTAAGATATGTAAGTGTGGTCCAAGCCACTATAAATACAAGTATCAACATTATCTCAACTCCTAATGAGATGCAAGTATTAATTTGTATATAATCACTCAAGTAAATACTATTGTTTATAACAACAACGATTTCCCCGAAATACCAAATAAGTAAACCACTTATAGGGATCCTTAAGTTTCCATGACATGAATTGGATCCGATTACTCATAATATTCATACGCAGTCTCCTATCACAGAAAAGGGTTACAATCAAATGAAATCTGCATCATGATTCCATGTACTCCAAGGAGGCCATACGAAAGACCTGACCATCACTTCATGGTCTGCCATTAATAGTATGTCCATGGCTCTAAGTAGAGGATGAATAATGTGTTTTTTTTTAAGACAAGGTAAACCTTATTTACCTTAAAACTTACAAAAGTAACATGCCCACATAATTTATCGATCCAATGACAATATAACAGACTTATCAAAGATTACCCTCAAGGCCCATTACAATTATCTGTTAAGTAAAAGCCGCATAACAGAACACATTAAAGCCTCGAGGTTCAGTCAAAAGAGAGCACGAAAGATGCGATGCAGAGACTCACATGTGTGACTGCACGTCACTAATAATCAACCCATTATTCCAAGCAAGCTCTTAACAGCTCAAAAAGCCTAGAGTAATGTTTACCTCACCAAAACAAGTCAAAGCATGTTCCACCAACAACTCACTCTCTTAAATGGAATTCAACACAGATAAACGATACAAGGTACCGTTATAGATTATAAAACCCAACCGACAGACAATGAAACTATATTTGTGAATAGTTTACATTGAACAGGGTTTCAAGGTCGAACAACAAGGTCTCACAAAATCACCTACAACTCCATATAGACAATAGATAACAACTGGTTCGAAAACCTCCTCCAAGGAAGGGAATGATGACTATTAAGACACGCAGAGTACCCATAATATCAGGGAGTTCACCTTAACTAGTCAAATGATAACAGAGGTAGCTTTCATGAATGAAGAATACAGGTTTCTAGCTCAAATCAATAGATTTGATGGAGGCGTCTACAAGTTTTCCCATGTTGCCCATATCTTTCTGGTTCTTTTTTGTTAGTTTTCTATAAAAGAAAAATACCAGGCAAAGATATATCTGAATATCCTCATAAGCCAAAGGTTTTCACCCCAAGAAAAAGAATAGAACAACAAGAATTACACAGATTTGATTTACACAAATACTACAGGGAATAAACCATTAAGGGAGGGTTAAGAGCTTATCATGCCTACAACATAGAAAATCTCCAGGAAGAGCCATGAGTTCCCAATAGGTGACCTTCCCCACGCCCCCTTTTTCTCCATTTTCAAGGCGCCCATCCTTCACTCTCCTCCACGCTGGAATAGGTCGGAAGCAACAACAATGATAGGGGTTCTAACTGCAGCACAACGCATTTTTGGAAGATTCCACGCATACTACAGTCCACGCAATATGAAAAAATCCTTCCACACTCCCCCACGTGGCCAGGGCAGGAAAAAAATAAGGCGTTCAGGTTTTGCGCACCAACAAACAACCATGCAACAAAGAAAAGTTGTAATAAACTCACAAATGTGAGCTTTCCCCTAGGCGTGCAACCCCCAAATCGCTGAGCATGTAGATACCAAAAAAAATGGCATGGCTAGCAAGCCATTACAACTCACGAAGACAAAACATAGGAAAAACCCAATAAGATTTCAATCACGCTTCCCCAGATCCCAGGGAAGGTCCAACATGTTTTTCCCCCTACAGGAAGGCACAGAAATGGCAGGCAGTTACTTCCTCATGTGGCCATTTTCAAAACTAAAGTGAAATCCTTCCAAAACATATGCCAGGTTGGACAATAATAATCAACATAGTTTACAAGAAAAAAACCGTCTATTTTGGAGAGAGATCTATGTGATACACAAATCCAATATTCCTTCCCATTCGAGCACGCCTTTTAAGATTTCACAAACCTAAACCATATTTAATTAGTTCTCCTTAAATGCCGAGCAGAATAAACTTTCATCCTCATTCTCTGCCTTATTTTATGTAATCACTTTGCTTCAAGAAGTCTGGTAGTTAGATCTGATCTGAAATAAATAAAAGCATACAAATAGTATTATATAACGCCTTAAGCGTAAATAAACATGTATAGTTTTAGGCTAGATTGAAAGAAGCCCTAACCTAATTCGATATTAACATCTCTAATGACACTTAACACGATAGAAACAAGGAATAAATAATGGATCCACAATATCCATTTTAAAAGACATCCATTTTATAATCATGTTGTACACGGTATCTTTGAGAAACCGAAACATGAAGCGAAGAGCATGGAGGAGAGCTGGGTTATGGCAGGAGCAGTGTGGTAGGCTGGTGGTCGATTCACCACTAACTTGATAATTATCTAACTTGGCATACATGGACCAATTTTATCACAAGGGGAAAAGAAGAGAAAGTGGTTGAAGGCATTTACCCAAACATTTACAAAGCATACCAGGGCGCCTAGACGGCCAAGGATAAAAACTTTGAACCTTAAACAAGAACACTACGTCCTTGATGATGGTGCCACCCAAGAACCAGCTTCCCTTGCGTGAATCGAGGCTCGATCCATGAGGCGACCAAACTAAAACAATAAAATCACTTATCAAAAATTAACAACAGGGTTGGTAACAAATCGACGATCAGAAAACGAGGTTAACGTCGATCGATAAATAAAAATATTATTATTATTATTATTATTATTATTACCACTTATTAATACTTATTAATCAAAATAACAAGAGCCAACTTATGAGCTCGATAAATCGAGTGCACAGTTTTCCTTTAATAGGAGGAAAATGAAATGGATGAGGCGGGGCCACCCACAGTAAACATCAACATGACGCGAGAAGACAAGACAGAGTGGGAGAATTCCAGTCATTTTCTGTGACAAGGGCGAAGCCAACGAGAGGTCAACATGAGCACCACAACGTTAAAATCTTAGCGACATGGTCGTTGGAGAATGGGGCATTACATTCTCCTCCCCTTAAGAAAGCATCGTCCCCGATGCGACAAGGCATAGAGGAAAAGAAATGATAAGCTACAAGGAATGGAAAAAGACAAAAGTGCACTCTATGGTTAAATCTCAGTTGATTAAAACACGGCCACGAGGTGGCCTTAGGAACATTTGGTGCAAATTTTAACTTTTAAGGTTCTGTGAAGATTGGTAGTTCCCTCTTATTCATTGTTTCATTAGACTCCTCTCATTTCATCACTTCCAGTTTCAATTCTTCAAAATTTTATTGTTGTATATTTTTTTTGTTAGTTTATTCCTTATTGTAGGTGCCCAACATAAACTGCCAACACAACACCCTATCGGGTTCAGACAAGACACTACAGATTCACGAACACACAAGTATATACTTCATGACTGTATTACACCACAAAAGATTACTCAAATACGGAAGGGAATATGTACGGTCCTCATAACCTAGTACTTGTCACACAATCATGACTGACAAATAGAATACTTGAGCAAGGTGTACTATGACAACCAGACATTTCCTCAATTCCACAGATGAAAAATAAAAATAAAAATTCACATAACTCCGAACAAAAGCTACAGGTACATAGTGTACACTAGGGAGCCACAACCATAACCAACTCTCATGAGCACACACACATCATAACACTACCCGTAGCACCATATACCACCCAAAGCATTAGAAAATAACCACCTACTCCCAAGTATTACAAAGCAACTCCATATAACTCCCAAAGAGAAAGAAACATAGTGCCAAACCAAGTCGGGTCACTCAAACAAAGAGCCCCATCAAGAATATTAGGTCACTCAACCATAGAGTTCCATAAAGAATATCAGTCACTCAACCATAGAGGCTTGTCTCCTTTCTCCTTTTAAATGAGGCCGGGTCACCCTACCCTAGGCACATAGAGCCCCATCACCCCCAAACCCAAGTGACCTAATAACTCGTGGTCCAACAACCCGCTAGTTATCTATAACTCCTTGGGGCGTACCCCCATATAACGAAGTGGGTCCATGGGCCCAACCATTCCATGGTGCATCCCATGACCCTATTCCACACATCACGACAATAGAACCGGCATAACAATCTGATCAGAATGCTAAGTGGCAAAGTACAAGCCTTGGGCAAGGTGGTAAAATCATAAAATTTAGAAGAAGCTCCAAAACCAAGCAAGACAAATGACCAAATGGCCATATTTAGTGCAAAAATCTGCATGTTAGTACCAAAACCAAGGAAATTCCCAAAATGTAAAACATGGAAATCAAGAAAACTATTGGTCCTTGCAAAAGTAAAGTAAAAAGGTTCAATTTACGAATAAAATACACATATAAGAATAGCACATTACTCTGACTAAATGGCCTTATCCTGCCACCAAAGGGTACTTAACGAGTTCTTGCACTCGGAACATCGAGCCTCAGCTCGTAACAATATATATCAATAATACAACTGTCATCATCTCAATCAATCATCTCGCCACAACTTCAACAAGGCTCAACATAGTCAAAATCACATAGGTAGAGTCCATACGACAACCATATCGGGAGAGAGAAAGAAAGTACATGTCACCATCTACTGAGCCTAAGGTGTCCGCGAAACACAATATGCATGACACCCATTGAACAAGTGTCACACATACCAAACAAACGAAAGTGGGTTTTCAGCCTATGTAAGGCTCCACTTCCTATCTCGTACTCGGCTCGAGTGACTGGTCAATGGTACACATTTTCTCACTCCATACATACACAGTTTACCGATTTCCCTCAGGGTCGGTTAGTGTAAGGCTCACAACATAACATATAACTACATCACTAACACCATGGTGGTACACACATAGCTACCATAACATCTCACGTATGGTATGTATACAGGGTAGATCACAATCATACATTCACAGGGTGTAATACATCACTTTACCACATTCTGCACCCCAAAGTGCAATCACTATACGATAGGGTTCATACACTCACCGTATGACCCTAAATCACGACATGAATCATTACATATCACACAAATCATACATATGATGGACATAGTAACATCACAACATAACATGTATTTGCTACATACAAGGTGATACACACATTTCTTCAAAACATGGTAAAACATCATGATACCACTTAATTCACCTTACATCAGTCCAGTCATACTCATATCGACACACCCACATACCAAAATATGCCACAATGCTTCAACACCCCGTCATCCACATTAGAATACTTTTCACACATCAAAAGTAGTAATTCACACATGAACTCTTCATAGAATCCACAAGAAGGAGAGAGAACACTCCCATCCCCAACACATCAACATGATAACAAAATACACACTAAGTGACATACACATCATGTGTGTTCACAATATCACCATTATAACATGGATCACATCACGCCTAAAGCACATTACTCTTCCAATATCAACCACCATCATGCAACACCATCATCACTCCAATCTGGCCCAAAGGTTCGAGAGCATGAACCTTCGCTCTGATACCAAATGTAACGACCCCAAAACTTCACACACAAACAACACAAAGAAAATACAGATAATTTTTTTTTTTTGATTGACACAAACACGATACAACATGCCACCACCAAGGTCACAACTAATTCCGTGGATAACTCAATACAAGGATGACCACAAAGGTAGCACATAAATGTTCACACCCACAAGGATAATTCACTTTTCTTTTTGTTAAGACAACATAAGAAACCACCACATAACACACCTAAAGATAGGGCAAGTCACAATGAGGAAATTATTGAAGGTTATTTATTTTTATGGAACCTCTTTCGATCCTTAACTTAAGTTTTCTAAGACTCTAGATTGGATTTGTACAATACCCTTATAATGCTAAGTTTCTTACTTTTACTCAAGATAAATTTTCTCTAAGTCTTCTCTATTATGGCCTTTATTTGCTTAATTCGTTTATTAGGAAAAAAGGAGTAATTTAATTCCACAAGGCCATCAATTCACCACTAACGCTACTATGTCTCGCTCTTTCCCACAAGACAACATGGGTTTACGTTTAACACACTTAAGAGAGGAAAAAAAAGTGCCTCAAAAAGGTTAGAGGGAGAAGGTCGAGTTGAAAAATATTTAGGACCTCATTAGTTAATACCAGGCTTTAATTTGAGGCTTCATAATTTATCCATAATTATCAAATATTTTACAAGGGCTTCTCTGAATGAGTTATTACCAAAGAGAACAATTTACCTTTCCAAATGGCGGAGAGGTAGAGTTGCGTGGTTTCCAAATTGTTTACTCTGGCTTATTAAATCTTATTATCTTCTAACAACTAACAACTCATTTCACCTTAGGAACGTTTTACGAATTTTCACCATGGGAGGGATACTAGTTCACTAGTGGAGCTAGGGATATCATGTTATATAATTTTTTTTTTACTCACAATGATAGTCTCGCCTATGATTTCTTAAAGAATTTGTTTCTCTCAAGCTGGTAACCTCTACGTTAATTTATTTGAATATAACTTTTAGTTCAAATTTTATAAGTATTAAATAACCCATGTTATTTTACTTATGTCGCATTATTACTAGTCATAGCAAGATTTAACTTCACATTTATTTTCAAGGGTAAAGTTGTAGCAACACTCATTTACAAGAACAAAACTAGGTTACATCAACTCTTAAAATACCGATAATCTAACAAATACACTCAACAACAACAAGAAACCACATTTTCTTATAATTTCAATGATAGTCAAACAATACAAGGTCTCCAAAGTTCGATGACAAAGTCCACAATACATTATACTAAGACATTGATCCTCTTCTAAACTTTCCATTGGATGTTATCAAAATTTGAACAACGTAAAAATGTTTTGAGAAAAAGAACTTCTCAACTAAGGTTGATGCAAAAGTTTACAAGTCTATCCCTCATCTACTCGCAAAAATCCATCTGCACAAATATTTACTAGAGTCAGTTCGCTAGAACTGAGCATGATAAGATATAATCCTCACCTAAAAATTTATGCCATCTAGCATTTACATAAATGAAAGTTTGCAATATTCCCTATCAAATAATTTCTAACATGCATTCAAAACTTAACTGCACATCTCATGATAATACATTTCATACCCATTATTGTTCACTTCCCTAAGATCTGCTTACATATGAACAAAATTCCAAGTGGCTAGATGTACAACCTTAACTTTGCAATTAATTATACTTAAATTACAGTAATAATAATATCACTCACTTAATACCTTCTGTCTACTTCTCCTATATAAGTATCCAATAATATTATCTTTTAATTAAACATAAGCACCAACGACATTAAGCTTCTATAATAAAAACAAGTGGCAATCTTATAATATTCATTGATATTACCCAAGTATCAAACCTTTATAGATGATCAAAGATATGTAAGTATAATTTTGATATTTATCTCACAATTTTAAGAATATACTTATGTAAACAAGGGTTCCTCCAATCAGCAAGTTCATATATTAGTTAGATATCTTTTGGTTGCTTATTATCATGTCTTTATATATCTCTATTAGCATAAGACTCCAGCTCATAGGAATGAATTACGATCACCAATACTGTCATATTTTGCTAATATGTCGAAGGTACATTTGGCTAGCTAAGATATGTGAGCATGGTCCCAGCCACTATAACTACCAGTATCAGCATTATCTCAACTCCTAATGAGATGCAAGTATTAATTTGAATATAATCACTCAAGTAAATACTATTGTTTATAACAACAACGATTTCCCCGAAATACCAAATAGTAAACCACTTATAGGGATCCTTAAGTTTCCATGACATGAATTGGATCCGATTACTCATAATATTCATACGCAGTCTCCTATCACAGAAAAGGGTTACAGTCAAATGAAATCTGCATCATGATTCCATGTACTCCAAGGAGGCCATACGAAAGACTTGACCATCACTTCATGGTCTGCCATTAATAGTATGTCCATGGCTCTAAGCAGAGGATGAATAATGTGTGCTTTTTTTTTTAAAAGAAGAGGTAAACCTTATTTACCTTAAAACTTACAAAAGTAACATACCCACAAAAATTATCGATCCAATGACAATATAACAGACTTATCAGAGATTACCCTCAAGGCCCATTACAATTATCTGTTAAGGAAAAGACACATAACAGAAAACATTAATGCCTCGAGTTCACCAAAAGAAAGCATGGAAGATGCGATGCGAGACTCACACGTGTGACCGCACGTCACTAATTATCAACCCATTTTTCCAAGCAAGCTCTTAATAGCTCAAAAGCCTAGAGTAATGTTTACCTCACCAAAACAAGTCAAAGCATGTTCCACCAACAACTCACTCTCTTAAATGGCATTCAACACGATAAATGATACAAGGTACCTTCGTTATAGATTATAAAACCCAACCGACAGACAACGAAACTATATTTACTAATATTTTACATTGAACAGGGTTTCAGGGTCGAACAAAAAGGTCTCACAAAATCACCTACAACTCCATATAGACAACAGATGACAACTAGTTCGAAAACCTCCTCCAAGGAAGGGAATGATTACTATTAAGACACGCAGAGTACCCATAATATCAGGGAGTTCACCTTAACTAGTCAAATGATAACAGAGGTAGCTTTCACGAATGAAGAATACAGGTTTCCATAGCTCGAATCAATAGATTTGATGGAGGCATCTACAAGTTTTCCCATGATGCCCATATCTTTCTGGTTTTTTTTTTGTATTATATAAAAGAAAATACCAGGCAAAGATATATCTGAATATCCTCATAAGCCAAAGGTTTTCACCCCAAGAAAAAGAATAGAACAACAAGAATTGCATAGATTTGATTTACACAAATACTACAGGGAATAAACCATTAAGGGAGGGTTAAGAGCTTATCATGCCTGCAGCGTAGAAAATCCCCAGGAAGAGCCACGAGTTCCCAACAGGCGACCTTCCCCACGCCCCTTTTTCTCCATTTTCAAAGCGCCCATCCTTCACTCTCCTCCACGCTGGAACAGGTCAGGAGCAGCAGCAATGGAGGGGGTTCTAACCTGCACAACGTGCATTTTTGGAAGATTCCACATGTACTACAGTCCACATAATATGAAAAACTCCTTCCACACTCCCCCACGTGGCCAGGGCGGAAAAAAGAAGGCATCCAGGTTCTGCGCACCAGCAAAACAACCATACAACAAAGAAAAGTTGTAATAAACTCACAAATGTGAGCTTCCCCCTGGGCGCGTGACCCCCAAATCGTTGAGCATGCAGATCCCAAAAAAAAATGGCGTGGCTAGCAAGCCATTACAACTCACGAAGACAAAACACAGGAAAAAACCCAATAAGATTTCACTCACACTTCCCCAAATCCCAGGGAAGGTCGAACAAATTTTTCTCCCTATAGGAGGGCATAGAAGTGGCAGGCAGTTACTTCCTCATGCGGCCATTTTCAAAACTAAAGTGAAATCCTTCCAAAACATACACCAGGTTGGACAATAATAATCAACACGGTTTACAAAAAAAAAACGTCTATTTTGGAGAGAGATCTATGTGATACACACATCCAATATTCCTTCCCATTTGAGCACGCCTTTTAATATTTCACAAACCTAAACCATATTTAATTAGTTCTCCTTAAATACCGAGCAGAATAAACTTTCATCCTCATTCTCTGCCTTATTTTATGTAATCACTTTTCTTCAAGAAGTCCGGTAGTTAGATCTAATCTGAAATAAATAAAAGCATACGAATAGTATTATATAACGCCTTAAGCGTAAATAAACATGTATAGTTTTAGGCTATATTGAAAGAATCCCTAACCTAATTTGATATTAACATCTCTAATGACACTTAACGCGATAAAAACAAGGAATGAAATAATGGATCCACAATATCCATTTTAAAAGACATCCATTTTATAATCATGTAGTACACGATATCTCTGAGAAACCGAAACGTGAAGCGAAGAGCATGGAGGAGAGCTGGGTTATGGTGGGAGCAGCATGGTAGGTTGGTGGTCGATTCACCACTAACTTGATAATTATCTAACTTGGCATACATGGACCAATTTTATCACAAGGGGAAAAGAAGAAAAAGCGGTTGAAGGCATTTACCCAAACATTTACAAAGCATACCAGGGCGCCTAGACGGCCAAGGATAAAAACTTTGAACCTTAAACAAGAACACTACGTCCTTGATGATGGTGCCACCCAAGAACCAACTTCCCTTGCGCAAATCGAGGCTCGATCCATGAGGCGACCAAACTAAAACAATAAAATCGCTTATCAAAAATTAACAACAGGTTGGTAACAAATCAACGATCAGAAAGTGAGGTTAACGTCGATCGATAAATAAAAATATTATTATTATTATTATTATTATTATTATTACCACTTATTAATACTTATTAATCGAAATAACAAGAGCCAACTTGCGAGCTCGATAAATCAAGCGCACAGTTTTCCTTTAATAGGAGGAAAATGAAATAGATGAGGTGGGGCCACCCATAGTAAACATCGACACGATGCAAGAAGACAAGACAGAGTGGGAGAATTCCAGTCATTTTCTGTGACAAGGGCGAAGCCAACGAGAGGTCAACATGAGCACCACAACGTTAAAAGCTTAGCGACATGGTCGTTGGAGAACGGGGCAAGAAATGAACAAAAAGGAATAAGTGTTAAGTAGCATGGAAAAGAAAGTTTTGTTGAGACAAAATTAGCATAAGGGAAATCATTAAAAGGAGTTGAAATAATTGATGTTGATGTAAAGGATCTTAGGAGGAGCCCTTATTTTGAGATTGATAATGATAAAGATGAAACTCTGAGTATGTAATTTGAAGAAACCCATATGATTACTATTTAACAAATTTCAAATGTTGACATGGAGACCCGGTCCCAAAGAACTCAAGTTGTAGATACAGTTCCTTTTGTGGAACAAGAAAAATATGTTCAAACAGATATGCAGGAGATGTCAGTGCTTGAGCTACTCTTGCTACATGGCCACAATCCACAAATGAAGGAGGAATGTCTGAGAGTGAAAATATCCCAATTGCTATTTTCATTGAGAAAAAAACCATTGAATTCATCACCACCCCAAGTGTACAAGATGGAAATGTTGTTATGCCAAATACACAGGTGGAAAGGGAAGATGTGAATCAAGAATCAAGTACCCAACCCAAGTTAACTAAGGTACAAGAAAATGATGATAAAAATCAAGAAGGGGTTGAGACAGAGTTCCAAGTGGACACTTCTATTCAAGAGCCTCCCACAAAGGACAAGGAATAAGAATAAATTCTAGGTAATGAAAAGGGGACCCCAAAAGAAATAGTTAAGGAAGTTTTCACTCCACCAAGAGAACCTAAGGAAGGAGCAAGCATGGAATATTCTAAAGCAGATAATTTACCAAAATATATAGGTATGATTTCCACTCCCCTAAAATTTTGAAAGAAGATACAAGCACACTTACTAGTCTAGAGAAGGATAAGGGTCTGGGGGAATAGTTTATACCTAATAAGAAAGAAGAAAAGATTCAACAAATTCAGACTTAGGAGCAGAATAAAGAGCAGCCCAAAGTAGTGGAAAGTGTAAACAAGGAAACAAATATGAAAGCACCAATTGTAGGAATGCTTACAATTCAAGATGCATCAACAATGATGGTGCCATTTTTTCAAACTATAGGTTTTTCTCCCTAAGAAATAGGAGATGACAGTGACCCCATGATAGGATGGCTAGGGGGAATTCTCTAAGAAAAAGAGAAGGAAAAAAGAAAAGGAAAGGAGATAGTCCCAACAAAATCCTTGGGTCTCTCAAATATTGATTTTCAAAAACCTGTGAAATCCTCCAAGAGGGGTAGAATTATGAAAAGATCACACTTTGATAAGATAGGGTCTAAAACTTTGGAAATTTCCACCCCCCATCCTGATATCCCAAAGGAAAAACTAACAACTAGTGACTATAGTATTCAACAAATCTAACTGGGAAGGCCTACAAGAGGAAATATTAAAATGAATGTTGTAACAATAGTAAAAGGACTCTTGGAAAGGGTAGATGAAGACAAGATAAGTAAAAGGGAACTAAAATAGTAGGTAAATACTATAACCTTTTGTTTGTAACAATTGGTAGTTCCCTCAGAAGGAAATCAAGGAGCTCTTACTGTTACTCTAGAAATGATAGGAAACATAGAGAAGGCCACCAAAAAGGTGAAGGCTATTGACAGTTGGGTTGAGGACCTATCTAGAGAAAGGAAAGAAAATATTTGGAAAAGTAAAGAAAAGGTATGAGGAATTCATTTCTCATCTCGATGTTGTCAAGGATATGATTGAAGAGTGCAACAATGAATTATTCTATGTTGAAGGAATTCTTCCCAAACTAGACCTCATCAACCAACTCAGTGGGGAGGTGATTGTAAAGGAAGAAATACTATCGGCTGACAAGATGGGAACTCAATTTATCTTAGAGGATTGGTTGAAAATCAGAATTGATGTAGTAAATGATGTCAAGGAAATCATGGAAGAAGAAAAGAAGTGGATTGAGAGAGGCATCAACACCCTGAACATAAAAGTGGAAGACCTCATATTTGAAAGGAACACAACCAGTTATTGTGATCTAGAAATGGATTTCTTGATACAATTGTTGTATATATCTTCCCCCCGGGTAGATATAGACAAGTGGAAGAATATGGAAACCAAAGAAATTCAAGCCTCAGCCCATGGCGCATAGAAATGGCGCATGGAAATGAGTGTCGACATAAGAATGGATGCGCCCAAGGTGCATAGAATGGCGCATAACAATGAGTGTCAACATGAGAATGTATGCGCCAAGGCGCAGGAAAGTGGCGCACATAAGAGGATGTCGACACAAATGTAAATGCGCCCTTGGCGCACATAAGAGGATGTCGACACAAATGTAAATGTGCCCTTGGCGCACAGAAGAAGATGTCAACATAGAAATAGATGCGCCGCGCCTGACGAAAGGAATGTTAACATGGAAAAAGTTGCGCCCTTGGCGCAGGTAAAGTGACGCACGTAAACATGTGTCGACATAAACATATTTGCGCCTTTGGCGCACAGAAAAGAGTGTTGACATGCAAATGAATGCGCCTTTGGCGCACGAAAAGGGTTGTCGACACAAACATATTTGCGCCTTTGGCGCACGAAAAGGGTTGTCGACATGCATATGGATGCGCCAAGGCGCACCTTCAGGAGGCGCAACATTCTGAGCGCTGACAGGAAGCAGACCCTGACCCAGATATTCAGATGGCCATAACTTTTGACTGGGAGCTCCGATTCACACAAGGTTGGACTTTTCGGAAAGCCTACGGTGTCCTCTACCTAACTACGACTGGATATCTTTAATTGGGTGGGAAAAAGTTCTTAAAAATGCAAAATACAGTTTGCCACTTTTGGGGTTTGATATGGTCCTCACCTACCACCATAATGAGATGAATTAAATACAACCTGAGGTGGTTGGGGTAGATTTGGACTTTCTCTCTCTTCTCTCTCTCATTGTTCCTATAAATTGTAAGGAGGGGCTTCTTTCTAAAGGTTGGACATTCTTGTTTTGCCCCTCCCTTCTTCTCTTTGGCAGGTGAATCTGTGGAGTTAAAACCTCCCATTTAAAACTGTAATGCAGCTTTGCCTCTTGGCATTTTGCAGTGTGTTGTATCAATCTTTGGAGCAAATTAATGCATGTCTGTGGATGATTATCAACCCTCTCAGTGTTTATTTGCATCTTCTTGATCTTTCACTGTAAATCTGGTTATCTGTGCATGATCTTGCATTACATTTTTTTGGTCTGTGTTTATTGGCAAGACAGGTGTTCTTCATTCCTCGGTGCATCACCTCTGTTAGTTTAGGTTTTTATTTTCTGCATTTTCTTCCCCCTGTCTCCTTGGAAAATTAGATTAGGTTTTGAGTAGACCTCTGCATTTTTACGTGTGCATCTGAACAGAGGAATAGGAACCGGCCTTCATCCGGAGAGCTTTTCCGATTTCGCAAGGTCCCACACTTGGGAAAAGCTCCATGTTATGCAATCACACTGAGAATCTGCAACCCATCGAGTTACAGAGTCCCAGGGGTGCTGTGATTCAACATCAACAACAACAATCCTTTGAGAAGAACATTCATGATGAAAACTATTCATATGAAGTTATCAAGAGGCTGGTAACTATAGAAAATTCAATTGAGAACCTTGACAACTAAATCAAGGGAAATCAAATATAGGATGGGGAAATGTGTGGTGGAAATTAACAAGGAAAGTATAATCTTTCAACATCACAAGGGCCCTGATAAAGAAGAACTACAACAACTATTTCAGAGGTATGATGCTTATGTAGAAAGATAGTTTCAAGAAGACAAAGAAGATGATGATGTCACCATACTCACTGTTGAGGAATCCAAGGTTGTTATGGAAGCCAAGGCTATTAAGGATGATAAGGCTATTTCTTCTTGATATTGTATTTCTTTTCATTTGATACTCCTATTTTCCAAATAGTTTTAAAATTTATTTGAGTAGTTAATTTCAAATATGATGTATTTAAAAATAGTAAATTTCTATTATATTTTGATTAAATTGTAAACTTGCTATGAAGCATGTTATTTTGTTATAACAATTTGAATTTTACTGTACTTCTTGAAAATTAAAAAGGGGGATCTATAGGGGCCCTTGCCCATGAAAATATACATACATTTTTGAACATTACATAAAAAAGGGGAAATTAGGAGAAGAGGGACATTCAGTTATCTTCTACTACTACTTTGAGATCTTCTCCAAATGAGGGAATTTTTTTAAAATCCTATTTTTCCTTGGTAAAAATTCTTTTGATCCTTGAGCTATTTGAGAAAACACAACTACCCCAACCAAAGTATGAGACATCCCCATATCCATCAATGTGTCAACAATCATTCTTAGACCATCAATGTGTCAACAATCATTCTAGGACCATCCATGATATTCCTTAACTCTATCTTCTTATGATAAGAAGATACCTAGTCCAAAAGGTCCAAACCACTTGTAGGAAATTCCTTCTTCCCTTTTGCTTTGTAAGGAATAGGTTGAATATGAGCATTTGAAGTAGCTGGAAGAGAAAGTATTGTGGCCCTTGGACCTAGTGGAACATGAGACTTAGAACTAGACTCACCCTTACATTTCCTTATGAAAGGTGGATGTTCTCTTAGAAGAGGAACATGCAAGGGTCCTGATAATTTTTTCTCCATCAAAGGAATATGCTTCTCTGAATGAATAGAAGGTTGGAAAGTAAACTTGCCCATACTTTCCTTGGTGGTAGAGAATGATTCCTTAGGACATTGAGGAGATGAAGGCTTTTCTTCTTCCTCATCCAAAATGATAATTGGGGGTTGAGAGTTTGATTCCCCCTTCTTCCTTCTTGTTGATGATGCTGGTACTGCAGGTTGTTGAGGTGGCACAAATCCTTTTGGAATTTTCCGAGAAAAAAGTTGTTGATCCAATTATTTTACTTTGCGAGCAATGACATGCACAATATCAATTGAATTCCCATCATAGATTACATAGAATCCTGGGAATATCTTTTACGAAAAATTCTTTATTAGATAGAAAGGGATCATAATAAATTATATGAAAATATAGAAAATAGGATTGATTTTGATCAATCTTAAAAGGAGGGGAAGCCGAATCTATCAATATGTCAAGGTCCCTTTTCTATCCTTTGGGTGTACAATATCAAATAAATCCTCGAAAAATTTCTCATCTCGGGTCTGGTTAAATCAAATATTTGATTCAAATATTCTTATGATATCTCTTTTAGGCTAGTTGCTATACCTACCTTTGCCATTACACCAACAAAGAACTTCTCAATAGCTTTTCACATTTAAGAATTGGAAGGGGATGTATACTAATGAAGAAATGGAGCTGAATTTATAGTAAAAATGATGCGGATTTGAGCGAATTGGATGGGATCACTACCATTAAATGAATGAATATCTCCCCGCTTAACTTACACAAAGGAAGTAAAGGTGAAGTGACTAGTTATTATCTAAAAGGAAAGATAATTGAACATGAAAAATAATTACACATGATTTTGGTAATTATTTTACATATTTTGAAGTTGATATTTGAGAATGGAGACTAATAAAGGTCACATCAGAAGTATTTGAGATATTCAAGGAATTTCCATAAAGTGCCTATTGTTTTTCCAAAAATAGAAGTAGATAAGATGACATGGCATCCTAGTCACTTTAAAAAGATACAAGTTAATTGTAATTTCCCCACCTAGCGCTATAAGGCTAAAGTATTTTCAAAAGAATGGTGTAAATCAGATTGTGAAGCAAATAAGAATATTCTTTTGAAAGATGTTTCTTTTTGGGGGAACTAAAAGTGAGTAAGTGATTGAAATTGTATAAATTCGATGAGAATGTTCTCGCATAAGGGGGATTTTATTTTTTTGAGCTTTAGAGAAAAAAGGAGAAAACTGATTGTATTGTCTTAAGTTGAACTAATCTGAGATACTTGAGAGTTTCTTCATCCTTTCCCAAACCTTCTCACTAAGATGATTACAATGTACAGTCATTGGTAAACATTGAGGTCATAGGTGTTGTGTCCCCTTGTTGAAGTGTTTTAATTTCCTGAATTAACTTGTGTGTACTCTCATGAGCAGTGTTATTTTGTTTTAAGATGAATTACTTTGAATCAATTATCTGTATTCCTGTTACAATCTTGTGTTGTTAATTTATCTGAATTACACTAAGTCTTGATCTAAATAGTGTCAATTTGGTAATTTAATTCTATATTATTAATGGATATTTCCTTCATGTTGTAGTAAGTAGTTTAAAATCCCAATTGATCGTGTCTAATTTATGATTTTTGTTCATTCTTGAGGGTATCTTGAATGTATTTTATTAGAAATTGTCAACATTTTATTGAGAATTTAGCATGAGCCTTTGTGTTTAGGTTCTCAAAGTTTGTGTGAAATCTTATATTCTTGGGCTTCCATGAGTGCAAACCTTCTGGTTGAAGGAGTGTTTTGAATTGTGTGATCTATATTTTACATTTAGAACAATTACCTACAACATTTGTTAAGTTTCATTTGAGAATTTTGTATAATCAACTTTATCCTTCTTAATCTCCCATCAATACATCAAAATCATAGTCAATAACCATTAGATCCATCTAAATTACCCATGCTTTCCCTGTTTATGCACATATACTAAGGGAATTTTATATTTTTGTCCTTCCTTTATAAAAAATATGTAGAAGTGAGATGGAATTATCATTATATTTAGTAATCGAAGCCTTGTTTAGAAGACATCTACATTTTCTAGTGTGAAAAATCACGAGACTTAGATAATATTTTCATTGACTAGGTCTTCCTGAGGCTGCCTTTCAAATCCCTGAGAGAGAGAGAGAGAGTTTAAAAAAATGTTATTCCATCCATTCCTCTCATAAATACAGGTTAAAAAATGGGTCCTCTCACCCTGGTTACAGGAATAACTTAAATTAGTAGGGTAGGTCATACCCTTAGTGAGGTGTTATCCAACATTTCCCATGTTAAAGTGACAAAGAGACTGCTAGATCCATCCCTAGCTACAAAATGACTTAAATCCTGGTATGTCTTTCTCTAAGCATCCTGCTTATCTCATCGATGCTTCTTAGATTTTCAAGGTGGAATAGATTTGGGTACCAACACCTTCGTGGAACTATTTCCAAGGAATATTTTCATAAATACAAATAAATATTGACCTCTAGTAACATATGAAATATGTTTAGATGCAAATACATGATCTAGACTTGATCCTTTGTCGAAATTTGCTAAAAATGAGCCTAATCAAAAGTTATTTTCTCGATATTTTCCTAGTTTAAGAAAGATTTCCATTAAATTTGACTTGGCTAGGAGTAAATATTGATAAAGGATAATAATATTTTCTAAGATTTGTTGAAATTGATTGTGAATTTTCAGTTGGCAAGTTGTTTATAGTGATTTACACATCTAAGGTGTAATACCTTAGTGGTGACTCCATGTTATTTAAAAAATATGGTAAATACCAGTACCTTGAGTTTCAAATATTGTGATTTGTCAATAAAATTTATAAAGATGGAAGGAAGAAGGTCCTTCTTCAAGACATATCATGCTAGAAAGTTGTTTCCAGAGTTGAGAAGAATAAATCCAGTGAAGAAAAAAGTTTATCAAATATATGAAGAAAAAGTAGTGCCATTATTGAGAGTGATCAAACTTTTATAGAAGATTATTCTAACTCTTCAGATGGTTTTAGATAGAGTAGTATTTGCAAAAATTTGTACACTCCATCTCGAGAGGGTCCTTCATTCTCAAATAAGGGTATTCTTCATCTTCCTCCTCTGTTACTTAGAAATACTAGGGTGTTTTTGAAATTGAATTATTGAAGGATCAATATTTTGAAGATCATACCCCATTACCTCAAAGACCTCTAGTTCCCCATTGTTTTAACCCTCATGTTGGAACACATCCTCAAAATAACATGGACAACCCTCCTTGAAATCCATTTATTGTAAATGTATTTAGATTCGTAGATTTATGGGATATGGTGGGATATCCCAATTTAGATCCAAATGATGTGAGAAATAGATTTCCTAAGTTCTAGGGAAACAATGCTATTAGTGGTGACCAACACCTTAGGATTTTTGTTAATATTATGGAAGATTTTGAAATTGAGCATGAGGATGTGTACTTGAAGTTTTTATTCATAACTTAGAAGAATATTTCCTTGAATAGTACAATTATTTTCTAGAAAATTCTATTGATTCATGGTTTGAAATGAAAATGCGTTTGAATCACAATATGGTGACAAGACTAATCCAAGGTTTCTCCTCTATGAATTTGAAAATATAAAAAATAATTATAATGATAATGTCCAAGATTTTAATATGAGATTCAACAAGACCTTGAACATACTTCCTGATATTGAGGCCAAGTGATGAATATTTCTTGATAAAATATTCTAATTCCTTTGATAAGAAAACACCATATTGTTTGAGGAACAAAACCCCCAGGACTTCAAGACAAGCTTTCTCCATGAAATTTCAAACTGGGAACAATATTAAGGCAGAGGAAAGCCTCTTAAGAGGGAGGGTGTCAGGTTAATTAATCCTAAAAAGCCTCAAGCAAGCAAGGGAGTAGATCTAGAATAAGTGGTTAAGACTCTAGCAGGAATAGTGAAGGAAATTTCTTATAAACTTTCTAGAACATAAAAGGGGATAGGTCAAAATTATTAGTCCCAAAACCAACCTCAAGGTTAAAATATATTTTCCAATCATCCTAGTGGTGACCATAACTCATATAGACAGAGAGGAAAAGGGCCTTTGGTATCGGGAAATAAGCAATAACCACCAAGAGAAAATAAATTGGTCCCTGATCCATTAACTTCTAGGGTTTCCTTGGTTGAAGAATATCATGTGATTGACTAGTGTGATAAGTGTTTCCTCCCACATTCCCCATGTGACCTATTAAGGAAAGTGAAGAGGTTGATGATAGTGCTACTTATGGTGATGTTTGTATGATGGAATGCACTAATAGCTCACAACAAGGAGCCACTTCCACTGAGTTGCTAAGTACAAGGACTATGGAAGGCTTTTGGGACTATATACAATGGGTAATTTTTTTCCCTTCCACTACTAACCTTGATGTTGATATGGTCAAGGTTTTTAGTTTCCCAATCATGATTTTGAATACTTGAGGGAATTAATGATTCATAAATATGATGGAGGAATTCCTTCTGAGGAGGACATGTAGCTCTTAATGAATGTAGTGGTTTCCCAAGAAAAGGAGTATAATCTAAGAAATAAAACTGTTAAATGGGTAGGGCCACAACCCAAACAAAAGACTCCTCTCCTCACCAATATCCCAAAGGACCCCCTAAGAAATATGTGCCAAAAAGGCCCAGTTACTGCCAATAAATCTAGTACCCCTGTCCCTGCCCAAGCCATGAAGAATCTCATACCACAAGAAAAGGAAATTACCCTACCTCTCAATACAACATTACCCAAGTATATCCCCTATGATATGGCTCAAATTTTGAGTCAGATCAAGGTTATTGTACCCATTTTTGAGTTTCTCAAGATCCCTGAGCATATAAGAAGAGAATTTGAGTACTTGGGGTTTAAGGAGGAAGTAGTGGCCCTAGGAAAGGATGTTAACAATGTTGATCTTCCCCTATTATTGTAGAATTAGAAGTGCCACAAGCATTGGAAAATTTGGGAGAATCTCTTGAAGTATATTTAGGAACCTCCTTGTTGAGTCCTAACTTGATGTTGATCCCTTTTACACTACTTTTATCATTAAAGACAAACTTGTTCACAACTGCATGTTTGATTCAGGAGCTTCATGTAATGTGATGCCCCTTAAAGTTATGAATGAATTAGATATCAAAGTAACAACAACCTTTAGAAATTTCACTACTATGGATTCAAGAGAAATACTAGTAATTCGGTATGTCAAAGGTTTGGTGGTCCAATTAGTATCTTACCTTGGTAAGTATTTAACTATGACATGGTCATTGTTGATTTCCCTACAAAATGGGGTATGTTGCTATCATGAAGTGGGTTGTTAGTGTGGGGGAAGTGTGGAAATGGACATGTCATATACCAGTATACCAATGGAAGGAAATATTGTCAAGTTGTATAGGGAAAAGAAGATGTTGTATTTGATTGAACATCCCAACAATGCTTCTTATTAAGTCTTTGTATATAGATGTTGATGTTAAAATTTTTGTTGGTTATGTAGATTTTGAGGAGAATAATATTAGTGAGATTAAGTGATTTGAACAAGTTGGTGCCCCTTAGACATTGATATTTTATGGAGCTTGCTCCAATATGGGAAATAGGGTTAGAGTTTTACTTATATCTCCAAGCCAAGAGACTTTTAATTTTTATTTCAAACTGAAATTTGAGTGCACAAACAATATTGCAGAATATGAGGCACTACTCTTAGGTTTGAGGATTTCTTGGAGATATGGTATAAAAGATATAATTGTTAAGGGAGATTTAGAGCTTGTGGTGAAACAAGTGAGGAAATTGTATGCTACTGAAGAATCAAAGAATGAAGCAATACAAGCATGCAATATGGGATTTTGTTGAGTTATTTGATTCTTTCAACATCTTATATCATGACAGAGATAAGAATGCTACAACTGAAAAGTTGGTTGTCCTTGCATCCAGGTTTGGTAATTACATAGTCTCTCCTTACTTTGTAATTATGATGTTGAAATATTGTTTAGACCATTTTTCCTAGATAATGTGAAGAATTGAATAGTATTTGATGATGATTCCCAGGTATAGAGGTTTTTACTAAATGAAGGAAAATTCACAAATTAGTTTATGGAATGGGAACTAATGGTCTCTATTTATTATGGTATAGAAAATTTGTTTGAAAGGATGTCATTTAGTTAAAAACCAACACCATTCCCAATGGGTTGGTTTATTTAGAATCCAACTTTGGTAATGTATCGATTAATACATAGAAACATATCTGCTTCAATAGATGTTGAGGAATATAACTTGGGCACTAAGGATAATCTGAGAAAAATTTGGTTGGGGTAATTTGAGCAGATAAGAGAATCAAGCCTATGTGGAATTGATAACAAAATACCAAGATTGTTTGGCATGGTCTTACTCAAAGCTGAAAGCTTATAGAGAAGACATTTTTCAACATGATATTCCTTTGGTACCAAATACCAAGCCATTTAGGTAGAAACAAAGGCCTATCAACCCTTTTTTATCACTTAATATGTGAGAATAACTTACAAAGTTGAGGGATGGAGGGATAATTCAGCCCACTAGGTACTCTTCATGGGTAGCAAATCTAGTGCAAGTTAGAAAGAAGAATGAATATATAAGGCTATGTGTAGACTTCAAAAATTTGAATAAAGCCTCAATCAAGGACAACTATCCATTACCTAACATAGATAATATGTCACAAATGGTCACAGTTTTGAATTACTCTCCAATTTGGATGGATTCTCCAGGTATAACTAGGTGGTGGTAAAGCAATCAAGAGAGGTTCAATACTACTTTTACCACTCCATGGGGGACATATGTATACATGAGGATGCCATTTCGACTAATGAATTCTAGTGTTACACTTTAGAGGGCCATGGATGTTGCCTTCTCTGGTTACATTAATGATTTTATTGTTGTATACCAGGATGATGTAACTATTTTTTTAGAAAAAGGAGTTATCGTCTTAGCCACATTGAAAAAATGTTGATCAGAAGTAGAGACTATGAGATTTATTTGAATCCTAAAAAAATTTCATTTCGGTGTTCAAGAAAAAGTTGTTAGGACACATTGTATCAAAGGAAGGGGTCATGATAGATCCTAAAAGGTTAGAATCTATTAGCAAAGTTCCTATTCCCATGACAAAGAAAGGCATCCAATCCTTCTTTGGCTAGATCAATTTTATTTGGAGGTTTATTTCAAACTTTGCTGAAATAACCATCCCAATCACCAGTATGCTAAAGAAATATTAGGTCATTAAATGGGAAGATGAACTTGTTAAATATTTTGATGGGATTAAGGAAGCACTTAAGAATTCCCCTATCTTGGCTAGCCCAGATTATAAAAAAATTTCAATTTTTTTCCTTTTCCTCCGAGAACACCATTGCTTCTATTATTCTACGAAGGATTATGAAGGAAATGAGAGACCAATTGCCCTTTTTTAGTAAAGCATTGTAAGGGGATGAGATGAAATACATTATCATGGAAAAAGATGATTTTTATTTGATAAGAGCTACCAAAATTTTTAGGCATTACATCTTGAGTTCCAAGATTGTAGCATATGTTCCCCATACAATGGTCAAGGAATTTTTTTTAGAAATGGAGGTTTCCAGAAAAAGATGTCATTGGGTGAATAAGTTACAATAATATGATATGGATATATAAACTACAAAATTGGTTAGGGGTTAGGCCTTGCAAAATTGATGGCGAGAGAGAAACTTGCAAGTAATGGAGATAATGAAGTTGAAGAAAGACATATGGATGTCTAAGAGAAGCTGAAAAACTTAGTTTGGTATAAGGATGTGATATTTTATCTCAAGAATATATAATGTCTAGGACATTTGGATAATAATCAAAAAGGAAACTTAAATTGGCCTCTTCGAAATATGTTATAATTGATTATGGCTTGGCTTGGAAGAACCCATAAGGGATCTTATTGAGGTGCATCACAGAAGAAGAAGATCCCAATATTATTGCATAATTTCATGGGGGAGTATGTGGAGGTCACTTTACTGGAAGAGTGACTGCTCATAAGATTTTGAGAGTAGGTTACTGGTGGCCAACAATTTTTAAAGATGTAGCCTTGTTATTTAGAAAATGTGAGAGTTGCCAAATTTTTTTATGGAATGAAGAAAGCCTTGGGTGATTTGCCTCTATAACAAGTGTTAGTTGAATCCCCTTTCAAGTAATGAGGTATGGAATGTATTAGAAAAATAACAAACTCTTCAAGTGCTAGACATAGATGGATCTTGGTTGCTACTGACTACTTCACCAAGTGGGTTGAATCTATCCCCACCAAAAAGGAAACTCACCAAGTAGTCATGGATTTCATTCTGAATAATATAATTTGTAGGTTTTGGGTACCTACAAAAATAGTTGTTGATAATGCTATGAGATTTAGGGATAAACCATTAGTAACTATGTGTCAAGAATATGGAATCAGTTTGACATATGCATCCAATTACAATCCTTAGGGGAATGGTCAAGCTAAGTCAAGTAATAAAATTTTTCTCAAAATAATTAGGAGGACATTGGAGGTTAATAAGAGAAAATGGGGTGAGTAGCTACAGTTTTCCTTACGGATGAGATAGGATTACCACTAAAAGAGTTGCTAGAAAAAGTCCCTTTGAGTTGGTTTATGGAATCCATGCTCTCTTACCCTTACATATGCAATTGTCTTCCTATCAATTTGTGCAACAATGTGAGGATGAATAATTAAGCACCTAAAAATCTAGGATTAATCAGATAGTGGAATTGTATGAAGAAAGAAGGGAATCCCATCAAAGGCACCTTAAATTCAAAGAAAATCTTAAGAATTTTTTTGATAAAAATGTGGCCCCTAAATATTTGAGTGTCAAAATTTGATATAACTATGGGATAACAGGCATGAGGAAAAAGAAAAGCATGCTAATTTTGATGCATTATGGATGGGCCCCTACTCTATCGATATAAGGATTGGTGAGCATACTTTATTCTTGAAAGATTTGAATGGAGACTTAGAGTTTCTGTCACATGATGAAAGCATCTCAAACATTTCTGGATTGAAAAATATATAGTTGGGTATGATTTTTATATAATTTACGATTGCTTTCCTTTTATTTGTTTTTTTTTTCCTTTTCATTTTCCTAGTCTTTCTACCGACTAGTTGCCCTGTTGTCTCAGTTTGTTTTTGAAGTTAGTTTTCTCTGTTAGACCTTGTACATGTTTTAAATGACTTCATAGCCCAATGGATTTAAGAAATTGGTTTGTTTAATGTGTTTTTCATGTGGTTCTTGTGGCACCCATCAAGGGTGCCCATCCCTGAGTTGGAGCTGATGTTGGTGCTCAATTTGATCTTGCACTTATATCCTGAAACCTCGCTTTCAAAAAAACTTGTGTCGATTTTTTGAGTTCAAGAAAATGTACATCGAAGAAAAAAATCCTATGAAAAACATGTTAAATCTTGTTTCTATGTCATGAAAATCCTCTTTTCTGGTCGAGGATTATGAAAACATGTTGTCTCTGAGGAACTTCTATGAAAAATGTCAAAAAAACCATGTAGAACCATGAAAATCCCCTTTAAATGTTGTCCTTATTATTGCTAGTAAAAATTACAGTTGCAAAAAATTCCAAACTTCAATGACACGTGGTACAACGCCATTGGTTGTGATTTGGTGGAATTATCTTGAAAATGTGCATAATATTTTCATATTACAAATACGATTAGCAAGTCCAACCTTGAATCTTGAAGAATATTCTTTCAATATTTGGGTCGACGTTACAAAAGGGCCCCGATAAAGAAGAATTGCAAGAATTGTTTGAGGGTATGATGCTTATGTAGAAAGACAGGTTTCAAGAAGATAAAGAAAATGATGATGTCACAATGTTCACTACTGAGAAAGCCAAGGCTATTGAGGATGTTAAGGCTAGTTCTTCTTGATATTGCATTTCTTTTCATTTGATACTCCTATTTTCCAAATAATTTTAAAGATACTTTGAGTAGTTAATTTTGAATATGATGTATTGAAAAATAGTAAATTTCCATTATATTTTGATTAAATTGTAAAATTGCTATGAAGCATGTTATTTTGTTATAACAATTTGAAGTTTATTGTACTTTTTGAAAAGAAAAAGGGGGTCTATAGGGGCCCTACCCATGAAAAGATACATACATTTTCAAACATTACATAAAAAGGGGAAATTAGGAGAAGAGGGACATTCAATCATCTTCTATTACTACTTTGAGATATTCTCTAAATCAGGGACCTTTATTTAACAACATATTTTTCCTTAGTACAAATTGTTCTGAACCCCGATTTGTTTGAGAAAACACAACTACCCTAGCCAAAGTATGAGACATCCCCATATCCATCAATGTGTCAATAGTCATTCTAGGACCATCCATGATATTCCTTAACTCTATCTTCTTCTGATAAGAATATACCTAGTCCAAAAGGTCCAAACCACCTATAGGAAATGCCTTCTTCCCTTTTTCTTTGTAAGGAATAGGCTAAACATGAGCATTTGAAGTGGATAGAAGAGAAAGTATTGTGGCCCTTGGAACTAGTGGAACAGAGACATAGAACTAGACTAATCCCTGCATTTCATAAATGAAAGGTGGATGTTCACTTGGAAGAGGAACATGTAAGGGTTCGATAGTTTTTTCTCCATAAAAGGAATGTGCTTCTCTGAATGAATAGAAGGTTGGAAAGAATAATTTCCCATAATTTCCTTGGTGGTAGAGAATGATGCCTTAGGATGTTAAGGAGATGAAGTCTTTTCTTCTTCCTCATCCAAAATGATAATTAAGGGTTGAGATTTTGATTCCCCCTTCTTTCTTCTTTCTGATGATGTTGGTACTATAGGTTTTGAGGTGGCACAAGTCCTGTTAAAACTTTTTCTAAAGAAAAGATTCATTGCTCTAATTCATCTAATTTGCGAGCAATGGAAGACATAATATCTTTTGAAGTCTCATCATAGAGTACATATGACTCTTGGGGAATCTCTTTCAGTAAAATTATTCATTGCACAAAAAGGGAGACTCATATTCAGTCATTCCCGTTATAGTAGGCCTCCTTTCAATCCATAATTTATTCAGTGCTTCTGGAGTTTTCTTATGCTCCCACTAGAAGAGATGATAATACATTGTTTGAAAGGCCAAGAAAACAAGATTGATTTTGATCAATCTTAAAAGGAGGGAAATCCGAACCTCTCGATATGTCAAGGGCCCTTTTTCGTCCCTTGGGTCTGCAATATCAAATAAAGCCTTGACAAATTCCTCATCTGGGCCCGTTAAATTGAAGATTTGATTCAAATATTCTGATGATATCTCTTTTAGGCTAGTTGCTATAACTACCTTTTCCATTGCACCAAAATAGAACTTTGCAAAATATTTTCATGTTTAAGAATGGAAAGAGGATGTATACTAATGAAGAAATGGAGTTGAATTTATAGTGAAAAATGATGTAGAAGAGTTAAATTGGATGGAATCATCACCATTAAATGAATGAAGATATCTTGCTCGACTTGCATGAAGTAAATAAAGGTGAAGTGACTGGTTATTATCTGAAAGGAAAGATAATTGAACATGCTGAATAATTACACACAAAGGACTGCTCAAGTCAGGGGATCTGGTAATTATTTTGCATATTTTGAAGCTGATATTTGAGAATGGAGAATGATAAAGGTCACATCAAAAGTATTTGAGATATTTGAGGAATTTCCATAAAGTGCCTATTATTTTTCCAAAAATAAAAGTAGATAAGATGACATGGTATCCCAATCACTTTAAAAATATACAAGTTAATTGTAATTTCCCCACTGGTGCTATAAAACTAAAGTATTTTGAAAAGAATGGTGTAAATCATATTGTGAAGGAAATAGAATATTCTTTTGAAATATGTTGCTTTTTGGGGGAATATTGAAAATGAGTAAGTGACAAAAAATGTATAAATGTGATGAGAATGTTCTCACATAAGCGGGAGTTTTATTTTTCTAAGATTTAGAGAAAAAATGATAAAAGCTGATTGTATTGTCTTAAGTTGAACTAATCTAAGATACCTGAGAGTTTCTTCATCCTTTTCCAAGCCTTTATATTCAAGATGATTGCAATATAAAATCATTGGTAAAAATTTAGGTCATAGGTGTTGTTTCCCCTTGTTGAAGTGTTTGAATTTATTGAATTATATTGTGTGTACTCTCATGAGCAGTGTTATTTTTTTAAAGATGAATTACTTTGAATCAATTATTTGCATTCTTGTTGTAATATTTTCTTGTTAATTTATCTTAATTACACTAAGTATTGATCTAAATAGTGTCAATTTGGCAATTGCAAAATGCATTATTTATGGATCTTTCCTTCATGTTGTATTAAACGGTTTTAAATTCAAATTGTACCTATTTAATTTAGGTTTTTGTCGATTCTTGAGGGTATCTTTAACGTATTTGATCAAAAATTGATAGTATTTTATTGAGAATTTAGCACTAGCCTTTGTGTTTAGGTTCTCAAAGTTTGTGTGAAATATTTTATTCTTGGGCTTCCATCGGTGCAAACCTTATAATTGATGGATTGTTTTGAATTGTATGATCTATATTTTACATTAAGAAAACTTTCCTATAAGATTTGTTAAGGTTCGTTTGAAAATTTTGTATAATCAAATTTATCTTGCTTAATCTCCCATCAATACATCAAAATCACAGTCAATAACCATTTGATCCATCTGAATTACCCATGCTTTCCTATTTATGCACATATACTAAAGGAGTTTCCTATTTTTATCCTCCATTTATAAAAAATATGTAGAAGCGAGATGGAATTATCATTTTCTTTAGTAACATGACCTTTATTTAGGATACATCTACATTTTCTAGTGTGAAAACTTGTGAGAGTTAGATAATGTTTGCATTGAACATGTCTTCTCGAGTCTACCTTTCAAATTCCTAAGAGAGAGAGTCTAAAACCTTGTTATTCCATCCATTCTTCTCATAAATATAGGTTACAAAACAAGTCCTCTCACCACAGGTTATAGGTAGAAATTACAGCATAAGCATAGTTCATGCCCTTAGTGAGGTTTTATCCAACATTTCCCAAGTCAAAGTGACAAAGAGACTTTTAGATCCATTCTGGCTCTGAAAACGACTTAAATCCTGGTCTGTCTTTCTCTAAGCATCCTACTTAGCTCGTTTATGTTGCTTGGATTTTCAAGGTGGAACATATTTTGGTACCAAAACCTTACACATGCTTAAAATGATATTTAACATTCATATATGGTCACAATTTATCTGAATGAATCAAATTATTTCATTTAATGAGCCCTATACTCTTTGTATTTCTCAAGACTATTGTTTCCTACACCCTCGAAACTTCATTTTTCCATTAAATCACTTAAAATAAATAAAAATTCCATGCAACAAATTTATGGAATTTAAATAACCTATATAACAATTCTAATCAAGTTATAATCCTTGAATTAACAAATTTCTCAAACCACAATCACTTTTGTCTTCATCAAATCAACCTACCAAAATTTTTATTTCCAAATATTATCTTATAAAAACAATTATATGAACAATAAAGACTTATAAATGATTAATTTGATTCCAAAATCATCCCTCTTCATATTCTAGGTGATATAAATCATCACCTAATCCATATAATACTTCAATAAACTCAAAATTTTTAGTAAAATGCATCCCATCTCTACTTTGAAAATAACATTCTTATCTAAATATTAACCTAGAAACTATAACAAAACACCTCATAATGAGACAAACCTCATATCACTGGAAATATATCTTAATCATATTTCCAACATACTTTAATCATCTCAAAATTCCACATGTAGCTCCAGATATACTCACTTTACTAAACACTACTTTTTAAGGCCTCAAAACTACCCTTTGACTAGTCAACCTAAATGGAACTCATTTGACCATGTACCTGCATTAAAATTTCCTAAAACTTCATGGAAATAAATATAAGCTCACATAAATTCCATAACATCAATTTATCTCATACCTCATTTGGACAACCTTGTCCCAAAACACTCTTCTTCATAAATTGACTTGTTTGAGTGGGGCCCACTCATCACCATGACCTATACCATACATTTATGGAAATATAAGATATTCCTATACATCATACAATAATAAATTTTGATTAATCAATAAAAAATGGGTCATTATATTTCTTCTTCTACAAACTTCTTGTAGCTTAGGGTTTAACTAGGTTTTTAGACTTCCTTATCTTCTTAACATTCATTTATACAAACCTGACAATGAAATGACCCCATTACTATTTTTTAAACCTTATAGATTCACCATATAAAAATCCTTGAAATCCACAAATTCTCTTACAAACAAAACACTTTAGGGTGAGCATCAGAAGTGTCAACTCGAGATGGAATTACACTAGATTTTGACCTGTCTCACAAAAAACTATTATAATTTGTAAAATTATCCTCATGGAAACCTAAAATTTTACAAAAATAATCATGACACATCATATAAAATTCTCCAATAATATTAATGTCATCACCATACCTAAAACTCTTTAGAAACTAAGACTTGCATAACAATCCCTTAACATTTCATACTATAGAAGCTAGGGTCAACTGAAAGAATGCTATAAATCATCATGAAACCACTGAAAATGACCCAAAAATACCTAATACACCTTTATATACCTGAATTCCAGAATTAATTATCTTATACATCTCCAAAGCTCAATGTGATACCTTTTAGCAACCATGTCTGCTCCAAATGAACACTTGTAACATAACCAATCCATTGTATCTTCACCATGCCACTAATATGAGTGCCTAAAAACTCTCCAAACCTGATATCCATAATGTCAACATGATTCTCAAACAACCAAGAATACTATATCATCATGCAACATCACCTAGGCACACGAATATACTTACAAGAGAAAATAGTCCTCATTGAATCCCACTGTATCACCATGAGTACATCTGAATCATCATGCCTACATCAAATACAACATTATCTGACCCTACTCCATCATCCAATTTTTCAATAATGTGTTTTTACATAAATTACAACACTTATTAGGAGATCAAAGGAATTTGAGGGAATATTTGTAAGGTATATTTACTTGTAAAGTATATATTTATTCTCCCTCCGAGTTGCTATAAATTATTTAAATAGAAGGAAGATATTAACATGTAAGGAGTCTATTAATTGAGTTTCAAAGTAGGTAATTGACCTACCTATCCATTTTAAGATATTTAGAAGATTTGCAGAGTCTGTAAAATTAGGATAGGTCATAGGATTGGTGGTTATTTAGAAGCTTTACAGAGTAGTCTCGCAAAATTAAGATAGGTCATAGGATTGGAATACTTAAAGTGATTCTTGAAATCTTGTTAGAAAACTATTATAGGAGTGAAATTCCATTGTTCCTAAGATTATAGTATTTTCCTCATAATAATAAAAGAGTCTTTATTAAATTATTATTTAGAGTTGATCTTGTGATATTTATTTGGTGAGATCTAACTCTAATAAGGGTTATTTGGTATACGAAATTCCTTCATTAGAACCCCCCTAACTATGACTGCATATATTAATGGTATAAGATAAAATATTTATTTCTCCTACTAAATAGGTTAGTACAAACAAAAAAATAGTTAGAGTGTGAGTTATCTTGAGATTTTCTACTTTCCATACTAGTGGGTGTGGGTAGAAATTAGTTGCGATCATCTTCGAAATCTAGGTTGTTAGGTAGAAGGTTTAGATCATAGAGTCTTGTTCGGTGATTATGAGGAAAGTAAAGATGAAATACAGAGTCAATAATATTTCTAGAATAAACAAAACACCTAAATTAACATATCTAATATATATTATGAGAGTAAGCCAAGACCCTTTATAAACTATGGAGACCGTGTAACACGGAGGATTTTTCGTCGATAAAGATGCAAGTGATTATGAACATAAGGAGAGATCATGACGACGAGTAAGAGGACAAGTTATTACAATAATTGAGAGGAAGGTGAAGTTTTACATTCCAAATAATTTTAATGTCTAGATAGAATAATAGTTCATTGATTAGATAATAGAAAAGGAGGAATACTTGAGTATGAAGGGATAGAAAACCCCGCGAGGGTAAAATTTTCTTATTTTAAATTAAAAGGTAATACATATTCATGGTGGGAACATGTGTATTTTGAGAGAATGTAAAAATATAAGGATAATTTAAAGGTCTAGGTGGATTGGTCACAAAATTAAAGGTTAAGTTCATTCTTATAGACTATCGACTACATTTTCTCAAGAAGATACAAAAATTACACCAAAAGAGTTTACTTAAAGGATTATAACAAGTATTTATATTGGTTGATTATAAAAGTGGTTTATCTAGTAAATGATGTAGAAAAGATCTCTAGGTATGTTAATGCAATGTGAAAGATGAGTCTGGTATTATTAGATTGATATCTTTGGAGGAATCTATCAGTTTGTCTTTTGAATGTAGAGGAAAATTTATCCATTGGAAACCATAGTTGTAACAACCTAAAATTTGTAACCCAAATTAGTAGGATTTTTTTTTACTAGCAAATAGACATTCCTTTGCATATATAAATCAGATAACTAGCTAAAGCTAGTTAATGCAGCAAGTCATATTAAATTAACAAGTAGACATTCCTCTACATATTTAAATTAGGTAACTAGCTAAAGCTAGTTTATGCAACATGTATTAATAAATTAATCCATCCTATAACATAGTGATAAACCTTGTGCATCTGTAAGGGTTAGCTATTCTCAATCTCCACGATCACCCTGAACATTCATTTGAATGTTCATACTTAGCCTCACTTGGTTTTACCACACTTTGCAAAGTGAGAACATGTGACTAATCCTCTAGTGTCTACCTAGAGTTTCATTTAATAAAAATCCATCCTATATCCTACACTTTGGTATTTGAGGAATCACAGTGATTAGACAATGTACCCAACAAGCACATTACTTTGGCCAAAGTTTCATAGTTTTACTATGTATGGTTAGTATATATGAGTGCACATAACATCTAAACTTGTCTTCCCATCACCTCACCAATGTCTCATCATAGTTATCTTGTTTCATTAAACTTATATAGGTGAACCTATTAAAACTTACTTATTTCCTAACAGTTCAACTTCATAAGTACAACGAACATGATTGCTTGTTATTGGTTACCTACGGAGGCCAATCCGATGCTTAATATGTTACCACATTAAGAAACCTATGGGCCACTTGTAGGTAGCCTATAGTTTGCATTGAATGTGCAATTTCAGTAAGGGTTCAAATCCTTTGTTTTTATCCAATTACTTAGTGAAATATAGTTTATGCATCAAGTTACTATGGATAGAAGGATAAGATCACAAAGTGATTATCTCTTTGTTTCCCTAACCATTCTAATAGAAAAGTGTGTTAGACCCCTAGTCAAGATTCCACTAGGTCTTATTAATCTTACAATGTCATACCTTAGTTTATCTTGATTCTTTATCCATTAATCAATTCATATCTATGCTTTATTAGGACTATATCTCACATCTTGTTTAAAGCTAGAGATAACCTCAACTTAGGATTCATTTATTTTTCTTACCATAGGATGATAAGTTCATTTTAATAACCTTTAAATCTTACAAGATATTAAATTGATTTAAAAGATGAGTCTATATCATACTTCTTTTAGATGCCTTCATACCTATTATTGAACTAGTCTCATGAATTCTTGACCAGATTATTATCAATTATTTACTCATTGCATATCATTATAGATTGAACCAATATGTTACCCAAGATCAGATTTTAATCCTTTAAAAGTTAAGACTATCATCATGCATTTTTCCCTTCCAATTACAGTATTATATCTCTCTTATTATTCTTTATCTTCACCCATAATAATAATCTCTATATTGTTTTAGAGAGTTAAATAGATATGGGGTATAACCTTATTATCACAATCCATACACATTCTAACCATAATATTGTAAACTAGGAGCACCTTAACTTTATCAAATATACCATATAGTTACCAATACCCATATAACATCAATGTATTTGAACATATAGAAATCAACCAACATATTTATAAATTACAATTCTTGTCCATAAATGGACTAGTACAAAGGACATCTTGTCCAAGACAAGTTTCTAAATCCTTAAATTACAAGTACAATAGGATCAATGATCCATGATAAACATCTTCAAGTATAATGATGTTCCTCACAAGCTAGTGATAGATTTCCCATACATCATCACAAAACCTGTGACACTATTTTTTTGGGGGTTTCAGTTCAAAGAACTAACATGAAGTTAATCTATTCACTTAACTATGTTTTTGACAAATAAAGTAGATTAGTCATCACACATAACTAACTATTTTACAAAGGTGATGCTTCCGCCATAGATAAGGAGCTATAATCCTCTAGTAGTCCCATAGATGGTGATGAAAGAGGAATATGGGTATACATGTGAAGTGTTCCCAAGGGAACACTTTGTATACAAACCTCTCACTTATTCAATAAAAAACCATGTGGTGGCATAGGTTTTAGGTTCCTGATTTGTTTCGGAACCACTATCTTTGCACAACACATGAATCCAACTAATCAATAAACTTAATCTAACTATCATTGAAGAAAAAGTAATTTTTTTTGTATAAAACATTATCGTAGAATAATTATCAAGACATTAAAATAATCTAAATAATTTTATTCCATAAAAATGACCGAGTACAAAATTTTGCCAATTTTTTTAGAGTTTCCCCTTGTATTTTCCACTTTTCAAATTTTCACATAAAGTAGATTGAATTAATATAAATCAAGTAATGAAGTAAATATGGTAAATGAAAAGGTATGGATTAAATTATCCAACCCTCCAAGTCATGAGGATCTCAAGTCAAAATAAAACTAACAAGAAATCATGAGGATCTCGGTCAAAATAAAACTAACAAGAAATAAACTTACTCAGCTAAACCATCAACTTTCATTTACCTTTATTTTATTAACATTTCCCAAAAGTCCCTATAGAAGGGTTAATGCATCTATATAATAAAAAAATAACCACATATTCCATTACTTTCCTTTCATGCCAAGGGTTGGTTCCCATTTTATTTCATGACACAAAATAAAACACACATTTCAACTAATCCACAATTGCATAAAATACAAACTAATGTACCATCCACAAAATGATCTCCAAAGAATAGTAAGAATAGTACTTTCTTAGAGAGTTTTAGGCATACACTTTAATTTAGAACAATATTTTAATCAAAAACTTCCTGAATGTGTATTAAACCTAACTAATTTCACTATTTACCTAGTAAAAAGATTGTTTCAAAGCTTTCAAAATATAGAAAGCTAAAAATAATAGAACCCTTATTTCTAGATACCAAGAAATACAATTATCTAATATGGAAAAGACAAGAAACTTCACTTAATAATTATTAGCATCATACACCCCTTCCAACTTCATAGAAATTGTCTTATTGAAGAAGTTATCTTTAACCTTTAAGGGTTGTACTTAAAAGACACAAAGGATATTAGTCATTGTTAATGTTACTATCATATTCAGACAAGTAGAAATCCACTTTAGAACTTACATATGTAGTTTATCCATGGACCGTTTATCTACACCCGAGGTTATGGTTAAAAGAAAACATAAAAACTAACAAAAGACAGAGAATACCCCCATTTGAGTTTTATTTAACAACACGGAGGTCCTATGAAATTATGGACTGATTACATACTTATACAAGAGAATAGATCTGGAGTGAAATTCAATATCTCATAAATACACACACACATGAATGTTTAGATATTTTGAGATTAAATAATCAAGGGAGAGATTAGTAAAACCATGTAAATTCCAACTAAAACCATTATTATTAGATTATGGAACCCAATCACAAATTTGATAAACCCTCTAATCAAACCCACATCTCAAATAAATCATTTGCTATAGATAATATACAAGGAAACACAACCGTATGATTTTATTGCACAAAATCAGAGTTCGAATATAGATTCATAGATTATTTTCCAAAGAACAAGATGTCCATATGATTTTATTGAATAAAACAAGTTCAAAATCCCACAAAACAAATTTATTCAACTCTTTATTCAAACCCACATTTTAGCAAAACATTCACTACAGAATACACACAAGAAAACAACCATACATTTTCATTGAAGGAGCTCTAGTTTGAATACCCAAAATTTCTCAACTATTTTCCAAAACCCATAACAACTATACAAAAAGAAAACAATCTCTTTATAAATAAAATACCATAAAAGCAAGCAAAGTAACCCCTTTCCTAAAAATGATTGCATGCCTTTGATTTTCTTTCTAGATTCTCTGCAAACCCTATCGACCATCTTGATTGCAAAATACCCTAGCTTTCTAACAAAACCCTCTTCCATATTGCATTACTCTTTATAAATAGAGGGTTTTATAGTCAAAATTGACTTCAAAAATGTAGAGAAAAATTTAGCAAAGTTCCCGCCATAGCCAGAGCTTGATACAAATGAATCTCATGCAACTAAAACCATACTCTAGTTTTCCCCCATTTAACCACGACTTCCCAAAAACATTTCCATGCATTTACCTCCCTCCAGCTACCTCCTTCTAAGTGGACAAAAATGGAGGCCCATGCCTTTGTGGGGAGGGGATCTCCCAGATTAAAATGAAATATTCAATTAAATTATTACCATCTACTCCCCTTGCATGAGCTATCCACTAAAGTGGATATAAGAATTATTAAAATGTTACCCATGCACAATATGGTATTCTTTACCATTTTTAAATTTAACCAAATCCAAATATTACATAAGTTCAAATATTTGATGAGTGTGGCCATATGGACCCCATCACAATATTATTTAAAAAAATATAATATCATTAAATTTAATGTTACAATGCAAATTTACCAAGGATTTTAAGCCTTATTGTTTTTACCATATAACGCCAACTCAAAAAAATTCATGAAACAATAATACCAATACCATAGTGTGTCATATTTATTCCAAGCCTTGTTAAAACACATAACGTAGGTTTCCTTAGGAGCATCATTGCCCTTACTCCATATGGGCATCAACACAACTTCATCGTTGTGTGGAAACCATATTAATTAAGGACTACGCCATCCTAATCAAATCGAGGCTCAACAAAAATCTATACATGACAATAAATAGTAATTAATATTTAATTAATTACTTGGATGACTAATTATCGTCATCCACAAATAACACTTAATTATTCAAATAAACATTTATTTTCCAATTTTTCATAATTATTTGAATAATTAAATGTAAAAATAAAAGATTAATTAGCGGGATGTTACAATAGTAGTGCATGAGGGAAAGGAAAGTTACCACACAGAGGATTTGGTTCACATGGATCCCAAAGCACCATGTGTATGATATTTAATTAGTCCTATTGTTTGAGAATATTCATGTTCATAGAGATAGAGGTAGATTTTTTTTCGAGGAAGAGGACATAAAAGAGGTAAATGGATTATCATAACCTATTTCCATTCTATAGAGATGAAAATCATTCATTTAAGTGTCCACAAAGAATGTTAAGAAATTTTTGGAGGAATGATGCTAGAAACCATGTTTCTCTATACGAGGAAATGGAAAATAATTTAATGTAGAAGGATCAAAATGTAGAGAATATTTCATGATGAAGAGGGTGTTGTTTAAGCCTAAGAAGGAAGATAATGTACTTCTGAAGTGAAATAATTTGTTTAGAATAATTTAAAAATCTAGACATAACTATTGCAAAGTTATTATTGATTATGATAGTAAAAATAACCTTGGTTTTAAAGATATGGTTGAGAGTACTTGGTATAAATACAATTGCGTACTTGAATCCATATAAGGTCTTTTGTTGTTGAAAGGGAATACATTTCTTTTAAATGATAAATGTGAGTGAGTACCAAGATTAACACATATGAGGATGAAACACTATGTTATATAATACCCATAGACATGTTCCATGTGTTATTGGGAAAATCTTGGCAATATGTCAAGAAGGCAATACATGATGGTTATGCAAATACATACACATTAGTGAAGGAAAATTAAAGTACAGTTTGAATCCTTTGAAGGATGTACGTTTAGAGGTAGAAAGTAGTGAAAATTTTAAGGAACTCATGAAAAAAAAACTTATAGAAATGGTGACGAGATATTTCTGAAGTAGGATTTGTTTGGATGGATAATATTACCAAAATGGATATCATGAATATGGTGAAAATGAAAAAATAATTAAAAAAGGTTGCATATGTAAAAGAAAATCTAGCTAAATTTTCTAATTTTATTTATTTTTGGTGAATTTCAATTTTCCTCTTTATGTTATATGTCATTTTTATGAAGTTCATTATATGCATTACCTACTTAACCGAAAAACATTATTGAGTTATGAAATATAGACCCATTTTCCCCAATCCTTCTCAAGATTAAAATTTGATCATTGATTCATTGGCCACATGTAATCATTTCATGTAATTTTTGGAAGGCCTTTAATATCTCAAGCCTTCTTAGAAAATATTATTGGAAATACATCCCATTCATCGATCTCTCCTAATATGTTCAACATATTATACTATTTTTTCTTTGGAGTCTCCTACATTAGTCTTTCTTTACTTTAAAGCTTTTCAATTCCTTTTCACAAGGTATCTCTCCATTATACTAAGTATTTTCTCACATTATACTAAGAGAGATTCTTTACACACACACACACACACACACACACACACACACACACACACACACACACACACACACACACACACACACACACATATGCTCTTCACTCCTTGGGAAATGTGGGATAATTCTGAAATGAAAAATTACAAAGTCCTCCATTGTGAAGGATTCAAATGACTATTAGATGAACCAATTCAAACCATGATTCAAAAAATAAATTTTTAAGGATAAAATGGTCTGAATAATTCCTTAATTAAATCATATCACATATAATAGAATCCATATTCTAATTTTAAGCTTATACAATCATTTAATTGAGTAAACAATCAATTGAATTCACACATTTAATATATTTAATCATATCAACACACACAAAGAGATATACATACATACTTATACAAATATACAAACACAAATAAAAATAAAAATAAAAATATAAATACAAATACATATCACATATAATAGAATCCATGTTCTAATTTTAAGCTTATATAATCATTTAATTGAGTAGAGAATTACTTTAATTCACACACAACACACACACACACACACACAGTGGTGAATTTAATCAAATTTTAAATTTTCCCTCTAAAATGTTGGCAATTGTGATCCAAGGGCTCATATAATGTGTTGTAATCCAATCATGTTTTAAAATACTAGGCCATCGATATAAAGGTGGCCCATAAAAGATATTGATATTAGAAATTATTTGGCTATGCGAGTGGGAAATAATAACATTTGTGATTATTTTTGTAAATATGTGATGTACATATGTTGTCCAAATAAACAAATTGGACTTTAAAATCTCCAAAAATAGCCAAATTAAAAACATTCGCCACTAAACTTCTCCTTGTTGGAAATGAGTCCATAAATATTGTTGACTTTAGAAAAGAAGTCCTGAGTGATGTGAAAGGATATAATGAATTTTTACATTCATATTGTGGATTTCATATAAAAAAGAGAATGGAAAGACAAAAAAAAAAGATTATATCCCAAAATAAGTGAAGGAGGTACTTTATATGTACATAAATATCATGTTAAAAGATGTACTAGATGGTTTACCTTATATGTGAACCATTAGTCACAAGATGGATTTGATACCAAGGTATATTTTACCAAACAAGGCTGAATATAGGTTATCACCTACAAAGAATTACGAGTCCAACTCATAGGAATTCCATGATGGAGAAGCGGGGGTCATTTTTATCCAAGGGTGACATCTCTTAGAATACTTGAAAGTTGGGTATTATTGGCCTAATCTCTACAATGACCGTTATTCATGGGTGAAAAAATGATAAAAGTATTCCTTCTTTACATGAAACTAAAGACTACAATCCTTCATACCCCACCCCATCTCTATAACTGAACCATTCATGCATTGGGGTTATACTTTATTGGATTAATAAATCCAAATTCAAGATTGGGTCAAAAATGGATCCTTACAGCCATAGATTACTTCACCAAGTGGACAGAGGAATTTCAAATCAAGGAAGCAAACGAGGTTAGAATTTAATATTTTTATGAAGGTATTATGGCGAGTTTTGGTATTCCTTGAACAATTATTTATAATAATGTTATGGATTTTCTTGGGAAAAATATATCTGATTGGGTAGTTAAGAATGGTGTATATCCGAGCACGTCTTTAAACTATTACCCACAGGGGGTAATGGGAAGGTCGAGTCCAAAAAAAGAACCTATTGAGGATCATAAGGATGACTTTAGATGAAAATTAGAGAACATGGCACAAAAAAATTAAATCATCCTTATGAGCTAATAGGATTACCCCCAAGAAATCAACTAATAATTCTCCTTACAGGTTATTTTATGGAAGAGAAGAAAAGTTGCCAATATCCCTTGAATTACTAGTATTGGATCTTATCAAGCAACTAGAACTATTTGATTTTGAGGCCATGGAAGTCATATATGTAGAGCTCATGGAGCTAGAATAACTGAGAAGCCAAGCTATGCAAACAATGGATAAATACCGGATCAAATCAAGATAAGTTTTGGTATGAAGGAAAAATCTAGGCACTTTCAATAATGATACTTGGTCCTAAAGTGGGATATAAATAGAGCCAAATTAGGTAGACACTCCAAGTTTGATGTGATATAGAGTGGCCCCTACATGATCTTAGGATGAAAATAAAACAATGATTTACAGTAAAAAAATTGGATGGAGAAGATTTATATATCTCGATCAATGAGATATATCTAAAGAACTTCTATTGAAGTGAATTTCCTCTCCTTGTACATACTAGATTAGTTTATTCTTTCCTTTAAGTGCTTTCAGCACATTGTCTTATTGGTAGATTATTTTCTGTCACCCTAAGTGCTTTACACATATTTATTTCTTTTGATGGCATGGTTTCATTACATAGTGATTCATGAAGGACTTAAAAGGAGATATGACTAGAAAGGATGAGATTGGAAGAGTTTCAAGGTTGTAAGGATCAATTGTAATATTTCAATACATCAAGTGTAGAATAAATAAATCAAATTTTGGGGCAGCTCCTCGCCATCATTGATTACAAGGGAATATAGGGTGAAAATACCAAGTCAAATTTTTTTCCACTCCCATAAATATTAATTCAAAAGTCCTTATGGTGAGAATGGTCAGTTTGAGCTCCAGATCATGCTAATTCCATGCATTGCTTTATATAGTTCAAATATGTGTTCTTCAATTTTAGGTCAGTTATCATGTTATTAGGGCTTAACTCCATGCCCAATGGATTCTTTGAGGCCACTAATATTCACATATAGTAGTTAGATTACCTCATGAGTTTCCAGTTGCTATCCCTCGGGTTAAATTTGGATAAATTATCTTTTGAATGGACTTAGCCATTATCAGGGGGTAAAGTACATTCAAATGGCCATTAAGTTCCACATCTCAAAATCATTGGCCATTGGTATTTGAAAACCCATGGGGAAGAATTTTAAAACAATTTGAGGGTTCTATTTAAAACCCATAGACATCTTAACACCTATGCAATGAGCTACACCTGCCAAACATCCAAAAATTTGTAGCAATTCAAAGAAGGCCACATGATGCAAATCAACTATTAAAACAAGGGCCACATGGTGGGATTACATATCTCTTAAAATCCATTTAGGTTCATAGAAATCAAGCTCATGGAATCAACCAAGGTTGATAATATTTTGGGTCCACAAAGTGAGTGAAGGTAAAAGGAAATTGTTACCCAAATAACTCTCCCGATTATTTTGACAACTCGTATACATCTTCTCGGCTTTGAGATCTTCATTGCAAGGTTACACAAAATCAAGATTCACTTGGTACATTCCCTTGGTTGCTTTTCCCCATGAATTTCCCCTTCTCCCCTTCATTTTTCTTTCCCTCTTTGTTCCACTCCTCCTCACTTGTGCGCATCCTCTACACATACACCTTCTTCTTAGTAGTTTTTCACCGTACGTGCGTGCCTCACACTTGCTTCAATAAACCAAGTCCTTGGCCCTTGAATGTGCCCCACACATTATCTTTTAATTCTTGTGCCTTAACCATGTGTTCTCTTCTCACCAGTTTTCCTCATTTCTGAACGTGTTCCTTCCTTCTACCTTCTCCCCATGCCCTTTTCTTCCGTGCATGTATCTTTGTGCCCTCCTATGCACCTTTCCATACCAAATCATCCTCTGACATGCTTGAGTGTGCCATATGTGACCAATAAAAGTGCGCCAATAGGGTGTCGATCCTTATAAAAATTCAATGAGTGATACGTGGCCAAAATGACAAAACATTTACACAAATTGGCCATCCTTTTAGCCAAGTCATGCACACCACATGTTTTGCATGTGTGCTGAAGAATTTAAAAAACTTATGAAAACCATATATTTTTTTACAAATATTTGATTGGCACGCACCTAGACTTGTCAGATATCTACTGACATAGGCTACAGTGCTAGACATTCAAATTCAAATTCTTGGCAGAGGCTTTGAGGGTGAGAAATGGGAAAAAATCTTTGTAAGAATTAATAAGTGGATATAATTACTCCAACCACCTGATTTATCATGAACCACTTTCCTTCCTTCTCCTAGGGAAGTGTATTTGGTAGAATTACAGGTGGATTTGTAGGCATTGAATGCTTCTTGTTGGTGGTTGCATTTTAAATTTAGATTTTCCCTCCTTCTCTTCTTCTTCCATGGATTCATCTATAAATGTAATATTTGGGATCATTATTAATGTTGGACACTTTGGATCCTTACGCACTTTGCTAAGGACTTCATCTTTTCTATATTTTGAGTTATAGATCTCTAGATTTGGCTCTTGCATGTGGATATCAGCCTGGTTCACCATTTTAACAGCTCTATGCATTTTTGGAAGTAATATAAGCATCGCTTTGTGACTATTATCCATCCTAATGTGTTTTCATTCCTTATTCTTGCCTTTTCTTTTCATTGCATGCCCATTGTGCCATTTCACATGCCTTACAACTCTTTATTTAGTTGTGTTCTATGAAACTGATTTGGCAAATATGTTTTAAGTTGTGCTACACGTGCCTAGCATTCTTTCACACATTTCACTTTAGTTTCACTCGTAACAAATAATGCTTATCCCTCTTTTTGGTGTTATCACCTTTTAGTGTAGTTTCCTTTCATGTTATCCTTCTATCCCTAGTCCCTTGGCATTATTATCTTAGTTTCTCTTTCAACACTAGGAGTAGCAGTAGAAATAGAAATAGATAGAGGAACCGCCTTCTCGTAGATATGTCCCAAGCATGTAAGGTCCCATAACTTGGGGACAATTCCATTATTGTCACAAACAACTGAGTTGTTCCAAATCCTAGATGTGGGTGCATGTTTGAATGACCAACTATTTCTGGCATTCCTAATGGGACCAATCAATGAAAGCTTAAATTTCATATTGCTAAGTTCTGGTGTGTGGACTTAGTATTTCAACCTTTGGAGGCTCATTTCAACACATCTGGTGACTCCCAACATTTGTAGATCTCTGTTTTAGTATCCTCGAATGCCTTTCCGAGAAGAGTACATACAAGAAGAATTTTAGTAGCTAAATATTCTTTCAATTACCTCCTACTATCCCCAAGAAGAGTTCATTCCAGAAATCCCACATGCACATCTCCATCTCCTGCACACCACACCCATTCAACTCCTCATCACAATAGATAACTAGAGCACCCTGCGATGGTGCATTATCAACCTCCTCCACTAAGGAAATTTGCTAACTTCACTGGAGGAATTCCCTTGGTTATGGCCGTGCAACATGATATGCCAAATAGTGCACTCAAGAGTATTTCATACTTTATTGGTGAGAATCAAGTCACCCCTTAGGAGTATATACATGATGTAGAAAACGTATATTCACTCTATTTGATCACACATGATGATGTGGTAGTTAGGCTACTTGTGGCCTCTTTCAAAGGAAAATCACTTCAATGGTATCGAGGCTTGAGACTTGGATCCATTTCCATGTGGGATGATTTGGGAATAAATATTTTCAATTACTTTGAAGATAAGTTAGATCACTTATATCGGTGGAGCAATTAACAATAATAAGGAGGGCACCTAATAAGAAGATGACTGATTTCAACATCATATTTCAGAAGACTTGGGATAGAATCCCTCTTTTGGTAAGACCTATAACCCAACATGCTTTTATGTATTATCTAAAGGCATTGAACAACGATATCTCAGTCATGATTCAATCTATGGGAGGTAGGACTTTACCAGCTTGCTTATAATATTACAATAAGGGAAGAAAATAATCTTCCTCGGTAGGAAAGATATCTCTTAAACCGCATATGCCCTTATTCCCAAAAATTTTGCAAGTGCCCTAGCCTTCTTTAGGCCCTATTACTATTCCCGAAAAATCTTGCAACTGTTGCATCAACATCCTACTCTCCAGTGCAACAGAAAGAAGATGAAGAGTTGAAGACCCTGATTAGAAATTTGTCAAATAAAGTCATATCATTAGAAAAATAATAGGCACAAGCCTATAAAGGAAATTCTAATCAGGCACATACCCAAAGCAATCAGCCTTGGTGGAATCAATATGGAAACCAAAGATATGCACCCAACTAGAAGAATGATAAATGACATGCTAGTGCACATCTTCCCTTGTAAGTTGTTCCTCATGCACCCTCTCTTCTAAAGAACCAATGCAAGTTAGGAGCTTGTTCCAGTTCAGAGAAAAATTGGTGCAAGAGTTGGATTGGTGCTTCCTTCTAAAATGCCTCACATTAAATATCATTGTGTCAATGTCACATGCACCCAAGCCTACATGATCCAAAATTCTTAAACACTCGTGAGCCTTCAACAAGTGCTCCTACAAGTAGGAAATCAAGGAAGGACAAAATCTCCTCTAGAGGTAAACTTGATATTCTTCAAAGACCTTTGGGAATTCTTTGTTATTAACTAAGCCGCGAGAGGACACAAGAAACATGTGCTCCTAAGTTGTGGAAAACACAAGTTATAAGAAAATAATGCTTGATTCTAGTGCATAGGTCACCATCCTAGCAACACAAACGTGCTAGAAAAAGTAGAAAGATTTATCCAAGACATCTAATAGTATAATCACTCAATTCCCTCGATAAGAGGCCCCATGTAAATATCCTTTAGAAGTAGCACACACCCCTCCTTTGGTAGGTCAATCCTCAGCTTTGGCTAAAGCTCATGTTTCGAAATTGAGAAGTCAAGAAAGGATGTCGTAGTGCCACAAATGCACAAGTCGGTGGGTCCTCCCTTTAGAATTGTGGACCGGATGAATAAGACAATCAGAAATGTCACAATATGGGATTCCATGACCATTCCATCTCAGCGTAACCTATTGCATAAAGCTCTAGTACAACTTCTGCATGTTGATCCAACTATTCAATACCCGTGCACTTCTATCAACATCTTCCGAGAAGAGGTGAAGTAAGTAAGTGTTTTTGTTAAAACCCCTCCATTATATATGTATTTTATCATAGGAAAACACCTAGTGCATAATTACATGATAGACTCGGGTGCTAGTACCTTTGTTATGCCTAAGAAGATAGCTAATGTCTTAGGTCTCAAGTATATCCCCCTAACAAAAGGAGTCATGTAACTTGATGGTTTGACTATTAATACCTTAGGAATCATCAATGATCTTGATTTTACCCTTCATGCATGTCAAATTTTAACAATTACTCAATATGTTTCAATCATTGACTTACCTCCTTTTTTTTCCCCAATGTCTATCAAGAGAATTTATTGCAAAAGTGGGTGGTTACTTGTCTTATGATTAGTCTCATATGTTACTCAAGACAAGGTATGGTACCCGATTTACCATACAAGATGAGAAAATATTTTCCTATCATGTAGAGTCATATGTCCCATCCCCTCTCCAAGCTAACTATTTAATCCAAGAACAAGCTTTAGTTCTGGAAGAGCATCCTATTCCACCTTCTATTCCTAATATAGTACTTGATGAATGGGTGAAGAGGCACCATAAATTTGATCCATATGGTGAATAAATAAAAGCCTATGAAAATGGGCTTGGTACTTACTGCATTCTTGAAGAAAAATTTGTACTATCATGGGTGCTCAAGAAAAACCAAGTTGAACTTGGTCTATTGAAGTTATACTTTGATGTTTCTAGAAGCAAAACAACGTGAGAGGAGTTGTTATCGTTTCTCCTAAGGATGAGAAATTATTCTTCATGCATAGGTTACAGTTCACATGTTCTAACAATGTCGGAGAATATGAAGCATTAATGCATGGCCTTCTTATTGCTGAAAAGAAATGGATTAAGGTGCTGCAGATCTTTGGGGAAACATAATTGGTTATCCATCAGGTTACCAATAAATTATAAGAAATTAATAAGCTCCTCAAAGCTTATAAACATAGAGTTTGGGACCTCTAAATTTACAGGGTGGTGCCGCAAGAAATGAACAAGGAAGCTAATCAAATGGCCATGATCGGTTCACTTTGTTCTCTGATATCGAGAAATTTTTCAAAGGAAAAAATCAACAAATTAATATGGTGATCATGTCATCCATTCTAAACAACAATACTAGCTGGAAAGTGTTTGACAATGATGCATAGATCGTCTAGTTCATTCAAAATGAAGTTGAGTTCTCATCAAGCATGCAAGTTGACTTGTATGATAGCTATGGTGACCAAGTGATTCAACTAAAGTCAAATAATTTTCCTAAAGGGTTGGTCACCTTAGAGAAAGTTTTATCCCTAATGATGAGTTAAAGTGTGAAGAAAAGTATATGCACGCCGTGCAGGAAGACTATTCCATAGTCACTATTGCATGTAAGAAAGAGTTACTACTCAAGAAATTTTTCACGCATGAAGAAAAGGAGGCCTTCATCTCTCTCTGTCAGAAATACAATGATATATTTTCATGGGAGTATGAATACCTACAAGGATTTTATCCAAGTGTTTCTCAACACTCCATTGATCTTGATCCTGGTAGCAAGCCCGTCAAAAAAATTAGTGACTAGTTAATCCAAAGATAGATCCCCTCATGAGAAAGGAGTTATCCAAACTCATTTATGTGAAAATTATATTTCCCATCAAATACTCTACTTGGGTAGCGAATCTAGCTCCAGTGCACACAGAAGAACAATGAAATCGACTCTGTGTTGATTTTAGAGATTTAAAAAGGAATCTCTCAAGTATCATTATCCTTTGCCTTTAATGGAGAAGATTCTACGAGTATGGTTTATGTGTAAAGATTCTAAATGTCGATGGGTATTCGGTTTCAATTAGATTCTTGTCGTGGAAGAGGATCAATTCAAAATGACATTTAGAACCAAGTGGGAAACATATGTGTATCAAAATATGCCCTTTTATCTTTCAAACACAGCTAAATTTCAACGTGCCATGGATATTGACTTCAAAGGATACATCAATGATTTCATCTTGGTTTACCTTGATGGCATAACCGTCTTCTCAAATTAGAGCTCGGATCATATGGTGCACCTGGAGAAAGTATTTGAGAGATGTAGAAAGTATGGGGTGTCCCTTAACCCCAAGAAGTGCAATTTTACGTGGCATAGGGAAAAATATTGGGCCATGTGGTTTCAAAGGATGGCATCATAATTGATCCTGAGTGTGTTTCATTCATCTTGGATCTTTCCCTACCGGCACATCAAAAATCCCTAATGCCCTTCCGTGGTAAGGTAAATTTTTAGGTGTTTTATCCCTAACTTTGCAGGACTAGTTTTGCCCATTACTCGATGCTCAAGAAGGACACATCCTTCGTGGACAATAGAAGCAATAGAAATCTTCAAAAAATCAAGCAAGAAATTGCTTGTGTGCCAACACTCATCAACCCATATTATTCCAAGGATTTCATCCTTTATGCTTATGGTGATGATATGAGTGTTGTTACTATCCTAACACTAGAAAACAAACAAGGTCTAGAACAACTACGGTGGATTTCTTCACCAAAATCTGAAGTATTATGAATTAAGATACAGTCACATGGAGAAGTAGGTCTTCGCGATCATGTGCACACTCAATAAAATAAAAACTATGCTCACCACAAATCATATTAAGGTGTTAGTATCCCACTCTTTTGTCAAAGAATTCATCATGGGAGTAGAGATTAGTGAAAAGAGAGCACAATGGGTGACCAAAATCATGGAATATGATGTGACTATCAAAGCCACAAAATTGGTAAGAGGTAGCATGCTTTGCAAACAGATTACTGAAGATGCACAAAATGAATATGAGACTTCATTATTTCTAGATGAAGGTCTCCCACAAGCAAAACTTGAGCCAAATATAGATGTTGGCATGCATGACTGGATGAAGGACATGATCAAATTCCTTTTCAAGGGTGTATACCCTCCTAGTTTAAACAAGGCAAAGAGAAGACATATAAGGTTACAATCTATCCCTTATGTTTTGATTGATGGAATTATCTTCAAGAAAAATCTTGATGGCATGCTATTAAAATGTATCAACGACGTGCAAACTAAAAAAGTGTTATCATAATTTCATGATGGATTCTATGGTGGAAACTTTTCTACCAAAAATACAACATTGAAGATAATAATGGAAGGAATATTCTGGCCAAACCTATTTGTATATGCACAAAAATGGTTCACAAAATGTAAGGTATGTACTTTCTTTGTAGGAAAGAAAAAATTTGTAGCTCTTCCCCTCCGACCAATCCAAGTGGATCAACATTTTACAAAATGGGGTCTTGACTTCATAAGCATGATCATCCCACCCTAAATCTATGGACACAAGTGGGTGCTAACAGCTACTGAGACCATTTCCACGAGATGGATAGAAGATTTCACACTCAAAGAATCAACTAATTCAGTCATCCTTAACTTTCTTGAGGGTATAGTTACAAGGTTTTGTGTTCCTCAAACCATTATCTCGATAATGAAAAATCTTTCCTTGGGACTAAAATCATTAATTAGGCACTAAATATAAGCATCTAACTAAATAACTCTTCCAACTATTACCCTCAGGGTAATGGTCTGGTAGAGTCAACAAAAAAGAATTTGATTAGGATCATGAAACACATAATGAACATCAGCTAAAGACTATAGCATACAAAGGTCTCGCACATGCTCGGGAAGATAGAATCATAATAAATAAAGGAAATAAGAACTTAGGCTTACAAGTTTGTCTATGGAAAATAGGATACCCTTCCTTTGAATTTGGAATTAAATTCATTAGCACTTTCCCAATAGCTGGAATTCAAAGGCACAAACCAGAGAGAAATCAGAATGGCAGAGCTGGTTAGTCTTGAAGAGTCAAGAAACTCCGCCATGATCAAGATAGAATAACAACAAAAAGAAACAAATAAATGGTTTGACAGAAAGGCTAGAACCTAGCTTTCAAATTTGGGGACTTAGTTCTAAAATGGGATGCTAACAGAGCTAAACTAGGGCATCATTCAAAGTTTTATGCACTTTGGAGTGGCCCATACATCATCAGTTCGTGTGAAGAGGCTAACTCTTTTAAGTTAACTCATCTTGATGGAGGCACGTTGTAAATACCAGTAATGAGATCTATCTCAAACACTTCCATTAAGTTTGCTACATCATTATGTATATAAGAGAGTATTTTCAATTCCTCTAAGTGCATTGTGTACACATTGTTTGTTTGTACCTAGTTATTTCTTCTTGCGTGCTCCCTATGCGAGCTCTTCTTTTTGCTTCTAGGATGTCGATCTTCTTCTAGTAATTTTCAGAAGCTTACATGATTCGAATTAAGTAAGAATGATCCTTCAAGTGACTTCATGGATAGTTATTCAAATGATTACATAGTAGACTCCATTCCCAATGGATGCTCTAGGCTATTGATCTCCTTCATCTAGAGGGAAGATGGCCCTGAAATTTGCCAAATTTTTTATCCAAATAACTCTCCCTATTATTTTGACAACTTGTATACATATTTTGTCTCTGATATCTTCATTGCAAGGTTATGTGCACTCAAGATTCGCTTGGCACATTCCCTTGGTTTCTTTTCCCTGTGCACTTCCTTGTCTCCCCTTAATTTTCCTTTTCTTCTATGTTTCACTCCTCCCTTACGCGCATCCTCTACGCATCCACCTTCTTCCTAGCATATTTTCACCATGTGCACATGCCTCACACTTGCTTCAATTGGCCAAGTCCTTGGCCCTAACGTGTGCCTCACACATTATCTTGTAATGGTTGCACCTTGACCATGTGTTATCTTCTCACAAGTTTACCTCATTTCCCTACGCGCGTTGTGCATGTCTTCCTTCTACCTTCTCCCCCGTGCCATTTTCTTCTACACATGTATCTTTGCACCCTCCTTTGTGTCTTTCCATAACAATTCATCCTCTAACATGCTTGAGTGTGCCACATGTGACCGTTGAAAGCATGCTAACAAGGTGTTGGATCATTTTAACAAATAAATGAGTGACATGTGGCGAAACAAAAAAACATTTACACAGTTGGCCATCCTTTCACAACTCATGTGCATCACATTATTTTCGTATGTTTATGACTCAGACAAAATTCTAATATTCGTATCTTTTATTATAGAGCTCCGATTGGCGCACACCTAGACTTGTCAAATAGTTTTTGAAATAGGCTACAGTGCTAGACATTCAAATTCAAATTCTTGGCAGACCTGGTAGGTGAGAAATGGGAAAACATCTTTCTAAGCATTAATAGGTAGATCTAATTGCTCCAACCACCCAATTTGATATGATCTGCCCTCCTTCCTTCTCCTAGGGAAGTGCATTAGGCAGAATTGCAGGAATATTTTCAAGCATTGAATACTTCTTGTTGGTGGTTGCATTTTAAATTCAGATTTTCCCTCCTTCTCTTCTTCTTCCATGGATTCATCTATAAATGTAATATTTGGGCTCATTATTAATGTTAGACACTTTGGATCCTTACACACTTTGCTAAGGACTTCATCATTTCTATATTTTGAGTTATAGACCTCTAGATATGGCTCTTGCATGTGTATATCGGCCTCTTTCACCATTATAACAGCTCTGTTCATTTTTGGAAGTAATATAAGCATCGTTTTGTGACTATTCTCTATCATAACGTGTTTGCATTCCTTATTCTTGCCTTTTCTTTTCATTACATTCATGTTGTGCCATTTCAAATCACTTATAACTCTTTATTTAGTTTTGTTCCATGAAACTGATCTAGCAAATATGTTTTAAGTTGTGCTACACGTGCCTAGCCTTCTTTCATGCATTTCCCTTCAGTTTCACTCAGAAAAAATAATGTTCATCCCTATTTTTTGGTGTTATCACCTTTTAATGTAGTTTCCTTTCATGTTATCCTTCTATCCCTAGTCCCATGGAATTATTATCTTAGTTTCCCTTTAAACACTAGGAGTAGCGATGTGCAGTAGAACTAGATGGAGGAACTGGCCTTCTCTGTAGATCCATCCCAAGAATGTAAGGTCCCACAACTTGGGAATAGTTCCATTGTTTTCAAAAATAACTCGATTATTCCAGATCCGAGACATGGGTGCACGTTTAAATGACCAACATAAACATGATGGAGTTAGGGGTTGATAGGTTGTGTGAGATAAATGGTTAGGGTAGGGGACACATGTCACCATTCTAGGAAACTTCAAGGAAGATCCATTTCAGGGACTTCAAGTCCCTTGAATAAACCACAATGGATAATTTCATTGGGTTTGAGCTATAGCCAAGTCAACAAGTCGGAGGGTTGATCCTAATAAAAATGTGGACATGTGGAAACATTTGGCTGGAAACATTTTGATAAGGCCAAAAGTTTCTAAGTCCTCTTAAGAGAAAAGTTCCAATGTAAAGGAGAAACCAATGAAAGGAAAACACATGACATACATGGAGCTTTTATATTGGTTAATGTTTCACAATAGTAAGAGGGAGCTATCAAATAAAATGACATGCAAAGAAAATGTGTAGATTTTCTATTGGCTCGTGCATCACGATTGTCATTTAAGAGCTATTAAAAGTATGACAACCCAAGGAACATGACATTATTTAATTGGCTCACATTTCTTAATGCGAAGAACTTCGCAGAAGCCAAAGAAAATAAAGGGAGTAAGGTATTACATGCGAACCAATTAAGGACTCACATGTGGAAAAGAAAAATAAATTCGCATATAATCGGAGAAATCCCTTGAGAAAATCAAATGCTACCACTTTTCATTCTCTCGCACATCCCAACATGCTAAAATTCAAATGTTCATATCTTTTGATTCCCTTCTCTAAATTTGACAAAATTGGTCTTCTTTGGAAAGATATCCTCAATCCCTTTAATTGGGTATATTTAGAATCGAAATTGATGGCGTTTGATAGGAGAAAAGAAGGAAAACTTATTCAAAATTAAAGATGCAACTCTAAGTAGCTCAACAACTAGATTTTGGCGAGATATGGTGCCTTAGATTATTCAAGAAGTAAACCGACAGGGTGCCCATCATTTTTTTCAGACTTTTAATGCACCTGTTGGTGGGTGAAGGCTATAATTTGAGTTTCCCTAATTTCTCACTTCTCTCTCTCTCTCTCTCTCTCTCTCTCTCTCTATATTCCATATATTGTAAGAAAATTCTTATTTGTAATGTTAGACATTTCAATAATGCTTGTGTGTGCTTTCTAAGTATTTGTATATGTGTGTATGAGATGTAAGCCCTAGATTTGAGCTTTTGTATGGTGAACCTTTCCTCTTGAGCCTCGATTGTAATGTATTATGCATCATTTAAAGCAATAAAATACATGTTTTGTGGCTACTTTCAGCCCTAGATGTGTTCTATTGCATTTTTCCTTTTCTTTTCATTTTATTTGTAGGTATTTTTGTGCATATTTTATTCTCCTTATAGGTTCAAATATTTTTGCTTCATGGATATATTGGTTTCAAGGTTGTATTATACTATTGTGTTTATTTTTTCCCTCTCTATTACCATTTTTTTCCCATTTTACCTCATTTGAGAGTGTCTATCCACCCTTTTCGTGGTGTTATTGTCTCTGTCGACTTAGCATTTCCCATTTTTATGCAATTTTCTCTCTCCATGTTCCCTTAGATTGTTAGAATAAGAGTCAATAACTGAATTTTCTTCATTAGGAGTAGCTTATCATTATGATTACGTAGAGGAACCATCTTTCTCTAGAGGTTAATCTCATTTATGCATGTCCCATACTTGTGAGATCATCCCATGCTAGCCAAAAAGTAGGGATCTATATCAAACAAATCCAAGGATGCTATATTTTTGACATAACAAAAATATCCTAAGGTATGTCATGAGATATCCTACAAATGAGTAAAATAATAAATATTCTATGCAAGGATAACTCTTTAAAAAGAGTAAATAATTTCCCAATCGAGAAAAGGAACTAAAATTTATAGGTTTAGCTATAAGAGTGATAAATATTGGTTAATGATGTTATCAAGTGTGGATATATAATTAATAAGTTTATGAACTTGAAATAAGAAAAAAATCCTAAGAAGGAAAAGTTTCAATACTAATTTGGTCTTAAAGTTACCATGATTATGTGATCTATATTTAAATGAAATTTCACTAAACACAAAAATTAGTTACAAAATCCCTTCTTATAAAATCAATGAATGAAGCAAAGGTAAAAGAATTTGATGTAATTATGATGATATCTATTGTAACATAAATGAAATATTTGATGAAAATATTTATATAAAGATCTAGTGATATATACGAAGTAACATTTTTTTGTAGAACTATTATTCCTTCTTTTTGGGGAAAGTACCTTAGAATATACAATATGTACACAAAGAAATTTAGGTAATCTAGAGGGAAGATAAATCATTTTCCCTAAGGAATCTCATAAATCCTCAACTATATATGGATAATGACAAATAGGGATGGTGGATAAGGATGTAGATTTTTTCGTTTATTTAAAATTGGTTCAAAATAGTGTTTTTAAATTTTCAAACCTTTTGGGGTAGTTATTGGGGGTCAAACATAGTCTACCAAAATTTTACACAATTTCTTCATGTTTTTCAAGTTCTAAGATTTGTGAATTGATTCCCAATTTTATAACCTTTATTTGGATTCCTTACCATGCTACAAATATTTACTCTTTTCTTTCCTACAACTTGATAAATGGTGAGTACACACAAGAGGGGAAGATGTTTTTCAAGATTAGATCAATTCTCATTTTTGATTTATAAACCAAGTGGGGATTCCATAAAGGGTTATCACACACATATTGTATGTAAATAATTCATGTGTATTATTAAATATTGATAATTAAAAATAACCAACATGTCCAATTAATTATCAATGACATATACACACTTTATTACACAACATAATTACATATTTGAACCCAAACACATATAAGAGATGACTCTAAAAACATGAATTTAGATGGAATCAACTTTAAATTTCAATAAATAATCCGCTCAAGTGATGTAAATGATCAAAACTTTAGAGAATTGAAAAATCAAGGGGAATGTCATAATGTTAACTTACATATACCTGAAATTCCCCACAATTTACGAATCAAACCACACATGATACAATGCTTTGAATTCAAAAAATATTATAGGTTCATACACACATCAATATGAAAATAACGATAAAAATGATCTACAAAAATGAATGATAGAAACGTTATGGCTGTAAAAACATTTTAAACACCAAATTTGAACATTTGATTAAATGATTAGGTAATAATTAACATCATCGAGTTCAAATATATGAAAAGTGAGATTAGTACTTTATGAATAGACTTGTTCGCAATAAAATTCATGCAAATGCAAATTTCTTGTGCTAGATTTGATGTTTATACAATACACATTTATACAAGTGAATGAAAAATCATGTAAGATTATTTATTTAACTCATAATTATCATAAAACAAAAAGGGAAAATAATTGTAATGAATTTTGATTCAATCACCTAGCTAAATGTGTTTTTTTATTAGGCATAGGGTCATATATCTATCAAATTCATGAATTATTGAGAAAAATAAAATATGAGACACATTTTACAAAAATGAAAACATAAAACGTAATTTTGAAATTTTGAAAATAACCACCCTTACATAAAAATTCTATTATTAAACTAAGAATTATCCAAATGAAAATGAAAATTAACAAATACACTAACATAATATTAAAAACAAGTTGCATTAGACTAAATAATTTAACATTTAATCACAAATCCTTATACACATAATATGGTAGATTGAAGCCCTATTCCTATATTAGTTTTATTGGAAAATTAATCCCAACAACCGACATTAATTATTTGTCTTGTGTAACCCCATTTAAATTATTCTAATTTGGATTATCTAAGAAAAATTTTGTGGAAATATTTGAAATGCATATTAGACAATGATTGACTCTTTGGTGGCTAGATTTTTGGCGAAGAAAATAAATAGAGGGAAAATGCATATGACCATATTTTTGAGTGGAGAGAGTAATTGAGCCAAAATATAGAACATCATTTCTAAAAGCGGCGTGGGAGAAAGATGTAAGAAAATATGAGAAATATACCAAAATAGAACCAATGATCTAGAGTAGAACATCCATTAGAGGAGTCCATGATATTTAGGAATGTAAAACATTAGTTGTTTGTGTGCAATTTTTATATAAGTTTATTGTAATTTTCTTCTTATTATAAACATAAATATTTGGTGTATATAACTATGCAAAAATTAGTAGCTATGTTTTATTGTTTTTGTGTCCATTTTATCATGCAAAATCAACCTCCCTCTCTATTTTCCCACAATATTGGTATCAAAGTGATGCATGTTAATCTATGATGTTTATTTTATATTTATAGTGGATGGAAATGACAGTAAAATTTGGAAGTATCCTCTAACCTTTGATGGAAAAAACTATGATGTGTGGTCTAAAAAAGAAGATCATTTTCATTGTTAATGATTTATGAGAGCTTGTTTTGATTGGATTTTCAAATTTCACTAACCAAAAAACCTATGCATCCCTGTCGAAATGATCAAAAATTTAGTTGAAGGAGACTAGAAGGAAATATGCAAAGGCATTGAGCCTCATTGAATATGTAATGAAGGAACTCATTTTCCCCATAATATAAACAACTTACTAATCCAAAGAAGCTTGAGATATTATACAGAATCCTTATAATGGGGATAATATGGTGAAGTTATTTAAACTCTAGTTCCTTAGGAGAAATTTTGAAACTCTATAAATGAAATAAGATGAATCTATCTCTTATTTTCACACTATAATTTCCATCTTTTTAAACCACTTAAAGATTAATGGAGAGACCATTGAATATCACATTGTTATTTATAAAATCCTTAGAAGTATGCCTATAATTTGTGAGATTTTTGTAGTGATTAAGGAGTCCAAATACTTTCCGAAATGATAGTTGATCACTTGATGGGCTCACTAAAAACCCATGAGAAAATCATTAACAAAGAAGCCATTTCTTCCCTAAAATAATATTTTAAATCTCAGACCAATTTAAGAGGTAGAGGATAAGAATAAATACCTAAGATAGAGGAAGATTGACAAGCTACTTTGGAAGTTAAAAATCAAATAGCCAGGGAGGGAGAAATAATTTAAAAATAAAACAAAGGAGCAATACCTCAAAACCAAGGTATGAAAATAACAATGTCCAGTGATACTATTGTCATAAGTATGGAAATTTGACAAGTGAACGTAAAATAAGAGAACATGATCAATCACGATAGAGTGCAAATGAAAATGTATTTGAATTTGATCAAAACCAAATTTGTTTATTATGTGTAATAATTATTATTAGAGAAAATATGTTGTTTGGTACTTGGACAATGGTTGTAGAAACAACATGAGTGGTAATAAAAATTTGATTGCATTCAATGAAAATAATGTTTGGTATAAGATTAAGATAATGAAAATGTTTTATTTTTTCAGTCTAAGATTAAGATGGGAAATAAAGAATATTCAGTCTAAGATTAAGACTTCTATTATGACCCAGACATAAAACGTAATCTATTAATCATTGAAAAAATGATCCAAAAAGGATATACAGTCTCGATGGAGAATGGAGAGTGCATAATATTTAACAAATATGGGAGTAAAAATAATATTACGGCTATGTAAAAGAAAAAAATTGTTGTTTCCTCTTAGGATACAATATGATTTCTCTGTACATTCTAGATCTACACATACCAAGCACAAGGATCACTCCAAAGCCTCATCCCAAAGGTATAATTTAATATTGTCATCAAATATCCCTCAAGAATATGAAATTTTTAGTATGGACATTTATGTTTCTCTAGACTTACTATTTTATCCAAAAAGACATGTTTAAGGGGTTACCGACTATTTTAGAGATTGAAATTAAATGTGAGGAATGCACTTTAGTAAGGAAACATATAAAAGCCTTTCAATTAGGGAGGAATAAGAGAGTAAGAGAACCATTGAAACTGGGGCATTCATATTTATGTGGCCCATTGAAAACCCCCACTTTATCCAAAATTTTATATTATATGACCTTCATATATGATTGCAACAAAAAGACATGGGTCTATTTCTTGAAGAACAAGTATGAAGCCTTTGAGAAGCTCAAATAATTTAAGGATCTTGTAGAGAAAAAAATGGAAAATTCATCAAGGTCCTTAGAATGGATAAAGGGGAGATTATATCTCCAAATAATTGCTATTTTTTCACAAATACGAAGGAATTGAAAAGAAATTTATAGCTAGGTATACTACAAAACAAAATGGTGTGATTGAGAGGAAGAATAAAATCATTAAAGAGATGGAAATAATCATGGTGAATGTCAAGGATTTTAAATAAATGTCGGGATGCATCTATTGTAACACTAATATATTTGTTGAATAAATTTCCCAAAAGTAATGTACATTACAAGATTCAATAAGAGGCAAAAATCAAAGAAAATACAACATGAAGCACCTACAAATATTTGGATCTATGACATATGTGTTTGTATTAAAGGAGATAAGGAAGAAGTTAGATGATAGAGGAGAAAATTGTATCTTCATTAGCTACAATGAAGAGTCCAAAGCATACAAACTATATAACCCTATTATAAAGATGCTTTTCATTAACAAGGATGCTGAATTCATTGATAATACACTTTTAGATGACATGATTGACACATCCTCTAATATCTCAACAATGGTAGCTATATCTAACGTAGAAGGTGGAAATTTAGGAGTTTCTACTGATGAATTTTAACTTGTCATTGGACAACATGGTGAAAGTTCATAAACACTTCCTTCTTCTTCAATATCTAAAAATGCTCCATAGTCCGTAAGCTTTAATAGTACAAGGTATCCCTATAGAGAGAGTTAAAATATAATGTTGGACTCAAAGAAAAGATATTGAGGGAATTTTTAAAAAACTTAAGGTATGGCGATTTTGAAGAAAATCTAAATTTTGCATTATTTTCTCAATGAGATCCTCCTTTTTTAAAGAATTAGTGAAAGATGAGAAAGGGTGTAAGGACATGGATGAAAACATAGAGGTGATCGAAGCATCACAACGTTGAGTGGAGTCCCCGAGGATATTTGGGGTACAAAAAAGGAGAGAAATTGTAATGCCATATTTTTTTTGTTTTTTTTTAAATAAAAAAATGCAAGCACACTAATTTTTTTTTAGATTTTATATGTAATGCACAACTAAATATTTCAAGTGTATATTTCATAACTATATATTTTGCATATTTCTAAACAACAACTCTTCCAAATGAAGGCATTGAAAATAAAAAGTTCTTGGTTTCATTATAAACTCAAATGACAATCTTACAAGATTCTTGCAACTATAAAATAGAAACTTTCTTAGTGATGACCAATGTTTTCAAGAAACAATAAGTACAAAATGGTTATATACAAGAGTGAGAACTTTACAAGCCACATTTATTTACAACAAGAAGAGAATGCCCACAAAAGATGAGGATGACCAAGATGGCAAGAGGCTTCAACTATCTCCAACTTGAGCTCCAACTCCAATACTCCTACAAGAATCCAACTCCAAGAGAACATGGCTTGTTTACCACCCAACCAATAGGCATCATCACATGTCTTTCCATGGTTGGAAGTCATGCTAGCCTCCCCCAAGCTCATGGGAGAGAGGAACTAGCTTCCACAATGTGCACAAGTATAAAGGGGATTTACACACAACAAGAAAACATAAGACCATTTAACCACTTACTACACATGAAAACAACAACATGAGGATAACAATGCCAACCTCACAAGGGGGAAGAGAGGAAGAAGGATGCCCAAATCAAGGTCTCCAACCATAGAGCACCAATAAATACATAAACTCCTTACACATCCTAATCATTCATCCTCCTTATTCCTCCTTATGCTATAGAAATCCTTCTTGCGAGGATTTTCAAACCCAAAAGGGTTTCCTCACCAAGAATGGGGAAAAGTTCAAGCCATATGAACCTTTCTCCCACCTCAAACCATATGAGGGGATGAGAAGGGACCTTCATGGCTTGACCTACAACCATGAGGTTTGAGAGGGAAATCCCTCTTTCTTCCCCTACATTCTCCAAAAACCATCATTCCAAATGATGGTGGAGAGAAAACAAAGAAAAATAACAAGAACAAGCAAACAACCACATTCACCATACAACTTCACAACACATCATTTCACACACTATTTTATCGATCAAGCATAGTTTACAAGATAAACAAAAATAAGAAGGAAAAAGGTTAAGAACCCTACCTCTATAATGCTTTCCAAGACTCTAAGTTTTTCCCCTTTGTTCAAGCTCCCTCCAAGCTCCCAAAATTCTCCAAGTGCTCCAAAAAAATGAACCAAGAAGACCCATTCCTTCCACATGAGGAAGAATAAGAAGAGGAGCTCAAAAGTTTCCTCACCAATGGGAAAGTGACAAGTGTCACCCCCTCTCCTCTCAAGAGTCAAAGATTCCAAAAACCAAATAAGTAAGAGTAAACTCACCTTTTATCCCTTTTTACCCAAAATTCCAAAAACTAAAATAAAACAAAGTGGAGAAACTTTTAACAATATCACACAACCCAACCATCTTACATGGATGGTGACTAAAGAGGGAAAAATGGGAGGAAACTCCTCCAAACCTTGGAAATAGGCCCCCCTACCTATTAGGTAGGGTCCAAGGGCCCATTTTCATGCTAAGGAACCCCTAAACTAAAAAGGGGTCCCTAAAAATACCCAAAATAACCCAATTTCGGGTTTGGCATGCTTGGGCACAAGGGTAGAGGGTGTGGGGTCCACCCAAGGTTCACATGTGGTCCCCAATCCATTCTACCAACACACACACACTTCCCAAAACCAACACTTAACTTAAGATAAAATCATTAACCCCTAAGCTAGTTTACTTAATAAAATACACCCTAAACCTAATTAATTTTACAAAACAATATTACATTACAATTGAGGGGTTCACCCATGGTGCCCAATTAAATACATCTAATCTAAGGCCTCAAACATTTAGCATGGTTAGGACTCAACCCGTGAGCCGCTTGTGCACAATTGCGTAGCTACCCTGAAACCCATGCTCTCCTATACCTGTCACCTGCACACTCATTGCACACATTAACCGCATCTGTCCAATATAATAAACATCATCTATATATCACAATATCAATCAAACTTATAATGTCCGAACATAATTTACAATTGATAGTGCAATGCATACAATTACCCACATAGTTTGCCATGAATCATCCACAAAGAAAATTACAAAGACATACACTTAGGTTAGCATGAAAATTACTATCATTAAATCCAAAACACTATATCATTAATCAAATCAACCACAAGATACTAACATCTAACCAATAAGTCTATCATATAACCCTTTTAGTGTCATCAACATCATAAGAAATATATCAGTATACAAATCTAATCCAATTGGCGCTACGCGCCCAAAATGCCATAATGTCCATGAAGAGATAATATCATAGTAAAATGTCCAAAGTCTATCAGAGTCTCAATCACAACATGTCTAGGAATAAAGGAACCAACAGATAACTAGAGCTATAAAAATGTGGGCACTACATCCCCCTCTCCTAGAATTAGACTTCCTCCTAGAAGTCATTGGAAGAGATAGGGATATCTAGCCCTCAGTGGTGTAGCATCCTCCCAGGTAGCTGATGACTCGTCATATTGGTCCCACTGCACTCTAACCTGGTCCAAATCTCGACCCCGAAGGGCCAACCTCCGGTGCTCCAGTATGCGTACGGGCTCCAATCTCCACTACCCTCCATCCTCTACCTGTAATGTCGACCAATCCAAAACATGAGAAACATCTGGTACATATCTACGTAGTACAGAAACATGAAAATGTCGTGGGCCCATGCAAGGCGTGGTGGCAAAGCTAGGCGATAGGCAACTAGACCAATGACCTCAAGAATATCAAAAGGCCCCACAAAACGAGGTGATAGCTTAGAACCCTTTCCATAACAGATCGGACTCTTATGAGGATGAACCCTCAAGAAGACTTTGTCACCCACTGAGAAGTGACGATCGATCCTCTTGGTGTCCGCATACGCCTTCTGGCGTGCTCTAGCCTGCTCAAGACGTTGCCAAATCAGAACAACCTGCTGCTCTAAATCCTGAAGATAAGCTGGTCCCAAAATAATCTTGTCATCTAGTCTATCCCAGCTCAAAGGTGTCCTGCAAGGTCGTCCATACAAATCCTGATAAGGAGCCATGCTAATGGAGCTATGATAACAAGTATTGTAGGCAAACTCAACTAAATGCAAATAGTCTTCCCTCTTCTTCTCTACTGGTCCATCACGTACATCCTCAACATGTCCTCAAGAACCTGATTAACCCTCTCTGTCTGCCCATCTGTCTCTGGATGATATGCCAAACTAAAATTAATCTGTGTACCCAAGGCCTCCTGAAAAGAAGTCTAGAAAACTCGATGTGTAGATGGTGTCTCTGTCATTGATGATTGTCTTCTAATCCCATGCAATCGACAATGTCCTCCACGAACATTTTGGTGATGGCCTATGCATTATAGGTGACCTTGGTTGGCGAGAAATGCACAACCTTGGTCAACTTATCCACAGTGACCATAATGGCATCATGACGATAAGAGGACATAGGAAGTCCTACTATGAAATCCATGGAGATCACATCTCATTTCCACTCGGGAATGTCATGAGGGTATAAGAGTCCTGCGGGATGAGAATGCTCTACCTTGACTCTCTGACACTCAAGACACCGTGCTATCAAATCTGTATGTCTTGATGAAGACCCAGCCAATAATATAACTCTCTCAAATCGGCATGCATCTTCTTCACTCCTAGATGTGCTGCGTATGGGGCTCGATGAGCCTCAGTAAGGATGAAACTACGCAGATCACCTGCCTTAGGCACATAAATGTGCCTATGGAACTAAGAAGCAACCCACCGACTATAACATGCATCCTAAATATCTACCCTCAAAAGAACCCCGAGAATCCAACATCTACCTAGCACCCTCGTAAAACCCGTCCTCGGAAGATGCTCAAGTATCCCGCCTCTCAAATCGACTACGGTGTCAAGGAAGCAAGCACATGCTTTGTCGTCTACTAAGTGTATCTCAACAACATTTTCCTTTCCCTTGATATACTACACCTCCATCTCATACTCACATAGGAACTCCATCCAATGCCATTGACGAGCGTTAAGGTTCGGCCGAGAGAAGATATGCTGTAAACTACAATAATCATGTCCTCAAGATGAAAGGTCTATCCAAAAGGAAATGTCGCCAACGCACAAATGCATGAACAACTACTACAAGCTCTAATTCATGAGTAGGATAGTTAAGCTCATAGTCCTTGAGCTTACGAGACTCAAAAGCAATAACCCGACGCTCCTGCATAAGAACTGCTCCCAAACCCTCTAGTGATGCATCAGTACAAACAACAAAATCCTCTGTTGGGTCTGGAACTACTAAGATGGGCACCGTGGTTAGCCTTTCCTTAAGCAACTGAAAGGCCTGCTCACATTTTTCTGACCAATCAAACTTCTTCCCTTTCCTCTGAAGAGAAGTAATAGGGTGAGAAATCCTAGAAAAGTCCTATACAAACCTGTGGTAATACCCTGCTAAACCCATGAAGCTCCTCACCTCAGTGACTGATGTGGGTGCTGGCCAATCCAAGATAGCCTGAATCTTAGAGGGATCTACGGAGATACCCTCGCCTGATATGATATGACCCAAGTACTGAATCTCTGTCTGAAAGAAGCTACATTTTTCCAAGTTCCCATACAACTTCTGCTCTCTCAAAACCTGAAGTACCTACCTCAAATGCTCCTCATGTTCCTCCTCGGAATGAGAATAAATCAATATGTCATCAAGGAACACTAAAACAAAGTGATCCAAAAATTTCCTGAATACTCCATTCATGAGGCTCATGAAGACAGCTGGGGCATTGGTCAAACCAAATGGAACCACTGTGAACTCATAATGCCCGTAACGTGTGTGAAATGTTGTCTTATGAATGTCTGCATCTGAAATGCGCAACTGATGATACCCTGACTTGAGATTGATTTTGGAGAACACTCTAGCTCCCTGCATCTGATCAAACAAGTCATCAATCCTAGGGAGTGGATAACGGTTCTTTATTGTGACTTTGTTGAGCTATCTGAAATCTACACAAAGCCTGAGAGAACCATCCTTCTTCACAAATATGACTGGTGCTCCCCAAGGAGATACACTAGGGTGAATGAGACCCTTCTCTAATAACTCCTCTAACTGAATCTTGAGCTCATGAAGCTCTGAAGTCGTCATCCGATAGGGTGCCCTAGAAACTGGTGTGGATCCAGGCACTAAGTCAATGGTGAAATCCACCTCCCTACTAGGTGGTAAACCTAGAAGCTCCCCTGGAAACACATCTACATACTCCCTCAAAATTGCATGATCATCTAAGGGTGAATGCTCTGGAATGCTCTCGATCGATCACTGATAGAGATACCAAACAACTGGCAACCTTTACGCATGCTCCGCTTGAGTTGCTTAGCCGAGATCATGCGCAAGGAAATGGGTCTCTACATCCCTGAAATCACAACTGCACTACCCAAATCATCCTGACACTCAATGACCTTCTCTCTATAATCCACCTTAGCTCGATGAGCCTTGAGCCAATCCATACCCAACACTACCTGATAGGATCCTAAAGGAATAACTCGGAGGTCAAGCGTAGTGGAGAAGACTCCCAAATCGAGTACACAACTCTCCACATACGAGTCCATGGCGAGTTTAGCCCCAGAGGCCAACTCAACCTGCCAACTATCTGGCTGCCTAGCCACCACTAGCCCACACTGGTCCACTATAGAAGGTGATATAAAGGAATCTGAAGCACCTGAATCAAAAAGTACTGAGACAGAAATACCCCTGATAGTACCTGTCGTCTCAATGACTATGGCCTGATGCTCAGCCTGGCGGTTGTCAACCGCTGCATACACATGATGGGTGCGTCCCATGTCACCCATCGTCTGCTCGGATCTAGGAGCTCTCTGCATATCCGTAGTAGTGGGGTTTTGCAGACACATACGCACATAATGGTCTGGAGCCCCAAAAATGAAACATCCTCCTATACCCCTCTGAGATGGGGTCCTCCCGTGCTCGTGAACTCCGAACTCGCTGGTCCAACCCTAGCAGGCTGCGTGAGCGGAGCTGGGGCTAGGTGTGAGTGATGAGTACCCGGCCTCCTATCTCTAGACCCACCAAAACCACCTCTAGACCCACCTCGCTGAAAACTCTGAGTCTATCTACCCCTCTGATGCTGGTGTCCTTGATGCTATGTCTGTTGTGATGGGTGTGGAGGAGCTCTCGATGCTGTTGGAGAAGACCAGAATCCTCCTCTAGGGGGTGGTGCTGCTCCCCATGCTCTCTGACTCTGGAATGCCTGAATCCTGTCCTGGAACTTGCTCTTGTTCCTTTCTCTGTGCTCCTGAGCCTTGGTCCTATTCTCCTCAGCCAAGTAGGCCTTCTCAATGGCCTTCTCAAGTGTGGGAGGAGATAACATCCTAACAGCTCCTGCTATATCTGCATTCAGGCCCCGAATGAACCTGTTTACCTGTAACTTCTCATCTTGTAGGTAGTCTACATACTGCAAGAGATCTAAGAACCTGCTCTCATACTGCGCCACTGAGCCAGAACCCTGTCGTAAGTCGTGAAACTCATCGATCCTCTTCTGCACAAAATGCTCTGACATATACCGGGCCCTAAATCGCTCCTCGAACAACTCCCATGTCACTGTATCCCGAGTCAAATGGAGCTTCCGCTCCTCATTCCTCCACCAAACACTTGCTGCATCTCGAAGGAGGTGTATGGTGAACCTGACTTTGATGTTGCTCTCATGAGAGTGCAAACCAAAACAACTATCCAAGCTAAGGAGCCAGGACCTCGCCTAAAGCCATCTGTCGAACCAGTAAACATAGGTGGCTGAAGGTGAAGAAGGTCTCGAATCACACCGCTATGTCTCGATCTTGGCGATGTGGTCTAACAGGTGAAAGAGGTCACCTATCTCCAAATGACCCCTCGAAGCTATGTGATTGGCTATGACGAAACGAGGCCACCCTCTTGCCAAGGATGGAAGGGCTGCGTGACCTCTCTCATCTTGAAATGTCGTGCTCAGGTGGCTCTGGATGGGCATCCTCGCCAAGCAACTCCTCATCTCCCAACTGAATATCCTCCTCTATCGGCACCTGCAGTGGTGGAAGGCGCTCCTGTATGACACCTATCAGCTACTACAGGGTCTCCAATATCCGAGGCCCGAAATCGGGGCGGTGGCTCTCAGGGTGCACTATGTCCCAAACCTCGAGCCGATTGTCTCCTCTTGGGTGCCATCATGAGCTCCGAAATAAAAAAAAAGTTTTATAAACTTTCTAAACGTTTGTTGGAAGCGTTATATTAATTTAATATTTTTTTGAGGTGATCAATGATTATTAATACCTACTTAAGCCTCTCACATTAATAATTAATTTATAATAATAATTAATTCTCCTGAATTAAATTAACACTATCCTAATAATAATTTAATTTATTTTACCCTATCGAACTTCCTAGGGTTATGATTAAAATTCCACACTCCTAGACAAATAAATAATTTTCCCCCTTATAAAATTTTCCTTACACACTCTTTAAATTTAATTTTGTTTTTCCCCTTTTAATTTAATCTACCCCACACCCCTCTTAATTTATTTTTTCAATCCCATTAAAATTCATGTTTTAAAGAAAAGTAGGGTTGAATGAGAGCCCTAGGATCTAATCCAATCTTGGCCATTTATTTTGAATCTACCCTAAAAGTGCCCTAAATTTCTCTATGTCTCTTTTCCTCTCTATTCTTTTCTTATTTGTTTTGTTTCTTCCTTCTTTCTACTTTTCTTATTTTTTTTTCTTTGTTTCCTCTTGTGCAGGTGGAGGAGCTATGGAGGGTTGGCTCCATGGAATTTTTTTCTTTTTTTTTTTTTGGCTTTGTTTCATCCGTATATGTATATGTATATACATCTATTTTTATTTATTTATTTATTTATTTTTATAAAGAAACCCTGAAAGGGTCGACAGTATATTTTTTTATTAGGTCATATATGTATATTTTTATTTTTGGTTGTTGTTTTGCTTGGGCGCGGGCGGGGCACAAAGTGCGCGGGTGCAGAGGGGGCAGGGGCGCGTGGCGGGGTGTGCGGGAGGAACATGGCGCTGTGGCGGGGGGTGTGCTATGGGGTCTATGACGGGAACCGGATTCGGAGGGGGGGGGACGAGAGATCCGGAGGGGGCGAGGGACGAGTTCGGGGAGTCTAGGGTGGGTAGGGCGGGTCGTGAGGAGGGACGGTCCGGGGTTGTTTGGGCGTCGGGGAGGGGGTCGTTGGAGTCCGTGGGTACAAGGTTGGGGTCTGCTTTGGGGCTGCGGGGGGGTTTGGGGTTCCGGGCGCGGTCTATGCGCGGGGCGGATTAGGGTTCGGGCGGGGATAGGGGACGGGGCTGGGTAGGTTGGGGCTTCGCCCCCCTCTTTTTTTTATAGTTTTGTTTTTTTTTGGTTTTTTTGTTTTTTTAAAAACTATAACATATATATATATATATATATACACATATATATACATACATATATATATATATACATATATATACATACATATATATACATACATACATACATATATATATATATATATATATATATATAAAATATAATAAGTGATATATTACATTGTATATTACACATTTTTTTTTTCCATTTGAAAATTTATTGAATAACATTTATATTTTATATATATAAACATATATATATATATATATATATATATATATATATATATATATATATATATATATATATATATATATATATATATATGATAAACCTATGGATTTTGCACTTAAATACAGTTTTAAATATATATAAATCTGTAATACTTATTTCCAATAATAAACAAATAGCATATGACTAATATAAATTTAATTTATTTTATTATTATACTTTTTTTTGATATATTCATATGTGATCTACAAATGTGCCCATCTTATTTTGTTTTAGTATTCTAAACCTTTCAAAAAAAACTAATAAATAAATACATTTCAAGAATAGGAACACATAAATATCAATATCAATAACCATATTTCAAATAAATCAGTTTTCCTTTGAACACAAATAATCAGATTTCTCATGCAAGGAAGATTACAATAAGGACATATATGTATATTTTTTTTTGTTAAATGCAAGACTAAGACATCTACAAGTTACCCAAAAGTCCGTGTGTTTGAACCACGGCTCTGATACCAAATGTAATGCCATATTTTTTTTTTTTTAAAAAAATGCAAGCACACTAAATTTTTTTAGATTTTATATGTAATGCACAACTAAATATTTCAAGTGTATATTTCATAACTATATATTTTGCATATTTCTAAACAACAATTCTTCCAAATGAAGGCATTGAAAATAAAAAGTTCTTGGTTTCATTATAAATTCAAATGACAATCTTACAAGATTCTTGCAACTATAAAATAGAAACTTTCTTAGTGATGACCAATGTTTTCAAGAAACAATAAGTACAAAATGGTTATATACAAGAATGAGAAACTTTACAAGCCACATTTATTTACAACATGAAGGTAATGCCCACAAAAGATGAGGATGACCAAGATGGCAAGAGGCTTCAACTATCTCCAACTTGAGCTCCAACTCCAATACTCCTACAAGAATCCAACTCCAAGAGAACATGGCTTGTTTACCACCCAACCAATAGGCATCATCACATGCCTTTCCATGGTTGGAAGTCATGCTAGCCTCCCCCAAGCCCATGGGAGAGAGGAACTAGCTTCCACAATGTGCACAAGTATAAAGGGGATTTACACACAACAAGAAAACATAAGACCATTTAACCACTTACTACACATGAAAACAACAACATGAGGATAACAATGCCAACCTCACAAGGGGGAAGAGAGGAAGAAGGATGCCCAAATCAAGGTGTCCAACCATAGGAGCACCAATAAATACATATATACAAAACTCCTTATACCTCCTAATCATTCATCCTCCTTATTCCTCCTTATGCTATAGAAATCCTTCTTGGGAGGATTTTCAAACCCAAAAGGGTTTCCTCACCAAGAATGGGGAAAGGTTCAAGCCATATGAACCTTTCTCCCACCTCAAACCATATGAGGGGATGAGAAGGGACCTTCATGGCTTGACCTACAACCATGAGGTTTGAGAGGGAAATCCCTCTCTCTTCCCCTACATTCTCCAAAAACCATCATTCCAAATGATGGTGGAGAGAAAACAAAGAAAATAACAAGAACAAGCAAACAACCACATTCACCATACAACTTCACAACACATCATTTCACACACTATTTTATTGATCAAGCATAGTTTACAAGATAAACAAAACTAAGAAGGAAAAAGGTTAAGAACCCTACCTCTATAATGCTTTCCAAGACTCTAAGCTTTTCCCCTTTGTTCAAGCTCCCCTCCAAGCTCCCAAAATTCTCCAAGTGCTCCAAAAAAATTAACCAAGAAGACCCATTCCTTCCACATGAGGAAGAATAAGAAGAGGAGCTCAAAATTTTCCTCACCAATGGGAAAGTGACAAGTGTCACCCCCTCTCCTCTCAAGAGTCAAAGATTCCAAAAACTAAATAAGTAAGAGTAAACTCACCTTTTATCCCTTTTTACCCAAAATTCAAAAAACTAAAATAAAACAAAGTGAAGCAACTTTAACAATATCACACAACCCAACCATATTATGTGGATGGTGACTAAAGAGGGCAAAATGGGAGGGAAACCCCCTCAAAACCTTGGAAATAGGCCCCCCTACCTATTAGGTAGGGTCCAAGGGCCCATTTTTCATGCTAAGGGAACCCCCAAACTAAAAATCGGTCCCTAAAAATACCCAAAATAACCCAATTTCGGGTTTGGCATGCTTGGGCACAAGGGTAGAGGGTGTGGGGTCCACCCAAGGTTCACATGTGGTCCCCAATCCCTTCTACCAACACACACACACACTTCCCAAAACTAGCACTTAACTTAAGATAAAATTATTAACCCCTAAGCTAGTTTACTTAATAAAACACACCTTAAACCTAATTAATTTTACAAAACAATATTTCATTACAATTGAGGGGTTCACCCAAATGGTGCCCAATTAAATACATCTAATCTAAGGCCTCAAACATTTAGCATGGTTAGGACTCACTCCCCGTGGGCCGCTTGTACACAATTCTGTAGCTGCCCTGAAACCCATGCTCTCCTATACCATCACTGCACACTCATTGCACACATTAACCGCATCATCCAATATAATAAACATCATCTATATATCACAATATCAATCAAACTTATAATGTCTGAACATAATTTACAATTGATAGTGCAATGCATACAATTACCCACATAGTTTACCATGAATCATCCACAAATAAAATTACAACGACATACACTTAGGTTAGCATGAAAATTATTATCATTAAATCCAAAACACTATATCATTAATCAAATCAACCACAAGAGACTAACATCTAACCAATAAGTCTATCATATAACCCTGTTAGTGTCATCAACATCATAAGAAATATATCAGTATACGAATCTAATCCAATTGGCGCTACGCGCCCAAAATGCCATAATGTCCATGAGGATAAAATATCATAGTAAAATGTCCAAAGTCTATCAGAGTCTCAATCACAACATGTCTAGGAATAAAGGAACCAACAGATAACTGGAGCTATAAAAATGTGGGCACTACAAAAATCTATTCATCTCACAGCTGAAAGTTAATGATTCAACACATATCACCACTCTAGCACTTTTTACCTCCCTGCAAATGATAAAATCGAGGATTGAAAGGGCTTCAAAGAAATAATACCTCTTGGGAAAGCTAGAGGTGTTCAAGTTGTTTTTCCTAATAGTATGTTGCTTTTATGTTGTTTAGTTGCAGTTATATCCCTATCTTGCTTTTTATTAGTAGCTTCTCTTTTGACTACTATTGGACTTATTATAATATCTGGATTCAAATCCTATTTTGCTACTTTTTCATGTTGATCTATGATCCTTTTTGTAACATGGTATAGTCCCTTCAAAACTATTTTCCTTTAATAAAAAATATAGATGTTAGATAAAAAAATATGGGAACTGAATGATTTACCTATGGGTAAACATGTTATTTTATTTAAATACGTTTATATGACCAAAAGTACAACTAAAGGAAAAATAGACAGGAACAAAACAAGGCCGATTATTAAATGATATAAAAACATCCTAAAAGAGATAATAATAAAACATATGCTCTAGTTTCAAGAATGGAAACCATGTGTTTTTTATTAGAAATAATATCCTAACATAATTGGAAATTATTCCAAATGGATGTAAGTATGCGCTTTGAATGGATTTATGAAATAAGAAGTTTATATTGAATAACCACCTAGGTGTGAGGTTACAAGACAAGAATAAAAGGTTTACATGCTAAAGAAAGAAATCTAAAAGTCAAGTAAACACGAAGGGTTTGGTATTACTATATACATGTGTACTTTCTAAGAAATGGATTCAAAAAAGTAGTGGTGATCCCATACTCTACATCGAGGAAGTTAATGGTAAAAATTTTATAGCTATGTTGTATGTAGATGATATGATTTTCATAGGAAATAAGAACATATTGATTTCTTATTTTAAATAAATAATGAAAATAGAGTTTGAGATGATAGACTTGGGTCCATTAAATTTTTCTTCGTATTGAGGTAAAAAAATGGATCATGGCTTATTCATTTATCAAACCAAGTATGGATAATTTTTTTTTGAATAGGTTTAGAATGTTGAAAAATAATCCTACATCAACACCAAAACCTACAAGTATGAAAATAAGTAAGGAAGATTACAAAAATGAGGTAAATCCAACCTCATACAATAGAATGAATGGAAGTTTAATGTATTTGACAACTATGATTAATTTGATGCATGGATCTTGATTTCTGGATTTATGGAAACATTTAAGGAGACACACTAGCAAGAAGAAAATAAAATCATGAGATATACCAATGGAATGAAAGAACATGACATTTTGTATACTGCAACAAGTAACTTTGAGATAGTTAGTTGTATGAATAGTGATTGGAAAGGTAGTGTAGATGATAAGAAGATCACATCTGGATATGTGTTCTACATAGGTTTAGGATCCATTTCATGGAAATCCAAAAAATAGCCCATAATTTCTCCCACCAAAACAAGGTTATTATGTTGCAGTTAATATAGTGACATCTTAGGCTATTTGCCTTAGCAGAATCTTAGTGGACTTGAACGGGGAATATAGCGATGAAAAAAATATTTTGTGAAAAATTATCCTTAATAGACTTTAAAAAGAATACATTTTTCAACAATATAATCAAGAACATTGAGATATGTTATTATTTTATCATGGATTTGGTGGAGTATGGAGAGATAGAAATTCATTATTGAAGATATGAGAAGCAACTCACAAATATTTTCATGAAACCATTGTCAAAAGATAGTTTTAAGAACCTAAGAGAAATATTGGGTATCATAGGTGTTGTAAAAGTAAGATCCATACTCACTTTGGAATCATTTAAGTAGCTCTTGACTCTTTACATAGGAAGCTCTGTACTCATACATACAAATTTAGACTCACACAATCAGCTCTATAATTTCCCCATACTCATACAAAAACTTCAAACTTATATAGTCATCTCTAGAATTTCTTTAGACCCCTACAAAAACTTTAGACTCATATAGTTTCTCAATAGTTTGTGTGGACTCACATAGAAAACTATGCCCTTATATAGTCAGCTCAAAAATTTATACAAAGCTACTTATAAAACTTAGTACCCATAAAGTCACATCCAAAATTTCTTTCGACTAACACAAAAATCTTATAAATATTAGTAACAAGCACCAAACTACTATTTTGTATTTGAAAATGCTTAAAATTGGTAGTTTCTATTAAGTGATATTGTTGGAAAATTAATCCCAATAACCAATATTAATTATTTGTCTTGTGCATCCCCCAACTAAATTATTCTGATTGGCATGATCTAAGAAAAATATGGTACCTAGATTTGAGCCATACATTAAATGATGATTGGTCCTTTGGTGGCTGGATTTTTGGGTGAAGAAATAAAAATATCTAGGGAAAATCCATATGTCCATATTTTTGAGTGGAGAGAGAAGCTAAACAAAAATATAAAACATCATTTCTAAGAGAGGTGTTGGAGAAATAAAAGAAAATCTCTTCCAAAATAGAACCAAAAACTATCTAAAGTAGTAGATCCATTTGACAATTCCATAGTATTTAAGAAGAAAGAGGAATGTACAACAATAACTATTTGTATGTAATTTTTGTATAAGTTTTTGTAATCTTCTTGCTATTATAAATAAAAATATTGGTGTATACAACTATGCTTAAAGAAACAATTATGTTTTATTTTTTTGTGTCCATTTTATCTTGAAAAATTATCCTCTTTTTTTTTTCCCATCATGTGATACTTTAGACCTATATAAACTATAATATGAATTGAAAAATTAGATCATGCACAAGAGAAAATTCAAAATACTCATTGTTATATGATTATTGTAAACAAGTTAGAACATGAAAAAATGGACTCTTAATAAATCCTTGTTTCATAAAATTATTGAAATTCATAATAGAAGAGAAGAGAAGAGTCATAGAGTCTCTAGTATCATCTAAACTTTTGAAGGATGAGGAAGAAACAAGTGGAAAGATTAGAATTGATCTTCAAAATCATATAGCTAAATTTCTCAATTGCTTTAGACAGGACAACTCAAGCATGGAGATGGGAATCTTATGATACAATACATAGAAGATTTTAATCTGAGATAAAATTCAAAATATTCTTAGTATATTAATCAAATGAAATGTTGGCAGACACAATGGTTGTATGTTTTCACAACAATATTTTCAGTGATTCACATGGTTAAGAAAAAAATCCATTAGGATCAAGTTATGAGAAAAATAGTGATCTGCACACATTATAATTGATAATTGTTTTGAAAATAAATTTGTTTTAGGACTGTAGAAAGGAATTTGTAAAATCACAACGTGAGACTTTTCACTATCATCTTGATTTTTAATTTTTTTCCATGTAGTTCTTTGTCATATGTGTTTCTTACACTTTGATGTTATTATACCCATAAGGGTGAGATGACACTCACCTTTATTTCTTTTCTTTGGATGTTAAGGGTGATAACAAATCTAATTATCTCAACCATGTCAATTTAGATTTCAACTTTATATTGTGTTTTTATAAAAAACCTTAATATTGGTAAAAATGAACAAAATGTGTTATGATGTGGATCCTATTTTCATGTGAGGAAGTGTTGAAGAATGTACACTAAAAGCATTATACAATCTCCATAGTTTTATCACCAGGGTTTGGGCCTTAAAAAATATTTTTGATACCTTAGGAAACATGTTTTTCTCATTTGGGTCGTATTTTGAACCATAGGTTTATAGGTTAGTTTTAACCTATGGTTTTGGTACCCACAGTATTGTAAAACTACTTACACAATTACCAATTGATGTGATTCTATGCATATGGTAGGGTATACATAACATTGCATATGTGTAAGTTAAAGTGTGAATTTAGGAGAGTTTGTTGAGCATAAATCCATTTAGATTTGGGTATTGTATTGAGAGAAAGAGGTGGCTTGTAATAAAATATGAGCAAGTGATTCTTGGTGGATGTAGCCCAAATTGGGTGAACCACATTAAATATTGTCTCTGTGTTGTGTTCTTTTATTTTCTACACTTTTATTTCAGATTTGTGATATTTTTTATGCATATTAGTTTCTACATTTGTTGCATTCTGTGGGGATTGTTCCACATATTTTATCCCTTATTTCCTAAATTTTTTTATCGATCTTGGATTGTTTTGCTTTGAAGTTTTGAATAATAAGGAAATTTTTAGGTTGAGTGGGAGCTATGAAAGATGACAAAAGATCAAAGGTTGATAAATTCAACGAGCATAATTTTAGTCTTTGGAAGATGTATATGGAATATTACCTTTATCATAAGGATCTTTATATTTTATTGTATGAAAAATGGAATAAAAACTCAAGCATTACAGATGTGGATTGGGATTTGATGGATAGGAAAATACTTGGGACAATATGGCTATGTCTTACATCTTCAATATTATTTAATGTTTCAAAGGAAAAGATTACAAAAGAACTTATGGACGCATTAGGTAAGTTATATGAAAAACCCTCTGCCTCTAACAAGATATTTTTAATCAAAAATTTGTTTAATATGAATACGTATAAAAATGGTTTAGTAGAAGAAAATTTGGATGAATTTAATATAGTTGTGAATATTCTAGCTTCAGTTACAATATATTTTTAAGAAGTTAGGAATATATTAATTCTTTGCTCCTTACTTGAGATTTGGAATAACTTGGTAATGGCAAAAAAAACTCGGTTTCAAGTAACTCAAAGTTAAAGTTTGAGGATGTTTTATGGGTGATTCTAAGAAAGGAAATGTGAAGAAACATATTCAGAGAATATTCTACTTTAGTGAATGATTTGATGGTGGAAAGTAGAGGGAGAAAAGAAAACAAGAAGTCATGGAAAATTAGAAGATCAGAAAGGTAAAAACCCAAAAGAAAGATGGTATGTTGGAACTGTGGAAAGCTTGGGAATGCAAAGATGGACTGTTGGGATCTTCAAGACAAGAAGGAGCAACACAAAGAAAACAAGGAGGTGAATTTGGAAAGAAGTAATGTCTATTAGGATGCTTTGATTCTCTCTTTGGATAATATTGTTGAATCTTGGGTTTTAGATTCAGGGGCTTCTTTCTATGCTACCCCACATAGGCATTATTGTGTTGATTATGTTTAAGGGGAATTTGGGCATGCTTATCTTGGTGATGAAAATCCTTACAAAATAGTTGGAAAAGGTTGTGTTCAATTTAAGATACGTAATGGAAATATGTGGTTATTAAAGGATATTAGACATGTGCCTAATTTAAGATGAAACTTGGTATCAGTGGGGAAGCTGGAAAATGATGGTTATACTTGTGATATTTACACTGGAATCTTATAAGGTTACCAAGGGTGCTCTTGTGGTGGTAAGAGGTAAGAAGGTTGGAACCTTGTATTTAACCACTAATAGCACTAATGCTTGTAATATTATGGCTTCAGATGTAGATAAAAATTATGGAACTATAGGCTTGGTCATATGAGCCATAAGGGAATGTAGATCATAAATAAAAATTTCTTGTATTTATAGAAACAATTTTTTATTTATGTGAGAACTCTGTATATGGGAAATAGATATGGGTAAAGTTTCTCAAGGTTTGACCTATGAATAAAGAGAGTAAGTTGGATCTGGTACATTATGATGTTTGGGGGTCAGATCAAGTAGAATCTCTTGGGGTTCAAATTATTATGTTAATTTTATTGATGATGCAACAAGGAAATTTTGTGCATATTGTATTAGAAATAAATCTGATGTATTTAACACTTTTTTAAATGGAAATCCTTGGTAGAGAATGAAACATGTCTTAATGTAAAATGTCTTAGGTTAGATAATGGAGGGAGTATTGTAGTAATTATTTTGATGATTATTGTTCTAAGAATGGAATCGATAGGAAAATTACAATTCTAGGAACTCCACAGCAGAATGGGATGTCAAAAATGATAAACACGACAATAATAAAATGATCTAGGAGAAAGAGATTACATGCAAGACTCCCTCTTTCGTTTTTGGGTAGAAGTCATGAGAATTTTTTTACTTGATAAACAAAGGACCCTCAAGTGCCTTATATGTAGGCATACCCGAGGAGGCTTAGTTTGGTAAGAAGGTTGATTATTCATTTCTTAGAGTATTTGGATGTGATTTTTTTTTCCATATTGACAAGGATGATAGGACCAAGTTAGAGGTTAAATCAGAAAAAACACTTTCATTGGTTATGGTGGTTGTTGGTAGAGTTATTGATATTATGAAGTTTTTTTATGATGTTTATAGGATTTATATGAGCATTATTATATACCATGAAATCCAAACATATTAGAATGATAATAATGAAGAATATTTAATATTTTACATAAGGAAAATGCATAAATACCATGATATGTGTAAATATCCACTAATTACTAGTTAATAATGTAAATAAGTGTTAACCAATGGTTACCACGAGTCATTATGAGTGAAAAGACATAAATTTTGCCTTTTAAAGGCTATATAATGATGTAAAATGAGGGGAGAAGAGAATATCACAAAAATGAGTGAGAAGAGTTAATATAATCATGAAGAATAAAGAGAGAAATCAATGTAAGAAGTGAGGGATATGAATATAATTGATTTAAACATATATTTCTAAATTTTATGTCAATGTGATCAATATATATGTGATATTTATGGTTTGAACCATGTATGTGTTTTTTTTTTTTTTTAATATTGGCAAATAGTTTTTGAAAGGGACTATACCCTTGAATACAAAATAAGGCCTAAAAGCTGGAATAACATATTAAACCATTTATGTGTTGATTAATATGTTTATTCATGTTTAATAAAGGATAAATATTTATTTTATAAGAGATATATACCCTTCTTTGTGATGTTATCTCTAGCTAGGAAAAACAAACTACTTAACCCTCAACGATACAAACTACTTAACCCTCACATTCACATTGAGGCCTACTATCAATATTTTGTGTCTAATCCCAAGTACAACTAACTAATATATTTAGGAGGGTAGAAGAAGGAGGGAGATTATTTTAAAAAGAGGGGAAAAGGAAGAAAAATATGCATAATATTTTTATGAAAAACATTGACATGAAGATTTATCTCGCCCTATTTTAGAGGGTTTGACATTGAGGGGATAATGAGTGAAAAAGGGGGGTCCAAAGGAATGTATTTTTTTATTAAAAATATATATATAGTGGTTAGGAGGAATAAATAGGGAAATAAAATAAAATAAAATATAGATTTAGAGAAGAGATAGAGGGAAGAAAATATGGAAAAATAGAGATTGAGAAAGGAAGTTAAAAGGAAGTTAGTAATTACTTAGTTGTTAGAATAATAGCTAATTAAGAAGTGATTATTCTTCACTGACCATAATATATTATTATGAAAATGAACCCCTTATAAAAAATGACATCCCCCATGATGTTGGAAGGTGTTATAAAAATGAGAGACTTAATTCGAATGAAGGATAGACCATTAAGGAATTCAATCAAAGATTCAATAATATAGTGCAGAAACTAGATGAACCACCAAATGAGAAAAAGAGAATTGAGTTGTTTATTGTGGGATTGTTACCATATATAAGATTATTAATTGATGGAAAAGAGTTCATAATAAATATAGAAGAATTAGAAATGACATTAAAACTAGAGAACATGCAGAATGAAATAATGAAATTGAAACAAATACTTCATCAAAGTAATAAAAGAGGATAACTTTGGAGATATGAAAGAGATAATGGATATCATGAGGGATATCAAGGAGATAATGGAAGAGGATACTATCAGGGATATCAGAGAGATAATGAAATGGGATACTACAGAGGATACCATGGGAGGTATGGAGGAAATAACTATAATAGAGGAAACTATCATCATTATTATGGAGGAAATAACTACAATAAAGGATGGGATGGAAAATATCAAAAATACAGAGAAAATGGTCAATGGAGAAGGTTGATAACATGTTATTGGTGTGGAAAAAATGGACATATAATACAAAATTGTGAGAAGAAGATACATGTTGAACAAATATATTACAAAGAGGAAGGGATACAAATAGAAAAGGAGACCAAAATAATAGAAACATATGATAAATATACATCCATATAATTGGATAGACCACAACATGAGAAATCATGGAAAGCAAAGCAAAATCATATGGAAGATAAAATAGAAAACCAAAAAATGGAAAGAGAAAAAGAGATAATGAAGTTAAGTTTTAAGGGAGAAAATGAAACTGTGACATTGTGTGAGGATGTTGCAGAACAAAGGAAGGAAAAGGTAGAGAATGAAAAAAGAAAGAAAAAATAAAAACCAAGAGGAAATAGAAATAAATGAAAAAGGTGATAAATGAGAAGAAGAAAAGTATAGTTAGGTCAAAAATGGTACAATACAAAATGAACAAGATGGAAGGAAATGGGATGAAGATTTTGATAAACCAGATAAAATTTTCGGATATGTGACAAGGATGCCACTAGATAATAATGGGGAATATGAAACATTCAATTTTTTACAGAATCGCAATTATACCAGAATAGAGGGACCAAGAAAAAGTCTTGAGGAATGGAGGAACTAGAAAATAACAACACCTTATGAAGACTCCGCAAGATGAAGATTTTGAAGATGAACTAGATGTTGATCATGTCAAATTTATATTCAAGAGAGAATCCAAGGCATGCATCATCTAAAATTTGAAAACTTGGAGATTTATTCATCAAAACTCGTGTATTGTAACAAATTTCTTTATCAAACATGAATAAATTTGCCAAACAACATGGCACGAAGCCCTAACCAAAGCTCCTCTACAACTACAGAAACCCTAGCTGGGCGATTGGTGGCGGCGGTAGTAGAACAACTGGAAGCCCCAGCTGTGTGATTGGCAGCACAACAAACCAACTGATTGAGGCTTGGCACATGATGGGAGTAAGGGTTCATGTGAGGACCTACACTCGAGAGGAGATGGAGTTAAGAACATAGGAGGAAAGCCTTTTACAAATGATCTATTCCCTAAGATCTCCATGGAGGTGGCATTTGGGGCTTCGCCTCTTTGTGTTGGATTGAATAAATTTGGATCGAATAAAACCAATGCTGCTAACATGATGGAAGGAAGAAAGAAGCATGAAGTCCCTAACACTTCCCCTGCAGCTGTGATGGATTGCTCATTCAAGGAGGTTTTACAAAATAAGACAGAGTTCAAAACCATGCAGCCTGCTGAGAGCAATCCCTGCGTAACCTTTGGAGATGAAGTCCTCGAATCTGAGGTATTTTATCAAGATCATGCCTTGATATGTAGATTCATCGGACTTTGGCCTAGCCTACCTGTCTTACACAAATGGATCTCCAAGCATTGGATCCCACTTTTAGAAGGAAGGTTAGATCTCTACCCCTGTGCTAAAGGAATCTTTATTATTGCTTTTGAATCCATAGCTGATAAGGATATCATCGCTAAACAACTGTGGGCCTGCCAACAAAGATACCTTATCTTAAAACCCTGGTTTCCTTCATTTAACCCTCTCACGGAATCTTTCTCCCGCAAACCAATCTGGATCAGATTACCTCACCTTCCTCTTCAATTCTGGGACCAAAATTGTCTGATTTCCATAGGCAATACATTGGGTAGTATCATTAACATTGACTCTGAAACATCTGATTTCACACATACAACCTATGCAAGGATTCTTGTTGAGATTGATACTTCAAAGGATCTTCCAGCTCACATTGAGCTAAGAGTGCAAAATCAAAATTGGACTCAACCTTTGGACTATGAAGGTCTGCCTTTTCGATGCAGGCGATGTTTTTCTTTGGGACATTCTACCGCCAATTGCAAGATGGTGAAATGGAAAACTGATAATGCTAATTGGTGGAAAAACACCCTCCTGGAACATCTAATTTTTGAACCTAAGGATACCCCTAGTGATGCAGCTAGTGAGGAAGACATGATGGAAACAATCCCCGAAACCCCTTCCAGAGAAACCAAAGATCAGGAAAATAAGACATCATCTGGGGAAACACAGAGGGTCAGAAACAAAGAACCAAAAGTGTCTATAGTGGCTAAGGAGAATCCCCCTCAATCTCCTTGTTCAAATAATACATATCAGCCGATAACAGATTTTGAGGTCTTTATTCCTCTGTAGAAGGCTTCTGAGGAATGGATTACGGTTCAAAACAAGAAGAAAGCAGCTCATACAGAAAACAACTGCTAAGTGACTATTTCTTTGCAGAATGTTTGCTGCCTTTTAGCTGTTGGTTTGCTGGTTGTTGGTCTTATTCATGGTAGGTTGTTTGCTACCGTTGGGATTTTTGATTCACATCTAGATTTTGATCCCTTTCTAATTTGATGTTATTGTTTTATCTGGATTTTGAGCTCTATTGTACAAGGGTATAGTCCCTTTCAAAAAACTATTTATCAATAATAATAATAAAAACAAAGTTCTTTATCACTTGGTCGCTCAAGGAGGAGACACCGCTTGATGTCCTGGGGATGAATTTGTTTGCTTTTCCTAGCTAGAGATAACATCACAAAGAAGGGTATCTATCTTTTGTAAAATAAATATTTATCTTTTATTAAACATGAATAAACATATTATTCAACACATCAATGGTTTAAACCACAAATATCACATATATATTGATCACATTGACATAAAATTCAGAAATACATTTAAATCAATTATAGTCATATCCCTCACTTCTTACATTGATTTATCTCTTTATTCTTCATGATTATATTAACTATTCTCACTCATTTTTGTGATATTCTCTTCTCCCCTCATTTTACATCATTATATAGCCTTTAAAAGAAAAATTTATGTCTTTTCACTCATAATGAATCGTGCAACCATTGGTTAACTCTTATTTACATTCTTAACTAGTAATTATGTCTTCCATATAAACAACAAATCATTATTCCTCCTTTCACTAACATCAAACTTATCCCTCCATATAATGATTTACCCCACCTCGATGCATTCATGTATCCATACAAGAAAAATTATAATAAGATAACTTATCATTAGCTCTAAAGAGTAAAACAAAACACTAAGCATAAATCACAAGGGAGAAGTAGTATAAGGAATTTAAGCACCACATAAATATATTTCTCAATTTACATCTATTAAAAAAATTCTTATTTTGTATTAACATTAGTTAGATGATAAATAATATACATAAGCATGTACAATCTCATGAATGATACAAAAATAATTAATACCACATTCACTTCACATGAGAGAACATAATACAATGATAAAACTATAAGAGAGAAAAAAATACCTTAACAACCATGTATGTAGGTCCCATGATTTTCATTTTCATCAAGAGTTTTTTTATGTGTTAAAATAAATGTATTATCACACATGTGATGCTTATTAATAAAACACATTCTCTTTTACAAATTATGAGTTTGAATTCATCGTAATGTTTAATTTCCAAGAATGCACTCATCTTCTTCCCTTTACATTACAAACATGTTAAACATTTTATCCATTTTTATATCATTTAAAGTTCACATGAATCACGTAGCACTTATTACGAGTATGGAATTCATGTTCCCAAGAGACATGTCCTAACATAGGAAAGAGTCATTTAAGTGTTAGTGGGTAATATACGGTTGATCAACTACTTATTGGAGAGAAGTCAAATTCACTTCATGTCGCAACTCCATATTCTAGGTACCACTTGATAGTGGTCAAATTCTAAATTTTTTACATAGTTAATCATAAAAATATTGATGTATACCAAGAACATATGTTCTCATCTTGAAATTTTCATATTTATCTATTCATATGAATCATTTACTCTTAAATAGTAAACCTTGTTATTTTCATTCCTTATTGCAATTAATTTCCATAATTCAATTATTATTTGGGAATATGTTACCAAAATTCAACTCATTTACTTTTATTCTTATTATATTTACGTTGTTTACTTTATTCACTTGTTGGCATCATTTAAGAAAATACAATTCATATAGCACTCATTTCCCACTTAGGGATTCATGATTCTAGGGAGCATGGTCCCACATAAAACAATTCATTTTATTGTTATTAGAAACCCAAGTTTAAAACACATAGTATAAGTGAAACTCAAATCCTATTTATGTAATTAAAAATGTATTTTAAGGAATTATTCCAATCATTGATATAAATATTTCAAGGTTTCATCCACTCGATAACCTCTTAAGAGGTCTTAAGATCAACTTATTTTGATTTGTAAATACCACAACCCACCATGGGGTTAACACTAGGATAAAAACAATATACTTTCGTCACAAAATTTTTGCACCTCATGGTTATATTTTATTCATTATTCTAAGGTATGTCAAACACCTAGGATTAACACCCCACTCTCAATTCATGTGGTGTAATTTAAATTACCATTCACTCATTAAAAAAATAGAGGGATACATACGACACTTAATGTTTAGCTTAATATAATAAGTACACGATGGTAAAGAAAATTATATGGAGCAAGATCTTGTATTTCTCAAGTGTGTAAATTTTAAATACCCGGGATTCAAGGAGCCTCAATCCTAGTTCAATCAACCAACACCCCTTCATGTAGAGAAAGGAAAAAGATGCATTATGGTAAAGAAGTGGTAACATTAGTAAGCTCTTGATACTACTAGATAAGGAATGGTGAAGATACTAAAATCCTCTCATATAATGATAGGGGTTTATCCATCTAGGCATGGCATAATTGAGAGGAGGACAACATAATGACATGGTTTACATAAATTATTTACTTTCCATGTTTTGGGTGTTCTACTCTATGATCACTTATTTCACAATGTGGCATAGGAACAACAAGGTTAACCAATGTAAATAAATCATAAAAATACCACATAGAAACATAGTTTCATATCAATTGCAATGCATATATAATATAAACTAAATTTTTATCCTTTTAAAGTGTTTTGGAAAATGATTATTCATATTTCAATCAATTACAATACATACATGTTATAATAAATGCATTCTTATTCCACATTAGACTGAAGGTAGGATTACACAAAATGACAATACAAATTTTTATTCTAACAATATAAACAATTACATTTCATACATAATTTTTGATTCAACATCCCCATTCATACATATTATGACATGCTACCCGCAACTTATAAATTCATATAATCATGGTAAAAAAATGCTAGCATGGACCCACCCCTCCCATCTAACACACTACTAATACTCACAACATCAATTCAAATAAATAGAAACAAAATTAGTATTTTTCATATTTTCAAACCATAACTAATTTTTAGGATTTAGAGAGAGAGATTAAAGAGAGAAAACACTCATTTATTTTACACAAGTAAATCAATACATTTCCATGATAAAGGACAAAAAGAGATGACACAAATAATTTTATTTGTAGAATTCAAATTCTAAAATTTTTGGAGTAATATGGAGTTTTGTGACTACTAACACGGTTCTCATTCCCATTATCGCAGAGGGGTCTCTGTAAATGTGCCAAATTACATGATTATATATTTTCATTAACCATATTATTTAAGTATACTGTAAAATTTAGTTACATTCATCATGCATTATTATAAGAATCACATTAGTTTTTTCCCATAAAACGAACCTTAGAGGGTCAACATGGGTCCATGGGTCTTTATTGTGTTGTTGCACAATGTATCGCAAGTGGCCATGGGAAGGGCCCTAAAAAATATGTGAAACATATTGATGGGATGTTTATTTGCCCTACTCTATTATATAATCTATATAGATAATGATAGGAAAATGAAGAGTTCCAAACCCAAGAATTAGAGCTCAAACTGTAATAACTTTCCATAATTTGGTTATTTTCCTTCAACAAACTAAGATAAGTTTTCTCCAAAACAAGTGCACAAAATGTAGTTTTTATGAGGGAATGGTAAAAATGAAATAAAATACATTATTCTCCATTTTGAAGAAAATAGATTTACAAGGTCAAATTTTAATTTTGGAATCCATAGGAACAAAATATGAGGTGATTCTGGGAGGGTTTAGTCATAGTAAGTGGTTTCTTCCAACAACCACTTTTACGAAGTAGGCCAAAACCCAATTTATAAATCTGTTCACTAATGGTTTTAATGATGTTTCTTAGTTGGAATGAGATAATCATAAGATAAATATAATGTTACAAAATTTTAGAAGTGATAATAAAGTTTAGAAACACTTATTTACACATCAATTTTGAGAGGCATTTGGCTAAATTAGAGGTTGTTTCAATATTATAATTTTGCATTTTTGAACACGTTTTCCTTCCATTTTGACTGGTCATGAAGCATAAGAAACAATGACCATGCTATAGGTTATTTTAGGGAATTTTGATATTTCTTTTTTAACACACCACTCAAAGTGGCTCATCCATGGTTGGTTAAGCTCCAAACAACAATTACTTTAATGAGGTACAAATGTCTCATTTAATAAAAAGAAATAATTTTTCATATTAATTCACATTTAACATTTCTCCTCCCCTTAAATTAAAATTACAAGAGCTTGAAAACAATTTGAGAAGGGAGAGAGAGGATCCATTCCTGTAACGAATTGGTGAGCAAGAGTTGTGGAGTTTATATTACATGTGCTAGTAACATTTGATTGTGGGGTTCTAGGGAATTTTCATAAAACCCATTTATTACATATCTTACTATCAAAATACAACCATACACCATTTCTTGAGGCATGTTTTCAAATAATACACACAACTAATATATGTTTCCATATTTTTCACATATGTCCACTCGACACTTCTAACTATACATGAGACATTAACTCACTTTTCTTCATGCTTTGATGAGGTATATACATCATGATTGGATAACAATATTCATTTCCCAAATCTTACAATATGATATAACAATGTCAATTCCATCTATTATTAGTGTCATCCCCAACCAATATCCAACTCTATCTTGCAACATTAGTAAAGGGTAGGAGGTATTACACAATCTTCTTACTACACATGGCCCTTCCCCTTAAAAATCTTCATAAATTTAATGAAGAATGGATATTTTTATTTTGTATAGCTAGGAGGAATCTATCACAGGTTGTAGATCTAGATTTATACATGACTATTACATTTTCTTAAAATCTTTTAAATCCTTTTCATGCCCAATTACACAAGCTCCCATGGTTCCTTTTCTAATCTACATGGAAAAGAACTTGTCACTATATTTCCTTCATGCTTTTGTCAAACTATTTAAACACCAAGTTTATTCTCCCACGTTTTACATACATATCTACCACAACACTTACAACTAAGTCATATAACATAATTCCCTTTCCAATATGCCTTAGTAAACATCCATTCCCTATTCTAAAGCTTCCATATTGGTATAGGTTGGGCAAGATTTTTGAGTAATATTGTGTGTTTTGGTAATGTGCTTACACAGTGAATTTTATTGAAAGTTTCTATGGCCTTTTCAATGCCCTTGAACTCCCTAAATCCTCCATATCAGCCTCACATATTTTCCCCAAAGTTTCCATGACCATTTTCAACAGGCCAAAAAGGGCACAAAGAAACCTAATAAATCAAACATATCTCTTTTCCATAATTCACCCTTATGGACTTTTCTTTACTATACATATATTATTACCATTCTAATAAAATATGTATATATATATATATGTATATATATATATATATATATATATATATATATATATAATATTTCGTTTTTTTAAATTCCCATTTTTAAAGTAATTTTATTTCATTTAATATTACTCTCTCACACACATATACATTAAAAAATATGATAATGATAATAATAACGTTAGATGTACAACGTTTAGGGCACTACAGCTTTCCCCATAAGATAATCATCCTTGATGTGACACAATTCCAAGGTTAGTTACAAGGATACATGATAAGACAAGGTTTTAAAAATGTCTAATTTTCGTTATCGTAATAAATTTCCACAAAAACATGACCATAAGAAAACAAAAAAATTGTGATTTTCTTCAATTTATGTTTTGTGAAGATTGGTAGTTAACTTTACCATGGCTATTTTAACCCTTACTTTGGCACTCATGTCCGAATTTTCTTGAAAGAAACTCTAACTTATTAGTTTTCTCATAAGTATAAGTTTGTTTTCCTTAGATTAAGATAAATATTTTTTGACTGGGACCCTACCTAGGTATGAAAGGGTAAAAAAACCTAGATACAACAATGAATACAAAAAGATCAAAATCGATAAAACACAATAAAAATAACCCCAATACTTGGGAAAGATGCAACCTATAGGGTTGAATATTTCAAAACTTTAGATAAATCCTTCTTCAATTTCTCAAGGCCTTTCTCGATGGATCTTAGTGGCATCCACATAAGTATCCCTATCCTTGAGCTTGTGCTTACCATTATATTTTTCATTTGCATCCCTCTTGTATGAAAGATGGTTTTTTTCATCCCCCAACTACTCAAAATGGAGTGAGATGAAGTCTTTGATAGCTCGAAAAGTAGAAAACAAGTCACACTGCTTAGCCTGAATAACCACTTGCTCTTTCTCTAATGTAGAGATCATATTGTTTAATTCTTCCAATGGTTAGCATCCAAGTTGGCCCCTTTTACATCAAACTTACAACCTTTCACTCTTTCCTTGAGAGTGCAAAATTCCTTACAAAGCCATTTTATAATATCCTTGTGTAAATCCACCTCATCCATTTCATTTGAATCTCTATTATTTGAAGACCCTTCATTACTCTTTCTAAAGAAAAAGAGGCTAAGGAAAGCCTCACCCACCCTAGGATTGATGGGGGAAGGAGGCCTACTACCAATGGAAAAGAGACTTGCCACATGACTATGAAGATTTATACTAGTAGGGACATCTTTGATCCTATTTTTAGAGGATGATTTAAAATTAGAGGGACCAGACACAAGGGATGAGGAGAAAAATAGGGATGGGGCCTAGAGAGCTAAAAATAGTTATATAATAGTAAAATAACATCTTGATGAAGGGGTATAAAATTTCCCCCCTGATGAGTCATTTATTTTCCTTTCTAAAAACACCTCATATTTTGTATTCTGTTGAGCCATTTGTAGCCCTAAACTTGTATTTCCCTGTGATATTGCTAGACATTTTCATTATAACTTGAACTCATGGCATGGATATTAGTTAATATAATTATTACTAGTTTACTTTATTCTATGGGTTATGAGTATGCATTTATTCTTTTGATTGCAATATGATGTTAAATGATTCTTTGTATAATGCCAACCTTGTTTGTAAAGAACTTGTTATATATAACAATTGACATGCAACCAAAGGATCCATATGTAAAAACTGACATGTAGCCAAAGGAACTCATCCATAGAAAAATGAATCTTCTGTAGCAAAAGGAGGTCATACACATGAATAAAGATGAGATTCTGAGGACATCACACCTAAGCTCAGAGGAACATCACACCTAAGCTCACATGTGTCAATGGAATAAGTAATTATGAGAACTAGGAGAGAAATCAATGTCACCATCTTATTATGTGTTGCAACTTAACAAAGAACTATCTGATTTAATTCATAATTTAATAACTAGTTGATCGAATGATCGATTAGTTAAGTTATGTGATTGATATGTAAACAACTATTAAGTAGTTTTGTTACATGCATGTAGTCTCCAAATTTTTGGTTAAGATATTTTACTTAATCTAACTAGAACTCCCAATAAAACTCTCTCTTTGTCTCTCCCTTCATGGTTTTGCTGTAGTGAAAGATATAAAAAGGAAAAATTAATGTTGTAAATAGAGGAGATCAATCCATAGAGAATTTGTTGTATTTTATGACCGTAATATTCATACAGATGAAATAAAATTATGAGTTCTATTTATTCATTGTAGATATAGGCCTTAGGAGGGATTAACACCCAAGGTAGGGCCCACTTGTGGTTTGCTAACCCTCTCCTTTTGTTTGTTGATTTAGTTCATTGCATGATTAGATTAGCAATATTTCATTCCTTTATCTATGTTATGTTTTTACATGCTTTGTCATTATCCATAGTATTTACTTTTAGTCATAATCTAGTTCATTTCTAGCATTATTATTTCTTAATTGTAGTGACAACAATTTACCTTTATACCTCCCAAATATTTGTAATTGTGCATACAACACTAAAATTATTGAAAGTTTATGTCCCTTGGTATGATAGTTAAATGAATGTATATTAATAAACAACATACTAATTACTACAAGTTAATTTGAACCATCATTTTTGGTGCCATTATCTCGGGATATTGCAAAGTTATAAGGCTTTTGAGAGGTTTTTTTATTATTAAAGGTGAAAAAGGGTTGAGGGGACCCTACCCCAAAAAATATTTACATAAGAGCATTGAAGGGTCAAGGGGATAGCCATTGGAACCCTCTCAAAGAAACAAGAACATACCAAAAGCCACCAGAAGGGAAACATAACCAAAAGACACAAAACAAAATAACTAACAACAAAGTACAAATAAACTAACAACAGCCAAGAAACAAAGGGAAAGCACAAACAGGATAGGAATCCTCCTTCATTCATTGATTAGATCACCCACCATCTGCATACAACCATTCCATTCTTTAACCAAAGTTAGCTATAGTGGATTTCCAGTATTTATAGTTGGGTTCTGCAATCTCCACCTTAGGGACAAACCCTCTTTTTCCTTGTTTTTTGCTATTTCCATTGATTGGATCATCTCTGCAAGGAGCTTGAGATGGTGGATAGTACTTTTGACGTTTAGGATGTGTACATCTCTAATATGAAGGATAATACCCTTCATCTTCAACATGTCATTCTCCATAGAGATACACCTTTCATTGGCATTTTTCAGTTGTTCATTCAGCACAATAGAGGAGAGCTTCTCCACTTTCTCCTGTAACTCCCTCAAGTCAATTTTCACCATACTTATCTTGTGTCTATTGATATCGGTATCAATCCTGTAATTCTCGAACTCCCTCATGAAAACATTGACTTAACCACATTATCCTGGCATTAAACAAATTCTTCTAGGTAGTTTTGAGCGCATGTAAACTTTCAATGGCATCCTCCATATTTTTAGATATTTTATCCTTAGAAGACTCATGGTTAAGCTCAAAATTATTCTCCTCACTACTGTCATCATGGATGGCCTCTAATTCCTGATTACCCCTAGTCTCTTCCCCGACCCAAATCCTCGAGTCCACTTCTCCTCAGATTCCGAGCTAACCTCCATATTCTCACAGGGAATTGAGTCCCCTTTCTCCTGACATTTTTTTAATGTTAACCTTAGCCAAGTGAGATCTGGTTCTTTTTGCCATAGAATTCCCCACTTCCACCCTATTTCCACTGCCCTCCACTGCTTCTAGAATCATGGGCTTCTCGCAAAAAAAACTAGAAGAAGTCCATTTGTCTCGAAGCCTTAATTCTTTCATTTTTCCCAATAAGGGGTGTTCCCAGTTTTATCATGGCCTTGATTAGGCCTTGATGCAGTGGAAGGGAGAAAGTACCCTTCTCAACCTGAGCTATGACTTTATAAGAGAAAGGAACAGAAAATTTGGAAAGTTATAGGGTCTGTCATTCTGAATGTGATTTAACATTAGAAAATGATACCCGTAGATAAATTTATAACATTCCTCAAGTGTAATATAAGCCATAAGAAGCTGAGAAATTTCATTGTAAGGATGGGGAAGATCCTCTCTTGCATAACCATTGTGGAGGAATTATAGGGGATCCCTTACCAAGAATGAAGCAATCGATCTCCGGGTGTAATTTGATTTGGGTTTAAAAGAACCTTTTCCCTCCTAAGACAAACCTAAGATTTTGGCAATGAACTTTGGAGAGATAGTGAAGGAAAAATTGCAAACCCGAACATGGCCATCCTTCCAGGTCTTCATGATGGATTCACTTAGAGTCTCATCAAAACCATCAAAAATGTTGAAAAACTTTAACAAGCCAGCCCTGTTGAGAAGCTCCTCTACCTCTTTGGACATATCTGGGACCTTATTTGGTTCAATCCTCACAAGTTTACCACCCATGGTGCTAGATTAATTCTTCTTCCTGCAAAGCGGTCTATGCTTGTTGTGGCTCCATTTAGCACACTTAGAGATATGATTCAAAATAACCAAGAGAACCACCCAAACTTTGACATGATAGGATATAAAGGTTTACATGAGTGTTATATTTAGAAGATCCAAGTGCGTCACCCAGAGGGCTTTATTACTGATTACCATCCTCATTGGAAGAAATGTAGTTAGGGGCTCTTTCCCGATCTAAGATATCAATGAAATTTACATCCACATAGGATAGATCCTCAATCACCTTAATGTTATGTTTGTGGAGCCTATTTTCATGTTAGAGTGTGGTACACCTTCTATGTGTTACACTTGGGTATTTTTACGGCGGTCCCGCTTAGCGGTGAGCGGGTCGGGGTTCGGGGGTGAAGCCCTCTGATCGAAGGGGGTTTGGGGGTGAAGCCCCCGAAGCAAATTTTCATGGGTGGTTTATTAACCCATGGGTAATGGGTAACCGTTATGGGCTGCTTTTGGGCCCATGGTTTTTCAAGACCCATTTTTTTGTAAAATCGCCTTCTTCGGCTACCCATAAGTTTATGGGATGGTTTTGTTTTTTCCCATTGTTTGATACCCATGGTTTTGTAAAACTACTTAAGTAGTTGTCTATTTATATGGTCTTATTCATATGATAGAAATAAAAGCAAATGTATTACAGATGTGTTTTGAATTCGTGTGAATTCTATAGAATTTGTTGAACATAGCTCCAAACGGATCTCGGTATTGTATTGAGATAGTGGAGGCTTGTAATAAAATATGAGAAAGTGATTCTTGGTGGACGTAACCCAAATTGGGTGAACCACATTAATCTTGTCTCTCTGTGTTGTGTTATTTATTCTGCATTTTTTTTTAGATCTATAATATTTTCTGCATATTAGTTTCTATTGTTGCAATTCTGTAAGGGATTATTCCACATATTTTATCTCTTATTTCCTAACAATTGGTATCAGAGCCTAGTTTGGTTTGCTGAATTTTTATCTTGAGTGGGATCTATGGTAGATGATGGAAGATCTAGGGTTCATAAATTCAACGGGTAGAATTTCAATCTTTGGAAGATGTAGATGGAAGATTACCTTTATCAGAAGGATCTTTATACTCCGTTTTCGGTAAGGTGAACAAACCCTTGAGTATGACAGATGCCGAATAGGATTTGTTAGATTGGAAGGCACTTGGAATGATCCGCCGTGTCTCGCATCTTTGGTATTATTTAATGTTTCAAAGGAAAAGACTACAAAAGATCTAATGGATTCATTAGGGATGTTGTATGAAAAACCCTCTACCTCTAACAAGATATTTTTGATGAAAAAGTTGTTTAATATGAAGATGTCCGAGAATATTTCAAGAGAGTGCAGATCATTTAAATGATTTCAATACGGTTGTGAATATGCTAGCTTTGGTTATAATAGAATTTGATGAAGAAGTTCAGGATTTATTATTTCGTGCTCTTTACCTAAAAGTTGGAATATCCTGTAATGGTGGTAAGCAACTTGGTTCTAGCTAACTTGAAGTTGAAGTTTGAGGATGTTGTAGGGGTGATTCTAAGTGATGAAATGTGAAGAAAAAGCTCTAGGGAATCTTCTACTTTAGGGAATGCTTTGCCAATGGAAACTAGAGGGAGACAGAAGAATAGAGAAAACCGTGGAAAATCAAAAGATCGGGCAAGGTCAAAATCCAAGAGTTAAATTGTATGTTGGAACTATGGAAAGTTTGGGATGCAAAGAAGGATTGTTGGGAGCTTTGGGATAATAAGAAACAACAGGAAGAAAATAAGGAGGCAAATGTGGCATCGGGTAATGTATGTCAGGATGCTTTGATTCTTTCTTTGCATAATATTACTGAATCTTGGGTTTTAGATTCAGGGCTTCTTTTCATGCTACTCCACATAGGCATTATTTTGTTGATTATGTTCAAGGGGATTTTGGGCATGTTTTTCTTGGTGATGATGAGCCTTGCAGTATAGTTGGAAAAGGTTCTGTTTAGGTTAAGATGTAGAATGGGAATACATGGCTATTGAAGGATGTCAGACATGTGCCTACATTAAGGAGAAATTTGATATCGGTGGGGTAATTGGGAAGTGATGGTTGTACTATGATATTTACAGCTAACTCTTGGAAGGTTACTAAGGGTTTTCTTGTGGTGGCAAGGGGTAAGAAGGTTGGAACCTTGTATTTAACCACTGATAGTACTAATGATTGTAATCTTATGGCTTTAGATATAGATACAACATTATGGCACTATAATCTTGGTCATATGAGCCATAAGGGCACGAACATCATAAAGAAGAATTTTCCTAGATATAAAGAAATAGGTTTGGATTTCTGTGAGAACTACATATATGGGAAACATAAGTGAGTAAGGTTTCTCAAGGTTGGACCTACGAAGAAAGAGAGTAAGTTAGAGCTGGTACATTCTGATGTGTGGGGGATAGCTCAAGTATCATCTCTTGGGGGTTCAAGTCATTATGTTACTTTCATTGATGATGCAACAAGGAAAGTTTGGGTTTATTGTATTAGAAACAAATCTGATGTATTTGACACTTTTGTTAAATGGAAAGCCTTGGTAGAGAATGAAACAGGTCTTAACCTAAAATGTATCAGGTCAGATAATGGAGGGGAGTATTACAACAATGAATTTAATGATTACTTTTCTAAGAATGGAATCTGCATGAAAAAGATGGTTCCAGGAACTCCATAGCAGAATGGGGTATCAGAAAGGATGAACAGAACAATAATTGAACATGCTAGAGCATGAGGTTACATGTAGGACTCCTCTTTCTTTTTGGGAAGAAGTGGTGAGCACAACATTGTGTCCTTGATAAACAAAGGACCCTCAAGTTCCTTGATGGAGGCATACCCGAGGAGGCATGGTATGGTAAGAAAGTTGATTATTCATTTCATAGAGTCTTTGGATGTGAGGTGTTTGTTCATATAGACAAGGATGATAGGACCAAACTAGAGGCTAAATCAAAATAATGTACTTTCATTGGTTATGGTGGTGATGACTTTGGGTTTAAATGTTGGAGTATTAAGGAAAAGAAAATCATTCGGTCTAGGGATGTGGTATTTAATGATAAAGTCATGTATAAGAAATAGTTACAGGAAAACAGGAAGAATCCAAGAAAGAATATGCAATGGTAGAGGATATTCGGATGGGAAAGTGACCCATGAATCAGCCTTCGTAGAACCTACTCAACAGAACCCCAAACTCCTACAAAGAGAGGAGGTCTTCTAGGGTAAGAAAAGAACCTAAAAAATTTCTCCTTCTCTTTATTATTTATTACTCACCGATAGTGGAGAGCCGAGAGCTTTGATGAAGCAATGTAGGTAGATTCCAAGAAGAAGTGGGAGCAAGCCATGGATGAGGAGCATAAGTCACTCATGAAGAACTAAACTTGGGATTTGGTGAAGCTACCTAAGGTAAAAGAGCATTGCAGGGTAACAAGTGGGTGTACAGAGTTAAAGACAAAGAAGGAGGAAAGAAAAGATATAAGGCCCGGTTGGTGGTCAAGGGGTTTACACAGTGATTTAAGGTATAGATTTTGATGAGATATTTTCTCCTATAGTAAAAATGAATTCTATTAGAACTATTCTTGGAATAGTGGTAGCAGTAAGATTTACACTTAGAACAGCTTAGATGTAAAGACTACATTTCTCCATGGTGATTTGAAGGAGGAACTATATATGCAGCAACCAAAGGGATATGAGGTCAAAGGTAAAGAGGAGATGGTGTGTAAACTGAAGAAGAGCTTGTATGGCTTGAAACAAGCTCTACGTCAATGGTATAAGAAGTTTGATAGCTTCATGATGGAGCAAGGTTATATTAGATGTCATTCCGACCATTGCGTGTATACAAAGAAATTTGAGGATGGAAATTATATTCTCCCGTGTTTGTATGTTGATGACATGTTGGTTGCAGTAAAAACATGCAGGAAGTAAAAGTACTCAAGAAACAGCTAAGTGAATCCTTTGATATGAAGGATTTGGGGGCAGCTAGACAAATCCTTGGTATGAGGATAACTTGGGATAGGAAGGAATGGAAGTTGACTTTATCTCGTGAAGAAGAGTACATTAAGAAGTTCTTGGATAGGTTTAACATGCAAGATGCTAAACCGGTTGGGACTCCTTTGCAGGCCATTTTAAGTTATCAAAGGAGCAAAGTGTCCCAAGACAGAGCAGAAAGAAACCAGATGTCCAAGGTACCTTACTCATCAAGTATTTGTAGTTTGATGTATTATATGGTGTGCACTAGGCTTGATATTTCCCATGCAAAGTGAGAGTCATGAGTAGATTTATGAGTGATCCGTAAAGAGCATTGGCAAGCAAGAAAGTGGATCCTTCAAGATTTGAGAGGAACCATGGGGATAGTTTTGTGCTACAATGGATCAAACACCACTTTATGTGGTTATGTAGATTTAGACATGGCTAGATATGTAGACAGTGAGAGGAGCACAACAGTTATATTTATATTGAGGTGCGAAAATAGTGAGCTAGATTTCACGACTACAAAAGTCAAGTGGCTTTGTAAACCACGGAGGCTAAGTATGTTGTTTCCACAGAGGCAAGAAAAGAGATGATTTGGTTACAACAATTACTTGAGGATTTGGGGCATAAGAAGGAGGAATGTAAGCTACATAGTGATAGTTAGAGTGCTATACACTTAGCTAAGAACTCTACTTTCCAATCCAGTGATGAAGCATATACAAATGAGATATAACTTCATTAGGACAGCTTTGGAGGAAGATAAGTTGAAGTTGGAAAAGATTCATACCACTCGAATCCTCGCAGACATGATGACCAAGGTGGTCTAATGGGATAAACTAAAGCTATGTTCAGCTTTGGTTAGCCTTCACAGATGATGATAGTGAAGGGTTGAGAATCCCGCAAGTGGAAATCAGTCTCCAAGTGGGAGATTATTATGTTTGTGGAGCCTATTTTCATCTTAGAGTGTGGTACACCTTCTATGTGTTACACTTGGGTATTTTTACGGTGGTCCCACTTGCCGGTGAGTGGGTCGGGGGGATTCGGGGGGTGAAGGCCCCCGATAAAAGGAGGTTTGGGGGCAAATCTCTTGAAGCAAATTTACATGGGTGGTTTATTAACCCATGGGTAATGGGTAAATCCGTTATGGGCTATTTTTGGCCCATGGTTTTTCGATACCCATTGTTTTAAAAAACGCCTCTTTGGCTACCCATAGGTTTATGGGACGGTTTTGTTTTTTCCCATTGTTTGATACCCATGGTTTTGTAAAACTACTTAAGCAATTGTCTATTTATATGGTCTTATGCATATGATAGAAATACAAGAAAATGTATTGCAGATGTGTTTTGAATTCGGGTGTGAATTCTCTAGAGTTTGTTGAGCATAGCTCCAAATAGATTTGGGTATTGTATTGAGAGAGTGGAGGCTTGTAATAAAATCTGAGCAAGTGATTCTTGGTGGACGTAGCCCAAATTGGGTGAACCACGTTAAATCTTGTCTCTCTGTGTTGTGTTATTTATTCTGCACTTTTATTTGAGATCTATAATATTTTTGCATATTAGTTTCTACTGTTGTGATTCTGTAAGGGATTATTCCGCATATTTTATCTCTTATTTCCTAACACTTAAAATCCTTAGCTTCCATGCCCTTATTTGTTAAAACATCAGCCAATTTGTTTCCTTCCCGAAAAACATGAGAGAAATATATATCAACAAAGGAGACAAGTTTATTCTTAGCATTTTTGATGAAATATTCAATAGAGATAGAGATAGAACATTTACCCTCTCTCATGCATGAAATAATATTCAAGGAGTCTCCTTCCATAAGAAGGTTAGATAACTCTTTGTCTTTAGCAATCTTCACCCCCATAGTACATCATTCCCGCCTCTACAACATGGTTTGATTGAATTCCCAAAAAAAAGAAATAAGCAAGGAGAAAACTTCCCTTGTGATCCCGAAAGACTCCTCCTCCACCTGCCTTTCCCGGATTCCCTTTAGAAGCCCCATCGAAGTTGAGTTTGATAACTCCTTCCCGAGGTGGCTTCCACTTAACCCCGTCTCTAGGATTACTTTTCCTAGGAATTAGAGAAAAGGTTAAGTTCCATTTCTTGATGATAAATTGTTCATAGTCCATGAATTCCACTTCCTTATTCTTGAGGATAGAAAAATTATTTCTAACATCTTATAAACACTTGTTTATAATCAATCTTCTAGGGAGTTTCTTGTTATTGAAAATCCTTTTATTTCTCTCTTTCCATATTTCCCACCAAGAATGGCCAAGGCTCATAATCCAAAGGTTTTTCAACCCTTGACTATTGAAAGGGAATTTCCATTGATTCCAGGATAATTGGAGATCCTTGGGAATAACCCACTTGAGTGAAAACATATCCAGAATATGAGACAAGATATGGGCAGAAAAGGGAAATCTAATAACATATGGTTCACCGTTTCCAAGTTTTGTTCACAAAGAACACATCTGTTGACTATATGGAGGCCTCATTTAGCAAGGTTATCCATAGTAAGAATCCTATTTATCACTGCTAGCCAGCTGAAAACATTGACTTTGGGAGTTATATTCTTATTCCAAACTATTCCAGCAATAATATCTTCCTCACTAGTTTCCTCTTCAAAGAAAGATATATATATATATATATATATATATATATATATATATATATATATATATATATATAAGCTGATTTAACTGAAAAGTTCCCACTTTGTTCTCTTTTCCACACAATCTAGTCTTGTTCCTTGTTGTTAGAAGACACATAATTTTTAAAAAAATCATTGAGGTTAACCAGAAGTGTTTTAAATTCCTGCCTATCCAATTCTATGTGTTTCCAAACCTGAAATCTTTCTTGAGGTTCCATATAGTTGTTTATTTTTTCCCCATATTTGTCTTCTAGAAATTTTGAGATTTGGGGAAATTTGTCTTTGAGGAAAAATTTCCAGCCCATTTATCAGTCCAAAAGCATATTTCATTTCCTTTCCCAATTTTCCACTTGCTTCCCTTAGTCATGCGAGGTCCTTGGCCCAATTAATATCTTTCCAAACGCTTGACCCATTGAAAGATGCTGGTTTGAAGATCCACCATTTGTCATTATCATCCGTCCAATATTTTTTCCTGAGAATTCTCATCCAAATCCCATTTTATTTTATGAGTCTCCAACCAATTTTGGCCAAAAGATCTTTGTTCATTTTAGTCTAGTCTCTAAGGCCAAGTCCCCTATCTTTTCGGTTTACAGACTCTATTCCAAGCCACCAACGAGATTCTATCTTTTCTTTCAATACCACTCCATAGGAATATTTTTTGGATCTTTTCAAGTTTTTCCACTATTATCCCAAGAAGTTGATAGAGAGACATAGCATACACTGGGAGGCTTTGGAGAGAACTCTTGAGGAGGGTGATTTTCCCGGCTTAAGATAACAGATTTACTTTCCACCTTACAAGCTTCTTATCAAATATTTCTATAAGAAAGTTCCAATCTGAACTAGAGGGTCTTTTATCCCCAAGGGGAATACCTAAATAGAAGGTTGGAAATATTTATAGACACAACCCAAAATCTCAACAATCTTCTTACATCTACTTTCCAAAGAATTAAGGAAAAAGGGAACTTTTTCCATAGTTTACCAACTGACTTGAAACCTCCATGTAATCATCCAAGAGAATTTAAACTTTTTCACTTTCGGGACAGATGCATAACCCACCATTATAGTATCATCAAAAAATTCTAGTGGGACACCTTCTCCATGCCCCTCGTTGGTGATAGCCCTATGATGAATCCATTACAAGTTTCAACATTAAGTCTTCTACTAAGAGATTCTACCACAATAATGAAGAGGAAAAGGGAAAGGGGATCCCCTTTCCCGAGTCCTTGGGAGCTAGGAAAGAAACCACAAGAGGTACCATTCATAAGAAAAGAAAAACAGAGATTAGAAATATAGGATTTCAGCAAACTTATAAACAAATCATTGAAGCTAAATCTGTCAAACATTTTGTCTAGAAAACACCATGAGACCCTGTCATATGCTTTACCCATATCTAATTTTAGAAATCTAGCATCCATCTTGCTAATTTTATCTGAATGGGTAGTTTCTTTGATAGTAATGATCTCGCCTTGGATTCAGCTTCTAAGGACAAAGCCACCTTGTTGTTCGATATGATATCAGGTAGGATCAGTTAAAGACAAGGAGCTAGAAGTTTCATGTAGATTTTGTAAGTAGTATTGCACATGCTTATAGGTTTGAAGTCTTTCAATTCCATTGCATTGCCACATTTTGGAACCGGGTAAGGAAGGTACAGTTCATATCTTTTAACATATTTTTTCCTTTGAAAAATTCTTTCACGGTATTATACACATCCTTTTTTATAATATCCTAGAAATGCTGAAAAAAGAAAGCTTGAAACCCATCCGGACCATGGGCCTTATCCAGCTGAGATGTTTTACCAGTAAATTCCACCTCCTCCAAAGAAGGGATCACAAAAAGAAGAGAATTGTCTTCCTCTGAGACTAAGGAAGGGATGCAGTTTAGAAACTCTTTCTCTTTGGCTAGGTTAGGAACACAGTGGTTCATGAGAAAGTTTTTAAAGAAGGATATAGCTTCTTGATTAATTTCTTTTTCTCTTCAACAAAAGATCCTTCCTCTCTCCTTAACTTACAAATTCTATTGAAGCTTCTACGTTTTAGAGTAGACAGGTGGAAAAACCTGGTATTTTTGTCCCCTTCTTTGAGCCAAGAGACCCGAGATTTCGTGTCTAGAAGATTTCCTCTTTCCTAAGGATATTGTGGTATTCTCGACAACAGAGATATTTCCTTATCATAGTCTTCTATTTCCAGATCACAATCCCCTCCTTCATTTTTCTTCTAGAAGTTTAGCAGGTCAAATTTGATCACAACCTTCTTCTGGAAAATATTATCAAAGCTTTTCTTGTTCCAAATTTTGAGGTTCTTTTTGAAATTATGGAGTTTTTTGGTAAGTCTAAACATCGTAGTTCCCTACACCTTCATTTTCCACCACTCACTGATAAGATCTTTCAAATCTTCACTATGGAGCCACATTTTCTCAAAACAGAAGGGGGTTCTTCTTCTGGAAGGATTCTTAATCATCAGAAAAATCAGATTATGATCCAACCCTATCTTGGGAAGATATAAAAGAGTTATATCCTAGCTTAACCATTCTTCCGAAAACTAAGGCACGGTCCAATATCACTTGAATATGATGAACACCAACTCTTCTATTGGACCATGTATATTTACTTCCTTTAAGATCAATGTCATGGAGGAGACTATCATATATGAAGAGATTAAAATCCTCCATACTAATAGTAAACTCCTTGGAACCTCATTTTTTCCCCTGAGACAAAGGGGTATTAAAATCACCCATCACTATCCACTCATAACTAGTAATGTTGTATTTGAAAGTTTGAAGATGTTGCCATAAATTTTTCCTTTCTTTGTAATGGGTAGGAGCATAGATGTTGGATAAGATCCAAATTTTTTTGTTTTCCAGATTTCTTATCATAACAGCCATATGGTGATCTCTTTTCACCAACAGGGTGCCCTCAAAAAGTTCTAGATACTAGAACACTGCTAACCCTCCAAAGGACCCTTTCGAACTAACAAAAAAAGCTTTTGAGTATTTCCAGAAGGATTTACAGAACTTAGGAAAATGTCTTCTTTCATTTTGGTTTCTTGCAGGACCATAACATCAATTTTCTATCCTTAAATCAAGTCTTTAAGAACCCTCCACTTCACGGGGCTATTGAGCCCTCTTACATTCCATGAGATGTAATTCATTTTCTAAGATTGGGTTTGTTTTTTTGAAAACCTTCTAGATCTAAACAAAGTTGTTTCCCTGAGTCTATTTCCTTTTGGGTATATTTTTTCCTTAAATCAATTTTTTTGGCCTTTAAGTCTACTGGTGGAGCTTTCCACATTAATAGGATTATCACCAACCAACAATTCTCCTTTTCTTCAAGGGGATGTTAGGGATTTCCATTTTTAGCGCTTTGTGCTCCTTTTCTCTTCCCTAAAGGAGTTCTTTCCTGGTGACCCTCCTTCTTGTCAGTAGTTAGCTCCTCTTCTTTACTTCCCATCTCTTGATTAATAGAGAAATGAATATTCATTATTTCATTCAGGGAGAGATTAATTAAATATTCAACTATCATCCTTTCTCCCTTTGGACTATCTAAACTTCCATTCATCTTTTGTTTCTTCTGTACTAAGGTCTAGACCTTCACCTTTTCCTCCGGGTGGTGGCTATCAACAACATATCCTCCTTGGCTTTTTGTAGGAGTTTACCTAACCACTAGGTTTGCATCCCTTCTCTTTATTTGAAATGAATAGTTCCCTATTTTGTCCTTAGGGGAGTCCTTGGTAGTTTGATCCTTCATTTTTTCCTTTACCTTTGATTCAGACCATGACTGATTTTTGGATCTCCTTCTATTTACCACCAAGGTAAATCCCTCCTCATCAGTTTCTGGTATTTTAGAAGGGGTTCTCTCCACCGTCTCTTTTTCTTGGATTCTCAAGGGTTTGAATCCTTTAGTAGGGATATTCAAGAAGGATTTCCTATGGTCTGCTACACTTTACATGATCCCTTTTCCTTTCTCTTCTTTCCCTTCATTCCCCAACACTGCGATGTACCTCTTGGAGATCTTGAAATTACAGTTCTGAGTCAAGTGGCCCCATCCATTACATTTAGTACATTTTACTGGGTAACTCTCCATTTCTATCTTCTCGATCCCATATTCCTAGGCTAGACTTGAGCTTGATGCTTTTAGGGATATCCCTATCAACAATCGTATAGATGTAGAATCTTGCACAAACTAGCCTAGTCATATGCAAGGTTGCATTGTCTATAATAACCAGAGAACCAAAAGAATTTTCTATTCCTTTGAAAATATCTTCATGCCAAAATTCCAAAGGTAGATTAGGAAGATGAATCCACACAAGGAACTGATTCAGATTTTCTTTTCTAGGTTGAAAGTAGGTTCCCATTTCCTAAGATACCATCCAGATTTACCCCAAAACCATGGTCCTTCTTCCAAGACCTTCTACATATCTTCTTGAATATTAAATTTAAAAGGAAGAAACCGTTTGACAGGCACTTACCTCCAAGTGTCCTTTTGGGATCCACTTCAGTTTGGCCCACCTTCTAACAACATTGATATTTGGTCTCCCTCCCACAAGTTTCCCGACCAAATCTTTGTCTAAATTTGTAGTAGTGCTTTTTAGAAGGGAGTACGATATTTTGAGGATACTTACCGATACTTACTTAACCACCTTGAGGATTTTTTTGGCTCTTATGGGTATTTCCATTTTTTACGTGGTTTGTCCAAGAATCTTCAGTAAATTTTGGGTCTCTTTTCAATGATTCATCCTGACCCTAGATCTCCCCTTCTTCTACAAAGGGCATCATGATCCCCGTGTCTCGACAGAATTCCATGCCATCATTTTTCCACTTGTTACAATTCAAAACCTCTCTCTCAGTCCTCATTAGTAAATTTTTAGAGGTTTATCATTTCTTATAACAATATAGGTTTTAATAAATTCAACTCCAGCCAACCCCCCAAAGAATTTGTGATGATTGAGTTGAGTTAGTTGATGCATGCACCATCCAAGGGATGTCTCAGTGGTATATTTTTACCTAATCCACAAGTAGCACATATCTCTTCATATACCTCTGAAGATTCTAAAGAAGAAATCCTTTCATCTATACAAGGTTTACTATTCGAAGATCATCCTCTAAGTGAAAGTTCAAGATTCTTTTGAGATGCCAAAGATGGAATAAGATAGATCGAATGTTCAAAATGGGGAAACCAATTTTGAGTTTCCCATTTCCAATAATGATTCAACTGTTACTCAAGAATATTTCTCCCTCAACATTGCCAATTTTTCATGGATCCATGAGTGAAGACCCATACACCTTTATGTTTGAGTTTTATGTTTTGTGGAGGAGTTATGAGTATACTACTAATGCACATAAATTAAAATTATTTCCTTCTACACTCAAGGATTCGGCCTTGAGAGGGTTCATGGGTTTTAGAAGAAATTATCTAACCACGTGGGAAAAAATGAAGGATAAGTTCCTCACTAAGTATCAGGACTATTGCAAACTGAGCAGTAGAGAAGGTGATGAAATCTACCAGATGGTAGAAAAATAGGATGATTCATTAGAATACTATTTAAATATATTCTTATTCTACAATTAGAAGTCAAGCACACAATACTACCACTTGAATCTCTCAAATTAATATTTTAAAATGGACATAGTGAGGAGGACACAAATTCTCTAGATCTCGATAGGATTAGGAGATGCTTCAAAAGGTTCCTTTGAAGAAATTTGTGAATCTTTCAAAAATTACTCAAGATATATTATGAATAGGGTGAGAAGTGTAATATCAATAGTTGGATCAGCTACTAAAACAATTGGGGACATACCCCTAAGTCAAAGATTGTTATCATGTTCAAAAACATGAAGCAGGAGATTGTCAATGACATGGCCGCTTAATTAGATGCTTTGTATGTCAAAAATAAAATGAAATATACAAAGTAAGAATTCACATAGTTATTTCATGCATGAAAAAGAAATAAATATGACTGGAGATGCATAGGTTTAGCCAACTTAATAGAAGGAAAGGAGGCTTCACCTGAATTCAGGATGATAGAAACAAAGGATGGACAAGTTTTCTATGTTTCTTAAAGAAAATTGTGGCCGTCAAGACAAGGAGGTATGTCACAAGACCATATGCAATCATTTCAAAATTGGTCTAATAATCAATATATGCCACCCCACCTTGGGATAATCAAAATAAAGATTTGGCTTCGTATCCTAACCAATATTCTTAATAGTGGTAACCTTAATTTCAAGGCCAACAACAAAGTGGTAACAACCCCTTAATATTGGAAGCAACCTTGGAAAGGAGGTAAGCAATGGAATAACCCACCTCCTAATTACCAAAAATCCTACAATCAACATCCTTACCCTCAGCAACAAGCTCTAATGCCAAATCCCTAAGCAGGATCTCAACCAATGCCTAACCCTAATAATAAATTTTCTCAACCAACCTATTCCACTAAACCATCTCAATACCCTACCTATTTTGTTGATGTCAACAATATCCATCTTCATTCAGGAAAATCACTTCCTCCACCACTTGGACCCACCATTACATATATTGTGGATGAATCACAGATGTTTGGAGATTGATCCACAATGAAAAAAACATGTCAAGTAGATCTGAAACAAAAGCAAAAGATGCTACAAGTGGATCGGAAAAAACCTCGAGAAAATTCTAGCAAGGGTAAAATGTGAGCTAATGATCCACCATTTCCTAATAGATTACAAGAAAATAAACTTAACCTTAGGTAAGAATCGACTTTGATTTTTTCAACTAGCTGAAAGACATTTGTGTCAAAATTCCATTGATTTAAACCATCAAGGATGTGCCCATCTACAATAAATTTTTTAAAGACCTATGCATAGAGAAACTAGGTAGGAAGAGTAAATATACATCTACTTGTATAAGTTATTGGACAACTAGATGATACCATGTTTGGAAATTCAATCTTTCCCAAGCACATAGATCTAGGAAACCCATTGGTAAATGTTTCAATCAATGAAACAATGATCAAGAACATGTTGATTGACTTAGGGGAAGAATTTAATATAATGAAAAAAATTCATCAGTGATTTGAAGTTAGAGGTACTAATACTAGTACCCATAGTCTTGTAGCTTGCAGAAATATCAATAGTGAAACTTGAAAGAGTCCTCGATAACGTAGTAGTAGTGGTAGATGCTTGGGAATACCTTGCTGATTTTATTTTTCTTCATCCAAAAGAAATCTTGGGAGGATATCCTATCATCCTAGGAATATAGTGGTTGGCTACTGCTAATGCATTTTTAGGATGCAGATTTGGTAATATGATTAATTCTAATCCAAGTGGTACTAAAAATCTCATGCTTTATCCCCTTCACAACCATTCAATGAAGAAGATCAAATAATTTGGGTTGAGGAGCTAGAAGAGGACTAAATATTTGTTTTATAGCTCATGATGCTCAATAATTCATGCAAAATTTAAGGACAAGAAGAATATGTTATTATTACCAATGTTATACAAAATAATAATGGGATGAATGAAGAACTAGATGACAAATTATGATGTATAAGATGTCATGTAAACCAAATTCTACCACAGAAAATCACTATGAATGTTCCAGGTAATAATGTCATCCTTTACCAACTTCTCCCACATGTTTACATACCTAATTTTGTAAAAAACAATGTATGTTCCATGATTGATCTCTCTAAGCAAGTGGAAATTATTCTCGGAAATCCACTTAATGTGAATAAAATGTTGAGCATGTAAGTAATGAAGTTGTTGATTTCTCTTCTCCAAAAACACAAAACAACATTTACATGGGACTATGGTGACATGCATGGGATCCACCCTAAGATTTGTACACACAAGATATACATCAAAGACAACTACAAGCCAATAAGGAAGCCACAAAGAAGAATGAACCCAATAGTGAGAGACATTGTGAAAGAAGAATTAAAAAAATTGATGCTAGATTCATATATATAAATTTACATAGTCAATGGTATCACCCCTTTTCATTATACCCAAGAAAAATGGAGAATGGAGGACCTGCATAGACTATATAGAGTTGAATTTAATAACAAAGAAGGATCATTTTCTTCTCCCTTTCATTGTTCATGTACTTGAAACTCTAACTTGGTAAGAATTTTTTTTTTCTTGATGACTATAATGGCTACAATAAAATTCAGATTACACCCAGCAGAGGATAGGGAACAAACCAAATTAACATGCCCATGGGGAATGTTTTCATATTTTGTTCTTCCTTTTTGTTTATGCAATGAACATGCTAAATTCCAAAGGGTAGTTTCAAGCATCTTCTTAGATGTAACCAATTACTACATGGATGATTTTATAGTACATGGAATTAATTTTGATGAAGAAATGAAGAATCAGACAAATTTTTGAGGAGATTCAAGAATCATAATTTTTCCTTAAGAAATTAAAAAAAGATACATGATGATGTCTAAAGGAATAGTCTTGGGGAACTATCTATCATCTGATGGAATTCAGGTTGATCAAGAAAAATTATCTACAATTATAAATCTTCCAACACCAAAGAAAGAAAAGGATGTGAGGAGCTTTCTAGGCCATGATAGGTAATAAGTTTAGGCACTACATCATAGGATACACAATATTTATTCACACTAACTATGCTGCAATTAAATACTTGTTCAAAAAACCATTTGTAAGCAACAAAATAACTAGATGGTATTTAATCTTGCAAGAGTTTGATGTCACCATTATGGATAAACCTTGTAAGGATAACATTATAGAATACTTTCTTTCAGGAATGGAGAATAATAATGAAGAACATGTAGTGGATGAATCTTTCTTGGATGAGAACCTATTTTCCATTTCCACTATAACACCTTGGTCTACTTATGTAGCCAATTATTTGGTTTTAGGTAAAACACCTCCATACTACTTATATTCTGAAAAGAAATAAATAGTTGAGAAAAGTGTGAATTTTTCTTGGATAGACGGATTTCTATTTCACACAGGGAAGGATAATGTTATGAGAAGATGCATATATGATGAGAAAATTTATGGTGTCCTCAAAGCTTGCCATAGTGAATCATGTGAATGACACTTTTTGTAAAAATAATAACACAAAAGGTTTTGAAAACACAATATTACTTGCCAACACCGTATAAGGATATAAAATTATATATCAAGAAGTGTGATAGATGCCAAAGAATGGGTAAGCCTACCAAGTCAGATGAGATGCCATTATAGCCTTAGTTAGTATTTTAGCCATTTGACAAATGAGGTTTAGACTTAATTGGTCCTATAGATCCTAAATATCAGTAGAAGGAATATATTTTGGTGTGCACAAATTACCTCACTAAATGGACAAAAGTGAAATTATTTCCAAATCAGAAGAGTGAGAAAGTTGTCAAATTCTTGTATGACCACATCTTCACAAGGTATGGAGTACCAAGAGAAATCATTACTGATCAAAGTACACACTTTCTTTGCGAAAGTTATTTATAATCTATCTAAGGAATATGAAATCAAACATAGGAAGTTTACACGTTATCACCCATAATCTAATGGCTAAGTTGAGGTCACAAATAGGGAAATAGAAGACATCTTGAAAAAATCTATTGCAAAACCATAGAAGGGATTGGGTAGATAAACTTCTAGAGGTAGTTTTGGAATTCAACACAATGTGGAAGACAACAATAGGATTCACACCATTCAATATTTTGTATGGTAATACCGTTGTTATCCCTATTGAATTTGAGCATAATACACTAAGGACTACACTTAAACTAGGAATAGATTTGTTAGAAGCTTAGATGCGAGAAGATTCTCCACCAATGCATTAGATGAAATCATGAGACAAGTTGTGCATAATATAGAGGTAGTACGGAAGAAAATGATCAAATGACATGACAAGTTCATCAAGAAAATATAATTTCAAGAAGGTGATTGGGATTTCTTATTTGACTCAAATTACTAAGAACACATGGGAAAACTCATGACAAGGTGGCTAGGTCCATATGAGATTGAGAAAATCTTTCCCAATGGAGATGTAAAACTCACCACCATAGATCCTATGAGATTTAAAATATTGGTGAATGTTCATAGATTGAGATTCTAAAAAAATCAACTGATAGGAGCACATTCATACAACCACTCGGAGAGGTCGAATCGGGATGGAGACGAGAACATCAAAGTTAAGATCATAAGTTGAGCCTGTTGGTTCATCTTTTTAAATTGTTGAAGATTGATATGTTTCAGTGGCCTTGGTATATTCATCTTGTTTAATATTCCCATGGTCAATAAAATTGATGTTATCATCCATCTCATTGATTAACATCACTCAAATAACACATTTTGTTTTTTAGAATTTCTATTTTACAATATTTAGTGTATATGTTGTAAGAAGTGCATAGTATTTGACACAGAGAGGTATATCAAAGAATACATGTTCCACTTGCAACAAAATGCAATAAATCTCTTCTTTATTTTAATCTTTGGAAGAACTTATGATTGCATGAAGAAAATAAGAAACAATCTACACGTGTGAGTGGTGATAAATGTGGTGACACCTAAAAAAATCAGTATCCCTCTCAAGAATTACTTTATTTCACTAAGGAGCCTTCAACATGACGTTGCATATACTTACAACACTATAAAAACATCTGTAACATCAAGTTGACTCAACATGCAACATAATGACAAATATAACATGTAGCGAGAATGTGTAATTACAACAATGCATATGCAATCATCATCCTATACATATCTCGAGATAAGTGCACTCATTTCACTTTAATAAAGTATCGATGGTATGATTATTTTTAATTAATGTTTATGCCATGTCATGAATGTCTTTAAATAGATATTATATGTTGTCACCTTTAAACCTATGAGCTATCACTCTGCATCAGCCCCCTCCATCACACCACTTCACCTCACATGTTTTCAGAACTCAAATAAATATAATTCATTCCCTTTTTGTGTTGCAGGTGAGTAGATCATAGAATTAAAAACAAAGCACTCAAAACATTCCTTCTTACTTGAATTCTTGCATCATTCTTGCAAATTGTGTGATTTTCCTATAAAAGCCAAAGTAATTTGTAGTATTGAAAATGGGTGGAGATATAATGTTTTCATGAGCTAACTGATAATTCAACTAGCCACATATATTTTGGTATTTTTAGAATAGTGGATGGATGGCTTCATCAATAAGTTCTACAGATTTTGACGAATATATGGTAAAGGAATTTACTTCCACATTTAAGGTTACAGAGGCTATTGTCAAGGGTTTAGTAGTGATAGTGGATGATTTATTTTGGCTATAGTTGTAGGGATTCCTGTAGAAGGTTAACTTTTCCTTGAGAAATAAAATCCAGAGCGGGTAGATGATAATTTGCTGATGCGGATGATAACTTCATAACTGATAGACAAGGTACATTTCACACTTCCCTCAAACCAATTTGGGATGATATTTCCAATTATATCATCAAATATTTTACTTGTGAGGGTAGATATTCCCGATTGAATATTTTCCATTTTAAGTTTCTCAATCACTTGAAAAATGATAGGCATGTTAATGTACCAAATTTCTAAATGAAATCTTGAAAATGATGAGTAGAGAGTCATAGAGAGGGAGGTTAGCTTTGTCTCACCATTGTCTTATCACTCTCATTGTAAAACATACATTGGAGAGAGAACATCCTAAACTGAATTGGGGAGATTTTTCAAGGGTTAAGAATATTGATGAATTATTGGGGCATGGAAGGAAAAGAAGAAGTACATGTAGTTCTTCCACTCATAAATTTAAAACCGTAGCTTCCAATTTTCAGATTGAACCCACATTTTCCACTTCTTTTCCCACATAAAACCCTATTTCGATAATACACAACCTTACGAAGAGAAATATGTTCTTATATCCCCTAAGAGGATTTTCATCACTGAAATTCTACTTGGATTTTCAAATCCCATATCATCCACCTCAAGAAGTAAGATAAAATATTCCAGGCCCACTTCTAAATCTTCCAAGTCTACCCCTACATCTTCCAAATCCACTCCTACACCACCTAGGCACTCGAATATATTGAAAACTAAAAATCCAAAAACATCAAATCCCACAAAGCCTCAAACCATATTAATTGATAGTGATAAAGAAGATACAAAAGAGAATATTGAGGCCACATTAATGGACATAGAGTAGGAGGTGTTGATGTTGAAATTCATGAGCAACAAGGTCCTAGGGAGCCTATGGAGGGTATGGAAGAGAAGAAAGGAGAAGAAAGTGGTGAGAAAATGGTTCAAGAAGGCCCTACTAAATAGATGGACGTTCAGGTAGAGGCAGTTCATGCTAGGGAAACCCATGAGAAGCATGAAGGAGAAGGATTTGAAAAGGAAATTAAAGACACAAATCATGTAGCCACAAATGATGAAGATAAGATAGAGGAAACACATGACCACACAGTGCTTGAAACACAGAATGATGAGATGGAAATTAGGGATGATATGCCCCATGTTGTTGAAGAGATTATAGAAAATATTATTCATGAAGTAGAAACAGAACAACCACCTAAGTAGATTGAGAATGTATAAGGGAATGTTCCTATGGTAACTAAGGATACGATTAAAGACCATATTAGATCTTGCTCCTCCATTTCGCCACAAGCTAACATGCAGCCACATGTTATCATTAGAGAAGTTTTCAACAAGCCTACGAAACTAGATTCTAGGAACATGGCCACACAGAAAACCTTGCTAGACTACTAGGTCTAACAATTTTAAAACTATATTAATTAGTTATAAGGAAAATGAGAGAGAGAAAAGGAAGAAATCATCTTCCAACACTAATAGGACATGGAGGAAAAGAACAAGGATCTTAAGGACAAGGATAATGAGATTGCAGGATAAAGAAAAATTAGGAAGATACAATTTAGGTGACCAATGACATACTTAAATGCAGGCCACCTTCTAACATTTATGCCATTTTCTATAAAGAATAGATGTTGCAGTTAAATTTTACATGTCTTAACTCATATATTCCATTTGATATAATTGGGGACAGAAGTTTCTTTAGAATATATCTAAACATTCCTCATGAGATTCAACTATTGTTATGTGAATTATATATGTACAATTATGCCCTTGAATATGATAGGGACTGGATCCCAATACTTTATATTAGCAATTTTCCAATTAGGTCATTGTGTTCTTATTTTAACAAAAAATTATATAGAGAAAAATAGATGGAATAATATAGACACTTGTCCAAATTACAACCATTAATGATCAGGGGTTAAGGTGCAAATACAAGGGGAATTATTGAAGAGTATGAAAATACATGAAACAAAGGGAAATTAGACAATGAGTACACAAGATGAGAAACAAATATTATGAAGAATTCAGGGACCACATTAAATTAAATGCACAAGAGATAACATATGCCTACATGATGCACTAACAAGAGATGTCCCCTGAGATGTACAGAAAACAAATGCAGTCTTATCATAATATCATTCCAACTTTCAGGAGGGTAAATGCATACATTGAAGTTTCTAAAGGATGTGGCAAAACTTGGTTTCCCATTGGTTATTATCCCCCAATATTCCACTATCCTATACCACATTGGTCTAGTGAAAAGAAACTAGATGATGAAATATAGGATAGAGTCATGGAAAGATACAGAAATAATGGAGGTTACTTCACATAACCTAAAGGAACATCTACACTAGTGTATTTTAAACACTTATGCAACATCATTTAGGTGGAACCTAAGCCAACCGAGGAAATTAGAGAATATTGAATGATGGGGGTTTGATGAGTCATTTATTTTCCTTTCTAAAAACACCTCATCTTTTGGACTCTATTGAGCCATTTGTAGCACTAAACTTGTATTTCCTTGTGATACTGCTAGACATTTTCAATATTACTTGAACTCATGGTGTGGATATTAGTTAATATAATTATTGCTAGTTTAATTTATTCTTCTCGGTTATGAGTATGCATCCATTATTTTTATTGTAATATGATGTTAAATAAGGCTTTGTATAATACTAGCCTTGTTTACAAAGAACTTGTTATATGCAGCAACTGACATCCAACCGAAGGATCAATATGCAAAACTGACATGCAACCAAAGGAGCTAATCCAAAGAAAAGAGACTTGTCTACGAAAAATATTCTGCAACCAAAGGAGGTCACACACATAAATAAAGTCATGATTCTGAGGAGTTTTTGTAACATGGACATCACACATAAGCTCACACATGTTAATGGAAAAAGTAGTTGTCGAAAATAGGAGAGAAATCAATGCCTTCATCTTATTATGCGTTGCAACTTAAGAAGGAACTAGCTGATTTAATTTATAATTTAATAATTGGTTGATCAACTAATCGATTACTTAAGTTATGTGATTGATATGTAAATGACTACTAATTAATTTCTTTTACATGCATGTAGTCTCCAAATTGTTTGGTTAAGATATTTTACTTAATCTACCTAAAATTCCTAATAGAACTCTCTCTCTCTCTCTCTCTCTCTCTCTCTTCACGCTTCTATTTTAATGAAAGATACAAAAAGGAAATATTAAGGTTGTAGATAGAGTAGATTGATCCATATATATACATTTTGATGTATTTTCCGATGTAATCTTCATGCTAATGAAATAAAATTCTGAGTTCTTTTTATTCATTGTAGACACAAGGCTTAAGAGGTATTATCACCCATGGTAGGGCCCACTTGTGATTTTCTTACCCTCTCCTTTTGATTTTTGATTTAGTTCATTACATGATTATATTAACAGAAGTTCATTCCATTATTTGTGATCTATCTTTACATGCTTTTTCATTAGCCATATTATTTAGTTCTAGTCATAATCTAGTTCATTTCCAGCATTATTATTTCTTAATTATAGTGACAATAATTTACCTTCATACCTCCCAAATATCTAGAACTCGTGCATAAAACACCGACAATATTAAAAGTTTACGTCCGTTGGTCTAATAATTAAATGAATATAGATTAATAAAAAACATACTAATTACTGCAAGTTAATTTGCATTACCACCCCCATTAAACCAGTTTGATGGAATGATCAAGGGACTATAATATGAAGAAAGGTAAACTAAAAATGTTTTTTCTATGAAATTGGTTAAGAAGCACGCAGTGGTAGTAATGCATCACCTAGAATATTCCCTCTAATGTGATAGGCTTTATTAGAAGGATGTCAATATTACTAAAGGGGGAAGAGAAATCCTTTGAAAATCACCTTTGGTATGGGTTATATATTCTAAACCCTCCAATAATTTATTTTCTTCCTCTAATATGTCAAACTTATTTTTCAAAAACTTAAGACCTTCCATCTAGAGACTAGTAACCGTGGTAATGAGCTCTTTCGTGATATAATATGACTTCTCCTTATACACTACAAATCTATTAGAATAGTTATTGGAAAAATCTAGGGATAAATGTATATCATGCCCATGAAATCTCCCTAAAAAATAATTAAATCCTCCCCTTTTAAATATATTCCACAACTCTATGTCCAACTTCTATGCTTCATTACGGATGATTTAAACCTTGAAAATATCTCCTCATGTTCATCGAATCATCTCTACCTCTCTGTAAATAACCACAAAAGGAAAATAGAGCCAACCCTAACTAGAAAAATAGGACTCCATATAAACAATGAAATAGAACTCAAGCTTATATATTATGCCACAACTTCCACTTTTATGGTGATGTGTGTAGAAAATATGGCCAATTTACTTTTCATGAGTGAGTGTGCCTAAAGGATCATTTTTATTTGATTTCATCATTTAGAATGATGTATTGAATAATAATGAGGACATCCTCCCCATTACACCAATATTTATAACAATTAACATTATCCCCTATATTTACAAGGTGATCCGCAACCTTATTTCCCTCTCTATATGTGCATTGGATGATATAATTTGAGAAATTAGTGATTAATAAGATGACCTCCACTATGATGTCTTTAATGGTCTAACTAGTCAAATATTTTTATCAATATAATTCAAAATGTTCATAGAGTCACCTTCTATGATGATATTATATGCATTACTATATCTAGCAAGTCTAATGGCCCATAATGAAACTAAATCTTACGTGTAGTGATTTTTCTAGACCCCCATAGGCCCAAACAATTATGTAATCACTTTGTCATTATTATACCTAATACAACCACTGCCATCTTCCCTCTCGGGGTTACCCTTATAATCCCCATTAATGTTTAGTTCAAGCCATCTAGAAGGACAAAGATGCCACTTGATGAGATATTTTTCAATTGAGTCCAATTTCTGATAAGAGATAAGAATTCAGATGACTTTCCATTTTTCTAAAATATTAATTTCATATTTATTAGGTTCTTACTTCTTAGGAGGTAATAATTTAAGAAAATTCTCCTTGATTTATTTAAATAAATGATTGAAGATCCCAGAGGGTAAAAAAAATCATTAAAGACTATTGAGTTACGAACCTTCCATATCTCAAGCTAAATAATATTGAAGACAAAGAGCATCCATAATTGTTAATAACATTATGTTTAAAGGGGAGAGAAATTGAGTCTAGGAAGAGAAAGGTTATTAGGAAATATCAAATTGATATTGATTAACTTCAAGAAAATTCTCTAAAGAGAGAAGAAAAACATACATTGAATAAATATGTGACTAATTGTTTCCTTGTTGTCTTTGCATAAAATGCATATGTTAGGAAAGTACTAACCCTTCTTAATTAATTTTTCAATAGTCAATACCTTATTTTGAAGCACCAATAGTCAATTGTCTCCCCAAGGCAGTTGGTGGTCTATGGGTTTAAGAAATTAACTTGATAAATAAAACCATGATTGATATAATGGGATGGAGGATCATTAATGAGAATCATCCTTGGACCGAGGTCCTTAAATTTAAATACTTGGGGACTTCTGAGCACATAAATTGGGTGGTTAATGAGGAACTTCCTTATGGCTCCATCCCTTAGAATTATTTGGTGAAGTGAAAATATCTTATTGCTAAAGGTAGTTAATGAAATATGGGGAATGACCACCTAATATATTCTTGGAAGGATAAATGGATCACTTTCTATCCCCTTAGATAAATTGATACTTGGTCCCCTATTTATGTGTACCTCAAGAAAAATTATGGAGAAAAAAGTTAGCAATTAAATCTCTTTGGATAATTTCTCTAGAAAATGGATTAATTTATCTCCGAAAGAGGATTCTTGTCAAGATAACTTCATAATTAGGATACTAAAAGACCTCCCCAAAAAAAAAGCATGTTTTCTATTGAAATTTAGGATGATATTATTTAAGAAATATATTTGATGGTTATTATACTATCAAGTCTAGCTACACAATTCTATCGCATACTTTGGATGTGGATTTTTCTTCTTATAGGGTGTAGATTAAAGAGCTTACCCCTAAAATTAACTATCACTATAAGTTTGTTGACTCAACGTTTCTTAATCATTTTTATTTTTTAACTATTTAATTTTATTGTTTTCATAGGGTTTCTTATAATACATGACATTATAGGGTCATACACTACCCAAAACCATAACACAAACCAACTTCACATTAATCACATTTTCATGACTATAAAAAAATTAAATACACCATCCCAACTAGGGAAAGAAGTTCAGTGCATACTCACAATACTCAACAATAGGTCTTTTGCATAAGATATATAAAAAAAGCGTTCCCAACATAGTAACAGGACAAAACATAATTATGTTTGCAATGAATTTGTACATGACTCAAAGTCATAGCTATCTCTAACATAGTGTTGAGAGAAAATAAAATCAAACAACTTCCACTAGTAAGGGAATAAAGCCACAAGTATTAAAATATAGAGAAAAATGGATCACATAAGTAATTCATAAAATATGAGGTACATCACAGTACCAAAACTCCATATACACCATAGGGAAACTCTAGATACCTCCTAATACAAAATGACACCATAGAATAGCGTGATACACATTATATAAAAAAAAACATTCTCAACATAGTAACAAGACAAAAACATAATTATGTTTGCAATGAATTTGTACATGACTTAAAGTCATAGCTATCTCTAACATAGTGTTGAGAGAAAATAAATTTAAACCACTTCCAATAGTAAGGGGAATAAAGCCACAAGTATTAAAATATATAGAAAAATGGATCACATAAGTAATTCATAAAATATGAGGTACATCACAAGTACCAAAACTCCATATAAACCATAAGGAAACTCTATATACCTCCTAATACAAAATGACACCATAGAACCGTAACTAGGTTGGGTCACTTTATGGACTTGAACAAAATTAATCTTCGTCATATAAAATGAATCCTAAGACTCAACAAAATTACAGTGAAATCACTTGCATCCTCCTCAATTCTAACTCAAAATAAGAAATAATCACAATATCATCATTATCCTCGTATCCAAAATCATATTCTCTAGAATATCACAAGGCTTAAATAATCAATAACTATACAAATTTCATACCTAAGATGAACATTCAAGGAATGCGGGAAAGTTACAAGTCACCATTTACCAAGACTAAGGTGTGCATGCTACACAATATGAATGGCATATGTTTAATGATGTCATATTTACCAAACAAATAGAAGTGGATTATTAGTCTAAAAGAGACTCCACCTCCTATATCATACTTGGTTCGAGTAACATGGATAATTGTTCAAATTACTCACTCCCCATGTACACCTTGATACTACCTATAGGGATTGAGGATGTAAGATAACAAAACACAATACAACATCACTAAGATGGAATTACAACACAACATGATACACATAGATATCATGTAATAGGGTGATGCACATTATAGTTAATCCCGATTCACAACACGACACACTTTCCACATGTAGTAACTAAATCACTCAATTTTTACATATAGCCTCTAAATGAAAGGGAATTACTTGTTAACAAACCTTTACTTTACTTTGACACTACTTTTCTCCTCTTCAATTTTATCGCTTGATGTTTCAATTACAACTTAAAGTTTTACATACTATATGACATCATTTTCAATTTTGATTTCACTATTTTATATTTCTAGCACCATGTATAGAACTACCCATTAGGGATAGGAGCATCCGAGAGCTCTCGGGAGGTACTTGTCCCATTTGAACTCTTTTATCCTCTTTCTCTCTTTTTCTTATTTTGTGGAGGTTACTTCTTTCTTGTACTTATTTACTACCCTAGGCTAGCCTTTCATTTGTAAATGAATAAACTTAAGAAAATGAATCATATACATACATGTCTTATGTAACCCCATTAAGGGAAACCATTTAAAGAGGCACATATTATTACAAGGAGATAATATTTTCTATCTACTATAGAAAGGAAAACACTTTGGGAATACATACTTCACCGCATATGAGGGTTTATTCTGAATTCCATACCACATATTTTCATTGGGAAAAATTAGTTTTATCTCACTGTTTCTTTTTGTGATTAAAACTAGGGCATCCTAGCTTAATATAAACTATTCCAATCACACACATAATAAATACATTTAATCTAAAATGTAGTGCAATTTTTGTGACAATCACATTAGCATGACTACCGAGATCGAAAAAACTCAAGCATATGCATATGTTAATTCTTATAATGTGAACTTACATATTGTGTAGGTAGCTAGGTTTTCTTTTGTAGGTACAAGTGTAATAGATTATAAGTGCACTAAACTTGACAAGACCTACAATGGAGAAGAAACAATAAGAAGCAACATAGAAAGAACTAGGATTGAAGCTCTTTTGTAGAAACTAGTTTCTAGAATAGACATTAACACCTAGGTGTCCATGTCCCATTCCAGGCACTCTTGTCCTTGATATTGTTACATTCTAGAATAAAAATAAGGATTATATAGTCCAAAATATACCTTCCTATCCCGTTCATCAAGATACAAACCTACGATTCTGAAGTTGAGTCATATTTATCTCCTATATTTCACTCATGTTTATATTTTTAGCTATATATTGCTTGAATAATGTCATATTTATATGATCAGTAGTGTCCTTAGATTAAAATTTCATTAAATCATTTTGTGAACCTAATATCTTTCATGACCATCATGAATCTCTTATTTTATGTCCATTACCTGTGGTGGATGCTTTGGATCCCTAACATATATAGAGATTTACCCACCCACTTGACATCATACTTCTACCATGGATAACCCCATCAATGTAAACATTCTTAGGAATTCCAAGTAGATCCCTCTCCAAGACATAAAAATGTCTAATAGTTAACATTCCTATGATGAAGATATTAGTTTCAATCAAGCCTAATCATATGTCCTTACAAATTTATGTTCTATAATGCATTGTCATCCAACCCACATTCGACACATCCTCAATTATCTATTGGCTGCCCAATGTACCCATGATAATTCTACGCATAATACTATGATTTGAGCCTTGGAACTCTTTACCAATGCTACTTCTTCTATCCAAATTTCTTCCTCTCCTTTTAATATAGGATACTTCATCATTCACATGACTATTCCTACCCCATCTAATTAGTATTTTTATCCTCTTATCTCTCACATTGAGCCTATTTCCTCTTCAAGAACCCATGCTTTAGAGTCTCTTTATCATGATTTGCAAGCATAAATTTTTCAGTTGAAACAACTTACTTATTTTCCCTCTCCATCCCTTGATTCTTCCCTTCTTCTTCATAGTCCTCTTGAATATAAAGTTTCTTATTATTTACTCCTTGCCATTTTTTTTTCACCAAAGTTTCCTAGATTTTATGGCCACATAGACCCTCAAGATAACCTTATATCCTTTCATGTTGCTTTCTTGGAATATGCATGTGATGACACCCTCTTGACCAAGTTATTTCCTAGGAGCTTATAGGATTATGCTTTGTGATGGTTATTTGAATTTCCCTTTCATTCTATTAAATCATTTACTACTCTTGCTAATTTATTTTTATCTCATTTTTCTATGAATATTGGAATGAAAATATCTTATGCACAAATGGATAAAATTAAACAAGGATCTAATGAACATCTTAGTGATTACGTATTATGTTACAATAGAAATATTTCTGAAATGGCTAATGTATTAGGTGAATGTGAGTTGTAATATTTATTTATTCAAATTATTTTTCCTCCTTTGTAATAATGTGTGCTTTTTGATTCCTATAATTTCTTTGACCATCTATGCCATACCTTAAAGACTCATGAGACTAAGCTAATTTATTTGGGAAAACTCAAATATGGTTCTAATTCTTTCAATCATCCCTCTTATAAATTTCAAGTAAGGTTATCTTTAAACACAAGTATAATGAGGCTAATCCTACTATCAATGTTATATGTCAACCTCATAAGCTTCATCTCCAAGTCACCTGGTGTAGATTTTATCGAGTTTTTAATCCTCCACGTATGTTATTTCCATAACTCATTGAAAGCAATTTGATTTCTCTTCCACTGCATTTTAGGTATGATCCTAATCGGACATATGGCAAGCGTTTTAATGATCATGCACATTGAAATCAACATAGATGTAATGGAAATTCTATCAAAAAGTGTTTCAAGCTTCACCATTTGATTCAAAGTCTCATTGATAATAATGATATCCAGTTACCTGAATCCATTACTTTCAATTCCAAACGTACCAATGAAAATGGAAGGTCAAAAATCTTTAATGACCCATTATCTAAGCATGAAAAATCAACCCCTAAGTCATATTCAAATAAAACCTAAAATATAACTCATCCTCCCACTTCTTTGGATTATCCATTTGGGTTTCTTAACGGTAGTACCATTTGGATTAAAAAAGGTTTTATTATATATTTATTAGATGTACTCTTTCTTCCTTATACTACTATATGTTGCACCTTTTTTTATCATGTTACTACAGCTCCTAGTATTCTTTATCAATTTTAATACACACATGTGCATTCACATGGTATATTTACGTGAATTTATGTCACTTACAAGGTTGTTACATGATGTTTAATTCTTATCCTTTTCCATTACTAGTCCCATTGACGCTCTTAGGGGCATATACCTTTTCCCACTCACTATCAAGTTCTATCATAACAATATTTCACATTTTCATTCCTATATTGATATCTTACATTATTCCATACTATTTATCATTCTGAATATGCTAATGTGTGCTTCATGTGTAACATTTAGATTTTAGGACTCCTTACAACCATGGTTATCTAATTTGATTGTATCTTATTTATGCCCTATGTTGTTTTTTCCTTATTTACACAAGCCTTGATGGATTTGATTATATTTTGATATCTTGAGTGGTGTCCCATGTATGTAACCAAATATTCGTTGTTTCGTTATTTTCTATTTTCCTATATGATTTTACTAGTTACTATTTTCATGTGCATTGCTTCTATCTAACTAACACTTGTATGCTAACATTTTATAATTATTTTCCTTATTTCATGTTAACTACCATGTGTAATACATATTATCCCTGTAGGAATCCCTATCTTAGATATGCCTATAAATTTGATTATTCCTTGTTTAGTTTTTGTTCACTTTTTTCATGTCATGTACCCCAAACAAGTTGAAGAAATCATTTTTGAATCTTTTTACCCTACCAATAGTTACACACAGGGGTTTCACTTAGTAAAATAATGGTATATCACATGGTTGAAGGGTATTAAAGAATACCCTTAATTCTAGGTTCTACCTCTAATTATTCAATTGATAATACCCCCTCCTATTATATTATTAGAATGAAAATACCACCTATTTTTTCCATGTACCTTACGTACCCATTTTTCAATTACAATTTTATTTACCACTTTTTATTTCTACCCTAATATATTAGATAAACAATATATTATGTTTCTCAAATTTTTTTAATATGCATTTCCTCTTGAAAGATACTTTGAAGACATTGAAGACCTATTACAAATCACCTTATATATGTTAAGCTTTAATCATTTATCAATAGTTCTTCAAATAATTAAGATGGTGAAATAATATCACTTGTGTTGAAAAGCATACTCAATCCTAGTTTTCTACCATCTTATTATTTCTTGGTTAAGAATCTCTTAATTGAGATTTCTTTATTAAAAAAGAGATTATAATTTAATTTATGACCACACTCCTTTTGCAATTTTAAGGTATTTACTTTTAAAAACTAGGGTTCAAATGTTTTAGTTTTATATTAAAATTAAACCTCCCTTTCCTTTGGCCCACCTCTCTAACCTACCCCCAATACCTGATTAAAAACATTAATAAATTAAACCCTTTTACCCCCTCCTGTCTACCAGTATATTGAATTTAATTTTATTAATTTTAATTACCTCAATATGAACCCACGTGCTAGGATATTTCCTAGCTAATGAACCCCCGTGTAGTTACAAAATCACATTCGGTAGGAAAAAAACATAAATTAGTTACAAAACATGGATAGAAATAGAATTGGCCGAAAAATCAACTTGGACATAACCACCCAAGTATAGACATGAGTGGTGGGTGCTAGTGTAACACACGGTGATCCTATCATGGGAAAAAATAGTTATAGAGTATTTTTCAGGTAGTTTCACATCAAACTCTTCTCTAGTTTCAATAGTTACGAAATAAGTTTCATATTGCAAAAATTTCATAACAAGGAACTAACTACTTACTAAGGAACTAAAGAAGGAACAAATAAGGAAGTGACACATAGGGGATATGTAGGAAAATGATATGAAAATAATAATGTGTTACCCGAGACAAGTTACAATTCAAGTTTGTGATCATCTGCAGTGGCACTTTGGTTGGAGGGAAATCCTATGAGAACTCTTAATACACTTTCCCTTAGTGGAAAAATGAGACCTAAATCTGAGTTTTAGCACCGAGACACTCAAATACATAGTTTAGAAACATGATTCCCAAATACTTCATATTATTCTAACTAGATCATAAGTAACAAGTATACAAGTATGAAAAAATTTCTATCTCTTTCTATTTCAACATTTCAAGTGTAATCTAACCCCTTGGTTTATATTTTTCCAATACACATTTCTATTTTACATATTTTTCAAGTTAAAGTTCAATTGCATTTACCTAGAGCATTGAATACACTTGTTTTATTTTACAAGTCTTATCCTATCCCAACAAAGGAAAAACACACAAGAAACCATGAAGCAAATATCAAGCATGATCTAGAAAATATGATATTCCAAATAACTACACACACATCTAATTATCACTCCACACACACAAAGGTTTCCTTATGATCCTTATCCTTCCCTTCATTTAGAATTTCATGGTACATATTTTACATTATTCCATTCAACATGATACTGGGAACAATCTTCTTTCACTCTCCAACATTAACTTTTATTTTCTACTTTATACTACTGAATATTTATTCACTATAATAAAGTGTGGAAAATTTTAGTCACTAAATCACACACTTACTATGTACATATAGCCTCTAAATACTTCATTTATATGCATGATTCCTAATAAATATAATTACTCGTTAACAACCCTTTACTTTTCTTTGACATTTATTTTATTATTTTCATCTTTATTGTTTTATGTTTATAACTTGCAACTTATAGTTTTACATACTATTCAACATCAATTTTAGCTCTAATTTAACTATTTTTATATTTTTGGCACCTTGTACAAAACATCCCATTAAGGATAGGATCTCTCGGGTGTTATTTTCCCCTCAAAGAGGTTATGTCCTCTTTCTATCTTTTCTAATTTTACAAATATTAATTATTTCTTATCTTTTTATGCGACCTTGGAATTTGGGTCAACCTTTCATTTTTAACGATGAAAATTAAGAAAATCAATCATATATATATATATATATATATATATATATATATATATATATATATATACATGTCTTCTTTAACTTCATTGGGATGAAAGAATTTTAAGAGGCACATATTATTACAAGGAGATAATATTTTCTATCTCCTACATCAAGGATTATATTTTAGGAATAAATACTTCACTACGTAGGAGGGTTTATTCTAAATTCCATATCACACATTTACATTGGAACAAAGTAGTTGTAGTCTGTTATTCTTTATGTAAATGATACTAGGGAATCCTATCTCAAGGGAAAATATTCCAATCACACACACACTATAACTACATTGAGTCTAAAATGTAGTGCAACACTCGGTGACAATCAGATTAGGGTGACGAAGAGGTTAGTTTGACTCAAGTATATGCATAATTTTATTCATCTAATGTGTTCTTGAGTCTTATGCATGTAGATATGGTTTCTTTTACAGGTACAATTGTAATAGAGTATAAGTGAAGTGAATATGACATGACTTGTCATGAACAATAAGTCACAAGAAGAAACACAAAAATAAATAGGAATGAATCTCTTTCGCAGACACCGATGCCCAAAAAGATGTTAGTGCTCAGGTGGCCATGTCCCATTCTAGGTTCTCTTGTCCTTTAGATCGTTACATTCCAAATTTATACATAGAGCTTATACAGTCTAAAATATAACTTTCCATACTATTCATCATTCCAGCTACAATTATAAGGTGAGTCATCTTTATCTCCTATCTTTCAATCTTGTTTGTATTTATTTAGCTAGATATTTCTTGAATATTTTTATATTTATCTCATCATAAATTTCCTTACTTAGATGAAAATACCATTAAATAACCACATAATGCACTAACAACATATGTATATTACAATAGGGATTGTAAGATCATCATATGTCCCAATTCATGAGAGAAACACATTACTACATATGCACAATCCACATAAGTACAATATTGGTGGTGTACCATTACGATGCATATAAATTCCATTAGGTTACACATTTTACTATATAACATATGATTGGTACACATATGAAATAATGGGGTGTAATGCCTTAATAAGACATTTAAAATCATGACAAAATGTAGTTTCATGAAACTGTTTGATAACACATGTGCACTATAAGTTGAATTCATATGAAATTATCCTCATCACAAACACTTTAGTAACTCAGAAATCAACACCAAGTGGTAACTACCATAGGTACATATATAACATCACAAAAATAGTTACGAGCACTGCAACACAACATAACATACTATGTTTATCTCATATATAATTTCCAAATCTTAAATCCATACCAGAGGTTTGAGAGTAAGAAACTTTTATCTAGTACCAAATGTAGTGCCCACATGAGAAACACTTGACCAAAACATGGGTAATTTCTTAATCAACAAAAGTAATTGGGCCCACATAAAAGAAGCAAAATTCATAATCCTTACATGATATTAATAACTTCACATGCATCCCTAAGATAAATTATAGGTTATTCCAACAAATCAACAAAAATGAAAATCTATAATATAGCCAAGCCATCTAATGGATTGTCAAGGGGAAAATTATTCCATTACTTCCACTGTCCCTCCATTAACAAATAAATACTAAAATTTGGTTCCTCCAAAATAATAATGAAACCATGCATGAAAATACACTTATCCCTTCACACTTATCCCCATACTAAGGATAGTCTCTCCAACCTTTGTTTCCTCCAAAATATAAGAAACCCCATATAATAAAACTTATCCCTTCACCATGGAAATAAAAGTTCCTAACATACTCACATACATAAAAATATCCATGCATATAAGATATAACCACAATAAATTAAATTAACACATGTTGGAATGATCAACCAATAATCAACACAAGATTAAGAATAATGAGAGTGTGAAAAATGACTTTTCATTAATAATATGAGACACATTATCAATCCTTATTATGAGACTTGCAAAGGAGATAGATCATCATTGTAAACTACAGGCTATCAATCCACTTAGAAATCCTATCTAGCATTTAGTTCCTCCCAATAAAAATCCAATATAAAATAATAAATATACATTTATTTGTCCACTTGAAACAACACTTATCAATCCACTAAGGCTAGCCACATATCTCCTGGTTCCTCCATACGAACAAATCCTTATTTCTCCCTTCACTAACATCACGTGCCTATACCTCCATATAATTATGTACCCCACCCCCATGCATTCATGTATCTATATAAGAAATAGGAAAATAAGACAACTACTCATTAGCTCCAAATATTGAAAAAAAAACAATAAGCATAAACCACAAGGGAGAGGTAGTATAAAGAATTTAACCATCGTATATATATTTATAAATTTACACATTATTACAAATTTACTCCTTTTGTATTAGTATTTATTATATAACATACATAAGCACACATAATCTCATAAATGAGACAACAATAATTAATACCACATTCGATTCACACAATCAATTAAAATATAATGATATGACTATAAGAGAGACAACAAATACCTTAATAACCATGTACATAGGTCCCATGATTTGCATTTTCATCACTAATAAATTTATTTTGTGTTAAAATCATTGTATTATCCCACATGTGATACTTATTAAGAACATATGTTATCATTTACAAAAATGAGTATCACTTCATCATAATATTAAATTGCTAAGAATGCACCCATTTTCTTCCCTTTACATTACAAACATGTTAGGAATTTAATCCATTTTTATATCATTTAAAGTTCACATGAGTCATATAGCACTCATTACGAGTAGGGAATTCATGTTCCCAAGATACATTTCTTGACATGGGATTGATTCATTTAACTATTATTAGGAAATGCTAGGTTGACCACCTGATTATAAAAGATAAGGAAAATCTAGTTCATGCTACAAATCCATATTTTAGGTACCATTTGATAGTGGTAAATGGATAAATGTGTTACATACTTGATCATAAAACAATTGATTCAAATGAAGAACGTATGTTCTCATCTTGAAATTTTTGTATTTCTCACTTCATTAAAAGCATTTACTCTCAAGTAGTACACCTCATTATTTTCATTCCTTACCACAATTAATTTTCATAATTCAATTATTAGTTGGGATTATGTTACCAAAATTCAAATCATTTAATTTTATTCTTATTACATTTATGTTGTTTACTTTAGTCACTTGTTGACATTATTTTAAAATAAATACAAGTCATATACCACTCGCTTCCCACTTAGGAGTTCAAGATTCTAGAGAGCATGGTCCTACATAAAATAATTCATTTTATTGTTATTAGGAAACTTGGTTTAAACCACATATTATAAGTAAAAACTCTAATCCTATTTATACATTGAAAAATGTCTTATGAAGAACTATTTCAATCATTAGTATAGATATTTTAAGGTTTCGTCCACCGATAACCTCTTAATAGGTTTTAAGATTAACATATTTTGATTTGTAAAGACCATGAACCTATTAGTGTGAGGGATATTATTCAATCATTATTTATTTATTAGTTGAATTCCCTCACCCATGGTGAGTCATATCACATAGGTTAATCACTAGTCTTCGGGTGATTCATTATGAATAATATGAAAAATGATAGATTTAGTCATAAAATATGTCATATGATTCATTGTTTCATATGTCATATGTGAGTTACATTCTATTCTTGGATTGTAACTACCCTCTCCTATTTTGGGGTATTACAAGTCTAGACATGGGAGTTACACAACACTCCTATATGTACTTCTTATTTGATCTATGAGAATGAGTAGACCCTTTCTTTTGGATACATAATTTCTTGGTGATTAATTACTTTCTTGTTTCTTAGAGCTAATTCATGTTCCATTATAGTGTAACTACATTGATGTGCATTCTATTTTTATCCTTGTACTCACTCTCTCTTATAAGGTATCAAAGCTACGTTGTCGGTAATTGGGCCACTCAACTTTTTTGTTGCTTACTACTCCTGGTTTCATGATTTCCTTAGTTCCTTATGCAAGTTTTTAATATGTGTTTAATTTATGTCATACCTACATTAATCTGGTTTAATATTGTGTTTGTGGAGTTTTTTTGTGTTTTTGTGTTTTATGTTGTTTGTGTAGATTATGAGTTTGTCTCGATAAATCTAGTTAGTTATATCTAAATACGGAGGAGGTTTTATTTTGGAGGTTATTCTATGGTCTTTGCCCCATCTTGGATCAAACTCCTTCCCTTCCCAACTCATTACACCTACTCTCTTAGCTCATTCCTAGCTCCTCATCTCCATCATTCTGCTCTCTTTTTGAGATCTTATAACTTTCCCTTATATAATTCTCCCACTTTGAAATCATTTTTGGTAGTTTGGAAAAGATAGCTTGGGCTTGACCTTGTCTCCCCCTTACCCAGCCTGACCGAGTCACCTTGGGCTCATTATCCCTCTCATATCTTGTCTCACCAAGCTCTATGTATCTCGACTAAGCCACCTCAAGATTTTTCATCACCGGATCCATCAAGCTCATTTCCAAATTGGTCCCTATCAAGCTCTACTTACACCTTTTGAGTCCATCATCTATATCGATGACATCTCATCCCGAGCTTACATTGAATCTCCTTTAAGATCAAACCATGCTTTAACTTTATAGACCATTTTGAGCCACCTTGGTCTCCTAACTATGGAATTGATTATGTTTCCCTTACTACTCACTTGTCTAACCCCGTCTCTATTACACTATCATTCATACCATGATCCAACCTATGGAATTGGCCGTCTAGGCCTTCCCACATCCATTGACTAGATTTTTCTCCATTTCCTATGACTTATCTTTAACTCAAACCTTTCTTAAATGACACATACAAACCGACCATAATCCCTTCCTCTTCCTCCCTTGCTTAACCTTAGTGTTTTAAGGATTTTTCTTCTCATTTTACCTATTTCAATTTGATTTAATTTTTTTTTAAATTTATCCTTTTTAAAATTTAAACTAATTTCTTTAGCCTTTAAATTATTAAATTAACTGATAAGGTTTAGTTAAAACTTAGTTTCCTTTAAAAGATTTCTTAATTTTTTGAATCAAAACTATATTAATTAGGTTAATTAGAAAACATATTTTATTTGTTTGATGGTAAAAGAGGGTTGTGGGCTTCCTACCCTCACAAAACATAGATAAACAAAAAACAACCAACAAAACCACAAAAAAGAAAACCACTTTGCCAAAAACTAAAACTAACAAGAAGATAACAAAACTAATTAAAAACATCACATAATTGTTGGAAAAAAACAAAGTGAACAAAAACAAACATGACCATAAGCCCATCACTTTTTATCCATACTCTAAAGCATCTAGGTCCATTCTTTCACCAAATCATTGATTGAAATAGTAAGCTTTTCATAGTTCAAACCACCGTCCTCCCTCTTCCTCATCTCATATTTATCAACATAAATCTATTCAATTTTGGGATTCACAAGCCGAGAAATAACTTTAATATGTTAAATCATACCTTTTATATTCAAGATGTTTCAACTGCTAATTCGGAAAATAGTTTCCTTTATACTTTTAAACTCCTTCTTGATATTAGTGCACACAACTTGAAGGTTTTCCATTTTTTCATTATTCATTACCAAAGCTATGGTATCAATTTTCTCCTTCATAGAGTTATAATCTTTCAAAATCAGAATTAACATGCTTTTTTCAAAGAAATATCAAATTTTACCTATTATAACTCAAAACGACATTCCCAAATAGAATTTTTGCTTCACCCTTAAACTAGCCTCAATCCTTAGGTTTCTATTTTCTTCTGAGTGACATGTTTACCCTTTAGCATGTTGAGGTTTTGGAAAAATTCCACCATGTTTGAGTGAGATCTATAGAAGAGGGATGTGAGCTAGTCTCCCTCTATTTAGATTCCAATAAAGACACATGAACAATCTCGTCATTATCATCTTCTAATGAAATTTTTCCTTTGACGAAGAATATTTTTCATTAAACAAACCTCTATACTTTTCATACCTTGTAATGTCTGTAGTACTAGCCTTCAAAATAGCTGGAATAATCCCTTAATGGATTCTAAATTTATCCCGACCCTTTTAAAGTTTCTCAATCGATTTACTCAAAGACTAAAAAATGAAGTAGGGGAAGTAAAACCAATTTTCATACCTAATGTGATTGAGCATGGGAAAGTGGTAGGTGTAAAAAGTTTATACCTACCCTCATGAGTTAGGAAATGAATAAGATGAAGGGATATTTCATCAAATGGTTCAGGGAGAGAATCTCTCTCGTAACCCATAAAATGGGGTTTCAATTTCTTATGGCCCTCAATAAATTGATTAATTTCCTCTAAGTTTTTCTTCTTGGTTTTAAAAATTTCCCTACCCTAATTCTTTAAACCCATTATCATGGAATTGAAATCAACAATAATGTTGAGATAAATCCCCCTTAAAATAGCTTTCCCTCCTTTCCAATCATGGAAAAAGTACAAGTTTAAATTTTCATCATACCCATTGAAATTATTTTTAAAAATTCCGTAGCTTTACTCCTTTCAAAAAAATTCCAGACATTCAGTTTGATTCCCTTGGTTGAGTCTAATTTGATTGTGAAAAAAGTCTCCTCCCATTTTTCTAAGGTTGTGTTGTTGAGAATAAATAGGATGAATTGAAAATCTCACAATATTTCCTTTTCTTGAGGTAAGAAAAAGTATTCCTCTTCTAGATATGATGTTTGTTAACAAGGAACACACTATTGAAATCATGTGAATCATTAATCCCATCATAAGAAACTATGTCCCCCAATCAAGACTTAAAGAGTGGAAATATTTCCTAGAAAAGCCATTATTTTATCTCCATCTCATCATTTTGTATGAAATATTGATTTGCCACGTAACATGTATAATGATGGAACATAAATGGAAAACAAGACCATTAAAGTAATTAATCATTAACCCAAGCTTATTTTCTAATGAGTAATTTAATAGCATCATCAAGAAGGTTATCCCCATCCACCATATTCATATTAGAGGCATTAACCCCATTTTATCGAACCAATCTGCCACCTTATTCCCTTCCCTACAAATATGTTGAAAGATAATATTATAAAAGGAAAATTTTAGGATATTTATGCCTTCTATAAATTTTTTTATCATAATAGAAACATAATTTTTATTTTGAATATTATTAATAATATTAAAATATTCTCCTTCTAAATGTACCCTTCTAAAAAAATTAGTAATAGAAAAAGAATTTGTTTAGATAATAAAATATTATTTCCATTGAAAACCATAATTTTAGTCTAGAAATCATCTCCTTAAATGAGCTTCTAAATGGTTATGTTGTGATAAAACATGGAAAGGAGGACATAATTATCTAGTCTAATGAATATAATGGAGAATTTAGTGTCAAATATGTAAATGATATAATTTTTAATAGAGTCAATCTGGATTTTAAATGGGAGAAAAATTGGGATAAGAATCTTATTCCAAAAGTTAATGTATTTTGATGGCTTGCTCCACAGATAAAAATTATCACTGTTTACAATTTAGACAAGAGAGGATTCCAAATGTTTAATAGATGTGTTCTTTTTGAAAATTAATCCAAGTCTACTAGCCACATATTTTTGGATTTTTCTTATGCACATGTTAGAATGGCTCTTTCCTAACAGTTCCAAACATTTATGGATTCAATGAACATGCCCCACAATTAGACTTATAAATTTTATTTCAACAACATTTTTAATCCCCAATACACAATATCCACTTCAGAAACATGATTGATTTGACATCTAAGGTTGCAAAGGTAATTCATCACAAGGTTTCATTTCTCATCTCTGATAATACCCCCACCAGCCTTTTTGGGGTTACCTTTGGAAACTCCATCAAAGTTAAGTTTCATCCATCCCTCTTTAGGGATGTCCAAATAACCTGGTTTCTAAGATTATTTTGGGAGTTATAGCTAGAATCAACACTAAAACCCCAATTAAGAGTGACATGCTCTTCTTCTTGAAGAAAATCTAAGCTCTTTCCCTTGAAAAGAGAAAAAATTGTTTTAATAACTTGTATAATTTTCTTTGAAACTCTAGATGCTTTTTATTTTTTTCCATCTAAAGATTATATTGTTCCTTTCTTTCCATACCTCTAAAAATATATTAATATAAAAATCCCATAGATGTTTTAATCCCATAATTTTAATCATGGAAACCTCTAAATTAAGGTTTATTGGAAAAAAATTCACTAACATTCTTTAGAGGTTATTGTGAAGGTATAAGACTTCTTTGGAGGCTTTTAGTGCACTTTAGCAGTTTTTTTGCATTCCATATGCCATTTTTAGTCTTTGTGCTCTTATTATTTCTTATGGGTTAGTGAGTGTGTTCAACCAATACCTTGCAGAAAGGAGCCCCAACCGGGACATGAGACAATTTTTTTGACATGAAACTTTGTATTTCCCCTTTTCGCTTGCTTTCAACTTTATTATGCTACTTATGGTGTTGTTTTTGAATAATTTTATTTTTTGGTATCCACACTTGTGGGGTTTTTCATCATTTCAAGGTGAGTGACCAAACATTTTATACCACATGAAAAACACCCAATTGTAATCAATACACGAAACTATAAAGTGCCACAAATATGGAGGGTATAAATATTGTTCTCGAGTGTCGTAATCACATGTAGATGCATTTTTGACTGAGTCCAACATCTTATAACCTTGAGTGTATTATTGTACCTATATTTTATTTTATTTCATGGACACATTTTCAGCTGATTGTGACATCCATATGAGCATGCATTTGTCTCCCATGACTCTTTTACACTAATTATTCTCATTTGTAGATGCATGATGGAGGATGTTATTTCCATATTTATGCTTTACAGGATCAATACTACATCACAATATCCACCAATTGTTCTTAGTAGGGATAATTATGCACTGTGGAATTCAAGCATGGAGTGTTTTCTCATTCATGATGACCTTTATCCATTCTTATATAGATAAGTAACTGCACCTAATGACCCATATAAGCTTGAAAAATGGATTGACACTTATAACATTATTGTTGGTCATTTGTTGATTTACATTTCCATGCCTCTCTTCCATCATGTGGCACACACAAAGTGTCCTCACACCATTTGGACCATTTTTCAATCCTTATTTAGAGACCCTTCAGAGATTGCAATTTTTATTCCTTTTGATACTAATATTTCAACACCCACTTCATGTAATGATAGTTTTGAGAATATAAAATTTTCTATTCACATTCTTGATGATGAGGATTTTGATTCACTTGGAAACAAAGAAAGAACAACTTATCCATTTTAAGTGATACAAAAACTTTTTAGACATTCTTTCAAGGAAGCAAATATATTGAAAATTTTTTATTGACATTAATCTTTAAACAAACAATACACTAAAGCGTTATTTATCATTAAAGAGCATCCTTTATGTTCTTCCTAAGGGTAGAAACCAATGCGACATCTTGTTCAAAGCCAAAGCACTCTTTTAGATGGGGATTTGTGATCCAAATTTGTCATGTCTCATGCCTTTTATGTCAGATGCAACAAATCAAGAAGAAAGAATTATAAAAATCAATGTAGCTAAGGATCATTTATCTTTACATATTATTAAGATCTTATAAGTGTGTATGTGGGGATTATTTCCCTCACCCATGGGGAAAGGTGGTTACAACCATAGTGGAAGAAGCCGTCTTTATGGGAAGGGAGCAGAGTTGTACAATTTGGATAAAGAAAATAGAGGGTTACAAACTAGAAACTTTTATTATTATTGGGGAAACTATAAATATTGAGTTTGAAAACTTCTAATATTGAGTATGGTATTTGAATTTAATTATATACAATCTTAAATTTTGATTACATTAGATGGTTGTAGAAAAATGAAAATTAGAAACTTTTATTATTGACTAAACTTTTAATATTGAATTTGAAAACTTCAACTATTGAGTTTGTACTATGCTATTTGAATTTAATTATATGGTGATTAGATGGTGATTATCATGAATTATATGTATGTTTCATTGTTTACTTGCATTTGTGTATGAATAACTATGTGGACGATAGATGATGAATGATGACAGGGGTTGATAATCAATGATAGATGATGATGAAATACGATGATCGATTTAATGTGTATAATCTAAAATTTAGTGCTAGATCATAATATCTTGTGGGACTTTAATTATCTTTAAAATTATGTCGTGGGACTTTAATTGTATCTCGTGGGGTTATATAAAAAAAAATAGAGTTTATGAAAGTAGACTTAAGGTTTTGATAGGTTAAGAATCTACTTGCAACCTTAAAATTCATGTACTATGATTTTTCAACGCTGTTGAGGACTTCAAAGTGTGTTTGGATTTTATGAATGACCTTTATCGCTTCCAAGTCCTAAAATAAAGATAGCCAAGTCAATGATGCTAAGGTCTTATAGGGTAAGCAATCTGGTCTCCATGCTATTTTCTAGTTGGTAAAGCTCACCAAATGCAAGTTACTCACAAGGTTTCAAGCTGACTACGATTGCCTAGTTGGTGATGAAAATTCTCTAAAAGTGGTATAAGTGGTAATTGAAACAGTCCTCTTCCAAAGACAAGAAGATTCATGGTGTATGGTCGTATGTTATCTAAGATGAGCTTTGTAACTTTGTTTGACTAATCATAGAGGAGTTGCAAACCAGTGGAAAAGTTTAAACAAAAAAAGATCTTAAGAAAACTCGATGGAACCAAGATGGGAAAATTAATTTGATGTTCCCAAACTTGATGCAAATCAAGCAGAGGGAAGAATTCTCATCAATGTACTTTAATATTAACATGAGGGTGACTCAATACCACCACTCAAGGCTCTTGTGGTTCAATCGTTTTTAAGAAATGTGAATATTGAATTTGGTAGTATTGTGACATGTTTCGACATCACTTTCCAATTTAATTTTTTGTTATTTTAGGTATCCTTATCCTATCAGGTGGCAGGAATATCTATTTTTTGGGAAGCTACCACTCACCAACAAATGGAGAATAAAGAGATAGTAAATAGAAAAAAAATCCTTGGTCTACAGGAAGATAAAATATATTAAAAATAAATAAAATATAATTCTAAGAAATCAAGAAAGAATCATCACTGGTAAGAAATTAAACATAATTGCAAATATGCTAGGATTTAGCTTACCTCTTGCGTATTAGATTGCTGTGAAATCATCAAGGGTAACGTGCTAGATCTTTGTTTCACATGACATTGTAGATGGAGGGGTGAGTTGCTTGACATTGTCAGTCCTGAGAAGTGCCAGCAACATCTTTAAATATATAGACCAACAATATCTTTAAAGGTCAAGTAAATATAAATATTATGTCAAGAAGATACCTATTTAAAATTGAAATCATCAACGGTAATGTGCTAGATCTTTGTCTTAAAAAATTCAACACAAAAAATTGATTAGTAGATAGATGGGTGAGTTGCTCGACGTTGTCAACAATCCGTATTATCTCCCCAATAATGCTAGTAGTAAGTGATGGGAGAGAAGTAAAAGCTTAGTATCTCTTGACAAAGCATCCACAATCGGAACAAAACAACATAAAAACAAGAATTCCAAAAGCATTAACAATCCATATTACTTGACGCGCATTATCGATCTTGGTTTTTATCCTGACGGATGTCAACCCACGTTTTCAAAAAATAAAAATTTTGTATTTAACTAAATGTAAATACATACACCTGTAACATTTTTAATTATAACCAGAGTTGAAAAAATGAATAGTAACAAACAATAAGATTAAGGGGAAAAAGATACCTGCTTAAAGTTGAAATCATCACTGCCACTGGTAACAATATAGATCTTTGTTTTAAAAAAATCCAACACGAGAAATGGATTAGTAGATAGATGGGTGAATTGCCTGACATTTTTAGTATATAGACCTGTAACATCTTTAATGATAAAGATAAAAGATAGATAAAGAAGATACCTACTTAAAGTTGAAACAATCCATTATCAGTAGCTTCATCAAAGTCGATGTTGTCTTCTGTAGAATGTGACGAAGAGCCAACTACACTCTCAAGGTTAAGGGGAAAAAGATACTTGCTTAAAGTTGAAATCATCACTGCCATTGGTAATGAGCTAGATCTGTGATTTAAAAGAATCCAACACGAGAAATGGATTAGTAGATAGATGGGTGAATCGCCTGATATTTTTAGTATATAGACCTGTAACATCTTAAATGATAAAGATAAAAGATAGATAAAGAAGATACCTACTTAAAGTTGAAACAATCCATTATCAATAGCTTCACAAAGTCGATGTTGTCTTCTCAGAGAATGTGACGAAGAGCCAATTACACTCTCAAGGTTGGGTATATTTGTACTTGTAGTCGTATTATTTACACTCTTCTTTCGCAAAGGGAATTCCAAAGGCGCAATTGCTCACAAACGGAAAGGTTTCGAGGAGTATCGTGAAACGTAACACCTCATGCAACTTTCCGCATTTTTATCCAACCTGCTTTCGCTTTGATTTTATAAATGACAATGCACTCGAAAACTCTTTCATCCTCCATGTGCACTCCCAAAATCATTGTCTGGCATAATTCATATAGTCTGAAATACTCACCGATATCTTCTTGTAAGATAGAACTTTGATAGATTCCTCTCCACAAATTTAAAAGCTGATTTCTTGTAATAGCACCACTTTCGTATATCTTGGTTGATCTAAATTTTATATTGGTTCCTCATTGTTGTTGCAAAATTGGTTGATCAAACTTTAATAAATCGGCATTCAAGATACCTTTGATTTCCGTACTTTGAGCTCGACGCCTTAGTAAATTGTTCCATTATTGTACCCATTGATTTATGGAAATGCTTACTGACAAAGTCTGCACGGCCACCTTCTGTATTCCAAAAATTCGGATTCATCACACCCATGGCTTCCAGAATTTTATCTTTACAGAAACGTTCCCTAATTTCTGACGACAAGGTTTCTGAAAATTTTTTAAGCTTTATTCTGGTTTCAACTATCACAGACTCAAACAAATTACGTGTTACAGGAACATCTTCTCGCTCCGAACCTGTAATATCTTGACGTCTTTGCAAAATGTGCATAGGTATTTCCTTCCCATTAACAGAGATGCATAGGTGATCGTGAATATTAAATCTCAAATAGGTGTTAGGATTTTTAAGATCTAATAAATCTCTCCAATTTTTAAAAACAGGTGCATCAAAACTATCCTGCGAACAATACAATATATCAAGACTTTGACATACCATTTTCCTCATCCTTATAAAATCCACAATATAGATCAATCTGCCCTGTGCATGCTTCATCAGTGTATTGATCTCCTTTAACATTGGAAGAATACCAAGCAATGTAAGCAAAGTCTCCAAATCAGTTAAGCGGAACAACAGGTCCCTTGCCCTATCAACTTCATGACGGTATTTGTGCATGAAACCAACCAATGAAGGATACTCCTCACGAACTCTGCATGCTGGTTCATACAAAGAGATCCATCTAGTCTCCACATCCTTCGTGAAGTTTTTTTGCCGTCCTCAGTAATTCCAATTGCAAATTTTTGGAACTCCGTAAAACGCTTTGGGCTGCTTTGACATATAGGCATGGAGTTCTCTTATTATGTCTTCTAATTTAGCAACATTTTCATGGTTGCTTACCATTTTATACGCTAAATTCATTCTCATGAGCCATGCAAAGTTGAATTGGTAGCATATATGGGGCCACCGTTGTTTGTAATCTAACACAGAGCCCTGCGTTCTAATGACCCCGCATGTATGTATGCACCATCTGCTCCAACGCATACCAACTTCGTAGCAATTTCATAATCAGAATATACCAGCAAACATCTTTCAAATGAGAAACAACTATTTTGTATAGGTTTTCAGCATTGCGCTTTTCAACCATTTTCATAACACCCAATGATATGAGGTGTCCTTATATGATTTTCTAATGTATAGATGTGGATACATACCCATGCGGTGTTGTCGACTGCTGTCACTTCATCAATTGAAACAGAGATAAAGTTTGCTTTTTTTACATTCTCTTTCAAATCTTCCTTCTCTATCATCGAGAGGCATTTTGCCATTTCCCATCCACTACTCTCAGACCAATGAGACTGAGGTACATTCAGCATTCCGTTAAATTGATACAAAACTTTGAAATCAAGGAAATCTGACATCGCCCTTCCTTTTTTAAGTATTTGAAAAAGAGTAGAGAATTGTATGAATTTTGCATGTAGATTTGTTTCTTTCATCTTACCAATATGTGATGTGATTGTTCCTCCCTTTTCCAACAGATGTCTGTGTTTTTTCTGCTCTGCCTCATATTCCACATCATTATCGCGTATCTCGATATGCATGCACTCCTTTTCGCCTTTTCCACCTATGTGTTTTGATTTTCTCGCCATCCGCCTCAAGTCGACGTATGCTTAAATATTGTTTTCCACAATGTTTTTCTATTGTGTCCAGCTTCAGTTGCATTTTTTGTTGCTTTCCCAATTTCCACGTACATATTGTACATGTACATTCACATGGGATTTCTTCAGAATTTGATGATTGTACAGGTTCAATAAATGGAAATTTAGCTGCCCAATCAAACTTGTATGTCCTGCCAATGGTCCACATATTCTTGTTTGTTTTCAATGCTTTACTTTTTTGAGTCGAATTTTGAGCAATATCGCAATCACCTGGTTTCCTCTTTCTTGGACCAGAGTTTGATATTGATTTCTGTCTTCCATTTTGCTCATTTTATACGTTGTTTGTCATCTCGTGATATCTAGCCGCACTTCGTTGCACCCCAACAGAACAATATCTTCAAGATCTCGGCATATTATCGTAGGTTTCATTTGTTTGACCGTGATACCTTCATCAATGCAGAGATAATGCATGTCCACCTCAATAATGCCTTCCACACAGTCAGTATTCTGATTCTTTTTGGTGGCATCTATATGATTGGTATTTACATTATCTGTATCCGCAGAGTTTCCAAAATACTTGAAGAGTGATTTCTGAGATTTCTTACTTACTTTTAGGTTATTCGTATTCTTTGAGGTGGCACCTTCCATTATTCTGAAAAGAGTCGCGTCAAAGAAAAGAACCAAGAAGCGACTCAGCATAGCCTTCTCGAGGTCTTGTCCATTTGCGCGTGAACTCGCCGATGTCGCAAGGCGGCAATATCGCCTGTGTGTGCGCGCAAGCCACCTTTTCATCTGCTGCGCGCTAAGCCTTCCTTATCGCCATCGCCGCGCGCAGCTTCCTTCGCCGCCGCCAAGCCTTCCTCTCGCCGCGCGCGTGAAGCCTTCCTCCGCCGCGTCGCTTCCAAGCCTTCCTCTCGCTGCGCGCTGCCTTCCTGCTCGCGCCAAGCCTTAGCCCAAGTCGCGCGCAAGCATTTCTCTCTTGTCAGCATTTCTCTTGTCAATAATGCATTTGTCGCGCGTCAACAATCACAGGATAACAGTAATACGAATCTCTGGTGCAAAGGGTATGCGAGTTCAAATTTCACAGTATTGGTAATTTGGTAAGCTACTTGAGGTATACTACCCGGCGAATCAAATAGGTTTTTATAGGAGATGTTTTCAAATGAAGGCGGTTTACCCCCAAAAAAAAATATACTTTATATTTTAGGCGAACAGACACCGACCCATAATTCGCCTTTTCAAATTTTCCTAAAATGAAATTTTCGCCATATTACGAATATTCGCCGCTAAAATTATCCTCGTTTAAAAGATAATGTGGAATGATAACATGTAAATTCATTCTAAAGTGAATCAAGAAAACAAGATTTTTAAAGACGAACCATCACATATTTTCCTTCCAAAGTTACATACCTAACAATCATCCTTGCAATTTCATCGAAGGGTTCAGAATGGAGGCCACTTTTATACCTACCACAACAAATTCAAGATTTTCTCCTTCTACAAGGAATTTCTTGGCTTCAACATTCTTTTCTACCCTTTTACTAAAAAATCTAGCCCCTTTTAGGCTCAGACTTCGTAACCTCAGCAATAAGTTCTTCAGTAATTTTGACGCAGATCTCCCCATATTCAACCATCCTTTGTTTCCACTCGATGCAAATTGAATAGAGATGTCTTGACCCTACATTTTTTCAATGAGGTTAGAGACCCCACCCATTTGCAAATAAGTCCATAAGATCACATCATCCTTCCAAACAGGTCAAAATGGGTTCCATTTTGCATGGAGGTCCACCCATTTTGCTGTTATTTTTTCTTTTGTTTCGAACTGCAATGCTTCTTCCCCAAATCCACTTCTCAAAAACTTCTTCGCATACCCAAAAATCATGTGAAATGTGAGTGGTATTAATTACCCTATGTGTAAAGGAGATAATCACTTTCAAATCAACGGAGGAGGGCTCATTAATGATGATTTTGAATATCATATTTATCCTTAATAATTTCATTGTGTACCATGCTAGGGAGAATTTCATCACTAAACCATTTTTGCATGTTATTACCGACACCACATTATCTAGTCAGCGAGTGATAATGAGGTGTTTCTAATGTAGAAAGTGAGCGATGGAGAAAGCGACGAAGGTACAATCAACATGGTTTCTGCAATGTTGGTGCAGAATGTCTCGCACTCTAGGCCAAGATTAGCTGAGGAGAGGCTACTTTCGACTAGAATCGATGAATGAAAAGTTGTAAACTCAGTAAAAATGGATGCGCTAGGATGCACACCTTTGTCCTGGAATAATATTCTTCAAAACCTAACAAAAGTTGGTCCACAGCCTCTCCGAAAGAGGACAACACGTGGGAAAAGGACAATGAAGGTGATACCTACCGATGGTCCCGATGGTTGCATTAATAGGGCTTTGAGAAAAGTGAATCTTTCACTTGTTGGTAAGTATCTAGGCTCTAGACCTAATATTGATTTTATTAGAAAATGGGCTCGAGAAAGTGGAAACCTAAGGGGGATTTGAGTATTACCATCATGCCATGGGGTTTTTTTCTCGAAAAAAATTTATTAGCAGAGAATGATTTGGAATTGGTGCTTCTGGGGAGGACCGTGGTGGTCCGGGTAATATGGGCCTCTTTTTGAAAAAATTTTATCCAAGGTTTGACCTTAACATTGAAAATATAAACACGATTCTAATCAGTGTAGACTCCTAGGCTACCGTTGTAATTTTGGGATGATAAAATTTCACTAAACATTGCTAAGTCCTTAGGTGCTCGATCGGGCCGGATGGGCCCACGAGAAATAGATACCAACTTGCTTTTTCTCATTTCGCATTTCTTCCTAAATGGAACAGAGTTACCGGAGCACATCATCTTTAAATCTAAGTATGGAATGTTGATTCAAAAAATTGAATTTGAAACATTTCATTTAAGGTGTAAGTAATGTCATCACATAGGATACTTCACCAAAAATTTTCCCAAAAAGGAGATCCCTACAGAGGAGGACATACACAAAAAGAATGAACAACCTGTGGGTGACTTAGAATTGAGAAAGGAATGCAGGGTTCTTGACATTGATAGCCGAGAGAAGACAAGGCCCCTAACCAGACTGAGTTGAACTACAATAAAAAGGAAAAAAAGGGATTTAGAACTCCAATAAGAAAACATTTGGTCTAGCATCCAAAAACCCAGCTGACAATTTTTTGCATGCATGCAAAGACCTATCAAAGAGGGCTTAGAAAATCCTGTAAAGGTGACTATGGAGGTGGACGAACAAGAAGGATCTGTAAAGATAAATATCATCCCTAATGATCTATATCAGACTTTGGATGACAATAAGGAAGCTGAGATAGATAACTCTCTGTGCATCATTGAGGAAATATTGGAAAAGGATAACATGGGTTCTAAAGAAACATTGTAGAAAAACACTCCAAGGGGCGATGGTAAAATATCAACAAATATACCTCCTTGCTTCAGCAACAGATCGCAGTTTCACCTACTTGCTTCCACAATAGATCAACAGATCCACACTCTATTGATAGGAATCAGAAAGAACAAGAAGAGGAAGAAGTAACACCATTCAAGGAAGATGAGGAGCTAACTTCTAGATTCATAAAGGTCATTTCAAAAAAAATAATGAAAGGATTTGAAAAGATCTCGTAATCAACCTACAGTGATAAGAAAAATAAAATGGACAACTAGGAAACTTCAACATCCAGAACTACTAGATCTTCTGCAAGAAGACTATTAGATTTTGGAAGTAGTTCTAAAAGAGGAAGGCCCTCAAAAAAGTCTCTTAGATCCAAGAGAATAGAGAGAGACATTGCAGATGGCATTCAACGTCAATTGAGCCATCAGGCAATCCCAACTCCCACTCCTTCCAAATGAAGATTATCTCTTGGAACATCCGAGGTCTAAATGGAAACTCCAAATAGAGAATCATTAAGGAGTTACATGATTCTAGTAGTCCTAGTATTTTGATTTTGCAGGAAACTAAGATGAAAGCTAAGATCCTTGAAATTAATAAAAAGAGTTTTTGGGAAAACTCTGAAATGGCTGCGGTGGACTCTTAGGGAGCCTCTGGAGGTCTGGCTACTCTTTGGGACAAAAGACACTGTACTGGTATGGTTCTTAATGCTAGCACTAATCATCTTGCTATTAAATTTCATGCTATTGAGAATAATGGTGAATGGATCCTTTCTAATATCTATGCCCCTAATACGGTTAGTGGGAGACGTAAACTTTGGTCTAATCTTAAGATCTTTATAAACCAACACAAAGACAATTAACTAGCTTATCATGGGTGACTTTAACTCTCCTCTAAACCCGTGATGAAAATATGGAGGAAACCCCAGGTTTTCCATAGGTATGGAGGAATTTGCTGATTTTATTGCTGAGCTTAATCTCTTAGATGTGGATCTCCATGGGAATAAATACACTTGGAATAATAGAAGGTTGGGAAAAGATCTTATCCAAGTTAGACTGGATAGAGCTCTAATTTCTGCTAGCTAGATTCTCAGTCAAGACTTCCACCTCTCTTCCCGCCCAGAATTGGATCGGACCACAATCTGATTGCTTTAAATCTTCTCAATTGGACTAAGCCCATCGAAGCTCATTCAAATTTGAAAATATGTGGATGGAGCATGAAAAAATCTACGACAAAATTAAAGAGTGGTGGGTTTGGAATGGTGAAGGCACTGCTCAATTTAGATTGATTCAAAAGCTCAAAAATGTTAAAAAACAAGTTAAAATATGGAATAAAAGAGTTTTTGGAAATGTGTTTGATAAAAAAAGAAGTTAAAACAAAAGCTCCAGGATTTGGAAATCAAAATGAATACAATGGGGAGATCTATTGAAGACCAAACTAATGAAAAGAATATTCTCTCAGAGCTGCATACGATTTGCAGCAGAGAAGAATCCTTATGGAGACTAAAATCTAGGGCTATCTGGCTTAAAGAAGGAGATAGGAATACGAAGTTTTTTCATATGACCACTTTGAAGCACAAAGCTTGTAATAGGATCATGGAAGTGGCTAAAAGTAATGGAAATATTATAAAAGATCCCAATAACATTAAAGAAGAAGCTCTAAATTTCTATAAAAAACTTCTTAATGAGAGGAATATCATTAATGTTGAGGAAAATTCTTTCATGCTGGAGGCTATTCCCCAAGACAAAATTGAGGAGTAGAGATATAAATATATCACTAAAGCTGTCACACTTGAAGAGATGCAAAAAACTGTGTTTACTCTAGAAGGTGATAAGGCTCCAAGCCGAGATGGTTTCTCCATTAACTTTTTCCAAATTTTTTGGGAAATATGTTCGAATGATCTTCTCAGTGGTGAATGAATTCTATCAATTGAGATCTTTTGAAAGAGATGAATAACACTCACATTGTGCTAGCCCCAAAAAAATTGATGTGAAAGGATTCAAAGACTTTAGACCCATTAGCCTTGTGAATGCTATCTACATAATTTTTACCAAAATCATTGCTACCAGGCTTCAATTCATTATGAATGATTTAATCTCAAGGTAGCAGAGTGGATTCATTAAAGGAAATATTATCCAAGATGGAGTGATTATGGTTCATGAGACCATACATTCTATGGAGAATAATAAAAAAGTGAATATGGTGCTTAAGCTCGATATGAATAAAGCCTTTGACAAGGTCTCTTGGGTTTTTCTTGACAAAGTCTTAATTAAATTTAGTTTTCCACCCAAATTCTTAAAAATTATTAAGGCTTGTATCTCTACGGTCGATTATCGGTGGTGGTTAGTGGTGAGCTAGTGGGATTTTTCACATGAAGTAAAGGACTAAGGCAAGGGGACCCCATCTCCCCTACTCTTCATTCTTATGGCAGATAGTCTTAGTAGAACAATTGATAAAGTAGTCATTGATGGTCTTTTGAAAGGCTCTAAGCCCACTTCCATCGCTTAAGCTACTTCTCATTAGTAATTCACGGATGATACAATCCTCCTTTATTGGCTTCCATCATCAAGCTAAGGATATCAAGGCTATTCTGTAATTTTACGAATCTGCTTCTGGGAAAGAGATCAATTATGATAAAAGCTCCATTTTCTTCTTCAACACTCCTGAGGAAAGACAAATTAAAATTGCTAAAATTTTGGGCCAGAAAATAAGTGCACTTTCACCACTTATTTAGGGCTCCCTCTTGCACTAAAAAGTCTATAACAAGGTGTGCGATGATCTATTGGTAATATTTCAAAAAAATGGCTGGATGGAAAGGAGCCATTTTATCTAGTTCTCGTAAGTGCCTCGCTCATAAAAACACTCTTCAAAATCTGCCTATCTATATCATGTCTCTTTATAAGATCCCTTCTACCTTCGTGAGAAAGAATTGAGAGAATTCAAAAATTTCTTATGGCAGGGGCATGGAGGAGAAGTTTAAATTTCACTTAGTTGCTTGCGATAAGGTTTGTACTCCTAAATCTATAGGAGGACCGGGCATAAAAGACGTCAGGAAAATGAATGAGGCTCTCATTGTGAAAATGGGTTAGAGAATGCTTTCTGAGAAGCAACCATGGATAGATTTAATTAAGGCTAAATACCTTAACAAGATATCTTTTCTTTTCTTCAAGATGAGCACCTTCCTATGGTTCCATTTTTGGAATAATTTAGTGAAGAGCAAAAATTTCATTAAACAAGACAAGAAATGGAAAGTGGGAGATGTAGTTATGATATAAAATTCTCGGGAGGATAACTGGTTTAATGGCATCCTTATGGAAAGATTTGGGATGGTCAAAGACAGTCTTGAAAACAAGTATGGCACTAGAATCAAGGATTATATTGAAATAAATGGCAATAAAAAGAAATGGAAAAATTTTTTTATGGAGAGAGATGATCTGATCGGAGAGAGATGATCTAATCCAAAATATTTCCTCCCTTCAAGATCAATTAGATCTTATCCCCTTAAGCTAGCTAGATGTTAAGGATGAATTAGTCTAGAGTAATTCTATTGATGGGGACTACTCACAAAAAAACCGGGTATAATACTTTCTTCGACAATAGTTAAACCGAGTTTAAATGGAGTAGAATTTGGATGACTCGAGTTAACACCTAAAATAATTATTTTCTTTTAGCCGGCTCTCGTGAGGCGTGATTCTTACCATTGACAACCCGATAAGAAAAGGTTTCATAATGCCTAATAGATGTCATCTATGTAAAGAAGACTCGAGGATATCACCATTTGTTTATCCATTGTGGTTATGCTACCGAATATGGAGTTTTTCCTCTCTACATTTAAAGATTTCTCGGGTGGTTCCAAAGGATTTCACCACTGACCCAATGGAGCCCACCCTATAAACATTGTGTTATTAGAAGGCTCGGAATATGGTTATTACTCATATTATTTGGAGGATATGGAAAGATAGAAACAATATTAACTTTAGAAATAAAAATAGAATTTTAAGCTCAATATTGGTAAAATTTCTAATGATATTAAAGAAAATATTGCTAGATTTAAACCCCCAAGAACAATATTTATCTAGAAAATGAAGAACATATCTTTTCCCACTAGAAGATTGAGCTAACAATATCCGAAATAATTCCAAAGTAATAGTATTGATAGATCTTTGATTCATTGGCATCCTCCTGATCTTAACTGGTATAAGTTAAATTTTGATGGGACCTCTAAGAGTAACCCTAGAATTGCAGCAAGGGGAGGAGTGATCTGGGATCATAAAGGTATTTTCATTGCTGCGTATGTTGGAAAAATGGGAATTCAAACTAATCATTTTGCTGAAGCATTATCTGCTTTATGGGGTCTTAGAATTACTCAGACTCATAATATCCAAAACCTCATTCTTGAAGGGGACTCACTTAATATTATTAATCATCTTAATCAGTGTTCACCTCTAAGTTAGAACATCAAGGATTTCATCTTGGAATCCTTAAGTATTTTCCAAACCTTCAATAATGTTCGGATCAAGCATACTTACCGAGAGGGTAACAAGGTGGCAGATGCATTGGCTAAATATGGCATAAATGTTAATCACATGATTTGGGATAATAAAGATAACATTCTTGAACATCTTCAAAGTAGCATACAAGTGGATACTTATGAGCATGAAAATTTGGGGTATGAGATATGAGCATTGGGAGTGGAACTTGCAATAATAAAACTCCCACACATGCTGATTTTAAAACAGCACTCAAGCAAATCTTGACGGGCAATCAAGGTTATATGAAGTATAATGAGACCTTAAAGTGGATATATATGAAGAATAAAGATGCGCATGTGGGAAATATTGAGCTCTCAACAGCTTTTAAACAGGGCTTTACGGATTCCCAAGTCAGTAATAAGGATGATGATGAGCTGGAGTGGGCTACTAAAAGGATTGAAGTTCACACATGTGGATTTTCCTAGGTACATAGCAGCAGTTACTCAGGTATTCGTGGGAACAACAACGGCTATCCTAGTCATCATTCTCATCGCGTGGAAATTAATAGAGAAAGGTGGACTGGTAACTGTGGCTACTATAGACCTCCTCATAAGGATTTTGAAAATTTTATTTGCAAGCACTTAGGCACGGTGATAATGGGAGGATCCCCTTTCCGATAGAGCCCAACGCAGATCCGGAATGGAAAAATAATGAAGAAATTTGGAATCTTCTCAGCCAGGGAGGCATCACTAATTTTATTGATAAGATTCAGGGACACAACCAAAGTATTTCCATTCATTTTGTGAAGGATTGGAAGGATCACATTGTGGATTATGGAGGGAAGAATATTTTGATCAATGAGGAGTTAATAGCTAAAGCTACTAGCCTTGGCATGGATGGGTACCACTTTTTTAATAAAAGGATTGACAGAGGTGCTGAGGAGAGGAAATTTGTTGAGGGTAATGAGAAGCTGATCTTTGTCATGATGGGCCTGCAGGTCAGTTCTATCCCTCCACCTTTTGACGAGGTCACCCGTATGATGGTGTGTTACAATTATTTTTAGGGGAGATTCGTCACTGTGCCCTCAAAGCATCTTGTGTTTCTCAATCACTTCGCAGGAGTTTCATAGTATGCTTCCCTCACTATCTGATTAACTCTCTTGAGTGCTTCATTTTGGATTTTCAAAAGCATACGCATGCGCCCCACTACATCGTGGTCTTATCTTCTTGTTGCATAAGCTTTTTCTTCTTAGGTCTCTCGGCATCCCATCCTCCCCTGTCTCTGTTCCTCCTCTTCCCGGCACAAATGCCTGCCACTAGCCCCCTATCTTCACCTTTTACCCCGCCACTACTTCACACCCTCTACCTACCTTCTCATCTCCCTCTATCATCCCCCCACCTCTGCTCCCACCCCCTTCACTTCCACTTTGTCCAGACCTGTTACTAGGTCTTCTAGAAGGCTGAACCTTGATCCCCCTATTGTGGGGAATGTTCCTCAGGAGTTAGAAATTTCCCATAACCTCCTACATATTAGTAGTACTAGTTCATAGGAGGCATGCATTGAGAGCTCCACAAAAAGGCTGGAAGCCTTAGAAGCTGACATGATGTTGTTGAAAGAAGAGGTAAAAAACTTGGCAAAGCAAAAAGGTAAGAGGAAGAAGGAGGAGGAGGTTGTTATTGATAATAAATAGGTTGAAGACATATACAAAAAGCTGAACTCCTTAGATAACCATTTAGGGAAGACCAAGACTCACCATGATCATAATATGGCTATTTTTAGTGCAATTGAAGAGTTTATTAAGCAGCATGTCCGCAACGTCTCTAATCTCAGCTGGAATTCCAACAACTCTTTGGGGTACGAAGAGGAAAGAAAAAGGACCATTGAACAGCTGGATGTTACTGACTCTACCCACATGATGACTTTGGCTATGTTCACCTCTTGGTAGAATATCAAATCTAGAATCGACAAATCCGCCACAAAATAATTGTGGACACTCTTGCTGCACTTCTTTGTATTTATTACTATTTTTTTGTTATTTTTTTGCTGCTCTTCTATCGCAGGTGTTTGTTCCGTTTGTTTTGTTGGGGTAACTACTCTTGGGATGCTAGGGGTTTCTATGTCTCAATTACATCTTGATCCTTTTTTTTTTTTTTTTTGGTTCTCATTCCTATTATGGCTTCTAGGCCCTCTTTGTACACAAGGGTATAGTCCCTTTCAAAAAACTATTTACCAATAATAAAAAAACACCATAGTTATCCGTAATATCCGACACTTTGATTCCTTCACGGTAGGTGACTATGATTTGAAATTTTGTAAAGGATTTACAAATATCAATAGATTCATAAATGAAATCCCTAATAGTCCAACTAGGGGGTTGAACTTGATTTAGGAGGTTTATTATGTTCAAAGAGTCCCCTTCAATTATAATATTGGAAATGTTGCAATCCCTAAGTAGCCTTATCCCCATAATGCTGTTAGGGATTCAGAATAGTGGTTTGTTTGGTGGCCCATTTTACCTACCAAAGCAGCAACAAGATAGCCTCTGTGATCCCTGATTACTCCACCTCCTCCTGATGCCCTAGGATTTCCTTTGGAAGATCCATCAAAATTCAGCTTGTAGCATAAGGAATTTCATTAATGTTACTGACACACACATATACATTAAAAAAATATTATAATGATAATAGGGAACTAAAGTATGTATACATACACACATATATATACATATAAACATGTACATACATTAATGAATGCATACAAAATACATGCATATATATCTATATATACACATTCACATGTTAAGGGAATGTGTGATTATTCTCCTCTTTATAAATCTTGAAGTTTGTCATCATTAGATCCTTTATCCAATCACAAGGCCACCATCCCTCTTCATGCTAAGTATTTAACTATTTCTATTGCTTCCCATTGAGTTTAGAATCCTTTCAATCCTACCTCAATTTCCATACAAATACAAGATTGTGATGGTTGAATATATATAGAGTAGTTTGTATGATGTATGGTCTCCTACTATGATTTATTTTTTCATCACTTTTCGATGAGCCTCCTTATTATCCTTTATAATTTTAATGCATTTTGTGAAACTACAATTGCTTACCAACCTCCATTGAAAAAAATATGCTCATTCTTTACTAAAATATAGGTGAGCCAGAACTAAGGTGACTTGGAAACCCATGGATTAATTTAAATATTTGAAAGTTGTGTAATGTTGTGTATGTGATTCCAATATAAGTAATTTCGTTACTATGTTTACGAGCCCTTATTTCCTTAAATTCTTGATGTTTAGGAATGAAATGTTTTCCTAGTCAAATATGTTGTTGCATAAGTCCGGAAGTGAGAAATGTGGCCTCCTTTTTCCATGTAATTATCATAATAAACAATCAAAGAGTAAGCAATCTCCTACTATGTTATAAAATTTACAAAATATTCCATTTTTAAAAATATATTATTATTGGTCAAACCATTTGATATTTAGTTGTTATTATTTTACACGTTATATTTTTGATATTGAATAACCCGAATTTATCAAATAATATTATTTTTTTACATTTTATCAGTTAATATAGGGATACACATGAGTTAAGATTGAGTTTATTAGTTGAAATTTTATAATTTTACTTCAAAATAATTATTATTATAAAAATTTAAATTTTATAAATCATAATAATCAATTCACAAACAATCATTAATTTCCTATTAAAATCAAATTGGGATTGTGGTAGCATTTCAATATTTTAGACATACATTGATGATATTTATTTCTTACTTACATGGTATGTACCTAATACTTACATGATATTTAGCCAATAGTTATGTGATACTAGATAGATGCATGATACTCACCTAATTCTTACATGATGTTTACATCATACTATCCTCTAAAACTGAATTTAATGTATGGAAGTAAAATTACATTTTTCATATGTTTTATACACAACATATAGATTTATAATTATCTTAATTTCATCTAAGTTTTATATATTATTTTCCAATTACATTACATACACTCATAAATCTTCACTCAAAACCCTTATCAATGTACATCGGATCCAAGATGTTAAGTTTTGTGAAACCCTATACTAAAAATATAATATAAATAATTTTCTTATGAATTATGTGATCATTAGTTGTCCCTAGGAGAAAAACATCATATATTTTGTCTTTTCTATTTTCCATTTGACCAATATAGGAAACTAGAAGTGCAAAGATTTTTTCTCACATATTATGTTTGTTGGTTGGCTAATATACCCACACTATAATTTATTATCATCTAATAAAACCACATTGCCATTTATGTTTTCCTCTCATCATGTAAAAAACAAAAAAATAAAAATCTTTATGGTAGTTTCTCTACTCATATAGACACAATTTGAATTATGATAGGTTCATAGGACATAACATATTTGTCTTCTATTCAAGTAGAAATCATATTTATACAAGCTTCAAGATTCTTAATTGGCATTTTTGTCAGATTGTGTGCATTTCATGTGGTGGAGAACTAAGATCATATTTGTAATAGTGACCCAAAATTGGATCTCTAATAACTCTACCTATGTTTCGTTATAGTCCTATAAGAAATTTTTGTTTAAAAATTACTATGTATACAATTATGTGCATATAAAGGATTACGAGAATTTTTATTTTTTTGATAATTTAATGCTTTTGACCAGAGCTTTGAACCGGGGTTAGGCCCCAACCTAACAAGAGAGAAGAAGAAGAAGAGAGAATACAGGAGGAAGAAGGAAGGAAGAGGGAAGGAGAGAGGAAGAAAGGCAACTGCCCACACCGCATACAAAGAACCAAAAGCCCAAGCAACGCAAAACCAATATAGTAGCCGTGAGGGACGCAACAACCTCATCTAATGAAGGTGCAAACTTAGTGGTTGGCCTCCCTCAAAAGAAGTTGATATGCGCCATGCACCATGTCCCTAAATTCATTCCATTGATCAATTGCAGAGTAGACAGGGAAGCCAACAGCCTCAATGTCCACCTCAGGCAGGAGATGATGATCGAGCCAACCCATCATGAAGAGGTTGCTAACACTTTGTGCATGGTGAAGAAGAGCTCTATAATGTCCACATATCCACTAAATACCACGTCTAGTGCCGACTGTAAGCTTGTCGACCTCTTTAATCCAAAGGAGAGGATCTAGTAAGGAAAAGTCAGCTAATTCCTCCCCACCCCACGTAATGAATGGAAAGAATAAAAAGTTACATAGAACTCAACAACAACCAGATCCTCCTCCAGTAGCAAATAGAAGGAGATGAAAGCAGCCACTATGTCTACATTGGAGCGCACACGGTGAGACTGAAACCTAGTAGGTATCGCCCAACAAAGTTTCAATAGCCTCAGCTTCCTGTTTCGAGGAGAAATGAAATATCTTCGAAAGGCAAGAGAAATAGATTGCCAAATGCATGTTGACGTCTCGCAGAGAGCTTTACAATATAGAAAATGGGAAGCCAAGAAACACCATTATGCCGCTCGGAAAGACTAACAACGAGAGAGCCAAAATAGGGAATCACAAATAAAAAAGAGGACCACATCCTCCCTTAAATGGGGTGTAACACGTGCAAGAAGCCAAATCCGACCTGAGAGCACTAGCTGTTCCACTCACTTGAGATGATTCTTGGAAGACCTTGTCACGCATCGACTGTATCAGAAATGACACTGGTGACAGGGTGATCAATTGTGAAGTTCGCTAGTAGATCAGCAGCATAATTAGTTTCCCGGTAATTGTGCATGATGTGCCAAGTACCAATCTTGCCCAGCCAAAAGAAAATATGTGGGATGAAAGAGTTGATTTTCCACGAGGGGGAAGATCCTCTAGATACGGCATGGATAATTAATTGTGAGTCACCTTCAATAAAAAGTTGAGAGCAACCCAAAATAACAACCATCTTCACCCCTTCTAAAAGCGCTTGGGCTTCTGCAACATTGCACGAACCATCTCGATGGGAAATGATCTAGCCTTAGTATGAAATCTAGAATCATCTCTAAGAATACATCCAACCCCTGATTTTCCTAGATTTCCTATAAAAGCACCATCGAAATTAAGTTTCCACATACCCTTCGGGGGGGTTTCCACCTGGCCCATTTCCTTCAAATTAATTTTTCAACCTGTGAGAGACCTTTTTTAATGATAGAACCCAGGCTAGGCAACTTGATGAGAGGCCAAGAATTTGAGATTTCAACATCTCTAGATGAGAAGTTGGAGTTTGACAGACTGTTGATACTAACTTTTTCTGATATGGCCACTTCCAACTTGTTGAGAAAAACATGTTGCTCAGCCTTTTGATCCCGGAAGAGCCAAAGATTGCACTCCCACCAAATATGCCAAAGGAGGAAGAATGGAGCAATGGACCAAATAGAACAAAAAGAGCTTTTGAAATTGAATTTCGGCCATGAGAGGAGGGTTTCGCTAATTTTTTTGCATGGAACCCAAGAAAGTTTTAATTTACAAAGAATCCAATCCCAATAGCTAGAAGCGAAAGGACAAAAAGAAAAAGGTGGTCCAAGTCTTCCTCATCAACACCACAAAGCACACACTTGGTGGGTCCCTCATAGCCCCAAGACCTTCTCCTCGCTTGTGTCGAATTTTCTTTTTTAATACCAACCACCCAAAGATGGCCACTTTGGGGGAAATACTATTATGCCAGCAACCAAAAGAACTTGGGAGGCCCTGGTCGGACTAAGAGGAAAGAAGATCATAACCCTTTCACGGTGAATAAACCCATGTCATCCCCTAGCCATAGCAATTGGTCCTCGCTGCCAAGGAAATGAGGATTTCTAACTTGAATGACTTCCTTGTAAAGTGATGATTCAAGAGTGGAGGGCACAAAATTGGTAAAAAAATTTCAATTCTAAGAGGGCGATCCATTTTGATTTTGGTATCCATAATCAGCAATAAAAGAGCCCCATGAAATTTTGCTCTCATTCATAACTATGTTGAGTTCAAAGCTTCAGATTAATAGGAGGTAACCTGTTCTAGCTATCCTCCCAAAAGTTGGCATGTTGTCCATTATTGACGCTCCAAGAGACCAAGTATGCAATCAGGGATCTAGAATTACAAAAAAAGTTCCAAACATGTGAACCTTTGGGAAGCTCAGAAATCGAGAGCAGGAGCTCGGGACGACCACCCTTAAGATACTTATGGGAAAGAACTTGAAAGGCAAGCCTTTTAGCATCCAAAATAAATTTCCATACAATTTTAGCCCCGAGAGTTGAGTTTTGAAGAGTGAGATCGATAATACCCGATCCACCCAAATGTTTGGGAAACTTAATGATATCCCATTTAGCCAAATGGAATTTTTACTCTTCATTGTTCCCTTGCCATAAGAATGTTCTGACGATCTTCTCAATTTTTTGAAGAACTATCTTGGGGATTTTCAAGATAGACAACATATAGATAGGAATGGACAAGAATAGAGTTTATCAACATGGCCCTCCCTGCCAGGGATAGCCATTTACCTCTCCAGGAGAGCAATCTGGAGTAGAGAGAATTAATGAGCCCATCCCATAAAATGGCTTTACCATGCCCAGAGAAAAGAGGTATGCCTAGATATTTGGATGGGAGGACACCCACGGTAAAGCCAAGAATAGCTTTGATCCTGCGTTGTATTCTGGGAGCAACATTAAAAAAGAAAATGACAGATTTGTGGAAGTTGATGACCTATCCTGTCGCTAAAGAATAAGAATTCAGAAGAGAAGAGAAGCATCTGGCTTTAGGAATAGACGCTTGACCAAATAAGAATGTATCGTCAATGAATTGTTGGTGCGAGAGAGGTGGGAGATTGGAAGTTATGTGAATACCTTTGAGAGATCCATCCAGTAAAGCGGATTTGATGCTTTGACTGAGAGCTTCGTGACCAAAATAAGAAGAAAAGAGGAAAGAGGGTCACCTTGTCTCAGTCCCCTGTTACTACTGAAAAAACCTTCTACCAAACCATTGACCAAGACTGAGAAATGTGGTGAGGCAATGCAGTTGAAAATCCAGTTGCAGAAGTGCCAACTAAATCCCATAGCATGAAGTGACTTAATAAGGAATCTCCAATTGATACGGTCATAAGCTTTACTAAAGTCTAGTTTCAACATCATGCCAGCTCTAGAGGAAGAGTGAAGAGTATGAATCAATTCATGCGAGATAATGATCCCATCAGTAATAGACCTCCCTAGAATGAATCCACTTTGTTCATGTGCCACTAATTTAGAAAGAAGAGGGCTTATTCTTGTGGCAATGGCTTTTGAGATAATTTTGTAGGTCGTGTTACAAAGAGAAATCAGTCTGAAGTCATCTAAAGAATCTGCCAGAGACTTTTTAGGAAACATGCAAATGAGAGTATGATTTAGTGCACCTAGAAGCTTACCTGTATGTTGGGATTCCTCAACAGCATGCCAGATTGTATCCCCAATAACTTCCCAGAAGTCCTAAAAGAAAGAGGCGGGGAAGCCATCGGGACCAGGTGCTTTGTCCCTTTTCATTGAAAAAACTATTTTGTGGACTTCCTCCTTGGAAAAAGGGGAAAGAAGCTTTATATTGTCTGCGTCATCAACCAAAGAAGGAATCTGTTGAAAGAAGTGGAGTTGAGGGCCCAAGGGGGTGGCTGAATCACCATTCAACAACTTTTGGAAGAACGATACCGACTCCGATTTGATTCGGCTTTGGGTGGATGCCACAAAGTTATCTTCCAAATGAAGGGAAGAAATATAATTGGAATTTCTTCTAGCTTTCACCGATGCGTGGAAGAACTTAGTATTTTTATCACCATTAACCAACCAAACTTCCCTCGATTTTTGTCTCCAATGAAGTTTCCTCTTTAAGGAGGAGATCACCAAGCTCCCTTAACAACAATTTTTCTTTAAGAAAGTCAGCCTGATGCATCCCATGTGAGAAAATAGAGTCATTAAGTATACGAAGATATTTTTTGAAACAGAGGCATTCTAGGCTCTCAGTTGTCTTTCAACAATGAGAGTTTTTGGAGAGAATATACATCCACGTCCCTTCGACCTTGAAGGAATCCCACCAAGATTTAATCAGAGGCCTAAGAGTAGAATCCTACAGCCACATGTTTTCAAATTTGAAAGGTGATCGTCGAGGGGGAAGATCAAAGGAGATGTTTAAAGAAATAGGAAAATGATCGAGATCTAGAAAGTGGAAGAACAAAGCTTTTCAAGAGAATGTTGTGATGCAACCAAACTTCGGAGACCAGAAATTTGTAGAGATGCACTGCCATTGAACTGAACCCAAGCCTCCGATTATTCCACGTAAACCAACCCAAGCACGGCTCCAAGTCCACAAGATTGGTGGAAGACACAAAGGAAATGAAATCAGCTTGAGAATGGGGTTGCCATAGAATACCTCCCTATTTATCATTATCAGATAGAGTTGCATTAAAATCACCTACAACTACGATCTTGGAGTTTGCAAAGCAAACAGGACTGGATGAAGTGTAGACCAGAGCACTCTTTTCTTTTATGGAATAGAGGGACCATAAACATTACACAAGAAGAAGGTCTCATCAGAATGTTTAATACTAACCTTGCACCAAATGAAATTTGGGTCAACCAGGATAGGTTCGAGACTACAACAACTAGATTTCCATAGAACACCCAAGCCACCCAAGGTGCCCAAAGAGTCCGAGAAGCAACCTTCCCATCCTTTCCATTTTTGAAACCATCCATTCTTACAACCAACTAAGGACATCTTAGTTTCTTGAATCAAGCATAGATCAACTAAAGAGTCAGTAACATAACATCTTAAAAGATGTTGTTTGTTAGGGGCATTCAAGCCCCTAACATTCCAGGAGAAGAGGATCATTTGATCTTCAGAGAGGACCCACCTCTCTTACTTAAGGAAGGAAAAAGGAGCGAAGCTGAAGCTACTTACCTATAACAATTTCTTTGAGAGAGATGTTGCTCTTGGAGGGATGGCCTTGAGAGCCCTTCAGCCCAAGATCCATGCCAAGAATCGTCAGAGTAGTAAGAAGTAATTGCTTCTACGGTTGATCCGATGTCGTGTCCCGAGGACATCATCCTGAGAACCACAATGATCTCCATCAATAGAGAGGATTAATTCATCCTTCTCATTCACCCATTTCTCCAGAGAGTCAACATTCATTCCCACCTAGACCGAGAGAAATACCTTCATGAAATAAGGATAAAATCCTAGAAGAGTCCTTAACCACTGAGGCAGTTTCCTTAACAAGGGAAATGGTACTTGGTCTAGGGCTAGGGATTCAAGTGTAGGAACCAATTCATTAATGTCTCGCTTTAGGAGGTGACTCATTTTCAACTAGAGGAGGATCTGGATGAGAAGGATCCTAGATAGGAAAAGTTTTCTTTCTCCACACCATTTGGCTGGGAACCTGGGGTTTATTACAAGATTTTTGGAAGTGACCTGGTTTTTTGCAAATGAAACAACTGTCAGAAACTCCTTCATACTCCACTTTTTGTTCCCATTTCCTGGAGGGGGAAGTTATGAATATGTAATCTTGCAGATTTTGTTTGGGTCAATGGAAATGCAAATCCTAGCGAAGGATGAAAGGGTACCTTCCAGAGTGATATAATCTATGTAAACAACTCGCCCAAGGCTGGAACAGATCTTGTGGAGAGTGGTTTTCAACCAAAACTCACTAGGAAGTGAATAGAGCCTTACCCACACTTGGAATCCTTCCATTTCTACTTTTGCTAGATCGAAATGTGCCACCCACTTGTGAATGTCTAAGCCTAAATCCGCACAAAGAAAGTCTTTTCTCTCCATGGTGTCGTTCCTTTGAGCTGAGCTCTGAAAGATTACAAGAAAGAAACCTCTTTCCAAAAAATAGATTCTGAGGCCACTACCCCACTGAACATCACACCAGTTTCGAATGCCTTCCAAAGAGAGCCGACGACCAACAAAGTTTGCGATGATTGCTCTACTTTCGAGAAGATTAAGTTGGGCCGCTAGGTCATCCGAATCTTCTAAGGAAACTGAGATGAAATCAACAAGGCCCGAGCAAGGGCTTGGCTGACCGTTTTCACTGTTTTCAATGAGTGATCTGTCCGGAGAGGAGCATCTGGGACCCAGACATTTCTGTAATGCCTCCGAGGCCCAGGCCCATGGGAGGCTCCAACTCAACCTCACGGGGTGAGGCACCCAACAGACCGTTGCATAGGCCAATTTTTGAAAAAAATGACCATTCTGGTCTCAAATGCCCCCACTTCCCTTTGGCCATCGTCAGGTCAATCTAACGTCCCCGTAGGATTACTATAAAAATTGGGAAGAAATACACACAAGGATAAAATAATGTGTGTCCTTATTCCTTGTCCCATAGAAAGAGCCTAAGTCTCTAACAATTTACATTTGTGGAATGAGAGGTTTTAGTAAGAATATTTGAACTTGAAGCATGAAGAAGATACCTTTTTCATCTAGAATTTTACTAACATGAGATCATCATCCTTTCCAAGTTTATGGAAAGTTTGATAGAGACAAGTTTCTCGATCTTGGGATTATTCTAGTAGCTTCCCCATTTTCTCTAGTAATTTATTCAAGGTAGACAAATGAGGATACATCAAATGTGCTAAAAGTGTGGAAAACCAGGTAGAAAGAGGATGAAAATTATGTAAATCCTAGTCGTGGGGCTAAAATTTCATTTTTCACACTATAATTTTTGTCCCAACTACATGTAGTAGTCATAAAGGATTATATCGAGGAATTTGGAAATGAATATGTTTTATTTACCTTTTAGGAGAAGGATATATAAAACTCTATGATTTATAAGATATTTGTGTGATAATTTTAATTTGTGTATTGAAATATTTGGATAACATTATAAAATGGTCCTATGTTTTTAGTAGAACATTAAAAAAATTATACACCAAACAATAAGAGATTTGTTACACTAAATTATCTTTGTATTTCTAATACAACTTCACCCAAAGAAGATATTGGTGTAAATAAATTTTTCTTAAGTAAACAATCATATAATATTAGATTCAAAAGAATATGCATTACAGTTGAATTATATTTCACTAATATATTTCCTTAAGATATAGCTGATATTTGAATTACCTTGACATCATTTTTTTTATTTAAATTCCCTTATAGTTGAGTTTAATGAGTTTTATGCAGATTCTCTATAATTAAAAATTCTACAAGCCAATAAGTATCACATACTCCTCTTAAAAGAAGAGGAAGCCATAATGCTAATACATTTTTCATCTTCCCTTATTCCAAAAAGAAATGTTCAATTGTAGTACAACGAACTTGGAGAAAAAGAGTTGTTTTCTATGATGCTAGTGTTTCCTTTAAAGAGAATAAATGCTGATCAAAACAAATTGCCTACTAATTTCAAAACATCAAACATATTGAAAATTTAATTATAATGGTTGGAAATGTTTCTAAACACCCTAAAGATATGAAACCTTTAAATCTAATTGATGTGAATTACACTCAACCCTTATGAGAGCATACATTGAAACATATTCACTCTAATACGAGTATTAATGGAGAATAAAAATGCATCTTTTGAATAACCTACCTTAAGATAAATTTAAAGATTCCTTCATGGAAAGAGATTAAAAATTAAACATTGGATTCTATCTATAGACACAAAATCATGTACTTGGGTACATTTCTAGGTCATAATCACATACTACTATTCATATGATTCCTAAGCGAGAAAATTAGTAATTTACTACAATCTTTGACATCTTTCTTCTCTTTTCTACTCTCCCTGGTCTTGCACACCCCATAGCTTAGTATGATCTTCATTTCTTTATATTTCTTAACTCAACACTAGCGCTAGCCAAGATGTCAAGACCCAAGTACCCTCGTCCTTTTGGGTGCCCCCAAAATCTTTATATCTTACTCACCTCTTTTGGGCATCTTATTTTCTTATGGGTCGGCCTTCTAGTTGTCAATTACAAAATTCAAACAAGGAAATCATATAAATACAAAGTTGTGTGACCAAAATAAGGGAAAAATCTATAAGAATCTATTATCACCACCTATGGTTACATCTAAAGGCATTATAAGAGCATCAAAGGTATCCATCTAGCACTCATACAAGGGACAAGAGACTGTATTTTCTACATACATGCATAGGAGGGGAAGTTCTTTTTTTCATCCACATATATATTTACATTGGTACATATAGCTATTGCTCTGTATCAAGTGCATATTGCAAAAAGAGCTTCCTTGAGCATGATTATATCACACATGCACAAGAACTACATGGAGTTTGAGATGTAGTGCTTCATTCGATCATAAGTTTACTTTGTTGGGTGGTTGTCATTGTGGTCATCAATCCCCATTTTTAGGAATTGATTTGTTTTAGGGTTTTGTAAGAGATAATTTGTTTTTCAGGTTACACGTGAATTCTGTGGACATAGTGCGACATACTTTGGAGACCATCTTGTGACACCAGAAAAAATCAGATTTTGAGTTCTTGCATAGTCATATGAAACCAACAAAGGTCTCTCGGTTCTTAGGCACACTCGTCCTAGTCCAAGCATCCTGGTACAACTCAATTTTGTAGTTACAAAATTTTCAAATTGTGGTTGTGAAAGTCTCCTCCTCCCTTTTATTAGTTTTCTAGTCCATAACACTTCGTATTTATTGCGAAATATGCTAAGTATTTGATCCCCTCTTTTCACTTAGGATTTAAATTTCCATTTGATTATTTCTTATCTCAAATATTTTCTTTAGAATTTATTTATTGTATGTGACTTTGCAATATTAAGATTTCAAAATTCCATATTTGATCATTTGGTGAACCCATCTATTTGAACCCAACCTTGCTTCTATGAATTTTTTTAATAGATTTTACATGGCTCAATCTTAAAAACCCTTTATTGAAGCCCACCTTCAAAATCTCAATGGGCATATTGCTGAGCATCCATGAGATCTATATCTATTCTTATTTTATTCTCATGACGAGGCCACCAATCTAACTGAGATTAGTGTTCATAATTCTACCACATATATTGTTATTTCTACTTAACCCCTCCTTCTAACACTCCACCTACTTCCACTATTCCCATCTCCATTCCTACTCCTACAAATCATTTCACTCCACCTCTCACTTTGCACACACAACAAGTTTCCTCTTCCAACACTCAATATCTATCCTCTCTCTATTATGATCTTCAAGTTAAAATACGTCAACTTCAACATGCTACTTCTCATTCCTCTCCATCTCTTGATTCCAATTTACTCCTTCACACTCCTTTCGCACCTACCATCTCTACATATGCACTCCCTCCAAATTTCATCACCCCTAAGATCCCCACCTTCAATGGCCATGGTGAACCTCAAGAAAATATCTGAGCCTTTCATGTGGCATGTCTAGATTATGCAAATGATCATACTTTACTAGAAAATATCTTTCCTTGAAGTCTCTAATAATATGTTATGTAATGGTTCGTGATCTACCTATCAATTTGGTAACATCATTTATGCATTTATCTAATGCTTTTGTTTCTCATTTTTCCATCAATATCAGTTCTAAAGTATCCTAATGTCAACTTGCACAAATCAAACAAGGATCTAATGAGCATATAGCAGACTATGTTTTACAATATAAGAACAACTTAGCTAAGATGACCAATGTACTTGCTAATTCAAAATTACAAGATCTATTTTTTCAAAGTATCTTACCTCCTCTAAAAGTGAGTGTTATCTTTGAGACTTCTCCATCATTGATCAATTATGTCATACTCTCAAATTACATGAAGGAAATATTATCTCTATGGGATAACTCAAGTATCATGATTAGGATTCCTCTTGTTCTACTTGGTTTCAAAGAAAAAAAACTTCCAAGCCATCCACTAAGACCAATGAATCCAAAGTTATTGTCAATGCTATTTCCACTCTGGAAAGCATCAATGAAAACCTTTGAAGCATACCTTTACTAAATTGACTTGTGCTCCACACATATTGTTACCACAAATTACTGAGAAAAATCTTAATACCCTTTTTCCTCCACTTAATTTTGACCCATCTCTCCCTAAAGGAAGCAATTACAACAAAAAAATTAAATGTGATTATCACCAATGCATTAGGAATTATAAAGATCGATGTTTCAAACTCCTTCATCTCATTTAAGATATTATGAAAAAAATTCTAATGATTCCCGAGCCTTAGGAATCTATTTTGGTTAATGAAAATAAAAAAAAATCAAAATATTTAATGATCCTCTCCATAAGAATGAAAAGGAAGATGCTAACTCTTTAACCAATCATACGTATCATGCAATGCCTCCTCCTTCATCGGGGGCTCTTGATTTTTTTAGTTGCTAAATTTGATACATCTCTACCATTCATTGCATTCTCCTACCACAATTCTCATACTATATTCTCTTCGACACATTATATATCAATCCTTCTATTGGACCACATACTATCAATAATATAATGATTGATCCATTGATTCCTATGAGTGTGTGCTCTATTGAACTTCTCATCGCTATCAACTATCCACTTTCTGAAATTTCATATCCAATTCCCCATTCTCATGGTTACATCAAGATTTTAGTTCAAGTTTGACCTCTCACCATTATTGTTTCATTACTTTTGGCACCTAACGTATAAGGTTATGACATGATCTAAGTTCTTTCTTGGCTTCATGTGGATAAATAAATCATGTCCATGAATCACTTGTGTCTTAAATTCATTCACTAATATCTTTCCTTCATGAGATAAGAACATACATTTTTAGGATTGAAGGATAATCCAAAATTTTAGCATCTTTGGAAAACTTACCAGAGGTGAAAAAGGTGATCTTTTTTTTTCTTAGAGAATACAATGACATCATCAAGATAAAAAAGCACCATCTTATTAATCAGCCCCATGAATGCCATATCCATTTCCCTTTAGAATATAGTCGTGGCATTTGATAGTTTGAAAGGAATTTTATTATAAGAATATGTGCCCCATTTTCTAGTGAAGGTTGTCTTAAAATGGCTTTCCTCTTTCACCATGATCTGGTTATAGCTTGAGTAACCATCTAAAAATGAGAATCTCTTCAAAGCAACTACTACTTGCAATATTTTCTCCATAGAAGGAAGGGGATAGTGATCCTTGAGTGAAGCTCTATTAAAGTCTCAGAAGTCCATACAAAATCTGATTTCTCAATTTATCTTCCTGAATGACACCAAGTTTGCAACCCAACTCGAGTGTTTGGTTGGAAAACTGATGTATTCCTCTATGAGTTTGTTCAATTCCTTCCTCACGAGAGGCTCAATATGAGGGTTTACTGTCTTTTTCTTTTTTTTCGATGGGATTGGATTCGGATCTAATCGATGGTATGTTGTGCCAATTTTAGATCAAATCCTCTCAAATATTTGTAACTCCAAGAAAATATATATGGAAATTCTTGAAAAGATGCATAAAATCATATTTTTCTTGAGGAGTACTTACATTGCCAATTTGGAGCATTTTTCTTTCCCAACCAAAACTAGTTTTGAATCTTCACCCTTAACTTGAATGTTTTCTTTCTATTTCTAGAACTTATCATTGGGGTTGAAGATTAACTCCAAATTCACTAAGTCATTTGGGAGTTTTTTTGGCTTCAGGAAATGATGTGATCTCTATACTTATGTTCTAATTTCTCTTGATTTCTAGCAAAAAACTTAGATTCTTCTTGAAATAAATTGATGATTTGTTGATCATTTTTGAACACTTGCTAGCTAGTGTTGTTGTCTGCAAACAAATGGCTTGACAACTACTTTGATATGAGGCTAATTTTTATCCTTCTTGATATTTTTTTGTAATTTTACATGCAGCCTCATTCTTATTTCTTGGAATGGAACTAATGTTAAAATATTTGAATTTTTCAATGAGATCCCATACCCAATTCTTATATCTCTTTAGAAGATCATTCTTGGAAATGTTGAGTCCTCTAACATTGTTTACAACCTGTTGGTATCCAAATTGATTCTCCTTTACAAGCTGAACAACATCATATATTTAATAATGAACCTAGAGATAAATAAATCATCTTGTGTGTCATTTTATATTCAGGAGGTGATTCAACTATCTCTTTGTCACTCAGATGTTGGAGAAATGGATAACACCTTTAAAAGGATTTGATCTATCCTCACTACTTTAGGTTGTGCCTTTCAACCAAGGTGAGAGGACCCATTTTGTAACCTTTTTTGGTGAAGGAGAATGAATATATCCTTCTTTGCACAAATTTGAAAGGAAACCTTGAGAAAATATGATCAATGCACCAAAATTTAACTCTAATGAGTTGTCACTTCTAAAGAATGGTGATATTTTCTAAGCAAGGTTAAGGTTACTAAAGATAGTATAGAATCCCGATTGCTTTTTCATATTTTGACAGTAAAATTTATTCATTTGTGGATATACAGGGAAAACAAGGGTAGTTCAAGTAGGATTCGTTGTTTTTGAATAATTTTTGGTGGGAGATTAAGCAGGATAAACTTGATTTTTCCATATCTTTGAGAACCTTCACAAAAATTGGAAAACTAAATGATAGAGTGATTCAAAATAGATAAAATATTCCTTCAACTAGAAGGTGTGCATCAATGGAGGCCCATATTTACACGATTTCACATAATCTCCAAGAATTTAACATGAATTCTCAGGTTAAAAGGAAAATTAAATATTAAATAACCCTGGTTCCTCATGCCTAAGATACACTCAAAGGATTACATGAAATATTTATCAATAAAATGACAGTAAAGTGATTTTAAATTGTTTATCTCATTATAGGATGAAGGATCTTCTCGTAATGAAATTAAAAATTCCACTAAACTATCACAGGGATGAGATCCTATGTGATTTAGAGGGATTTTAACACAAGATTGCAATAGGAACAAGAAATACTATTTACAGACATTCTGAAATAAAGAAGACACAAATTTTCCCAAGATTAACACAAATTAATTCAAAGTTGATTAGATTCATCAACGGGGAAGGTTTCTTGAACAATCTCAGAGCTTGTCAATGGTCTGTACACTTGGAACCAACTTGACATGATCAAATCTAAAACATAAGAGATTAACAGGTTTCGTAGATGGTCTCTCCAGAAGATGGGCTTTCTCAAATTTTCTTGTAAAAATTCAACCCTTGACAATTTACATGACTAAATCATGCTTTTTATAACACTCAATTTACATCCAACCTTTCCCCGCAAGAAAATAATATTCAAGGAAGCGTTTTTGTTACATATTTGATCATGATTCCCGAGAAAATGACGTTTAACAGGTTTGCAACAAAAAGTTGTTAGTTGTTCAAAAACATGAATCATTGCAAATATATCCATCATTGTTTTAAATGGGAGCACGATTTCATCCTTCATGCATGCAACCTCCATCATTTCATCCTTTTCCCATTCTTTCCTCTACAAGTTTTCTCAGCATCCAGCTTCTCTGATAATTCACATTTTTACAAGTCCTTGAGCAATTCCAACTTCAAAATATCAACCTTTACATTCCTTGGACTCACAAATTAAGCTCTAAATCCATTCAATTGCACTTTCCAGACAAAAAAAATGAATTTCATCAAAAATGATGAAAAACAATGCGTATTGACATCTCTAGGAGTCTTGGAGCAAAATTGGAAAAAAAAATCAAAAGCAATGCACAACAACCGTTGATTATGCCCTTTCTCAAATTTAGATTAGAGTCATCCACGTGGAAAAATCTGATTTGAAGTGGGCCTATGGTTTCCTTATATATTTTATGAATTTTGGAGAAAATGCATAATTTTAACATTTTTAACACATGGCTTAATCTGGGCCTTTGATAGAGTCGCAACTCATTTATGCAATTTTTACCCTTTGTTACAAAAAGGAAAAATTTCCAATTTTCCTCTCTGGCGTCCCACCTCTCCACTTAAGTGCTCCGTCACCCCACCTTCCCACTTTTGAATTTTCAATAGAACTCAAACATATGACATCACTCTATCTCCTATGGGGTTACGGATCAATTTATAACTTTTCTCCTTTGTACAAAAGGGCAAAAACTACAAAATGTTTTAGAACCCACCTCTCCACCTCTAACTTTTGATGTGGGCCCCAACAGAGTTGTGGGTTATTTCATAACTTTTCTCCCTCGTACAAAGAGGAAAAAAACTTTAAAATGTTCTACCAACCCACCTTCTCGCTTGTAACATGAAAAACGCCACGTGTCCATCTTCAGGGTCAAAGTAAGACTTTTCCTTGTCAATTTATATTTATTGATTAACCAATCGAGACTATCAGGGCCACAGGGCCAATTTGGTATTTTTTACAAATATGACCAAAGTGATAAATTTCACCAAAAATACCTACCAATCCACAACTAATTAATAATGAACATGTATAAACCTTCAGGGAAAAAAAGAGAAATTCGTTCTGCCTTTATAAATTTGACCAACCAATCAAAACTCAACAAGGTCGCAGAGCCAAATTGATCTTTTTGCAAACATAGCAAAAAGTTACAAGTTATAAAATAAACTCGACATGCCTCATCCAATCAAAAGAGACCATGTAGCTAAAGATGTTGAGATATAATTTGATGGGGAAAACATGCTTGTCAAACCGTAAAATGCAGGGAAATCACCATTTGCACCCAGAATTGAATTTTTCTTTAAGGAAAAATAATTTAAAAATGATACAAGGCCCAAATGTGATCCATGATCATGGAGAAGGATCTTCAACAATAGACAAATGAATAAAAATTTTCACGCATCCATTCAGGGAAATAGAAAATATGACAGAGCCCACAAATTGAAGAATTTCAAGAGCAAATAGGGTGAGATTAAATTAAGCACCAACATTAGCTCCAACTTGGGGATGGGCACTCCCTGTGAGTGCCACAAGAAAAAAATACCATGTTCCAAAAATCCATTGGGCAACGGAGTCAAGAACAAGCTTGTAGGACGAACAATAATCGCTAATTCCCCAAGACAAACCGAGAAACCAATAAAAAATGGTCACTTTGGGGACCAGGGGAACCAAAATAGAAAAACATGAAACCAGAATGAAACCAAAAGATCTGTACACTATATAATGGTGTGCACCCTCATTTAGAGAAAATAATCAAGGAAAAATTTCAAGTGCTTTGATTCTAGATATGACCATGCTAAGCAGCGGTTTGATACGTCTTCAACAACTGATCATATGATTGTTTATCTTTCCCATCCAAGTTGTTATCTTTAACAAATTAACAAATTGATTAGGTGGTGGTTGTTTATCCATCTTTATAGGTCTAAGAACATTGGTTGATTATATAAATGGCCTACTAGGTGGAGGTGTTGATAATGTTCTATTTGGTGGAGATGGATATCTTTAAACTCGCCTTCCCCTTCTTCCTCTTCCTGGAGATAGCTGTAAATACTCAAAAACACCTTGTTCTCTTGTTCTTGACTGGGTTTGAATCCTTCTCATGAACTTGAACCACTAGCATTATTGAAATCAAATGAAATCTGACCCTAGGAGTCACCAGATGTGTTGTTACAAAGCCTCCAAAGGCTGAAAATTCACCAAAATGCACAACCAATCTTAACAAACCTAGAAGAATTTACCTCTTGTGGTCCCACCGGTGTGCCATAACTATTTTCATCAAAAAAACACCCTCTATTTTTATCATGTGTGACTGAGGTAATCGGTGTTTTTGGGTAACATGGAGTTGTTTGAAGGTGTGGAACCTTGCGGTTAAAACAAATCTCCAAAAAGGCTAGTTGTTATTCCTAATCTAGTGCAACAACTACTTCTAATGAAGGGAAAATTATTATCTACTCCTAATCTATGATTTCCAAGGGACTAGGGAGAGGAAGAGATCATGGAAATAAATAAATCCTATACTAAATGGGGTGATAACACCAAGAGAAGGGTGTGGAATCTCTTAAATATGTGAAAATGAAAAAAATGTAGAGGAGAGGGGGTAGAAACAATAACCGTGAGTCTAAAAAAATACTCAAACAATTTTTTTTTATGAAAGCGCAACTTTCATAGACCCTATAAGATGAATAAGATAGAAAAAATACACCTACAACTAAAATGAAGAGGTAAGAGAATGCAAAGACACAAGAAAGGGAAAGAGAAATATCCATAAACTCAAATTTATTGCTTCATTAGTTCACACAGTCCATTACAATGCAAGATAAAGGCCAAGATCATCATGTAAGATGTCTAAAATGGAGGCCTACAGCACATTGGTGTTTCCAAAACAATTTTAGCAGAGTTTTGTCACAATGAGAATCCCCCTTCAAATGAGAGGTCATTACACTTTATAGAAAATGAGGGAGAAGAGGGAAAAGTTGAAAATCTTGAAAATTCCCTTTCACCCACTTAAAAGTTACCATAATTAGCTTAAAATCATGATGGGAGACCTACAAAATCCATCCCTTGTTGTCTTGTAACTTACAACATAATAAAATTGGATGTCCATGCTCATTTATTGCATTCCCAACCACCTAGAGGTCATCATTTGAAACTAGGTTCATTTTATACATTTTTCACCACCAAAACTCCATCAAATATTTAATTTATTAGTTTTTGAGTGTATAAAATGGATTCATGATTCCAAATAGTCTAATTTTGTGCAATTTGGTTGAGAAACGAGAAGGTTATGGCTATTTGAGTGTGATTAGCTTTTTATCTCTCTCCGGACTTATCTTCCCTTTTACGGGATTGTGTATTAAAACCGGTAGCTAGAACTAATGATTTTATTTTTCCCTCCATTAAATTATTTGATGTTTTAAAAGACATATTAATCATTAAAACATTTATGGGGGCACCAATATATTTCAAGCTTTAATGACGGGGTGTGTTTGAGTGTTGAACATTTGAAATGAGGCTAGATCGACTAGGCTGGTCGCCGAGCTGCCACCCCCTTGCATCCCCAAACTCTATCACATGTTAGGCTCCCCGAATTTTATACTACCCCAGCTAAATCATCATCCACCTCAATTTCCTTGACCTATCAGCAGGTTCCTCATGATGACCATCACCCTCTAGCTCCATCTCAAACCCACTCATGTCGATGTCGACTCGCTGATCTTGGTTCCCTCGTTCAGTGCATTACAAGATTATTTCATGTGTGGGGAATTAACCATAAGCTGGCCCATTCTAACCATGTCTTCCATCCCTACATTGGCCAATCCATGTTCCCTACCTCTCTAGTATACCCACAACCTTGTTCCAGCTGAGCTCCTGGAAAGAACCACCTCCCAAGCCGCATTTCTTGATTTACGAAGTTTCGAGCCCATGAGGAACTCACAACCCAAGTTTATCCTAGTGATCGGGAATCAATTTCAGTTTCAAATATTCCCTAAACTTCCCAAAACCATTAAAATTTAGTAGAGCCTTTAGAGATCTTTTTGATGACTATAAGAACATGAAAAATAGACACTTTGAGCTCCAGATACGTCCGGTCAAAGTTGGTCAAAGTTTGGTAAATGTGCGGTCAAAGTTGGTCAAAGTTGAGCACATGGACCTCAAATTTTGGTAGAAAAATGCTAGGCATATATATTCCACATCAAAATAGAACGGTTTATCCTTATTTTAAAAGGTTTGAATAAAATTATCTTTCGTTGACTAAGGGATTGATTCCCATATAAGGATAAAAGATTTCCATTTGCTATTTATAGTGGATAATGAAATCAAAGGAATTTTAACCCTTAACCTATGCCAAAAGAATAGTAAAAATTACCAACCTGCCACCTTTGGAGAAATGATATAAAAATATCTTGCAAGGTTTTTTTAGAAGACAAGTGATAGGTCTGTGAGAGGGCAGAATAGACCTACTTGCAGAAAACCTTATTTTTGAGGCATTTCCACTCAAAACAAAATCTCAAGTTATATATGAAAGTTGTTCAGAATTCCAAGAGATTTCTATAAATTTAAATTTTGTTACATGAAGTATGGTATATTTTCCTATGTAGGTGATTTTCCATTTCAATTTCATATAACGGGCACGAGGAGCAGACCGAGATATGATGTTTCCAAGTACTTCTAGTCCAAACCAAACCATGGAGTAAAAAGGGAAGTTGTTCATATTTTTATAATATTTCTAGATATATAATTTTTTTCATGTATTGTTTATAAATATCTAGTTGTAGGAATTTTTCAGTCACATTTGAAAGGGGGTCATACTATGAAAGCATTGTAGGAGCCATGGATCATTTTGGGAGCAGTTTCTTGTAAATTACAGAGTTTCCAATGTATTTGATCAGATCATTTAAATGTTTTGATATATTTATGCATTATTTAAAGGTTATTGTACTTCATTAGTCCTTTAATAGATTGATTCTCTTTTCAAGAATCTAGAGACGCATCCTTCGGGTGAACTCTGTTACAATCTTGTTGTGTGGATTTTATTTCAGTTTGTGAAGCTTTTGATCAGATAAAAAATAGTTAATTGGATTAACTAATTGATTTGGTGAAGCAAACACTTAATTGGTAATTGTATTGTAGGAAAATTTCAGTATCCATAACCCACAACAAAATCTAAATACACTTATCAAATTTGGTTTCAAGAATTCAGTTTGAGTGTATGATTTGAATTCAACTTGTGAATTTTAAAATGGATTTGTACTAAGATTTAGTTTATTCAATTAAGTTAAAAATAAAGGATAATTGGTTTATTTGGAAGAGTTTAAGGATTTGGGATACAAGATCTCCCAAAATTGGCTTAATACTCTTAATCAGTTGTCAAGTTTTAAATCTAAAAAATTTATAAGTAATTTTGAAAAATATATGTTCCCTTTTCGGATCAAGTTTGGTATTAGAGAAGTTAGATTGTTGAATTAGCTTCTAATTATGTTTGAAAATTTGGCTTCAATTTCAGTATTGGTTTCAATTTTCAATTGTGTAAACATTTTGGGCTTGTTAATCTTCTTTTGTAGTGTGTAGTTTTGGAGTTACAGGTTGTTTGCAGGAAATAGGGAATCATGGGAAAGTCATCCAAACAAGAGAAACTAGATGAGCTTGAAGCCATAAACCGTCAACTCCAAGAAGAAAATTCTTTCTTGAGATCCAATTTCTATTCCTTAGAAGAGGAAATAGTACGGTTAAAATCTGAACCACAATCCTCTACAACCAAGAAAGAGGAGTATGTCAATGAGATGCTTGCACAAAGCAAGAAGTTGATGGGTTTTTTCAAAGAGTTGTAGGAAGAAATACGGACCAAGGATGCCCTCTTGGAAAAGCTGCAACAAGGTGAACAAAAGAAGGAAATTCCTTCCAAAGTAGATGTAGGTACTATGATAGAAACATGCACTGTAAGTTGTTCACATATTAAATCTTCCTCTAATTTAGTTTCAAACATTTCTTTGGGTGAATTTGAAAAACACACTAAGGGAATTGGGTCTAAGCTAATGGTTAAGATGGGATTTAATAGAAGAGGCCTTAGTAAAAATGGACAAGGTGATGCTAACCCCATATAGGTAGAGGATCAGCCTCAGTTTGTAGGTTTGGGTTATTGTAGTGGGCAAATAGAAATTGGAGAAAGTTCCAAAGCATCTGAAGGAAGAAAAGATTCTAACATCCAAGGATCTATACCTATAGAATTGTAGGAATCCGCCATCAAGAGGAACAATGAAAGGTGTAACAAAATACATAAACGAAGTAATGAAATTCCACCTCCTCCCACTTACACTAAAAATAACACTAAGGGGAAATTAAATCCTAAAACTTATAGAACACTCTTTTAGTTTGAACAATATAGCTTTAGTAGACAGAAATATGCTTTTCCTTGCATGTTTTGTGAAGGTACTAATCATTCTATAGCATATTGTTGGAAGAGGAAAACTATGTTAAAGAATTTAATTCCTTTTTTGAATGATGAGGTAGGTGTTAAAGACCAATCTCACCCTAATGAGGTGAGAAAAGGAAAAAGGTTACCTCTCCTAAACAGAGGAAAAATTTGGGTAAGTTTCCTAAAAACAAGGACATACAATTTTGTACCCATTGTAATAAGAAAGGACATGATGTTGTACAATGTTGGAAAATGCATCCAATGCAACAATGGAAAGTTGTTAGGAAACCAACAAAATTAAATTCAACTCATGCAACCCAAATTTGTACTAAGGAAGTAAAACCACCTGAATAGGAAAATGTTGTTAAAAGGGATGGTAAAATGTTCCTTAGTTTTATGTTTGCATAACATTGATTGTTGATAGACATGCAGAATTTTTCAGAGCTATAGGGATTCTTGATGTTTGTTGAAAGGAAATTTTTCCCATATGATGATATTCAGCTTTGAAATTTTTATGGAAACAATCGTAGGGAAGATTTGAGTGATAGGTTCATCATACTCATATTGTCTTCTCACATTTTTGTTGGAAATTCCATTACTGACAACATAATATGCAGGGATATGGGCATCAACAACATGTCTAATTTTGAAACTTGTAGTTTTATAATGTTGTCATTTGTGCAAATTTATGGATGCTTATAAGACCCATTCGGGCACCTGTTTGATATTGTAATAAATAGAAAAACTTGTTGTATCCACATGTGTTATTTGCACTAATTTTTAAGACCCTCATTTTGGGAAAATTTAATTTTTGTAACTATCATATGTGGTTACAATTAGGGTGTAAATTTATTACACTAACAAACTAGTTTGCAAAGTTACACCAGGTGATCATTTTGTAGATTATGGTAGTTCACCAATTTGGGTAAGCATACAATTTGTTATCTATCCTTTTATAGTTCAAAGGTATGGATAGAATTGGCAGATTCACGTTTTTGACTATAGCTATTTTTGGGCATTGATAGTCTAATTTATTCTAGATAGTAAATATTTACATGTTGTTACTGATTTCAGTGACAGCTTGAACACTAGCTTTCCATATTAGAATGTGTTTTATTATCTGGTCATTTATTTGTGATAGCATTACAATGGGGTATGACAGTTCATAGTTGTGTGCAAAGTTGATAGGGTTGCAGCGTTTCAGTTGAACACTAGCTTAATTGGGTGTTATTATCTGATCGGTTATGTAATTATCTAATCAACTATTTGTATTTCATTAACCTATAATTCTATTTCAATTTCTTGTATGTGTTTGTGCAATGCAGGAAGAGATAATATGTTTTGTGGGTTGATACACAACTTTTTGTGGACAAAAAGCCTTCTCGAGGGGAGGAGTGATCGGGGATCAATTTTAGTGTCAAATGTTCCCTAAAATTCCCTAAACCATTAAAAATTAGTAGATCCTTTAAATATATTTTTGATGACTATAAGAACATGAAAAACAGACACTCTGAGCTCCAGATACATCGATCAAAGTTGGTAAAAGTTTGGTCAACATGTGGTCAAAGTTGGTCAAACTAGAAAATTAACTATACTATAATATCAAAAATCACTTCTATTGTATATATCTTTGCATTATCTTTCCAACGTATTTTCAATGGACCAAATCCGAGTCCGTATGCGAAAGATATGGTCAGTCAAAGTTTGGGTGGAACTTGCGGGAAAAAAATGATGTGGAGAAAGGTGAACCAATCACATGATGACACATGGCACCACTCCATTTTAGTACTTGGACCTCCAATTTTGGTATCAAAATTCTATGCACGGCTATTCTACATGAAAATAGGATGGTTTAGCCTTATTAAAAGGTTTGGATTAAATTATCTCCCATGGAGTATGGGATTGATTCTCATATAAGGATAAAATATTTCCATTTACTATTTATAAGCTTTCCGTATGTATATTTTTTTGTCTTGTAGTGTTTATAAATCTCTATTTGTAGGCATTTTTTAGTCACATTTGCAAGGGGATCACACTATGGAAGCACTGTAGGAGCCATGGATCATTTTGGGAACAATTTATGGTAAATTGTAGAGTTTCCAATATATTTGATTAGCTCATTTACAATTTTTGATCTGTTTATACATTATTGAAGGGTTATTGTACTTCATTGGTCATTTTATAGATTGATTCTCTTTTTGATAATCTAGAGACGTAGCCTTCAATTGAAATCCATTATCAATCTTGTTGTGTAGATTTTATTTCAGTTTTGAAGCCTTTAATCAGATAAGAAAATAGTTAATTGGATTAACTAATTGATTTGGTGAAGCAAACACTTAACGGTAATTGGATTTTAGGAACATTTCAGTATCCATAACCCACAATAGAATTTGAATACACTTATCAAATTTGGTTTCAAGAATTCAGTTTGAGTGTATGATTTGAATTCAACTTGTGAATTTTAAAATGGATTTGTACTAAGATTTAGTTTATTCACTTAAGTTGAAAATAAAGGATAATTGGTTTATTTGGAAGATTTTAAGGATTCAAGATACAAGAGCTCCCAAAATTGGCTTAATACTCTTAATCAATTGTCAAGTTTTAAATATAAAATTTTCTAAGTACTTTTTAAAAATTTAAGTACCATTTTTGGATCACTTGGCCCTTGTACCCCAACTAGCCACCATATCTGCAAGACTTCCATGCAAAATGACCGAGATTTCCAAGTTGGCTCGGTTAGCCAACTCCAAAATTTTCCGTTGTGAATCCTACGTCACCGACTATTAGCCATGAAACCAACTCAACTCACTATGCACAAGCCAACCTTGAAGACCCTCCACTATGTGAAGTGCTGAGCTCGTTGAGCTCCCGGTCATCAATCTCGCACATCGTCTTGAGTCAAATCTCACTAAGATTGATGGAACTAACTCTGTGACTGTTATACCGAGTCTTCTTAGCTCTTGAGATTTATGATCTTGTACGACCCTAAACCCAATTACCTAACAGACTTGGCATTTTGCAAATTGACTCACCACCATGTACACATGTAACAAAGTCACCCGAGCTTGTTTTATAGCTTTCCCACTAGCTCCACCAAGTGGTAGGACTCTTAATCATTTTTAGCCCTTTTTCAAATCTACCCTCATTATTTGTATTTTTATGAATTTTTCTAGACCTAGCTTGCCAAGGAAATGTAGTGGGATGCCCTAATGATGAATTTATTCTTCTCTTGATTTTTTCTCATTTTTGAGTTAAGGAGCCAAATGAAAATGATCTAGGTGTCCCAGGATCCCATGTTTCCTCATTTTTATTTAAAAATTATCTACGAGTGAAAATCCAAAAGAGGAAAAAATTCTTCAATTGACCCCAACTTCCCAAGACCACTTGCAATACTTATAGAACTTTTAAAATCATTTGTATCACTCCATATTACTTTTTGAAACATTGTTGAGTGCTCAAGCCCATTCCTCCATGTTGGCTATTTTTACTAGGGCTAAAAATAGATAAAAATTATATTTTTATATATACACATGTGTGTTCACTTATTCTCTAGTTGTAAATGCAGACTTTGCATAAATATTTACACACAACAGGGATGCTTGACACTGTACTCTAACCAAAACCATTGAGGCTCTTGGGGTATCTACTTTCTTTCCAACTATAGGGGTTATTGTTCCTTTTATATTACTTCCTATTATTAATATCACACTAATTTACATGGATCTATACATGCTTTGACATACTTTTAATCTTTCTAACATGCTAATGGGTGCTTCATGTGTAGCATTTTTCTTTTCAGAACTATTTTCCACAGTGGTTATTTGATACTTTACTTATTATGTTTGCCATTGTTTTCCATTGTATGGCATTATTTTCAGGATTTTCCCTTTGTCTTGTATGTTCATTTCTTGTATGATTTTGGCCACTTTTTCCCTGATTGTCTTGTGACATTGTGAGCGATGTCCCATGTTTTATACTTTTCATGGTTTACTTTGTCTACACTTTTATTGTTTCCATTGTCTTCTATAGCATGATTGTAACTTTTTATACTAACACATGTTTCTAGCCACTTTTTTTGCATGCGCCTTGGTTTTTACCATACTCAATCCCTCCCCCTATAGGGTATTGGTTTTGGATCAACATCTGGTCCTCTCCTTTGGGTCACATCCTCCTAGATAAGGTGCATGCACCCCAATTGAGGGGGCATACATTAGGTAAATCATTCACCCCATACAACAACTTATATCTTCATTACAAGGTTGCACAACACAAAAACATAACATAGTTATAGTTATAAAATAACCTATAATCTAACTTGGGTCATCATTTAAACACATGCACCAAAGTGCCTAGATATAGACACCACAACCTAGGCACTCTTAACCTTTCCTGGATACATATGAACATGGGGATTTATAGTAACTTTATCATATCAACACAATTTTTAGTAGTACACAGAGCGCTTTCACAAAGATACATGCACAATCCTCTAGAAATCAAAATAATTTATCTCTTCTTTCTCTTTGGATCAAACTGGATCAAACTATGACAAACATAGAAAAAGTAAGAGCACACCATCTGTAGTGTTGTATAAATTTCAAGAAGCAATCATGGATGGAGAATAAAACTAAACCTTTCTCACCAACACTCTTCTATTGAGGCATGAGATCACTAAAAAAATTCTCTTCTAGAAGTAGTTTAGAACATTTTCTATTCCCTTTCACTCATCATGGAATAAGTGCACACTTTCCATTTGTTAAGTTTTCACATACTCTTACATGATTTTATAGATTTTTTTAATACATGAATTTGAATACTCTTTTGATCTTATTTTCATAGGTACATCCTTAGAAGAAGAAAAAATCATAAGCACAACATATAGCTACTACAACAACAGGTACAACACAATATAACTCATATGATTCACCCATAGGGTCACTTCCTCTTTCTTTGCATACACACTTCATTTTTATCACTCCATACCCACGCTTGTCTCTCGACATGATTTCACCATTTATCTACATGTTTATCATATAAACATCATTATCTACTTTATGTTATCGATTAAACACTAAAAACATAAAGTAGGGAAAATTTAGACACAAAATCACACACTTGGGTACATTTCTAGGTCGTAATCACATACTACTATTAATATGATTCCTAAGAGAGAAAACTAGTAATTGACTATGGTCTATGGCCTCTTTCTTGTATTTCTCTCTCTCTCTCTCTCTCTCTCTCTCTCTCTATTACGTACCCCACAACCTAGAATGATCTTCATTTCTTTATATTTCTTGACTCTAAAAACTAGTGCCTAACCAGGACACCGCTTCTCGTGAGCCCTTGTCCTTCTATGCACCCCCAACCTCTTTGTATCTTACTTGCCTCTTTTGGGCCTCTTTTATATTTTGGGAATCTTATTTTTTTATAGGTTGGCCTTCTAGTTGTCAATTACAAAGCTATGTGACAAAAATAAGGGACCAAGCTCTAAGTATCTATTATCATCACCTAAGGTTACATCTAAAGGAATTCTAAGAGCATCAAAGGCATCCATCTAACACTCATACAAATGACAAGGGAATACATTTTATGTATACATGCATAGGAGGTAATTTTCATTTTTTCATCCACACATCTATTTACAATGGTACATATAGTTATCGTTAGTTATCAAGTTCATATTCCACAAGAGCTTCTTAGGGCACAATTCTATCACACATGTACAAGAACTACATAGAGTATGATGTGTAGTGTAATTATTAGTTGTAAGTTCACTCTGTTGGGTGACTACCGGGTTATTCCAATCCCCATATTCATATTTTCTTTTTAGGAATTTTCTTAATGGTGGGGAAAGTGAGTGATAAATTACGGGGGATAGTTAACTTTATAAGTAGAAAATCACATCCTTACCAAAGTAACCAGAAGTTTCACATACACAATTAGAGAAAGAAACAACTATGTTTATGACATCAATGATGAGAGGAAACCATGCATAAAAATTTTCACACATTCATACATCTTGGAAGGAAGAAAATCCATTCCTTAATTGATACCTCCAAAAACTATATAAAGAAAAGGAAAAGAAGAACACATGTTGGGAAAATAGAAGAATGTTATTATTAGGAAATAAGGGATAAAATATGTGGAACAATCACACTCAAAATCACAATAATAGAAAATAATATGCAAAAATATTACAAATTTGAAATAAAAGTGCAAAAACAAAAAAGAACACAATATAGAGATAGTATTTAACGTGGTTCACCCAATTTGGGCTACATCCACCAAGAATCACTTTCTCCAATTTTATTACAAGCCATCTCTCTCTCAATACAATACCCAGATTTTTGATAGATATACTCAACAAATCTCCTAAATTCACACTCAAACTCACACACACCTATGATAATATGTATCACCTATCAAAAATACATTAATATGCAACTACTTAAGCATTTTTACAATACCTTGGGTACCAAAACCATGGGCCAAAACCACCCCATAAACCTATGATTAAAAATTCCTATCCATATGAGAAGATCATGTTTCCTAAGAAAACTGTGGAGAGTGTACAGTCTTCAACACTTCCACACATGAAAACAAGCTCCACAACATAACAATCTCCCACTTAGAGACTATTTTTCATCTGAGAAATCTTCTCAACCCTTCACTGTCATCCATGAAGACCAACCAACCAATGTTGACCACAACTTCGTTTCTCCCTTATGACCACCTTGATCATCATATCTACAGGATTATGACTAGTATGAATATTCTCCATATTTGACTTCTCTTCCTCGAAATATGTCCTAATGAAATGGTACCTTAACTATATATGCTTCATCCTAGAGTGGAAAGCGAGTTTTTAGCTAGGTGTATAACACTCTAACTCGTCACTATATAGATTACCTTCCTACTACTTATGCCCCAACTCCTTAAGAAATTTATGTAACCAAATCATCTCTTTGCTTACATTTGTGACAGTAACATACTCAACCTCCATCGTTGAAAATGTCACTAGATTGTGTAGTCATGAAATCCAACTTATTGTTGTCCCACCTATAATGAAATTATAACCTGTTGTGTTCCTCCTATTGTCTACATCTCTAGCCATATTTGAATCTAAATAACTATGTAAAGTGGTGTTTGATCCACTGTAGCATAAAATTTTCCCCATGGTCCCTCTCAAGTATCGTGGGATCCACTTTACTACTTGCTAGTGATATTTTCTGGATCACTCATAAATCTACTCATTTCTCCCACTTTGCATGTGCAATATCGGGACTAGTGCAGACCATGACATACATAAAATACCAAATGCTGATGACAAAGGTACCTTGGACATCTGGTTTCTCTCCTTCTCTGTCTTGGGACAAAACTCCTTTGATAACTTGAAATGGCCTTCCAAAGGATTTCAAAGCGGTTTGACATCCCGCATATTAAACCTCTCCAACAAATTCTTAATGTAATATTCATCGGATAAAGTAATATTTAGTTCCTTCTTATTCCTAGATATCCTCATACCAAGTATTTATTTGTTGCCTCCAAATACTTCATATCAAAGGAGTCGCCACTTTTTGAGTAATTTTAATTCTTGCATGTTATTTCCTCAGTAACCAACATATCATCCACATATAGACACTTCGGATAATATAACTGTCATCCTAAAATTTCTTTATATACATGTAATGGTTAGAATTACAACTAATATATCATTTCTCCATCATGAAGCTATCAAATTTCTTATAACATTGGCATGGAGCTTATTTTAGGCATTATTATTTAGTTTACACACCATCTCCTTTTTAACTTTGACCACATATCCCTCTAGATGTTGCATATATAGCTCCTCCTCTAAATCACCATGGAGAAATGCAATCTTTACATATTGCTTGTCTAAGTACAATTTTGTTGTTGTCACTATTTCAAGAATAGTTCTAATAGAAGTCATTTTTACTATAGGAGAAAAAATATCATCAAAATCTATACCTTTTTTCGTGCAAACCTTTTGACCACCAACTTGGTCTTATATCTTTTCTTTCCTCCTTCCTTTTTAACTTTGTACACCCACTTGTTTTGTAATTCTCTTTTTTCTTCAGGTAGCTTCACCAAATCCCAAGTTCGGTTCTCCATGAGAGATTGATTCTCCTCATTCATGGTTTACTCCCGCTTCTTCCTATTATCTACCTTTATTGCTTCATCAAATATCTCCGGCTCTCCACTTCTTGTAAGTAATAAATAATTAAGAGAAGGAGAAAAATGTTTAGGCTCTATTATTACCCTAGGGGTTCTTGTTGAGTATGTTATTGAATTGATTCATGTACCACTTTCCCATCTGGAAGATCCTCTACCACTGCATATTCTTTCTTGGATTCTTCCCTGATTTCTTACAACTATTTCTTATACATAAATTTCTCATTAAATACCACATCCCTAGATTGAATGATTTTTTGGTCCTTAATACTCCAACATTTATATGCAAAGTCATCATCACCATAACTAATGAAAATGATTTTTTCTGATTTAGCCTCTAGCTTGGTCCTATCATCCTTGTCAATATGAAAAAAAACATCACATCCAAAGACTCTAAGAAAGGAGAAATCAACATTCTTACCATACCAAGATTCCTCAAGCATGCCTCTATCTAAATCACTTGAGGGTCCTCTATTGATCAAGTACACAACAGTACTCACCGCTTATGCCCAAAAAGAAAGAGGCATCCCCACATGTAACCTCATGATCCTAGAACATTCCATTATTGTCATGTTCATCCTTTCGACACTCCATTCTCATTGCGAGTTCTTGGAACCATCGTTTTCTGCGGATTCCATTCTTAGAACAATAATCATCAAAATCATTGTTGATATTCCCCTTTATTAAATGACTGATACATTTTAACTTAAGACCTGTTTCATCTCTACCAAGGATTTCCATTTACCAAAAGTGTCAAATACATCAGATTTATTTCTTATACAATATACCCAAAATTTCCTTATTGCATCATCAATAAAAGTAACATAATAATTTTAACCCCTAAGATATGATACCTGATTCACCCCCACACATCAAAATGTACCATCTCTAACTTACTCACTTTCTTCGTAGGTACAACCTTGAGAAACCTTACACACTTTTGTTTCCCATATACGCAGTTCTCAAAGATCTCCAAACATGTTTCGTGTATCCGGAAAAACTATTCCTTATGATATCCATGCCCTTATAGCTCATATGACTAAGCCTATAGTGCTACAATGTTATATCTTCTTCTAAATCCACGAGATAAAAAATATTAGTACTATTAGTGGTTAAATACAAGGTTCTAACCTTCTTACCTCTTTTCACCATAAGAAAACCCTTGGTAACCTTCCAAGAGTCCACTATAAATATCACAGTATAACCATCACTTCCCAACTACCCCGCTGATATAAAATTTTATCTTAATGTTGGCACATGTATAACATCCTTCAATAGCCATGTATTCCCATTATGCATATTAACCTGAAAAAGAACATTTTCCATCTATGCTATAAGGTTCATCATCACAAAGAAAAACATACCCAAAAATCCCTTCAACATAATCAACAAAATAATGCCTATGTGGAGTAGCATGGAAAGAAGCCCCCAAATCTAAAACCCAAGATTCAACAATATTATGCAAAGAAAGAATCAAAGCATCTTGGCATACATTACCCATTGAAAAATTTGCCTCCTTATTTTCTTTATGTTGTTTCTTCTTGTCCCGAAGCTCCCAACAGTCCTTCTTTACATGCCTAGACTTTCCACAGTGCCAACATACCATCTTGCTTTTGAATTTTTACCTTGCCCAATCTTTCGATTTTCCACAACTTCCTCTATTCTTTTGGTTTCATATAGTTTCCACTATGAAATAATTCCTTGAAGTAGAATATTCCCTAAATATTTTTCTTTGCATTTCCTTGCTTAGAATCACCCCTATAACATCCTCAAACTTCAACTTCGAGTTAGATGGAACCAAGTTGCTTACTGCCATTACTAGGCTATTCCAACTCTCAGGTAAAGAGCACAAAATTAATAAATCCCTAACTTATTCATAAAATTATATTGTAATTGAAGCTAACATGTTTACAACCATATTAAAATAATTCAACTGATCTTTTACTGAACTATTCTCAGAAATCTTCATATTAAACAAGGTTTTCATTAAAAATATCTTGTTAGAGGTAGAGGGTTTTACTTACAACTTTCCTAATGCATCCATAAGTTATTTTGTAGTCTTTTCCTTTGAAACATTAAATAATATTGAAGATGTAAGACATAACCAGATTGTTCCAAGAGCCTTCCTATCTAGAAAATATCACTCCACATCTATCATGCTTGAGGGTTTGTTCCCTTTCTCAAACAACAAAATATAAAGATCCTTTTGATAAAGGTAATCTTCCATTTGCATCTTCCAAATAAAAAAATCCCATTGAATTTATCAACCCTCGATCTTCCATCATTTTTCATAGCTCCCACTCAAGCTAAAAATTTCCATGTGATTGAAAACTTCAACAAACCAAACCAGGGATTTGATACCAATTCTTAGGAAATAAGGGATAAAATATTCAAAACAATTTCACTCGAATCACAATAATAAAAACTAATATACGAAAAATAAGGGATAAGTTATGCAATAAAATGTAGAAAATAAAATAACACAATATAGAGATAGTATTTAACGTGGTTCACCCAATTTGGGCTACATCCACCAAGAATCACTTGCTCATATTTTATTACAAGCCACCTCTCTCTCTTAATACAATACCCAGATCTATTTGGAGCTATACTCAACAAACTCTCCTAAATTCACACTCAAACTCACACACACCTACAATAATATGTCTCACCTATCAAAAATTACATTAATAGGAAACTTCTTAAGTAGTTTTACAATACCGTGGGTACTAAAACCATGGGCCAAAATTGCCCCATAAACCTATGGGTCAAAAATCCCACCCATATGAGAAGAGCACGTTTCCTTAGAAAATAGTGGAGAGTGTACAGTACTTTTAGTGTATAGTATTCAACACTTCCACACATGAAAACATGCTCCAAAACATAATAGTTATCTCTTTTATATTTCAACAAGTATTAATTTCCTTCAATACAAAAATTGACCGCACACTTGAGCATACAAAATTGACAACCCTTAAGAATGAGGGTTACCATTACATTATACAAAACTTGAGAAGAATATTCAGTTAACCCCATGTGACCTTTCATATTTCCTCACAACATGTGACTCTTGAAATTATTAGGAAAGAACATTAAGTTTTTGTTTATTAATTAAGGGAAACTTATTACATTTCAGCCTATAATCACAATAATGAACATGACGAATGTCATGATTTATCATAATGAAGAATTAGAAAAGGGGGTAGAGAAGAGTAGGAAGAATGAAGAGAGAGGAGAAGAATGCTCCATAGCATGAATAGGTATCTCTCCACTTTTGATGAAGAACTTGGTGATGATGATAACAACCTCTACATGGTACATAAAAATCTTGGACCATGAAATGAGTGTTTAGAAAAATTGTTTCAAGACCTCTCAATATGATATTAGGATGAAATTTGGAGATGCTCATAGTGATCCTATTTTATACTTGATTTCTAAAATTCCTTAACTCATTGGGCTTACCCCAACCAACTTATTTCAAATCACCCATCTCATCGAGAGATGATGATGAATCCACCGTTGCTTGGCGATGCTTAGCCTTGCTTCTGGACATTGTTGAATTCAAGATGTTGTTTCTAAGACCCACATGAAGGTTTCATATCTATGTTTGACCTATGATATGAGTGCATAAAGTGGAAATATGAGTCAAAATAGAGACATTTGTAAAATTTTGCTCCCAAAACGAAGACTTTTTATTTTTAGCAGTTAAGACCGTGACCTGCTATTTTAGGAAATATCACCTATTTTAATCAGATTTCACCTTCTAAATCATATGTACCACTCCATACTTGTTCATTTTTGATGTATTTATATTGTTTATCAACGTTCTATTTTTATCAAGTTACTTTTCCCAGACCTGCTATTTTAGGAAATATTGCCATTTTCCCCTTGCCTTTTATTTTACATCGTTTCTGACTATTCTGGGTGATATAAACTTGAAATTCAAGGGAATTACTATTTTTATCATGTGTAGGGTCATAACATATGCTATTTTTAGCAAGTTTATTGTGGGGTGTTGGGTTTCAATGAAAAATGTCTTGAAAAATTATACTTTTCACTGGGGTGCTCCACTCCAAATTTCAAGATTTTTTCTCGGATATTCATGAATTCATAGATGAAACTTGTAGGTATGTGTATTATTCATGTGATATATAAAAATTATGATGAAAAATTAGTTCTTTGTATCCTTAAAAATAGGGACCACTTGGCACGAAAACTAGTTCATACAAAACTAGATTTTTCAGGGATCATTTCCTCCAATTTTCAAGGGTTTTTCTTGTCTGGATCTTCATGAATTCAAAGATAAAACCTTCATGTATGTATATTACTCATGTGATATGGCCTAATTCTAATGAAAAATCATTCCTCCATACCCCTAAAAAATAGGGACTTCATGGTGTGAAAATTAGTTCACAAAAATCTATATTTTTCAAGGATCATTTCCTCTAAGCGCGACTCCACTCACTTTGAAACCTTGAGAATTGGAGAGGGGTCTCACTTAAATTTTTTTATGTTGTGTCATGGAATCCATTAATTAATTTTATGAGCTTTATATATCACATAGGTGTTCTAAATAAGAAAAATCATCCTGAACCTTGGTATAATCAATTTCTTTACTTGTCGGTAGTGGAAAATATTCATTTCGACAACTATGGATGTTCGAGAGAGAGATTTTCTATTGTTTCGAGGAATTTTCAGGTTTAATGGAGGATATATAGAATATTTTATGGATATATAAATCAAAAATGAAGGGTAAATGATTTAAAATTATTGATACACCTTCTTCCGAAACACCTTTCTCACATGCACATGGATGGAAGAAACACGACAGCTTAGAATTTTTGTGAAATTTGGCATTTTCGACCTCCTAGGCCTAGGAGAATTTTTGTGTCCCATTTTCACCGAATGTTAGGGATGGATTGTGTACAATTTTTTTCCTCATCCTCAACTTGACAAGTGGCAAACATGGATTAGCCAACAAAGGAGAGAGAGAGAATGAGTAATAAGCACCTCAAGGATGAAACCCAGGGTCATATGGGTGACCGAGAGAAGGGGTTAGGATTGGGTGGAATTTTGTGTCCCAACCATCTAAAATTTTTGGTACATTTGGTGCAAAAAAATTCTCCCTTTCCTGGTGATTACAAATGGTGCTACGTTATTCAATGAAAAGGGTGCTTATGTTATGGTTCTTAGGGGCTTAATCGGCTTGTTTGAGCTCTGTCGGTGGTCACATCGTGGTCCAAGAGGGTATCTAGGGGTTGGGAAAATTTTGTGTCCATGTGTGTACCAAATTTTTGGGAAATTTGGTGTAATAAATTGTGCTTTGATCCTGGGAGTGACATGTGTCCACCTATAAAATTGACTAACTCCTAGAGCATACCTTGGAGAGAAACTTATCAACATCATAGCTTGAGCATCCAGAGGTATTTTTATGCACTTATATTATTTTTATTGGAAATATGATTTTGAGAATAATGTCATATGTCTCATCTTATGATTCTTCTTGAAACCAACTAAATAATAGGTATTTTTCTTAGGATTACCTATTGTGCATGCCGAAAACAATTTGTGAAAGGAAATGATGATGTTTTGTGAAAAATTTGAAACCACCATACTTTATATCATTGAAATACCTTTCCAATGTAATTTTATTTTTAACTCTTTATAGATCTCTGAAATTAATTCCTGAAGCTTAGGTGTTGATTTAGGTGGCAAGCTCCTTTGCCCTTGAAAAATCACTTTCGTTAAACTTGCTCTAAAACCTTTGAAACTTCACAAAATATTCCAAAATAATTTTCACAATATTCAGATCTCCTTAGTACCACTTCATGATGAATTTTATCCTTCACTTCTTCTCCATAGGGTGTTCTCTAGCCTCGGATGGATAGAAATAACCATTTCTAGGCTTCTTGAGAAGTCCACTTTGAAAGATACCACCTCAAAATCACTTGAATGATCTTGATTTCCCTAAATCACCTATGGACATGTTGACACAACACATTGGACCACTTGGAAGGATATTATTTGATTGAAATGAGGGATAGGTTGATATGGAGGGGTTTCAGAAATATCTACAATGCAAAAATTTTGATAGTAGGGTAAAATTGTCATGTTTTCAATGTTAATTTTCCCCTCGTAAAAACACAAGACAATAACTATTTATGTGATGAAATTTTCTTACTATAATAGTAAGATAATCATTATTTCATTATATTTATATATACACACATGCATGTTATCTTGGTATTTTGGAGTGAATGTAGATCTCTTATATATTTTCACATGCTTTGCAATGACACTTAACATTGTATCCTTCGCCAGTCCCAAAGAGGCTCCAGAGATAAATCTACCTTTCCTACTCTCACACATTATAGATGCTATTGTTTTATTATGTACTAATTTTTTATCTTACTAACACATTGCTTCCCATAGATACATACATGTACTGACATAATTTTTTATCTTTCTAACATGTTAATGGGTGCTTCATGTGCATCACTTTCTTTGCATGAATCTTTGCCACCTTGGTTATCTGACACTTTTATTGACATTTTTTCCATTCTATGCCATTATTTTTGGGTTATTTCCTATATATTGTTTGATCACTTTTTTTATTTTGTTGGCCTCTTCGGCCTTGATTGTCTTGTGACATTGTGAGTGATATCCCATGGTTAAAACCCACCTTTTATGGTCTATATTGTTTTTACAAAATTTATTGTTACATTTTTCTCTATTGAATGCTAGCTAATTTTAGTACTAAGACATGTTACTAGCCACTTGTTTTGCATGTTCCTTGGTTTATACCATGCACACCCCTTACCCCCTACAGGTATTAACTTCAAATCAACATCAAGTCCTCTCTTTTGGGCCACATACTCCTACAGTTGTCACATGCACCCCAAACAAGGGGGCTTAAATTGGGTAGAAAAATCACCCCTATAGCAGCTTAGATATACAATACAAATATGCTTAATATAGGAACAATTTACAAGAACACAATCACATAATGGACTATAAACCGACTTGGGTCTTCAACACAATACATGATACACCAATACCCAATATTAGATAGTAGTACCTAGGTTCTTGTATCCTCCCATTGTCAAAACTATCATAGGGATACATACATTCATCTTATTAAATCAACATAGTTCATAGAATCATATATAACAATTATACAGTTACATATATAAATATTCAGTTATAACATACATGTAATCCCCTACAATCCATTCAAATTAGAACTAATTCTAGACATCGGACTAAATCAAGGACGTACCATCTCTACTATTGTTTATTTTGTAGAGTCTTGGATGAAGAGTAACATTAGACCTCTCTCCCTAATAGTTTCTCCTTGGGATGTGATCACCCAAAAACTTTCTCTTGGGTGGGATCACCCAAAAACTTGCACTTGGTGTGAGGTCTCCCAAAAAATTTACTCTTCATAGCATTTCAAGACATGTTTCTATCCTTTTGCACTCTTTTACATCAGGTGAACACTTTCCTTTACACAATTTTACATGCTTATGCACATTTTCCCTTTGATTTACAATATATGGGGCTATGACTACTATTTCATTCTCGTTTTACAATTACATCCTTAATATGTAACAAGAAGAAACAACCATAAGCTACATTAATATAGTACAATACATATGATTCACCCCTAGGCTCACTTTCCTTTCCTAGTCTCCATGCATCATTTTGCATCATTCCATGATTTTACTTGTCCACTCGTCACACATTTTTCCTTTCATAGTCTCCATGCATCATTTTGCATCATTCCACGATTTTACTTGTCCACTTATCATGCATTTTTCCACACGATATACATGATTATTAGGTACGAATCTTCTATTTACTTTATGTTATTGATTATTCACTCAAAAACATAAATTAGGGAAATGTAGACACAAAATCACACACTTGGGTACATTTCTAGGTCCTAAAAGCATACTAGCATTTACAATATTCATAAGAAAGAAAAATAGTATTTGACAACTATCTTTTGCCTCTTTTCTTTTTTTTTTTTGTTTTCTATTTGGTCTTACACACCCTACAACCTAGTTGAGATTTTACTGATTTATCTTTTATAGCTTTAAACACCAAAGATCGAGCTAGGATAGAAGTTCCTGTGTGCTCATGTCCCCTCTAGGAACTCCCTGACCATTTCTCACCTTACTCACTTCTTTTGGGTCTCTTTTATCTTTTGGGAATCTTTTTCACTTATGGGTCAACCTTCTAGTTGTAAATTATGAAATTCAAACAAGGGAATCATATAAATACATAGTTATGTGTTCAAAATAAAGGACCAAGCACTAAACATTTCTATCATCACCTAAGATTACATTAGAAAGGAACCTAAATAACTCTAACGCATCAATCTAGAAAAACATTCATAGGGTAGGAAAAATTTAGAGGATGACATATTTTTTGGGGTATTTCATTTGTATCCAGGGATATATCTGACACTCTCTCTTACACCATGATTTTTTGTATGATCAGGAGGCATGTACAGAGGGGATTGTCGATCCTGCTGATTTTGGTTCTACCTAAACCATGGTGAGAGAACCCATGATGTAACATGAATGGAGGAATGATACTTTTGCACTTTTTTCCTCTCAATATTTAAGGGGTGGGTATCAGAGAAGAAATAAAAATCTACTAGTTTGAAGAATGCACATATGAATGATGTCGGACATGAATTTCTCCAAGACAAAGCAATGTAAGCATACAAGCATGCAAATAATGAAAATATAAGAGAAATAATTACAATAACATAGAAATAGCTCCAAATCAATATAATTAAATAGAATAATACAAGATATGTACATATAAGAGGTGAATGTGTAACCTCCTCCTAGAATCATAGAAATCTCCACCTACAATAGTGGTAACAAAAACTAGAATAATGTAGTCAAGTGGTGACTAACACCTTGAATTGTGTAGTCAAGTGGTAACCAACACCTAGAAGAGTGTAGTCAAATGTACACCTAAATAATAATATCCCATAAGTGTAGGGAAACTCCAAGTGATGTGGAATATTTGGAGTAAGATAATAAAAATTAAGTGAGGAAAATAAATCCTACACTAACAACCCCCATAAGCAAATCTTAGGTGGGTAGTGAAAATGAAAGTGGGTTCTGTAAACAAAGCCTGCCGAGGTACCCACATACAATTTTAATCTCTCATAAGATAGAGTAAAAGGAGAAAACCCAGTGGGAAAACATCTCCACAAAAATAGAGACATGAAGAAGTGAAAAGGATAGAAATCCCCCCTTAAGATGATGAAGTTGTTGATGTAGACTACACCCCAAGAAGAGATCGTAAATGAATAAACTTAATTTCATTGAAAGGTTTAGTGAAGATGTCAACACACTACTTTGAAGACTGGTAGAATAACAAATCGATGACCTACTCATGAATGAGATCCCGAATGAAGTGCATGTGAATATTAATGTGTTTGGTCCTTTGATGAAGAACAATATTCTTGCATATTTGGATGGTGCTCTAGTTGTCACAAAATATGATTGTAGGGTCGACCGATCTAGATACCAAGATCGAAAAGAATCTCCTAAATCTAAATAGCCTCATTATATACATTAATATCTCCCCGTACTTTATCTCTGTGGATGATAGAGAAATTAAATTCTAATTATTTATCAATTAACCGATAGGACCAGAACTCAATGAGAAACCATAACCTAAAAGGACTTATGACACTCGAAGTGTCACCAACCCAATATGTGTCTCGAGTAGCCAACCAATTTAGTGTTTGAACTATCCTTGTAGTGAGTCCCATATCTGGTGAGCCCTGTATATAGTGAAAAATTCTCTTAGCTTCTTTCTAATGCATCTCATGGGGTTCCCGCATGTAGCTCAAACATTACAAATGACATAGGAAATATTAGGTCTAGTGTGAGTCAAGTAAATAAGTCATTAACAAGTTTTTGATATAAAGTAGCATCAATCAAGGGTGTTGAATAATAAGCATCAATATTAACTTAAAATAAGAAAAGAGTTGTGAATGGCTTGTAGTGAGCCATGTGAGACTAATCCATAAGGTTGAGAGAGTACTTGGGTTGTGCAAGTGAAATACGAATCTAAATGTATGATATCAATGCCAAGGAAGTAGTGTAGTAAACCCAAGTTAGTCATGGAAAATCTACCCTTAAGAGTTATCTTCACTACTAAGATAGCTAATGAATTAATCCTAGTGATCAAAATGTCATCAACATAAACTACCCATATTAGTAATGAATCATCCTGCAATAATAGATATACATTGGAATTTGAATGGCACCATGTAAAACTAGAAGCTAGGAGGAAGGAATCCAGATTGGCATACTAAGCCTGAGGGGCCTGTTTTAGGCCATAGAGAGATTTAATAAGTCTACAAACTAATGATGAATCCTAAAAAAACCATGGTAGCTGCTCCATGTAGATCTCCTCCTATAGGTCTCCATGAAGAAAATAACTCTTCAACACCATCTGGTTCACACTCCAACCATCTGTTGCGACCAAAGTAAGTGTGATTCTAATCGAAGTCAACTTGGCTATGGGTCAAAAGGTATCTGAGAATTCTATGTTGGCTACATGTCAAAACCACTTGGATACTAACCGAGCCTTGTACTTACCAACTAACCCATCTACTACAAATTTTGTCTAATGTATCCATCAATATCAAAATGTATTCCTTCCCTTAGTAAGTGAAGAAAAATCCCAAGTGTGATTACTAGTTAAGGAATTATATTCCTCATGATAAACACTATGCCACTTAGGTATGCCTGATACCTCTAAGAATTTATATGGATATGTTACTGAAGCATAAAAGGCATGTGTCCTACTTTGATAGTCTTCTTGAGTACATCTATCATCCTCTAGATCCCTTTCCTAAGTGTCTACACTCTTAAGTATCTACCTATCCCAAAGAGGGCCTGAAGTGGGTGAGTCATGTGTTAAATACTCATCCTCCGATGTATAGAAAGAATTAAATGAGGAAGAGTCCTCATTACTTTTCTCATTATCAACACTCAAAGAAGTAGAAGACTTTTCCTCGGGAACCTATTGTGGATGATCTAAATCCTAAGAATGCTCATCAAAACTAAGTGAAGCTAAAGTAGAAACATCAATTAAAAATTCAAAGGGACTATCTTCAAACTTAACACTTATCTCAATGAACAACTCAAGAGTAGTAGGACAGATAATTCTATAGCCCTTGACCCCCTCTGAATACCCAAAAATATGAAAAGTTTAGATTGAGGCTCCATCACCTTGTATTTATTTTTAGGAATGAATGCCATCACCAAAGGATCTCAAGACCACTGAAGTTCTTAACTTCTAGTTTCATTTTTTGTCAAGCTTGAAAGGGAATTATACCTTTTAAATCTTTGTGGGGAACTCATTTATGTATATAACAGGCACGATTGATGGCTTCTTCCCAAAAATGTGGAATCAAAGATTTAGAGTGGATCATATAGTTTTCCATCTCTTTCAAGGACCTATTTTTGTGTTCTTCCATGCTATTTTGTTTGAGGAGTGTAAGGCATTGTCCATTGTAGATCAATACCTCATGTAGTATAAAACTTATCAAATATATTGTTAACATACTTCCCCATTATCTATTCAAATAACTTCAATGCTTTTCCTAGATTAATTCTAAGCAAGTGCCTTGAAGTCCCAAAAGTAATCGCACACTTCAGTTTGTTACCTAAGGAAGTAGACCCATGTATATCTGGAAAATGCATCTATGAAGGTGAGAGAATATTTGGCCCTAGTGAAATAAGGATGGGGAAAAGCCCCTATGACATCATTGTGAATCAAATCTAAAGGTGCTTAATCTCTTCAATATTTTCCCTTTTCAAATTTCTCATTAGGGTGTTTTCCAATAACATAACCCTCACAAACTCCCATTGATAAATGAACTCTAGAAAATCCTATAACCATGTCATGTTAACTGAGATTCTCAAGGTAGCGAAGTGTTTAATATGGCCAAATGACTCAGCCCATAATCTGCTAACTCTATCTCGAGTGTGTGAGAAATGTAGTAGGAGAAACATCAGGTGTAAAGTGTGAGAATTTATATAACCTAGTATTGTGATCTACCCTTCCCACTTTGCTACTATAGTGTTACTATGTGACTCCCTTATCTCGACTAAATTTGGATCAAATAGGACTCTCATTCCCTTCCCTATATGATTCATTTGATTCACTTGTAAGAGAATAGTTGAAAGTTAAGGTACACTCGGAACATTTATGAGTGTTCCATGTTCGAATTCAAAAGAACCTCTCCCTTTAATCAGTGGCTAGAGTATCATCACCTAAAGTGATGAAGGACATTTGTATGGCTCTAAAGAATTAAAATCAACCTTTGATGAACCCATGTGGTGTGAAGCACTAGATTCGATAACCCATGAAGGAGTAGATGAGGATGTAATTGTAACTAGTGATTTTACCTTATGTTTCTCTTTCTCTTTTTTGTTTTTCTTAGTATATTCTTGGGTTGATGAAGATTGTTTGATAGATTCAGGGACACCTATGTTGTTCCTTTCAAGGAGATGACTGATGTGATCAATCAATCTTCATACACTTGTGTCCATCGTTCCCAAGTTTCTTGCAATAGGCACACTTAAACTTTTCCTTTTAGGCTTCCCATTTGAACTAGAGGTTTTAGTGGTAGACTGTGAAGAGGTAGTGGATTCTTGTTATTTCTTATTTTATGGATCCTTTCTCTTTTCCTTCTTCTCTTAGTTGTTAGAAGATTTTTGTTTCCAATTCCTAACAATGAGGTTTGGATGACTTCAAGGTACCCATTTGAATTAACTTGTCTTTCTCCTTAGTCAAATCAGAAATGAAGTCATCTAAGGATGGCATAGACCATGTGGCTCCAAGATCCCTCTTAGTATCATAAAATGTAGAAACAAAGACGGAGCAGTTAGGACCTAGTTTGGAAAGCAATGAAAGAACAAGTTTTTCATCCTTATTTTCTATTCCACATTCTTTTAATTGTAATCATAAGGACTTGAGCTTAGTAAATAAATATTCCAAGGTGTCAAAGTTTCTAGAAATTAAGCTGATAAGTTTTATATCTAGCTCATAACCCCTCATAGTGTCAACTTTTCCATATCTTGTTGGGAGATTTGGCTGACTCTATGTGAAAAAGGAGTTTAGAAGACACTTGAAAGATAGAAAATACCAAATTCTTCATCACAATTATTATACCACTTAATTTTTTTCTCGCATCTATTAGATAGGATTTGGTTCTAACTCCATTATGATATGGTACAACCCTTTACTCCTTAGTCCAATGGAGATTTTTTTTTCTTTCATGGTAGTTAAAATGTTTAAGTGGGTTGATTAAAATTATATCCATTATTATAGAAAGAAATGTTGTGGTAGTTATTGCAGAAAATAAAGAAATGTGTGGAAAGAAAGAAGAGAGTAAACACCTTGTACACCCCCTAAATACTATATCAAGAAGCCCCCAACAATATTGGCACTTTATAACTTAGTGATTTTTACAAAAATAAATAGGTCCAAAGCTTTGGGAAATGATTAATATTTAAATTTTATAAAAAATGGAACTTGATATCAAGAAACCAATCAAAAGTTTTACAATAAATATTTCCCATAAATAAGCCATTTTTAAAATGAATTTGAACTAAACTTGAAATGCACTTTTTTAACAAAAATATAATATTAGAAAAAGGAGTAGGGTTTGATGAACTCAAGGCTATTCCCTTCGATTCATATATGTCGGCATAACCGAAGGCCAAAAACATCAACGTTGTAAGGGGGTTGGCATTAGCCACCCCTGACAACCAAAGGTCAGCGATTCTAGGCTACTCTGGTGAGGCCATTAGGTGAGATGGAACTTTTGTTTTTAACTATATATAGGTTGTGACCACATTGGAATAATAATATCTTCACAACAACCTTGAAATTTTTTCATATATGAGTGTAGAAAAAAATACTACCATGGGACTTAAAAACAATGACTAGATCCATATAAGAAATGTGTGAATGGGATTTTGGAAACTCGGTTGTAGGTTTAAAATTCATCTTTATTACAAACATGCCCTTTGCAAGTCTGAACATGGATTCAAAGCACTACCAGATGTGAAAACACCCTTCATAGGTATGAAAAATGCCTAAATGTAATTAGATCTGATCAATACATGCCATGTGGACAAAAAAACCTTCCATTAGAATCAGATCTAGGCATCTTCAAGATAATTCCATGTATGTGTAGAGACGTGAGTGACCTTGGGCATCGTGGAAGAGGAGGATAGCCTATGGTGACCCCTAATTTTTGAAGGGGGTTTTGAGAATATTTTGTAAACCTTTGATATGTTGAAAACCCTCAATAGAATATTTGTGATACAAAAAAACACAACCACAAAGAACCATAATGGAGTCAAATCTATTTGCACATTAATTGTTAGTTTCAAATAAGAATTATTCAAAAACTACAAATAACTTAGTAATGAAAAATGTATCACCATAATTTCTCTAATACCATATCAAAGAAGCACCAAATATCTAATGGTTCAAATAATGCATAGGTGAATGATGTGATGCGTGAATTGTTCCAATACAAAACAATGCAAGCATACACAAATTACAAAAATACAAGAGAGATAATTGCAATAACAATGAAATAGCTCCAACTCAATACGATAAAATAGACTAATGCAAGAGATGTACATATAGGAGGTGAATGATTAACCTCCTCCTAGAATCATGGAAATATCCACATAGAATAGTAGCAAGCAACAACTAAAATGTTGTAGTCAAGTCGTGACTAACACCTAAAATAGTGTAGTCAAGTGGTAACCAATACATAGAATAGTGTAGTCAAGTGTACACCTAAGCAAGAGTATCCCATAAGTGTAGGGATAATTTAATTGATGTGGAATATCTCGAAGAAGATAATACAAATAAATAAAGGAAAATAAATCCTACTCAAACAGTGGGTCAATATGAGTGGGTGTGGCCATGAATGTAATATCTAAATGTGAGAGTTGTCATAAGAATATCACATATACTTAGTGTATCAGAAACATGTTACTAAAGAAAATGTTATTTGACTATTATTGCATCATTTTTATGGAGATTAAGGGAGAACAAATTTATTAATGATGCTTTGGGATAGAACACAAGGTGATTCATGGATCTGATAGTTATAGTTGTGGTGGTATAAATTAGTGAGTTATGTTTGTTTTATAATTGAAGGAGAATGTATGATGGTCAATATCATGTAACAAAGCATTAATAAGCACTATGAAAACATGTTATTCTATAATGTAAAGAATATGAGATTAAGTAATAACAACTTTTAAAGAGATATTTGCATTTATTGATACTCAATTAACAAAAATATGTCCAAACAACCTTCAAAACACTTAACACAAAATATCATGTAAGAGTTCTAATGAAATGTTCATTTCTCCCATTTTCATACACCAAAGATACACTCTAAGGATAACAAAAATCATTCCACTAGAAGATTTCAACAAAGGTTTTATAACTATATCAAGTATTACAAAGTAAGTACTATAAGGCAATATTGATTTAGTGACCAAAGGATGAAAAAACTATATATTTGATCTTGTGTACTAGATATAGATACAATGGACATAAATATTATAGTAAAAGTTACAAATCATTAACCAATATTCAACATACAAGGGACCAAAACACAAAATAAAATCATAAGCATACATATTTCATTAAAATTTTAGTTCCTTAATAAGGGGACAGAGATTAAATGCCTTCAATTCTTGCCAATGGCTATACAACACCACCACCTTAGTACAAGTACATAAAAACTCAAATTTCATACATTTCCTATGGAAAGAAATGAGAAATACAAAGTTGTAACACTTTCTCTCGATTCATCAAAGAAAACAAACCACTTTAGGATGAGGAGAATACCTCATACTTATGCAAAAAAAATTAAAACCAATTTTCAATTTCTCTCTAAAAGATATTGAGATAAAATCCATAATGCGCAACAACAAGTTTTAGTTTTTCCAAAATTAAAGGGAATATGTTTTAACTGCAAATATTATGTCATTATCCATCAAATTTGGAAAGGTTCTACATTTTAGTTACATATGTAGATGTGTGTAAGATATTTGTTCTGCTTCATCAAATTATTTTGTCCTGTTCATTCTATCATAGTCACACATGTGCTTGGTCACAAAAGTGATTTGTTACTTGACACCATTATTCAAATAGATTTTATATTTTCCTTTATGGATAATATTCATCATAAATTGGATGATGGTTTCATTTTATTTGAATAAGATGTTCCCTTCGTGTGAAATTTCAATCGGGCCAAAAGAATACTTTATTGATATACATCATCTAGTTTTCCCTTTCTCATCCCATGCCAAATGATGCTCAGTATAAGTCTTTCCATAATATATTCTTCTATAAAATCTCATTTTATCCTCATGAACTTACAATTTTCTCCCAATTCTTTAGGAAAAGTTTTTTTAAGACACTTGATGATATCTTATTTGAGAAATGATGGCATTAGAACTTGGAACTAGCCTATTTAAACTTTCTTCGAAAACTCGTAGATAATTTTCAACCTTTCAGTGCCCAAATGAAGCTTTTATCAAGATGTTATTCAGGATTAAGGATGAAGCTTAAACTATTGGACCTTTTACCTCTCAAATTATGAAGTTATCCTTGATGCAAAGGCTCATTAAGATGACCCTTTTCTTATCTATGTTTCTTGTTTTATTCCACCACCTCTTCTACCCAAAATATTATGTTCAACATGATAAGTTGAAGCAATTATAGATTTACTTTAGTGTAGGCCATTCATTAATGAAAAATCCATAGTTGTGTCACCCATATTATTTAATCTATATGTGACATAATTTTAAATACCAACATTTAATGCCACATCAACTATAAATGAGCTCATGATAGACGCATATCTATTACTCCATCAATTTTTTCAAGTAGAGAAAAGAGTTTCGATTCTTGAGAAGGATATGGCTAAGTCTTCCTCTTAAGAAGCTCTCATGGTGCCTTAACCTTCCCTAAAAAAATTTCAAACAACCCCATTTGACCCAGCTTAATGTACCCTATAAAGCTTCAACATCCAAGGTTTCCACTCTTTGTAGAACCAAAACATATCTAACTGGTGGAGAAAACCTTATGGAGTGGGTATTTTCCTTTGAGAGGAAAATGGAGAAAATAAAAATTATGGAGGGCCCAAAAATTAGCATCAAATATCTCATGGCCAAAGGTATGTCTTAGAGAATTATAGGTGATGTGCAATATGTCTTTGATGCCCAGGACTCCAAGGAACTTGAATATAAGAAAAGAAACTGTTGGTTTGTCTTCTTACCTTGTAGAGGATTTTGTAATTAGCACTTGATGAAATTTTAGATGCAAAAACCTTTTGAAAATTCAAATAAAAATATTTATGTAAATTCCATCGGTAGGGGCCCCTATAGAATCCTCGTTTTGTATTTTGTACATACATATGTTACTAGGTTTTCACAAAGTCTCTTATGTAGAATCTAATTCAATTAGTTCATATTTATCTAGTTACTATAATTTGGCATTGTATATATCAAATATTTTGAACATATTAATGAGTAAATCCTCATCGGCCCAATATGGAAAACAAATATGATTCCTTGTTATCTTAATATTTTCTCAAATTCATATATAATATGTTTATTCTTCTTAACAATTTTTTTGTCAATTTGGCCGTCATTCCCTCCAAGTGGACAAACCTTTGAATGGATGAGTAGGTGCAACTTTAAGTAGTGGGATCTGGTCCTCCTTGATCTACTATTGAAAAATTTCATTAAATTATCCAAACTCATAACTCCATATGTGATTTGATCTGAAATGGGTGTTATTCTCCCAAGTCTAGAATCCATATCATCGATGCTTTCCCATGTTTTATCTCTTACTTTGATGATGTGTTCAATCCATCCTTTTAGAGTTTTTGTTCTTAATTGAATAGCTCCTTCACATGTATTTTGTTTCCCTTTATGATCAACAGGAACTATGCCTTCATCTTCCACAATTGGTCATCCATATGAGTTATTGCTTTAAGTTTTGGAAGAAGTCCATACCAATACTCAATTTCATCCTTGCACTTTTCTATTTGATAATTTGTTTCCTCTAACTATTTAAATATCTTTTTGTAACATTCCAAAGTAATTCCTATGAATTTTGTGCCTCTTTTGGACAATTCTTCCTTCCATTTTCTTGTAGCATTGATTTTCTCCCTTGATTCATCTGTTGTTTCTAGGGATCTGGGTTATACCAGGTTGAAATATCTTTTCCCTTAGAAGGAGATTTCAGAAATTTCTACTAGGTCGATAAATATTATCCTTTTCCCTCAACTGCTTCTTAGTTTCCTTATCCTTATCAATTTTTTGGATAAGGCCTCTTATGGCCATTAAATCCTCATGCTTCTAAAATTATGTGGTGGGTTTCCCCAATGACATGTGAGTTATTTGGTAATAATTAAGTGGAGCTTTATATTTTAACACACCCCCTGGGAGATGAAATTTCCATGTCTTGTTCCCTTGGGGGTCTATAAGGTTTTTAACAATACCCTTTCTTTCTTTGAGACCATTGGTGGTTTAGAAAATTAAAAAAATGTCAATATTGATAGTTTCCAATTGGAATTTTTCCTTTTCTTCTCTTGGGAGTTTGTTCCTAACCATCTTGTTGTGGGGAATTTCCTCCCCTTAGAGCTTGGGGTACCTATTGTGATGGGTTAGAAAAATCCAAAAATTCTTTAGAGGTAACATGAAGCATTATTGAAGTTGGAGACTATATTTGTGGGACTCATGTTTCCATTACAACTTCCTCTAGTTCAACTCATTAAGTACTTAATGTTACATGCCCCATTAATTGTTTATCTTCTTCAAGTTCATTACTTAACACGAATGCAAGGGATTTCCATTGAAATTCCTCATACGCTTGTTCCTTTTCCTTGATTTTGGCCACCTCATGGAGTACAAGTGCGTTTTTGTACTTTTCTAGTGCCTCCTCCATGGGTTCATTAGAAACATCTGCTCTTTTTGGACTGTGACACTTGCCTCTCCTTGAGGCTGAATTTCCTTATAGGAAACTACTTCCTTTAGTGATTTTTATCTATTTTTTACCTTAATGGTTAGTGTTTCAACCATGGATACTAAAATTTTAGTTTTTTGCACATTTTGAGTAGTTGTACTTAGCTCTTGATTATGTACAACTAGATTTTTAGTGGATAGTTATCCAATGGTTTGACATCAACTCCTTATTCTCTTAACAAACCTTACAATATATTAGTGAAGGCATGTGTTTGGGTTGCTTCTTCTTTATCAACATCCACTACTTCAACTTGTGGAGTTACTTCTTCTTGATTCATTTTTTCAATAGAATTTTCTTGCCCCTCATTAGGTGGAACTAAATCTAGTACTTCAATATTTTCTATTTCCTTTCCATGTGTTCCCAAAGTTCGTATATTTCAGACCACATGTGTCCTAGTAGTTCCTCTTTCCAAGGGGTACACAACCTTGGCTCTTTTATCCCTTTCAAATTATTTTAGATTAGGTTCATCCCTTTCTTCATTACTTTTTGTATTCTAATATTTGGGTACACATTAGGAAAGGATCCCTCATTCATTTTACACTATTGGATGAACCTAGTAGGGTCACTATAGTTGTCCTAGGTTTTGACTAATATGGGACCTTGGCCTTAAATGGGACTAACTAGGTGATTGGAGAATCTTTCATGGTCTTTATCAATATCTCTTCATCCTTTTGATTGAAAAGGGACATATAAGTACTTGTTTTCCTTGTGGCTAAAGTCCACTCATATGTCATTCTAATATTTTGATTCTTTGAAGGGAGTTCAGGTGCCTTCCCCTTTAAAGGGTCAATATTTCTGACCCTTATTTTAAAGGGGGTAGATCATCCTGAAGGATCCTTGAATCTATGAATTCTTACAACACCTTGGTATTCTGTAATGATAAATCTAACTCCTTCCTTTTCGGCCATGCTAAGGTCCTTCTCATCACATCAATAAAATTTATATGCAATTTTTTGTCTCTTGTTGACCTTAATCTATTGGTTCAATAGGTTTCCATGCCAACTTCATATCAATATAATATTGTCTTACTACTTGATGGTCATATACAAGATCATGGGGTATAACCACTATAATGTAATCAATTACCTATTGTAGATTCATTCTAGAGAAATATCTCAATCTAACTTATTCTTCATCTCTACAATTCATCCAAAAATCTTCATAATGTGACTCATTCTCATACGAGATTCCCAAGACTGTGTTCATCACCCATTTGATGTCATAATTTGGTCTTGATTGAAACTTTTCCATTTATAATCTATTCATTTCCTCATCTAGAAGCCTAGCCTTAATAATTGTTGAGCATGTGTATGTAAACTGATATTGGATATTTGATATTAGTCTTCTATTTACTAGTAGTCAACCTATGTAAATCTACCAACTGACTTGAAAGCTTCAAAGTGCCCACTTATCATCCAAGTTTCTAGGAAACATGTAAGAGTTCCCCTAGAAACCACTCACCCATATGTAAGTAAAAAACTTGAATTTTATGAAATAGTAACCATATTTATTGATCACCCTTCTTGTAGCTTGTAGATATTTTTAATTTCTCCCATTCTAGTTTGAAGAGATATATGATGTGTATAAAGAAGGCATCATGTATATTTATGAAGTTTCATGTCTAATTTTAAAATTTAATTAAGGGTAAACATCATATACCATATAGTTAGAGAAATATCTCACTCTTGAGATCGTTGGGAGATTATTCTGGTATGAAAATTTATAAACAAGGTAAGAAGTCATGTAGAATTCACATATGATTGTATTTCCCTCTCTAATTTTCATAACCATTTTTATGAGCTAGTCATGGATGGATGTGCTTATGAAATTTTCCCAAAAAATATTTTTAGTGCTAAATAGAATGATCTTGATGTAACTAAACATAAACTATTGAAAATTATAAGTAACCTTGAAACCTACAATTATGCTCGGTTAGGTGATAAGGTCCTCGAATTCTTCTACAAATTCTGATCTGGTTAAATTATTGGGAACTATGGTATGAGAGGCCCTAGATTTTATCAAAACATATTGTTCATAGTTTTGGAGCACTCGCATAATTGGCATCCCATAAATCCTTTTCTAACTTAGTACTAATTTCTACCACCGTCTTGATTTTAGGATGTCCCAATATTGAGCTTTGAATGCTCCCCGGTGATAATGAAATATCCCTAACACCACTTCCATCTAACACTTTATTAGTTTCGGTTATAATTCTCTACATAAGCCTACACTAATTATAGGCATTGTAACAAGGTGGGAAGGAAGAAGGAAGAGAAATACTTTTGTTATCAATTTCTGCCATTTAATCAATTTTTTCAGTGGCACACACATCTTGGTAGGAAATAAACTAACAGGCGAACATTGCCCACATTTGTATCTGTTTCTTCATTTAAATTTCTCGTGATATGGGAAGTAACTAGAGTATCAATAATTTTAATCTTCATTTTTCTTGGCAAATCAAGCCAATTGATCACTTCAGGTATATAAAGAGAAAATAAAAAATGGGTATGGGAGAGGAAATGCGAGTCACAGGTGTTTCTCAAAAATCCTTGAGTGAATGAAAACCTAAGAAATTTTTAATATTTTGGAGAACTTACTTATGCTTATGTATTCTTAGGATAACAATCAAAGGTCATAGATGTGAGTGAAAAACTTCAAATTTTCACAAAACTATTCTTTGTAACTTCTGCAATCTCTCAATCACAATCTGCTATTTTATGGTTCTAGAACAATTGATTTTGTCACAACAAAGTAGCAGTATGAAAGACTTGGAAAAAGTTTAAACTTATAATATTTCATATGAACAATATTAATGTTGGAATCCACCTTTAACGCTTCTTAATCAATCCTAGCCATCGAACTCTGTATTTCTCATTTGAATATGATCCATTCACTTTTATTTCTTTGGCAATGAGTGGGCCTTGGAGAAGTCCTTACATTTTTGGGTTAATTGAGAAAATGCTATAAGATACCCGATGTTGAGAGATGTTTAAAAGATGCCACATGTACACTCTTGGGACTTTGGAATTTGGATGCACTTTTGTAATTTCACATGAGTTACAAAAGTTCTAAGTGCTAGCAAGATACCCATTTACCAACTTGTGTTAATTAAGTGACACGTGTCCTCTTCGGGATTTACACCTTGGGGTAAAGTTTACAATTTTGTATATGAGATGCACCTTTTACAAAATATAATGCTTTAATGGACACCCACTTTTCCCTTATAATATTCCTTAGTATATTCCCATATCGGGGGCTAAGGCATTCTTTATACATTGCATTCTTACATGAATAGTAAATTTTCCCAATGGTCTCTCAAATGTGATGGCTTTTCAATTTGCCACCTTTTTAGGTGGATGAGAGTGATTTACATTTTGCACAAATGTACCAAATGTAACTATGCAAAGGAGAAAAATACCATTTTTAAGGATCATACATCTATAGTAATCATTGTGAGCTTCGGACCACGTGCGTATTGAACCATTAGACCATTTCCATTCCATACATTTTGTAAAGAAGAGTTAGTATGTGAACAACATGTCATATTTTTTACTCAACATGGGTTCATTTTGATTTTTTAATGAGGACCAAAGGAAGAAATTTTCTAAGGGTCATCAAATCTATGAAAAGTTTAATTTCAAAAGACAATGACAACTCATTTGGGAGAGCCAATTCAATTTTAGATACGATTTCAAAATGAGGACCAGCATGACCACCTTGGTTAGTATTGTTTTATGAGTTTAATTTAAACATATGGATGGGGTATTGGGACCACCATGGCTAACAAATTTTGTTTTGTTGGTTAATAATTTTTAGACATTTGTCATTGAACACTTGGCATAAACTTTGTTTAATTTGGTACATGGAATAAAGAAACCACTATGTAATGTTTATGGTATTTGATTTTACCGCCATGAATTGGAACTATAATTGAATAAGGAATTGAATCTTTCGGGTTCCTTGGGAACTGGAACCTTCTCCAAGAAGCTAAGAATTCAAGTTATTCAAATTTTTGTATTTTTATTCTTTAGTTTGAGAGATCTGCTTGGAGCTAATAATGGAGTTTTTATGGATATTTTGAGGAGATTGTTTTTAGTTTATGCATGGCATATTCATTACCATTAAACTCCATAAAACATGGATCTTTTATTATTTATATGAGTTGTTGAATTTTTTTTTTTTTTTTTTTTTGAAGCATTTGACTTGGCATATTATAGGAAGAGTGGAGGAAAACTAAAATGTAGGCATGGGTTTTCTCTCTAATTTTTCTTTTTTATTCTAGTGAAATGTTTGAATATGTTTTGGTTTTGTGCATTTGATTAAAATTTTAGAAAAAGAATATAGTTGGTTGGGTTTTTGTTTGAAATATATATATGAAATGAATCTATGTACGTTTATAAGGGGGCATGAAAAAACTATATAACTCCAATCACATTTTTTTATCTTTGTCCATTTGATAAGTAAAAGAAAAATATGTATTTGTATTAGTATGAGTTTGGAATGAGAAAATATATGTATACAAAGTCTTGCGTAATTTTAGTTTTTTTTTGTTATTTGAGATCCAAAACTATGTTTGATTTAGAATATTGGGTTTGGTTAAAGTCTTAAGGTATTATACTTGATCATTGTGAGATCTCTGTTTTTGATGGTTTTTAACTCGTTATTTTGTAATATCTTATGGATTTGTGTTGTTGTTATTGTTTGATTTCAATACTCCTTTGGTTTTGTGAACACCATTGAGATTAATCTCTTAAAGAGTTTGAACATATTTTGGGTTTTTTATCTCATCTTGAGCTTGTTTTTATCTTCTCTTAACGAATATGTTTCATTAATTTTTGGTTTAGAGAACTAAAATTGATGAAGTCAAGATTCTATTATGATGTCGTTTATTGTTTTCATAAGGGATTCTAACCTTCATACATTGGCACGACTAGGATATGAAATCGGGAATATTTCTCTTTAAGTTAATTCATTTAATGAGATATGGAATTAATACATGAGGATTACAAAAATATAAACAAACCTGATCTAAAATATTTTTATTTCTCTTAGAACTTAATTTTTATAAATTGAATACAATGGGAAGCATTGTTATTAGAATCTAGGTGGATTTTCAAGGATGTTTTATAGCTCAAATAGAGCCTATTATTTTGTTTAGATCAGTTCATCATTGAACTTGAATGATATTAATACTTCTAGCTCTTAACGATCATGATTGTTTTAAACTATCTATGAACATCATTTATTTTTGGGTTTATTGAATGAAATCTAGATAGTAAATATGAATGATATACTCATTTATAAATAAATAATAATTATTATTTTTTCTTTTCAGTATACATTGTTGGAATTTGTCATTATGATTTTGTAAAATAAAAGGGGAATGGAAAAAACTTGTTTAAACTAGGATCTATTTTAAAGCTCTTTTTGTTTACACTAGTTTACCTAAAATCCCTTATGATCATAGCTGTAAACATATGATTAATTTATTCTTGTTGATATTTTTCATTATTATTCTAATGTTGAACACATACTATTTGGAAATGAGATAGGAAGTTGTGGAAAAACATAAATGAATTTGTTGGTTAGATACAATTTCTTCTATAAACTTAATTGATGAAAGTTACGAGTTAAGTTTCCTTAGATCCACATATTTTCTTTTATGATTCCACTTGATATGTTATAAATGAAAAGGTATGATTTTATGTTCATTAGAAGCTTGAATGGAGTGAAGGTTTAATTATATAAAATTTGACTACCATTTAGTGAGTTATTGTATGAATCTTGGATTAAAGAAATAAAATACAACATTAGTATGTTACTTAATCATCTTAATGTTAAATTTATTAGGTTGATTCATGTACTGAAAGTAAACATATTGTTTTAATATGAAGTATCATTTCATATGTGTGTTTTATAGAATTCTTATTATAAACTAGGAATTTTATAATTATAATGTATTGATTACGAATAAACTTGAACATAACTTATTCAGCTATTTCATTATGATTACAACATGGAATATGAGTTTCTAGAGTCATGCTAGTTATTTGAACTAAACCATATCTATTATCTATCCTATATTTGTAGGAAAGAACTGTTAGTGTGAGTTATCCTATGTGTCCTCCTCTCATGTTGGAGGGTCATCTCACATGGGTTAGGTTTAGGGTTTCATATGTGTCATGCACTAGGGTTACTTAGCACCCTATATGTACCCCTTTTCTATTCATTTATGAGCATGCCAAGACACTCCGCTATCTTTCCTCTATGCAAGCTTTGTTTCTGTTGAGAAAGTTCTTCCATTACTGATCAATTTTTTTCCTTGCTATCACTGGAGCTTTCACGATTCCGTTGGAGTGCAACTACTTCGTGGTGCCTCATTTCTGATTCAATTCTCACAAAATCTTTTCATGGTATCAGAGCTGAGATTGGGTAAACGTGCACTTGATTTGTTTTTGTTGCGATTACTCTTACTTGGTTTCGTTATTTTACTCTGCATGCAAGTCTTTTGATCACTATTTTCTAGAAATTATCTTGCTAATATCTCTAACAAGCTTTCTCAGAAAGTTTTTTGTGTTTTTTTTCTTGTGCATGTTGTTTGTGGTTGCAGGATCCTTGAGTTCTTCAGTCGTGGTTGCTCATCAACGAACTGCTGTCCCTCTGACCATTTTTGGACTGTTCAAACTGCCATCACTATTCATTCACGTGTGGCCTGCATTTTTTCTTCATTCCAGGTGTTTTGTGGACTATTCGAGGCATTTTCTTGGACCTTCCAGTTTTTTATTGTTCTAGCATTTTTTTATTGTTCAGGTGTTTTTTAATCATCTGCCATGTTTTTGATTGTTCAGGCGTTTTTAATCATCTGCCATTTTTTTATTGTTCAGGCATTTTTAATCATCATTTGCCACGTTTTTTTGCTTCACAGGGTTGTAAATTACATCTGCCACATTTTTTTGGCTTGCTAAAACAAAAACGGCTGGCGAAGCAAAAATGGCCTAGTAATCTCTCCCGTGCAGCCCTTTTTGCCTCTCGCATTTTCCCTTGGGCACGGCTGTCCCGAGCAGTCATTTTTGGTAAAAAATTTTAATTCCTTTCCTTTTTTAAACACTGTCTATTAAATCCTTAGTTTTCTAGCAAAAACGGCCTGAGTTCTTTTTTTTTTTTTAAACTTTCTTTTTTAAACAAAAAAACCACTGCCTTTTACAAAAACGCCCCGAGTTTCCTTTTTGTTTAAAAGCTTTCCTTTTAAAACATAAAATCAACAATTCTTTTTGGTATGCATTTTTAAATCAAAAAAATCTTTCTTTATTTAAAAGATACTTTCTAAAAATGCCTTATCTTCATCTAAAAATTCTTGTTTTAAACACCTTCTTTCAAAATCTTCTGTTTTAGAAAATATTCAAAAAAAGTGCTTTTTTAGTGATTTGCTTAATTAAAGCCTTTTTTCAACATTCATTAGATTTAATTACATTAGATCTAATTTAATTTCACCTTATTTAAACTATATTTCTTTGGCATTATAAAATTTGGTCTTTGGCTTGTTGTATTTCTAACCTTCCGTCGAGTGCCGAAGATGAAGGGTGAGGTCTGGGATTGGTAGGTGGCTAATCCCCCCTCACAATACAAACAAACCCTATCTCAAATTCTATGTTGAGCATACATACGACACCCTTTGCATGTGTTTAGGGTGCTTTTTTAATCCATTTGCAGGCTTATTGGCTTTTTCTCATCAAATTGGGGAATTGGTTTTTGCTATAACTTTTGACTCGTTGCTCGGTTTTGAGCACTTCTTTAGTCAAAGTTGCATGTTTTTTCACACTCTAGATGATGGGATCATTAGCTTTATAAATGCACTAATTTTATAAAGTGCCACATTCTGGGGGGTGTCTTTGTTTTGCTTAATTCAGCTCATTCTTTTGAGCTTTGTTCCATTCCTTTTTTTCATGGACTTGTGAGCATGTCCGCCATAGTCTTATGATAAAGGGATTCTTTCATACAACGTTAGATGTTTTTCTCACCACCAGGGTTGGCTTTCACCTCATTTCTATTTTTTGCTTATGCTTGTTTATGGTGTTCCTCTTTTGTTGCGCTCCACGAGACACTCATAGTGGTCTCCTCTCTTGCGCGTTATTATGCTAATTACAAGATGAGTTACCAAGTGTTTCAAACTACACGCACGGACCTGATTGTAATCAATGCACTCAACTATAAAGTGCTGAAAGTAGGGGGTTGTTATTGTCTTGGGTGGTTGTGTTTCTTTTCTGCATTTCTTTCTCTCTCTCTCACTATGGATGCACTTTCAATTCCTTTGCTTATGCCATTCAAATTATTCGAATGGAGATCAAAAATAATAATGAAACTAAGGGGTAAAGGGCTATACCACATCACCATGGGAACTGAGACTGAACCAGATGGTGAACTGAAAATCTAATTGGTTAAACTGTAGTGATGAAGCTTTAGGTATTCTTTGTATGTTTGTTTCTCCTGACTTGCTCTTCCACATTGAGGCATTTGAAACACCTACATCTATGTGGAAAACGCTGGATGCGATGTTTGGACAACTAGATGACATGAGAGTGCATGAGTTGGAAAACGAACTACTAGGGTTAAATCCTAGTGACTTTGAAAACCTACAAGCCTTCTTCTCAAAATTTGTCCACATTAGATTATTGTTAAAAGGATGTCAAGTAGAAAATAAATATTCTCAACTAATCTTGTCGATTCTCTCTAAGCTAGGTCCTCGAATATTCTGTCTTCGTGTCAACTTTCTACGCTACAAAAGCTGCTTTGGGCGATACTTGGATGATGCCCTCCTTTGACTATTTTTCATCCCAACTCATTCGAGAACAGGAAAAACTCATTCAAATGGGGTCTCTCAAGTCCAAGTCACATGCCCTTGTAGCAAGTACTAGCAAGGGAAAGAAGACTGAAAAGAAGAAAGAAACTAAGGATCAACCTAAGAAAGAAACCAAGATCAAACCTAAAAATGACACAAACACTTCGACTTCTGAGCCTAAAGCATAAAAAGAAAAAGTATTTGTGTTCCTATTACAAGAAGATTGGTCACGATGAGCAACACTGTTTTAAGAAACAGATTGATCACTTATCTCATTTACTTGAGAAAAATAAAATAAGTGTTCCTGAATCAATAAAACAAAGTGCTCCGAAGGCCGAGTCTTCTCAAAAAGGTGCTAGAAATGATAAGAAGAAAGGAAAGGACCTTATAGCCAAAGTTGCTCCTTCATCAAAATGGATTATAGATTCCAATGCCTCGCACCACATGGGTTCTTCGCATGTTGAGTTTTCCAACATCAAACCTTGTTGAATGTCCCAAATCACGATGGGTAATGACACAATAGTGTTGGTTTTCGGTAGTGGATCGGTAGAGATGGATGGGGGAACATTTAACCAAGTGTTGAGTGTTTCTTGATCTCTCTACCAATCTCCTATCGGTTTACCAAATTACTCACCTTAGTGAAGGAATGCGAGTGGAATTTGGTCCTAACTCGGTGATTATTCGTGAGCTTAACAATGACACTACAGTGGCTGAGGGAAAGGTAGATCACCGTTCACAGTTGTACACCTTCTCCCACTTTACTTTTGATTCTACGCCCACTGCCTTGCTCACTCATGCAAATGAGGTTAGTAAGCTATGGCATGAGCATTTTGGACATCTAAACTATCGCTACCTTGAACAATTGAGTCAAAACAAAATGGTCAATGGGTTGCCTCGCGTTAAGTTTTATAAGGGTATTTGTGGGGGTTGTACCCTTGGAAAGCATCCTGAAAAGAACTTTGGCAAAGGAAAATCTTGGAGAGCCACTCGTCCCTTGGATCTTGTTCACAAAGTGATGTTTTTGGTCCATTTCCTTCTCCTTCGTTTACTAGACCTCTTTATGTGTTAACCTTCATTGATGACTGTTCGTGATATACTTGGGTATATTTTCTTAAGCTTAAGTCTAAAGTCTTTGAACATTTTTAGGAATTTAAGGCTCTTCTTTGAGAAATAGGTGGAATGGTCTATCAGGGTTCTCCGAACCGACAATGGAGGTGAATATGTAAGCAATAGGTTCATGTATTTCTGTACTTCTGAAGGGATCTCTTTGTAACATACAATTGCTTATAGCCCTTCACGGAATGGAGTTACGAAAGAAAGAATTGTACTCTGAAGGAGATGGCCACTTGTATGATTCACTCGAAGTCTCTTCCTCCGTAGTATTGGGCCAAAGTAGTGAATTGTGCAAATTACATTCAGAACCATGTTCCACACAAGGTAGTAAGAGGGATGACACCCTTTAAAGCCTGGTTTGGATGCAAGATTAATGTTGAGAACTTTGAGTCTTCATATCCAAGGCTATGGCTCGATTCCCAAGAAGAAATATAAGGCCTTAGAACCACAATCCAAACCTTGTATATTTGTAGGGTATCCTGATGGCGTGAAGGGATATTGAATGATGAATTCGACTTCTCATGAGCTATATATTGAGAGAAGTGTTAAGTTTGATGAGTCTTCTCAACTTCTACTTCTCCACCTATAGAGGTTCTTCAGCTTGTTGATTCAGATTCTGACTCATCAGATGATGATACTGTTGAGCGTGCTCCTCTTCTGGATCCTCCTGACCATCAGACCTTTGAGTCTTCTAATTCTGACAGTAGTGATGATGAGGACTATGTCCCTTCTCACTCAAGTGAAGAATCTTCTGACTCTAAGCCTGATCCTCCTGGTCCCCTTTGGGCCAGGAAAAATTTACAAAGTGCTAGAGATTTAGTTGGAGATAGTTCGGATATGATACGTAATTGCTCATATTTTGTTGGACACCACTCCTTCTTCACCTCTGCTTCTGATCCACAGTCTTTCTGGGAGGCTTCTGGTATTCTTGAGTGGGATTCTACCATGGATGAGGAGTATTCATCTCTCATGAAGAACGATACCTGGGACCTCACCACTCTTCCGAAAGGAATAAAAATCATTTGGTGTAAGTGGGTGTTTCAACAAAGTTTGGAGTAGATGGAGACGTTAAAATTTTTAAAGCGTGATTAGTAGCTAAGGGTTTCTCCCAAATAGCTGGGGTTGATTATACATAGACCTTTGCTATGGTTGCGAAGATGACTTCTATTCGACTGACCCTAGCCATTTTCATAGCAAACAAATGGAAAGTCCATCAAATGGATGTTAAGAGTGCCTTCCTTCATGGTGACCTAGAGGAATATATCTATATGGAACAACATCCGGGTTATGTCCAAGATTTCTTCCCTCGTTTATAAGTTAAAGAAGTCTCTTTATGGCCTTAAACAAGCCCCTCGGGCTTGGTATGCCAAGATGGAATCCTTCTTACTTACATCAGGGTTTACTAGGTGTCACTCTGATCCAAATGTTTATATTCTACAGCAAGATGACTCCATACTCATTCTTGTTCTATATGTTGATGACTTGTTGATCACGGGTAGCTCTTCCTCTATTATTGATTCTATGAATATTTCCTTAGCCAACAAGTTTTCCATGACTGGCTTAGGTCTGCTTCATTACTTCCTTGGGATCCAGATTTCACAATCTGACTCAGGAATATTGATTTCGTAACCTAAGTATGCTCTTGATTTACTAGCTTGGTTTCAGATGTCTGATTGAAAGTATTCTCCTACTCCTTTTCTTTCCGGGCTTAAGTTGGTTTCAGATTTCTCTACTCCCTTGGTTGATGGTACTCTTTACCGATAGTTAGTTGGGAGCTTAATCTACTTGACTCACACTCGACTAAATTTATTGTATCTTTGTTGGGATCATGTCCAAATTCATGCAGGATCCACATGAGATGCATTGGAAAGCAGCTAAATGGACCCTTCATTATGTTTGTGGCACTTATGCTGATGGAATACACTATCATGGAGGGGTTGATATTGACTTGATTAGATTCACAGATTTTGATTGGGCCGGTGACTTAGATCATCGGAAATCTACTTCTAGCTACAGTTTCTCCCTTGGTTCGGGTCCTATTAGTTGGTCTAGAAAGAAGTAGAATGCAATTGTGATATCATCTACAGAGGTAGAATACAAAGGAGTAGTTAATGCTACCACATAAGCTATTTGGCTACAGGGTATTCTGACAGAGTTTGGCATCCACTTTCGGCCCTACCATTATCTACTATGATAACACGAGCACTATCTCTATTTTCAGAAATCTAGTTTAGCATCAGTGGACAAAGCACATTGAGATCCATATGCACTTCATATGGGAGCTTATTCATGATGGTATCATTGACATTCAGTACATTCAGACAACTGATCAGATTACAGACTTATTCACCAAGCCTTTCACTGAGATGAAGTTTCTTCACTTATGGTCTCTTCTTGGGGTGAGGTCTTCTACAGCTTCCCATCTTCTTAGGGCTATTTAGTCCTTCTTTTCTTCTTCTTCTAGGAAGATTGTGTTTGTATATGGGCACCTTATCAGGCCTTTAGTTTCCGGGCCCCATTGGCACATCTTTCTTAGTTGTTTAGGAGTGTCTTTCTCTTCCATCTGACTCATCACAGCCGCTACCCCAGCTTCGATGAAGGGGGTGTTAGTGTGAGTTATCCTATGTGTCCTCCTCTCATGTTGGAGGGTCATCTCACATGGGTTAGGTTTAGGGTTTCATATGTGTCATGCACTAGGGTTACTCAACACCCTATATGTACCCCTTTTCTATTCATTTATGAGCATGCCAAGACACTCTGTTGTCTTTCCTCTATGCAAGCTTTGTTTCTGTTGAGCAATTTCTTCCATTACTGATCAATTTTTTCCTTTCTATCGCTGGAGCTTTCATGATTCCGTTGGAGTGTAACTACTTCGTGGTGCCTCATTTCGATTCGATTCTCGTAAACTCTTTTCAAGAACTACATTCTTAAAGTGACATTTGGATTTGATTTGTGATTGTACTACATCTTGATTTTTTTATAAATATGGAAAGGATTATTATAATCATTTGATAAATGTGAATGGAGTTCCATCACATTTTATAAATGGGAATCACACTTGCACAATGTACTATGTTCAATAAATTTATTTATATTTTTAAATAAAGATTAAGGATTATCTTTATTGAATCAAAATATAAGACTTGGCTTATTTGTGACTTATCTTATTTGTAAATTAAAATGAGAATGTACTATTTAGGCAATTAATTAATAATAAAGATGATTATTCTTAATTTATATATTAAATGTTGATTTCATCGATTCAATTGAAATGATCAAGTATATTGAATGATGATACATTAACAATAAGGAAAAAATATAATGAAAAATGTAAAGTTATTTTTGTACCTTTGGAATTAAATGAACTAATCATGGTAGTAATGCACTTAATATAATAAATACTATCTTTAATGAGTGAATGTAATGAAACAATTCGATGTGGAATATGATTAGTAACCCTATATTTAATGATGAATACTACATTGTGTGAATTAGATAAGAGGAATTAATGAAAGTTAGTAACTCATTGAGTTACTATAACCTTCTTTCAAGAACCTAATATCATGAATCAACACATTATAACGTGTTGTAAATAAATACTTAGTTTATATATCAATCAAAGATAACTTAAAGCATATAATAATTGTAAGTGTTCTGTCCCTTTGTATTCTTGTTAATACCCTACCCATGAAAACTTAGGATGGATATGAGAATTGTAGTGAGGACGTAATGATGAAAAACATTATGTGGTCACTATCTTTCCCATAGGGACATGTTTTGATGTGTTTTTGCAAGGTAAAAATCAAGTTGAAAACATGACAACTTTAGCCTAGTGTTAATTTTTTAAAAACCCTCCTAAGCACATCCTTAGCTTAGTGCCCCCTATTTCATGCCTATAATAATGTTGAAGTTACTCACATGTGTTGTATAAACCTTAACTAATTGTTAGAAATATGAAAAACAAATTCATGGAATTTTTCCGGTGTAGTTCTTCTCAAGGTAGATCCTTTAGTAGGATTAAAAAGGCTATTTTTAGCCTTTCCAGGATAGGTGTGCATTATTTGAGGAAGAATAGGAAATCTAAAAATCATCTTAGAGTGGTATCCAAGAGATGATAATGCAATGGAACAATTTTAGGAAGATTTAGAAAGGTTTTGGAGGTTTAGGAACAAGAACAAAGGTGAAAGTGGGTTTTAAGCAAAAACTTGGTGTCTAAAATAGTTCCCGAGCTTCTAAAGATGATTCCAGAAGATCCATAAGGATTTAGAGGTAGAACATGATATCATTGAAAATATATTTAAATTATATAAATTGTTATAGTTTCATAATTTTCACAAGACCTATGTGCTTTTCTACATAACCCATTTTTAGCAGACACACCCTATCATCCCTATAAAAATATTATTTTAAAGTGGATTTCAGGTAGAATTAGATAATGGGACATATCCCATTCATATAAAAGGTTTTTTGGAGTCAATTTTATATAAATAAGTTCTGAAAAAGTCCTCTTGAATCTCTAGAAACTTTATCTTCAAGGTTCTCCTCAAAGTAAGCTTTCCAAACTTAGCCATTTTCATAAGAGGACACATGTCAGCTTGAGGCTGAGGAAAATTTTATTATCCATTTTTCCCAGTCACTTAGGGAAAAATGGGACCAAAAATTATCATATCACCAGTTATGCCCCTTGGACCTCCACGTGACCCTAAATAGGCTCCACAAAGAACTTTTTCCTAGTTTGTAGCCCTCATGTTGTGTAACCATTGCTTTCCACTTGGAAATCTAAAGTGAGGGTGAATTTTTCTTCCCCTTCTATCCTATTCCCTTGGGGACATATGGGATAAGAAAATGTTCTCCAAGATTTTCCTAGACCATGGCTCCTCATATGATTTGATACTTGCTCTATAGTGTATTCGTAAGCCTTTTTCCTCTTTACATCATCAATCCACAACTTGCCACATGTCACCTCCATATCGGGTGAATTTTTCTACCCATTTTATCTTTTTCCCTTAGGCATTAATGGGAAAATAAAATTCACCCCAACCCCGGTCATGCCATGGTCCTTCATGTTAACTCTCGTCTCTCACCCTAGGTGTTAATTTCTAGCTTTTCCTCTCCCCAATCAAACAATCAAGCCTAGCCACTTGTCATGCTCACATCAAGGTGAATTTGTATTAAAAAAATTCCTTTTTCCATGGGTAAAAATGGGAAAAAAATTCCCCATTCCAAGCTAGTGGAAAACCTAAAAATTTTACGAAGAGTTCTAACTCACTTCTTCTTATTTCTTCCTTGCTCATGAGTGAAAACTCTACTGTGGTTGTAAAACATGAAATAACTCATTTTAAATTCATTAAATCTCCATGAATCCATGGTTTTTCCTTTGAAACACATAAGAAACCTAAAAATATCTAGATACCTTTCCCAAATTTCTCAAGAGTGACTATTTTTTCCAAAACCTAAAAAAATTCATATCTTTCAACCCAAAGAAGTTGTTTTCATTACTATTCGAGGTGGGAATGTGTAGTTTCTAATAATATTAATTATCTTGTTCCCCAATTATTATAAATGTAAATTTTCCTAAAAAATAAATTCCTCTCATAACAATGCACTCGTGAGAATAGTAAAGATGACAAACTAGGTAGTTTGGACCCCAAAAGAAAAAAACATAAAAAAGAAAAAATAAACAAGAAAATTTCTAAAAATAGAAAGTGTAAAAAAACATTAAAAAAATTTAAAAGGGTTCCTATAATGTTAGGGGTTTCATAATACTGATTCCAAGTCAAAAAATTAGTATTTCCCAAAATAACAGCTCTTGAACCCTAACTGCTAAAAATAGAAAGTCTCTGTTTCGAGTGTAGAAAGTTGTTGTCATCCCCATTTTGGCTCATATTGCTGATTTTTCACAAGTATGAAGTTAAATTCATTGTTCTTGAGGCCAATTTGACCCTCGGTGTTGGAATAATTAGGTGTCGGTGATAATGATGTTTCCCATATAGACCTGGAAGATCTCAAGAACATGATGTTAGGTGGACCCAGGAACAGGTAGAAGACAAAGTATACACAAGTAGGTTGTAGCATACGGGTGATAATCATGTATTTTTTCAAAGCATGGATTTGGTATTATCATGCTCCCATCGCTATGAACTAGAGATAAGAATCACAAGTGTGGCTGATAATTTGATTTTGGAGTACTTATTCCTAAAACAATTTATCATTATATGCAAATTCTGATATGGAACAACATGGTCATCATCATAAAATGATTTTACATTGGGTGAGTGGTATAAGATAAAATCATACCTTCAAGGTATTGCACAAGGTTCATGGTTAAAATAGGGAAGAAATCCATCTTGCATTCCAAAATATCTCTCTCAAAATGAATATCACAAAGGATTCTTAGATGTAATCATCCTCCTAAGAAGGATAATGGGAAAATAAACTAAAAAGGATTTCAAGAATTGTATAGCATTGTTCATCCTTACCATCATCAAAGATAGATAGATGATAGATCGGGAAAAATTATTGATTACAATCTGCATCATCAATTTTCTTCAAGTGTTGGCTACTAATTTTTTTCAATGACTTCATACTTGTTCTATGCCCTTGTAAGCACAAGATAATTCATATGTTTAAAAATTACTCAAAGCATTTCCCAAAAGGCTCCTACATATGAGAAATATCTACAGTTAACCCTGAAACAAAGAAACTATCATTTTTCATGAGTGAATGATGCATTTACTACTTTTTTCATCATTTTTATGGAAGGAAATAATGAATCAAGGTTGTCCACATAATCCACTTATTTGATCAAGAGGTACATGTCATTCTTCACACAATTCTCAACTTTTTCCTACGTGAGGGTGCCCAACTTCAATCTTTCTCCACAAAATTCATTAATGTATCTCAACGATAAGATCATGATGCTAGAGATGTGTAGGTAGCTTGTCCATAGAAATGGTAAACTTAAAAATTCAAAGAAAAAAGGTATTTATTTTCCTATCTCTCTCGGGATCTTCTCCTAAAAATTTCCAATGATTTTGCTATCTCATAAGCTATCTTCTCTTCTTTGAGCCTATAGTTATACACTCCAATAGAATAATTTGATATATCGAGAAATCCAAAAACATTTCACCTTCCTAACTTGCATCATGTTCCACATATTGAAGACTATTGGGTGAATTGTGTAGATGATTTCAAGGTCAAGTAACAAGATCATATATGGAGGAAAAATGGGAAAATGACAATATTCAAGCTTAATTGGTATGAAGATGGTATTGATGATGATGGTACTGAAATTTATGACTTGTAATATCAAGTCGTGAAATACTTTCCCTTATAATTGTCTCATAGCATCTGTGAATCAAGGGATATAAATGAGTGAAATGAAGCATTAATCAAGACATCAAGTGAATGGTTCAAAAAAACAAATATACCCTCATCACATCAGGAGGTTTCCCAACTCTCCAAAGTAAAACATCCCATATTTCCTACTAAAAATTCATTGAGAAAGTTTCAAGCTATGCTCATTCAAGGCAATAATCAAAATGAAAATTGTTGGAATCGCAAGTTCCTCACTATAAGAGGTTTCAAAATAAGGTAAATTCAATAAGAGACCCTGTGGTAGATTTGGAACAAGGGGAAATTGATCCAATTCACCCTTCAGTCCCACAAAAATCTCAAATCTCTCATCCTTCATAGTTTCACTAGCCCCTCTAGTGCAAGATGTTCCTTCTCATTCAGGACAAGAAGTAACAATAATGCCAAATGTTGATCCTGAAATGAATGAGATGTTTTCATGGGTGTAGGAAATGATCGGGGAGAATCACGAAAAATTCAACAAGTTGCGAGTCACATTATTCTAATCCATAGCATCAATAGTCAAATTAAAGAAGGGAAACATAACTCAAGTTGTTTTATGTTTCTTCATGATGCTTCAGAAATCACTATGTATAATTCATTCAAATAAGGGCAACTAAACCCACGAAATAAATTACCCTAGATGAATATGAAATGAGAAACATTCCACTAGACTTTGTAAAATTGTTAGGGAGATGTAAAATTGTTTAAGGAATCTTTCACTCGCCTTCTCAGGAGGAATCATAAATAGAAAGAGAAAATTTATCGCTTAAAATATTATGTAATAACACTCACCTCTTATGTACAAACTCTCATGGATCCAAACATGGTTCCACCTCTTCCAATTGAATAAGTTACTCCCATCAGTAGCTTTGAAGCATATTCCATCAAAATAAAACAATGTTTCACTATGTAGCTCGGGAAAATGATAAGAGGGTGGACAATATCTTGGAAAAATTTAAAATATTTCTCCCTAAGATCCTTTCATTAATCAAATACATGAATAAAAATACCAAAAAGTGGGAATGAATAGAGAGGATATTGAAAAAAATGGAGTATTGGGACCAGGTATTTCCACTAGTCATTGAGATGGGAAAATTCAACTCTCCACTACTTGTGAGAAAGGAGGTATTTAATTCAACATCTAAAGACTTGTCTCAAGTTTGGGATAGAACTATGGTTTCTTGTTATGAAATGATAAAATGTGCTCTTGGTGAATTGGAATCATACTATTAATGCATTTAAAAGATGTAAGAATATGTCAATGTTGAGATATAGAAGCTTGGAGTGTCAGTAGTGGATGAGAACACTTCGGCCCAAGGCTTGATAATCGACGCCACAACGTAGAAGGAAAAGATCAAAACCAAGAATTAAAAAAATAGAATTTCAGGTTGGTGAACTCTGAGATTATATCATAGAATGTATGGATGAGTTTGAGAGAGTTTGCATGCGAGAAGGTGGTGGTCATAGAGGAACTCAAGCGAGAAGGTGAAGAGATTATAATAGACCAAGTACCTAGCATAGTGGAGGAAGCACAAGGAAAATCTATGGCCCAACTAGAGGCATAGAAAAAAATTAAAAAGGGAAATAGATGCGAGTTCCCTAAACTCCTCTAGTTAACCATTTAGGTTTTTGAAACATATAGAATTTTTCCTTAGCTAGTTGTAGGATCATGGAAATTTGTTTGGAGAACGCAAAGGATTGACATGGGTGGTAATAAAAATATTGTGGGGTAATGTTGAGCCCATAGGAAACTAAGTACCTAAGGCACGAAGGGTTTTTAACATTCTAAAAGGGTATGAAGGCTCACATAGAAGTAACCTCGGAACGGTGTAAAGGTTTCCACCTAGGAATAACAAGCTCGGGACTTAACCACATTTTGGACCACATTTAGAGTTGTAATAAGGGACATGTGGAGATGCAACCAGATCTAATTGCGGATAAGGATAAAACATAGAGACTTTCAGCCGAAGGAAATCATATTCTAGGATATGGTTATCGGGTTGGGATTAAGAGTCAGTAAAGTATAGTTAGTTATGGTTTAGATGGCACTTGTATGTTTAAGGTACTTGAGTATGACAGGGTATGATGACATTTGGCATGCATTTTCTCTTAAATGATGAAAAGGAGGTGAAGGTAAGATTCCCACCAAGATATCTTGATATGTATTGAAAAAGAAAGAAGAAGGATGTGTGTGAATGAATGTGTGTAATGAAGTAGAGAGAGCTAGGAGTGAAATGCATAGGAATGTTATTGTAACCTCTAGACTAGTCATTTTAGGATGGGAATTTTATTGATGTATCTAGTCTATTTTATATAGCTTATCATTTATTTGGCTATTGTAATAATGGTGGATTGATATAATGGTGTTGTTCTAAATATCAGTTCTCAATGGATCTAAGTGCTTATGTTCTTTATTATGTTCATGATTCAAGTTATGGTTTCGTATGTTCTTTTTAATATTCATATTCATAATGTGGATCATTTAAGCTTAGATCTAGTTTCTTTATCTTTGTTATAAGATGTATGCATTAATGTTTGTGTAATGCTCGACATCTATGGTAACATTCTTAACAAGGCTCAAATAGAAGAGGGTCTTGGAGCCTTTGTGTGCCTTGAGTGAGCTCCCAATTTAGGGCCGGGTGATAGGTTGGCGTACTGGGATTTAAAGGGTTGGGAAAAGTGACTACATCTTGGTTATGTTTTTGGGACCTCTTTTGAAGCTATTACAAGAATGGTGTATAATGGTAGAATGATTGAACTTGGACAACATGGAGACTTGGATTAAGAACATGGAGGATGATTTTTCATAGAGATTCAACACTAGACCTAAGTTTGATGCACATACATGGGTAGAGGAGCATTTGTATCATGAGCTCTATGAAACATTATTTTTATGTTTTCTAGAAGAAATTTATGAATGGTTGTCATTGTATTCATGGAGGAAGTGTTGGTATTATCAACCACGTGTTTGGACCAAGAAGACTATCAACAACTTCAATATGTTGATCTAATCTAGACTCGTGTTGTTGATCATTTGTGAAGTGGTGTGTTGACTAGCTATACGTTGGAATATACAGGTTTCTATTTATTATTTCCTAGAGGTTACCGAGTTCGAGTTCTTATAAGAACCGATAGGATCTTTCTTGTGTGATTTACCATTAGGCATCAAGATCTTGATCATCACTCTAAGTTTAGAAGTGTTTCCTATGTCTAACTATAATTCCTCTAGGTGTGGGGTGTAGAAGTTGGTGTGGCAAGAATATGGAAGATCCTATAGATGAAGCAAAGAGAGAAGATATGTGTCTTAAGTATAATGAAGCTCATGAGAGGGAATTAGTGAGATAATGCGAGATTACGGGAGTGATGGATTTTGGAGGTAGAAATTGTGAGAAGGATTTGAGGTTCACACAGAGGACATGGAACTGAGTATTTTATGCTACCCCATCTTGGAAAATGTAAAAGAAGAACCCCTTCATATTCGATGAGAGCTCATTATATGGAGAAAGGATATGGACCATAGGTGTGCATTTGAATGCACATGATGACCAAGCCTTTGCACTTAGTTTTATAGTCTTTGAGACAAGTATTGATAGTCCAGTTGGTATTAGTAATATGGCGAAAATTTCATTTTAGGAAAATTTGAAAAGGCGAATTATTCGGAGTGGGTCGGTGTCCTGTTCGCCTAAAATATAAAGTATATTTTTTTTGGGGGGTCGGCTTCGCCTTCATTTGAAAACATCTCCTATAAAAACCTATTTGATTCGCCGGGTAGTATACCTCAAGTAGCTTACCAAATTACCAATACTGTGAAATTTGAACTCGCATACCCTTTGCACCAGAGATTCGTATTACTGTTATCCTGTGATTGTTGACGCGCGACAAATGCATTATTGACGCGCGACAAGAGAAATACTGACGCGCGACTTGGGCTAAGGCTTGACGCGCGACAGAGGAAGGCTTGACGCGCGACAGAGGAAGGCTTGACGCGCGACAGAGGAAGGCTTGACGCGCGACAGAGGAAGGCTTGACGCGCGACAGAGGAAGGCCTGACGCTTGACAGAGGAAGGCTTGACGCGCGACAGATGAAGGCTTGACGCGCGACCTGGGCAGTATTGACGCGCGACATCTGACAGTTCACGCGCGACAAGACCTCAGAGACTGTACAGAGTCGCTTCTTGGTTCTTTTGCTGACGCACGACTCTTTTCAGAATAATGGAAGGTGCCACCTCAAAGAATACGAATAACCTAAAAGTAAGTAAGAAATCTCAGAAATCACTCTTCAAGTATTTTGGAAACTCTGCGGATACAGATAATGTAAATACCAATCATATAGATGCCACCAAAAAGAATCAGAATACTGACTGTGTGGAAGGCATTATTGAGGTGGACATGCATTCTCGCATGAAGATCACAAATAAACAAATGAAACCTACGATAATATGCCGATCTTGAAGATATTGTTCTGTGGGGTGCAACTGTATGCAAATAGATATCACAGATACAAACACCGAGCAAAATGGAAGACAAAATCAATATCAAACTCGTCCAAGAAAGAGGAAACCAGTGTGATTGCGATATTGCTCAAAATTCGACTCAAAAAAGTAAAGCATTGAAAACAAACAAGAATATGTGGACCATTGGCGACATACAAGTTTGATTGGGCAAATAATTTCCATTTATTGAACTCCGTACAATCATCAAATTCTCAAGAAATCCCATGTGAATGTACATGTACAATATGTACGTGGAAATTGGGAAAGCAACAAAAATGCAATCAAGTCGACACAATAGAAAAATTGTGGGAAAACAATATTTAATCAGAATAGGGGCGGATGGCCGTAAAATCAAAACACATAGGTGGAAAATCAAAAGGAGTGCATGCATGTCGATATGCAATGAATATGAGGCAGAAAGCGTAAAAACACGTATATCTCGTTGGAAAAGGGAGGAACAATCACATCACATATTGGTAAGATGAAAGAAACAAATCTACATGCAAAATTCATACAATTCTCTACTCTTTTCAAATACTTAAAAAGGAAGGGCGATGTCGATTTCCTTGATTTCAAAGTTTTGTATCAATTTAACGGAATGCTTGAATGTACCTCTTACCTCATTGGTCCGAGAGTAGTGGATGGGAAATGGCAAAATGCCTCTCGATGATAGAGAAGGAAGATTTGAAAGAGAATGTAAAAAAGCAAACTTTATCTCTGCTTTCAATTGATGAAGTGACAGCAGTCGACAACACCGCATGGGTATGTATCCACATCTATACATTAGAAAATCATATAAGGACACCTCATCTGTTGGGTGTTATGAAAATGGTTGAAAACTGCAATGCTGAAAACCTATACAAAATAGTTGTTTCTCATTTGAAAGATGTTGCTGGTATGACTGATTATGAAATTGCTACGAAGTTGGTATGCGTTGAGCAGATGGTGCATCTGTCATGCAGGGTCACCGAACAGGGCTCTGTGTTAGATTACAAACAACAGTGGCCCCATATATGCTACCAATTCACTGCATGGCTCACAGAATGAATTTAGCGTATAAAATGGTAAGCAACCATGAAAATGTTGCTAAATTAGAAGACATAATAAGAGAACTCCATGCCTATATGTCAAGCAGCCCAAAACGTTTTCTGGAGTTCCAAAAATTTGCAATTGGAATTACAGACGGCAAAAAACTTCTGAAGGATGTGGAGACTAGATGGATCTCTTTGTATGAACCAAAGATGCAGTTTCGTGAGGAGTATCCTTCATTGGTTGGTTTCATGCACAAATACCGTCATGAAGTTGATAGGGCAAGGGACCTGTTGTTCCGCTTAACTGATTTGGAGACTTTGCTTACATTGCTTGGTATTCTTCCAATGTTAAAGGAGATCAATACACTGATGAAGCATGCACAGGGCAGATTGATCTATATTGTGGATTTTATAAGGATGAGGAAAATGGTATGTCAAAGTCTTGATATATTGTATTGTTCGCAGGATAGTTTTGATGCACCTGTTTTTAAAAATTGGAGAGATTTATTAGATCTTAAAAATCCTAACACCTATTTGAGATTTAATATTCACGATCACCTATGCATCTCTGTTAATGGGAAGGAAATACCTATGCACATTTTGCAAAGACGTCAAGATATTACAGGTTCGGAGCGAGAAGATGTTCCTGTAACACGTAATTTGTTTGAGTCTGTGATAGTTGAAACCAGAATAAAGCTTAAAAAAATTTCAGAAACCTTGTCGTCAGAAATTAGGGAACGTTTCTGTAAAGATAAAATTCTGGAAGCCATGGGTGTGATGAATCCGAATTTTTGGAATACAGAAGGTGGCCGTGCAGACTTTGTCAGTAAGCATTTCCATAAATCAATGGGTACAATAATGGAACAATTTACTAAGACGTCAGAGCTCAAGGGTACGGAAATCAAAGGTATACTGAATGCCGATTTATTAAAGTTTCAGTCAACCAATTTTGCAACAACAATGAGGAACCAATATAAGAATTTAGATCAACCTTCTGAAAGTGGTGCTATTACAAGGCTGTGGAGAGGAATCTATCAAAGTTCTATCTTACAAGAAGATATCAGTGAGTATTTCAGACTATATGAATTATGCCACATAATGATTTTGGGGTCTCAGGAGGATGAAAGAGTTTTCAAGCATTGTCATTTATAAAATCAAAACCGAGAAACAAAGTTGATAAAAATCTCGAAAGTTGCATGAGGTGTTACGCTTCACGATACTCCTCGAAACCTTTCCGCTTGACAGAGCAATCACAAGACCGAATTCCTTTGCGAAAGAAGAGGTGTAAATAATACAGCTACAAGTACAAATATACCCAACCTTGAGAGTGTAATTGGCTCTTCGTCACATTCTACAGAAGACAACATCGACTTTGACGAAGCTATTGATAATGGATTGTTTCAACTTTAAGTAGGTATCTTCTTTATCTATCTTTTATCTTTATCATTTAAGATGTTACAGGTCTATATACTAAAAATATCAGGCGATTCACCCATCTATCTACTAATCCATTTCTCGTGTTGGATTCTTTTAAATCACAGATCTAGCTCATTACCAATGGCAGTGATGATTTCAACTTTAAGCAAGTATCTTTTTCCCCTTAACCTTGAGAGTGTAGTTGGCTCTTCGTCACATTCTACAGAAGACAACATCGACTTTGATGAAGCTACTGATAATGGATTGTTTCAACTTTAAGTAGGTATCTTCTTTATCTATCTTTTATCTTTATCATTAAAGATGTTACAGGTCTATATACTAAAAATGTCAGGCAATTCACCCATCTATCTACTAATCCATTTCTCGTGTTGGATTTTTTTAAAACAAAGATCTATATTGTTACCAGTGGCAGTGATGATTTCAACTTTAAGCAGGTATCTTTTTCCCCTTAATCTTATTGTTTGTTACTATTCATTTTTTCAACTCTGGTTATAATTAAAAATGTTACAGGTGTATGTATTTACATTTAGTTAAATACAAAATTTTTATTTTTTGAAAACGTGGGTTGACATCCGTCCGAGGAAGCTTTTACTTCTCGGGACTGACAACGTCAGGCAACTCACCCATCTATCTACTAATCAATTTTTTGTGTTGAATTTTTTAAGACAAAGATCTAGCACATTACCGTTGATGATTTCAATTTTAAATAGGTATCTTCTTCAACATAATATTTATATTTACTTGACCTTTAAAGATATTGTTGGTCTATATATTTAAAGATGTTGCTGGCACTTCTCAGGACTGACAATGTCAAGCAACTCACCCCTCCATCTACAATGTCATGTGAAACAAAGATCTAGCACGTTACCCTTGATGATTTCACAGCAATCTAATACGCAAGAGGTAAGCTAAATCCTAGCATATTTGCAATTATGTTTAATTTCTTACCAGTGATGATTCTTTCTTGATTTCTTAGAATTATATTTTATTTATTTTTAATATATTTTATCTTCCTGTAGACCAAGGATTTTTTTTCTATTTACTATCTCTTTATTCTCCATTTGTTGGTGAGTGGTAGCTTCCCAAAAAATAGATATTCCTGCCACCTGATAGGATAAGGATACCTAAAATAACAAAAAATTAAATTGGAAAGTGATGTCGAAACATGTCACAATACTACCAAATTCAATATTCACATTTCCCTGATTCAAACCACAAGAGCCTTGGCTGAGTCACCCTCCGTTAATATTAAAGTACATTGATCAGAATTCTTCCCTCCTGCTTGATTTGCATCAAGTTTGGGAACATCAATTAATTTGCCCTTCTTGGTTCCATCAGTTTTCTTAAGATCTTTTTTTTGTTTAAACTTTTCCACTGCACTCCTCAGGTCAAACAAAGTTACAAAGCTCATCTTAGATAACCTGACCATACACCATGAATCTTCTTGTACTGGAAGAGACTGTTTCCAATTACCACTTATACCACTTTTAGAGAATTTTCATCACCAACTAGGACTGAGTCAGCTTGAAGCACTGACAGAGTAACTTGCATTTGACTGAGCTTTACCAACTAGATAACAGGACAGATTGCTAGACCTTAGCATCATTGACTTGGCTATCTTTATTTTAGACTGATAAAGGTCATTCATAAAATCCAAACACACTTTGAAGTCCTCAACACGTTGAAAAATCATAGTACAACAGAGATTCTTAACCTATCAACCTTAAGTCTACTTTCATAGACAGTATAACCCCACAGATACAATTAAAGTCCCACGACATAATTTTAAAGATAATTAAAGTCCCACAAGATATTCAGGCACTAAATTTTAGATTATACACATTAAATCGATCATCGTATTTCATCATCATCTATCATTGATTATCAATTGTCATCATTCATCATCTACGTCCACATACTATTCATGACAATGCAAGTAAACAAGAAACATACATATAATTCATGATAATCACCATCTAATCACCATATAATTAAATTCAAATAGCATAGTACAAACTCAATAGTTGAAGTTTTCAAATTCAATATTAAAAGTTTAGTCAATAATAAAAGTTTCTAATTTTCACAACCATCTAATGTAATCAAAATTTAAGATTGTATATAATTAAATTCAAATACCATACTCAATATTAGAAGTTTTCAAACTCAATATTTATAGTTTCCCCAATAATAATAAAAGTTTCTAGTTTTCAACCCTCTTTTTCTTTATCCAGTTGTACAACTCTGCTCCCTTCCCCAACGGCTTCTTCCACTATGGTTGTAACCCTTTCCCCAACAGCAGAAATAACCCCTGAACTTATAAGATCTTCTGCAGCACTGTCCAGATTTTTTATAATTCTTTCTTCTTGATTTGTTGCATCTCCATGAGACAGCAAATTTGGATCAGCAACTGCTTTGGCTTTGAACAAGATGTCAGGGTCGAGACCGTGCTCTTTAATGATCCGCTTTAGTGTATTGTTTTGTTTGTTAACCAAAACAATATTTTGCTTCAAATTTTTGTCATGCGATAAGTCGTTTTTGTCGTTTCCAAGTGAACTTGCAAAACCTTCGCCTGACTCTTCAAATTTTCATATTTCAACTGCACAAAAAGAGTAACGTCAATTCAAAGTATTAATGTAAATTCAAAATTTCAAATTAACAAAAATGATTGTTAGAATGTAATAGTACTTACAACCGCTCTATCTCTTTCGGCATTTGCGATTGATACCAAATCCTTGTCCTTTGACCATTTGTTAAAATATGCCTGGGCCTCGGCACTAATATTTTCCAATCTGTTTAGTGCTTTATCTAAAATGCCATCTTTATAGTCGTTGTTAAAAGTGACAGTCCCACATTTTACTTGGGTAAGTAGGGAATCCATCTTTGCAGGTTGATTCTGGACTGCAGCGTATAAACTATCCCTTTGCCAATAATTTTCATAACGACTAATAATCTCATTGATAAGAATTTTAGCCCTTTTTTCCCATTCTATAAGCTGTTGCATTTGAGGAATTATAAACTCACTGACATGGGATTGACAATCATTACCAATTAGGTTCTCCAAAGGAAAATGTGGAAACTCTTCACTTTCTGAATCTGATGCAGAAGATCTTGCTGGAGAAGAGTGGGGGCTTTCACCATGACCAAGATCAACTGCTCCTTGTTTCTGTCTTTGGGTGGGCTGATCCTGTTGTTGAAAAAATAAATCAAGATTTAGATAAATAAATTTGAAAACTGAATATTTAGATTTAGATAAATCAGAATGTAATTAAAAATTGTAAAGAATATTAAAATTGAAATTTGAAGACTGAAGTATACCTGCTGGCCTTGAATCATCTCGCGGGTATCGAAAAAACCAGTTGGGTCATTGCTATCAATGCCCAAATAATCTTCATCTAAATTTATATTGTTCAAAACAGATATGCCCGTTGCACTGGGCAAGCCACCAAGTGAGAGAGATGGAATTCGAAACGAGGAGTCAAGGTTCAGTGTCCCACTAGGGGCCGGAGCAAAAGGCATTCGTTTACCAATGGTCTTTTTCACTGTTCCTCTGGTTGGCATTTTAAAAATTAATGGTTGAGTGGGTGTCGGTGCCGTGGCTTGCTCATGACTGACATGTGCTGAAAAGTACAAGAAAAAATTAAAAATATTAAAACATTTCATAAACTAAAAACTACGAAATTAAACGTTCTATACAAAAATTGTACCTTGTTGTCGAGGGGTTGTTTTTTTCGGTGCTACGGGTGGCCTTGTAGGAGTTGTACTCAGTGGCTGTTCTGAAGATATCAATGCATGGGACTGTATTGAGTGAGTTGGGGAAGAAGGTTCCATAGTCCCTGCTATTCATCAATATTAAGTGTTGTCAATTCAGTTTGATAAAATTTAAATTGAAAAATAAATCTGCAACTTTGGAATTTGTAATTAATATATGAGAATGTATTACTTCTCTGGCGTTTAACGAGTTCAAATTGTTGAGGGTCTGGAGAGGAGTGAGCTTCCATTTCGGAATGGGAGTCCCCCGAAGCCTCCGCGTGTAGTTGGCCTCTTCCTCTCGACATCTTTTTTTTTTTGGGAATGGCTTCAAGATATCTTCTCTGCAAAACATTAAAATTTAAGTTTTAATAACTTCGCACTGTAATGAAGAAAATTGTAATACAATTTACAAACTAAAAAGTTTATACCTGTTGTTCTGCAAATGGAATTGAGAATTTCATCAAAGCCTCATCAGAGCAAGTAGGAATTTCTTTAGCTTTTAAATTTAAAAGTGCCTCATAGTAGAAGCCGAGGAGATAGTTGGTTGAATAAATGAAAGGTTTTTCTGACATTTTCGAATTTGATATGTCAGCTCTAATTTTTTTTGATATAAATGTGCACCAATCGAATTGTTGTTTTGAGATAGTGGCACAAATGTATGCAATGGCCCAATTTGGGATATCTGTTTGGCGACCCTGCATAACAATTTTGGCTTGAAAAAATGCAATAAGTGCAGCAAGAAAGTGGTGTGCAATTGATTGTGTATCTACACCACGCCTGGATTTATTGACATGGGCTGCAAATGCGAAACAGTGAAAATTAGCATCAATTTATAACAGCAAATTGTATCAGAATAAAAAACAGAATAAAAAAAATAAAAAACAGAATAAAAAACAGAATAAAAAACAGAATAAATTACTTACAATCAACATGGAAACCGTACTTTGATTCGAGAAATTTCTTGTTTTCTTCCACGAGTGTTGCTTTGGTTGTAACATTTGGTAAGTTTCTGATAGGAAGGCCGGTAAACCGATGTATGTCATTCGGATCGATAGAGAATTGGAACATGTGGCCATCGTTCAGAGTCACATAAAATATACCGTCCTCTGAATTGTAGCATGACAGAAGGTAATTCAAAATATCGGGATCTGTTTCGAAATGGGGCATATTAACTAACCCGGTAAATCCACACTCTTCTATTATACCTTGATATTCTGGAGACATCCTTAAAGCCGTATGGATGTGAGGGCATAAGGGATTCCTGTAGGTTATCTTGGAAATCGATTGACTTGGATTCTCTTCATTTTCTTGCTGAACTTGCAATTGGGAGGCATGTGAAGTCGACATTGTAGCTGAAATTGCGTCTTTGAAGAAGATTTCGACCTGCAAAAATTCAAGAATAGGAAAACGTAAACGAGAAAATGAGCGGAATAAGGGTATTTATAACCTAGATATAGGCGTCACTGCCCCTATTGACGCGCGTCATTTGCTTCAAATGACGCGCGTCAATAGGAAGCAGTGTCGTGCGTCATTTCATTATAGTGTCGCGCGTCAATAGATTGCTTTGTCGCGCGTCAATAGGTTGCTATGTCGTGCGTCATTTCTTCATAGTGTCGCGCGTCAATTGGTTATAGTGTCGCGCGTCATTTGTCTAGAGTGTCGCGCGTCATTTGATTACAGTGTCGCGCGTCATTTGATTACAATGTCGCGCGTCAATTGTTTACAATGTCGCGCGTCATTTGTTTGCAATGTCGCGCGTCATTTGTTTGCAATGTCGCGCGTCATTTGTTTACAATGTCGCGCGTCATTTGTTTACAATGTCGCGCGTCATTTGTTTACGATGTCGCGCGTCATTTGTTTACGATGTCGCGCGTCATTTGTTTACGATGTCGCGCGTCATTTGTTTACGATGTCGCGCGTCATTTGTTTACAATGTCGCGCGTCATTTGTTTACAATGTCGCGCGTCATTTGTTTACAATGTCGCGCGTCATTTGTTTACAATGTCGCGCGTCATTTTGTGACTGTGTCGCGCGTCATTTGTTTACAATGTCGCGCGTCATTACGATCTAGTGTCGCTCCAGTGTCGCACGTCATTAGGAGCTATTGTCGCGCCTGTGACGTGCGTCTTTAAGGATTCTGATTTAGCCTTGAAAAACCAGGCGAAAATTTTGTTTTTTAATACTGTCAAATTCGCCTTTCGCTGAAAGTGGTTACGGGGATATTCGCCAGGTATTTTCCACCTTCAATTTTATAGGGGTGTCTTAAAATGTGACCCACATCGGATGGCGGTGGATTATATGGAGTTGTATGATGGATTCTTGGAAAAAATCATACTCTAAGTTTGAGAAAAATAGCATTAGCGTGCTTGAGGAGATTCAAAAGGGTATGATAGAGAGTATGCGGGAGTATGATGCACATTTTTAGAATCTTTTGTAAAAGTTATCTTATGATATACATCCCTCTCAACATGCTCGAGTGGTTCTTTAGAGGCTTGATAACACTTTTCGGATGAACACTTTCACATAAGACTTTCAAAATCTGTGTGAACCCTTAGAGGATGCTTTGCACGTTGAGTCCATTTAGAGAATTCATACTCGTGTAAGTCCTTTTTTGGAGGCACAAATTGCTTCTATAGAAAACAAACTTCAGAAATTGTCTGCGAATTCATCACATGAGACTCACAATGTGCATTCACCTAGGATATTTTCCTTTAAAATTAGGTGCACACCATTTTGTTGGGCTGTGAAATCTATCACGGGGATCATGATCCAAGTAGATTCCCTTTGTTATAATGCATGATCTATAAGAATGTGTTCTACTATTGTAAGATTTTTACATCTACTACTCATGACATGAAGTATTGTTGGTTGATAGACTAGATTCATGATGTAATTTATATTGGTGTGTGCCAAACCAACATTACCGAAGTTCTAAAAATGAGCGTTTTCAACATGAAGGGAATGAAAATGATGAAGGAAAGGGAAGAATGTTTCATGGAGGATTCAAAGGACATGGTGGTCATGGTAGAGGAATGAATGAATTACCGCATGGAACTTGTTTCAATTGTGGATCTATGGATCACTATAAGTGTGAGTGCCCATTTTTTTGCAATGCTTATGGTGTGGATAGAAATATAAGTATGAGGAATGCCTAAGTTATATGATCACATGAGACGAGAACCAAAAGAAGGAAAAGGGCACGGTAATGGTTAGTGTGAAACACGTTGAAAACTTGTTCATGCCTATAGTAATGTCTAATCTAGAGTAGGAGCCTATATTAATAATCGCACACACTAAACTCCGCACACACCGGAGAAATACCAAAGCAAAGGCCTCTCATTAAAAGAAGAAGATGTATTGCATGGAAAGTACCACGATCGACTTAACGAAGGAAGTTTACTAAGAGAATAGGGTCAAAGCATATAAGCTATGTGTCCCACTTTTTGTAGTTTTTGTACTTTCAGAAACTATGTTTGACAACCAAAACATGACGAAACACATATAAAATGACCAAACATGTATTTTTAAGAGGCTATAAATACCAAGGTGCAGGGCATCCAGAATTTACATGATTTTTAAATTTTATAGTATTTTTAATTATTTATTTACTAGTCGATTTTAAAATATTTATGGCCACAAAGTGGGACACACTTGTATGCTTTTACCCAATATGGAGGTAATTAGGATTTTGTAAGGAGAGAAATAGTGATTGAAAGTGCAGTCATGAAAGTCAAAATAGGTGAAGAATGTTGAGATCCCTAAGAAGGATGTTAATGATGTCAAATAGGTATGTAAGATGTTGTGATAAGAAATTATCATCCCATTGTTAGGAGAGTGGTTGATAGTAAATGTACCATGCATTGGATGCAAGCGTGAGAGGAAGATATTGCATGCTAATTTTCCCCCTCATAGTATTGATTATGACAAGGAGATCATGTTGAATACGATAGTTGATGGATTTCTTCTTAGCAACATACTAATTGACATAGGTTCAAAGGTTAATGTTATTACTTTAGATGCGTGGAATTAGATGGGGAGACCACCATTGTAGCCATCTTCGAATGTGATGTACATGGAAAATATAAATAAATCTACACCCATCGAGTCTTGAAGGGTGCTTCCATAACCATTCAAGGGGCTAAGTTCACTTGGGAATTCAAAGTCTTATAAATTCTTGATGTAGATATTTTTCCAACATTAATTTTACACCCTTGGTGTTATGTAAATAATGTTGATTTGCACTTCAACAAGGGATATATAAGATTTGATAATAAGAAGGAGAGCGTAATTATTCCTCTAACAGATGACAGTCTATACCTTATGTTGAGCCTTTGGGAGAAAAATACATAAATAGAATTTATGTTCACACCATCGAGAGAGAAGGATTCATTCGAGAGAAGGATTCATTCGGTGGGATGATGCCGATCCTTGAGTGATACGACTAGCATTACATGTGATAATTGGGCCCATATGACTTATGAGTTAGTTGGAAGAGAATTGAATGGCACTATGACTCATTTTGTTAAGGTGCATTCAGTTAGGATTTGGGAGGAAGAAAATTACCAAGTTACACTAGAGAAGGTCCCCCTGATGTATTTTTGCGTGCTATGAAAGTCCAGTGGACTTTTGAAGTAGAATGGAGGAATATGCTTATTTAAACCTTATGTGGGAAAGCCATGCATTGGTGGATGACTCATCATGATAATATTATAGAGTGGCGTGAGGTAAGAATCATGTTCTCTATTATATTTCTATGGACCAATGAACCTTCAAGGATATGTGACTATCATGGGAAGGAATCGGCCTTATACCACGTTTAAGAATGTGAGAAATCCTGGATGGAAGGCTCGAAAGATTTACCTCCTTCACTCTTGGTGCATAAGTTCTATTCCACCTTGTAGGGTTGTGCACACATATGGTATTTATATTCGAGTTATGTCATCAAAAAATAATTTGGTAGAAGTTGACAATAGGTATTATTCAGAATTTTCGGTGTCTATCTTCTAAACCATCGATAAAGGAAGCTTTGTAGATAGTCAAGCACATTACTCTAGGAGATAGTGCCAAAGCTGAGGACCTCATCCTATATTTTCTAGGGGATCCTGATTTAGAGGTGTGCTTTGAGGAAAGAAAAGCAGATGAAATACGGTGTGAGTTTGCTTTCCTATAAAAGAGAAAGGAAAAATGGTGTACCTGATAGAAGATGAAGAAATAGATAACCTTTATTTTGATCATACAGATGATACATGCAACGTTGGATAGTACATATGAGAAGGAATGCACCTACCATGAGCCATTAAAGATAAAGAAGGTCAACATTGGCACAAAACAAGATCCAAAAGAAGAAATCATTGGTGACATACCAAGAGGTCTCAAATATAATTGAGTTGTTGTGTTACTTCTAGGATTTGTTCCCACGTGGATACAATGAATTGAAAATAGTTCATCACTCATTGGGAGAAATGAGGATTAATTTGAAGGAAGGTTTGTGCCTGATTAGGAAAAGGCCTTATAGGATGAATCCTAATCTGTATGTAAAGGTGAAAGAAGAGATTGATAAAATGCTAGAATATGGGATCATTGAAGTTATTAAGGAGTTTGAATGGGTTATTCTAATGGTGATTACTATAAAAAAAGGATCGAAGGATAAAAATTTGTGTAGACTAATGAGAGTTGAATACTACATGTGGTATAGATCCTTTTCCAACACCTTTTACTGAGGAAATATTGGAAGCTATTCTTGGGCATGAGATCTACTCTTTTACGGATGGATTCTCAAGGTATCACTAGGTAAGGATTGTAAAAGAAGACCAGGAGAAGACTACTTTCACCACTAAATGGGGAAATTTTTATTATATGGCTATTCCATTCAGACTTAAGAATGCACCTTTTGTATTTTCGTGTATTGTGGTGCAAGTATTTCAAGACTTTATTAATAAGTTTCTACAAGTCTACCTGAATGAGTGGACAATGTATGGATTAGTGAAAGATCGTTATGAAAACTTAAGATTACTATTTGAGAGGTGTAGATAGTTAAGTATCTCTCTAAATATTAAGAAATGTGTCTTTGCTACTCCTTTTTGGCACATTGCTAGGTCATATTATTTATAAGGAAGTTTTATTGGTAGATCTTACCAAAGTTGTTATTTTGGGTTTGGAGGAGCCTACCAATTAAAGTGCAGTATGTGGATTTTTAGGGCATATGGGTTACTAAATATAATTCATCAAATGTTATGCAAATATCATCGCACCTTTGGAAGAACTATTGCAGCATAAAGCAAACTTTCACTTGGGTGAGGTGCAACATGTGGATTTTGGTACATTGAAGAAGAAGCTTAGTAATACACCCATTTTATGCTTTCCATATTAGTACAAGCCCTTCCATGTGCATTTGGATGCATTAGGTATGGAAATTCGAGTAGTTATAGAAAATCTGAAGAAGGGATTGTTGATCACCCTTTATGTTTTGTAAGCAAGAAGCTAACTCCAACTAAGTAGAATTACACAACAACAGAGAGAACAAAGCATTTTCTATGATTTATGCATTGCATAAGTTTAGGTATTACTTGTTACCTACTCCATTTATATTTTACAAGGATCACATAGAAATTAAGTATTTGGTAAACATGCCTATTTTGCAGGGGCACATATGTCATTGGATCTAGTTATTTCGGGATTTGACTTTACAATCGTCGTAAAGCTAGGAAAGAGTAATTCAAGACCTGATCATATTTCAAGTATTGATTCATTTGAGGACACAAAGAGTATTGAAGATACAATTTTAGATGCACAATTGTTTAGATTACAATGTGCACCCACTAATTTGGAGGATATTGCTATCTTTTTACGAACAAGTGTGGCACCTAATGGAATGAAGAGTATAGAAAGGAAACAACTTTCCATTCACATTGTGCCTTATATGTTGATTGGTGGAGATCTATACAAACTTGGTCGGGATGAGATTTTACGCCGGTGTGTACTAGAGCATGAGCACGTGGGTATTATGGAGGAATCTCATGGCAGGATTTTTGGTGGACATTATACAGTTCAAACCACCGAGTGTAATATTTTGATGGCTGGTTTGTGGTGGGAGACATTGTACAAGGATTACAAAGAATATTTTAGGGGTTGTGATCATTACGAACACCTTGGGGAGCCTAGGCATATAGATGAAATGTCATTGAGGCCTATATAGAGTGTGGAAATCTTTGGAAAATGGGTAATTGATTTCATGTGACCTATTTCCCCGATGCATAGGACATGGTCGTGCCACATCATTACTTGTAAAAATATCTTACATGGTGGGTGGAAGCAACACCTATGAAGGATTACACTACGAGATACTATTGTAAGGTTCCTTTAAGAGATTCTCATAACTAGGTATGGATGTCTATTGAGTTTAAAAAGTGATAGGGGTACCCATTTCTTAAATAATACTATCGGGATATTATTGGTGGAATTTATGGTATCCCATCATAAGACTACACCCTATCACCCACAAGATAATGGAACTGTGGAATATTTCAATAAGATTTTGAGCCACACATTGATAAATGTCTGTGATGTTGGAAGGAAAGATTGGGATGATAAAGTATCTATTGTACTTTGGTCTTATAGAACAACCTACAAGAGACTAAATAAAGAAACACCCTTTCAGTTGGTGTTTGGTGTCAAGGTTGTTTTTCTCGGTTGAATCTATGTTAACATCCCTTTTTATTGTGCTCCCGGGAGGATTGGCTGATGAGAAAGCACTTAAAGAGTGCATAGACAAACTGATGTAGTTGGATGAAAGGTGCACCATATCCTCGATGATGCAAAAGAAAAAGAAAGAAAGATAGAAGGTTTGACATGATTGACACATTAGAAACAAGAAGCTGGAGGTTGGACAAATGGTTCTTCTCTATGATTCCAAGTTTTTGTGCCACCCCGCGAAGTTCCAAGTACATTGGTTGGGACCATATGTTGTGACCTATATATTTGACTCGGGCACTTGTTAGTTAGAAGCTTTGGATGACACATGGTTTATTGGTTTCTTTAACGAGAGTAGGTTGAAGACTTACTATAAATAAGTATTCTTGGTGTTTATAATAAGGTAGTGTTGCCATTTAGCTTAGGGTAATAATGAATTTTCCTCTATATTTATTTCCTTTCATCGTCGCAATGCTTTGTCTTTTTAGTCCTGTGTTGGGTTACACGTTGGCACACTAGTAGCTAATTAAATTTTGAGTGATTCCATGTGTAGAGGACTATGTATACCTTTATTATAGGGTGGATTGGATTATGGTGCAAAAATTGTTGGCACATTTCTTAGGGAGGTTGGTCACTGAAAACTCATTCAGAGATATTGGCACAAAGGTAGAAAAATGGTTTATCTTGTGAAAGGTGTTCTTAGAGAAGTAGAGATGATCGAAGACCATGTTGGAGAAAAAATAGATCACTCATTGTAATGTGAAGTAGGTGGAGGCTTGAGAAATTACTTAGTGGTTGACGCGGATGTTAAGTACTTGATGAGAGTAAGGTGTGCAGAGGATTTTGTGGCGGTAAAGTAATGTTAGCATGCCAAAAGGTTATGACTATACCACGCAGGTGAAGTCATGAAAGTTTAATTAAGTGGAAAAAGGTAATTTATTAAAAATTAACGTTAAGACATGTGGTTCGAAAGGATGATGAAGTCTTAGAAAAAGTATAAATAGGGGGTGAGGGTAGTCATTTTCACTACCTTTCCTTCAGAAATTTTTATGCTCTGAGATATGAATTGCGACAAGGGTGTGATATGGAAGTGAAGTAATTTTTATGAACTAGTGGCATTGTATAAACTATAACAAGACCTTGTGGAGTAGATAGAGAGGCAACAGGGTTTGTATAAAAGTGATGCTACCGAATTCAAGATCTTGGGTAGACAAGGAGAACCGAGAACCTAAGGCATGGGTGAAGAAAGCGAATATGGCGTGAAAAATTTCACAAACCAAGAGAGTGGTGGGGAGAAATAAGAACTGTTAGCAAAAATCATAGCACCCCCAAATGGACAAAGATGTGAAGTGGTTAAAATGGGGCATTCAGTGTGATTACATAACATTGGATCATCTCTCAAGTTGTGGGACTTGCAAACCTAAGATGATCCTCTAGAGAAAGTTGGTTCTTATTCCTAAACTACCTGCCACAAGCTACTCTAGTGTAGGAAGAACCTATTCTATCCTAATCTAACCATTCTAAGGAACTAGAGAGAAAGAGAGGGTGAAAGAAAAGCCTACACTAAAGTGGTGATACACCAGAGAAGGAAAGGGGTGAGATGCTCTATTGAGGAAGGATGAAACAAAGGAGAAAGGAAGATGGGAAGGTCAAACATAAGTGACATAAACCCAGATCCTAATCCATGATCAAAAATCCATGAAACACAATGCCCTACACCTACAAATGTGAAATACATACACAAAAATAGATTTGAAAGGGAGAGGCACGAGAGAGACAACAAAACAATGCAAAGGGTTGAAGAAACACTAGAAAACACATTTTATTGCTCTATATGAGTCCATAGACCATTACATTTATACTTAGAGGCACAAAAATTCTTTCTAGATGTAAGAGAAGGTTTTAAACTCAAAATGGAGTCGGGAAATTTTTTTGATAGAGTTTCCCTAAGCCCAGAATAATCTCCCTTTTCAAATGAGAAGTGTTACAATATATAGAAAGAATAAGAGAGAGAAGAGGGAAAAGTTGAATCCTATTTCAACTACCACGAGATATGCATTGAATCCTTCCTTGAAGACTCAATTGCTATCAATCAATGCCTTTCTCAAATCCACCCCAAATCTATTGATTATGGCTCCCTCTGTCTATCTGCATATTGAATAAGAATGGTGGATTGAATCGAATCAGATCTGGTAGTTGGAGAAATCGAGCTCTATATTAATGGCCTAGAAGACATTTTCCCATTTTCACCCACCAACACCTACAAAAAATGATATTTTATGTTTCTAAGGAATAGAGGGCATTGACACATTTCCAAAAATCTTCTCCCACCCAAATCTAAGTTCTCAGTCAAAAGATATGGTCATTTGAATTTTTGGGTCATGGGTGCATAATATTTAAATGAGTCTATCTGTACCAGGTCCACATGGCAGCTCTGCACTCATTTGAGATTTGAATCCTTCCTTTTCTCTTGGAATAGCACCCATGTGACACATAGTGACATCCTTAGGTTTCCGTATTTCATTTTTATTCTTCCCGAGTCTTTTAAGGCGGAGAGGCACTTGTATCCAACCCAAGACACGTAGAGACTTTGCACATGTTTAGAAACTTCCCCCAGACTTTACCTTTGGAGTAAGCACGAATACGATACTTGGAGACTTCTACGAGGCCTTTGGAATTTTCAACGAGCTTGCCTTCACCTTTTCAAGCTTTGGGACACATGGAAGGCTCATGCTTATTTGACATGACCTACTCAGGGTCCCACTTTTGAATGTGCATTTTTGGACACTGGCACCTTCCACATGCATTCATTACTTAGCCATTTTGGGCCCATTCTCCTTTGACCTCTGTTGACCATTGGCTACGTGGAGGGTTGGCACAAGTTTGAGTCTCCACCTTGGGCTCCCATTTTGGAATTGTCTGAGCCGACACTTGGTCCCTTCTGCTAAGTCAAAGAATTTTCAACAATTGGTGCAACTTTTTAGAGCTCTGGATGCATGGAGGCTTGGCGCTTATTTCGGCCACCCCTTTGGTTTTAAATTTTGGAGGTGTGGTGTTTGGACACTTGATAGCTTCCGTTATCTCCTCCATACTTAGTCAATTTTGGGGTCTATCCTAAAATATTTCAGAACCTGAAGACTTTGAATCTTCACCATTTCTTTTCCTTTGAGTCTCTGGTTCCTTTGACACCGCTCAACCTCATTCCCCACCTGTATTCCATTTCTGATTTCACCTATAATTTGTTTGTTTGATTTGAGGCATGGATTCGTTCGATAGATCCATTTCTTGAATTTCTTCTTACACTGGTGTTATCAGCCAATTTTGACTTCGTAAAATTGTTTAAAAATAATAAAAAATGAAAATTTTGAAAAGTGTTACTTTGCATGGTTCATTTCCCTCATTGTGATTGTCTTATTTTTGTGATCATTTTGGTCTTTGTTTCATCCTTTTCGGTGAGAACTCTTCTCACCAGACTTTAAATTACGTTAAAATACATTAAAACTAATTAATTAATATTTAATTAATTAATCACTCCTTGTTTGATTAAATTAACTTTTAAATAACTTGAGAGTATTTAATTAAATAAATATGAATTAAAAGTTCATTCGAAAAAATTTTATTATCAAAGTAAGCTTACGCTTCCAACTACCGGGAAGCCAATTTGGCTTCCTAAACCCGGATTTCCCCTTTCTTGAAATCTTTTTCAAATTTCCCGAACGTGGGATTTACTCCACCAATTGCCAAATCATGGATTAGCTAAAGGGCAAGAAATTTCCCAATTTCCCACATGGGGAAATTGAGCGGGAATTCCAACCCACTTCACCATTCCCATTGGCAATTGGATGTTGCTTTCCCCATTTCCCCCTGACACTTAAGCCCACTACCTAGGAAGAGAGGAAGTTGGATTAATCCCCATAACTTCCTCCATCAAACCCGTTGGAAAAAGTCATGTGAAGCTTTGCTTCTTATTTCTTCTAAAGGACATAATATTTTGTCACATCCAACAATCTTCCATGCATTTGTCAGGAAAGAGCAACATTTTTTAAAGAACAATTTTAAAATACCAAGACAACAATTTCCACGCCTAGGAGAGAGAAGAATTCAGGGAAGCAGAAGTTAGTTTTAAATAAACAAAGGATAGAATAAAGTTTAAAGGTTCCAGGCAGGCCATGGGGAGAGAGGAAGGAGTTTTTCCAGCCAAGGAGGATAGAAGGAGAATTCCACGTAGAATTTTTAGCTAAGGAAGAGATAAAGACCTATTTTCAAAACCCACGCATGCCAATAAAATAGTCTAAAAAGAGGCATTTGTTTTGAGCCCATGCATTGGGTAGAGGAGGCGCCAAGTATAAAGGAAAAACATTTCCCACGCACCTATCCACATAGGCCACGCATTGGGCAGAGGAAGGAGAAAAGACCAAAATCCATGCATTTGGATAGACAAGACAAGCAAGGAGAACGATTTTATAAAAATTAAAAGAGGAAAATACAAAAATGCACAGGTATTAAGAAAGAGGACAACGAGACCACATAAGCACAAGGAGGACAGTTCAAAATGCATTTCCGGGAAGATCTCCAATGCAGGCCAAGAAAAGAAACTCCATTCACGCATGCAATAATAAAAGAAAAGTTTGAACGTAGCAAGGAAGAAGAAAGGTCCACGTATTGCCAAACAAGGAAGAATTAAAAAGATTAAATTGATCCACGTGAAATATTAAAATCGGGAGATTTTAATTAAAATAAATAACATTGTCGTCACTAGATTTGGAGCTCGAGCTTAGTCTCGATATATTTGTATTTTAAAGAGAAGAAAATTGTAATTTGGGATCAATTATTATTATTATTTTAAAATAATAATAATAATATTAAAGCAAAAAATATTTTTCTTGCATCAACGGGGTTTCGGAGACTGAGACCTGGCCCCGTTTGCATTGTTTGGCATGCCTGAGTCACTTTTTTGTAAAATTCATAATGGCCGAAAAATCCAAATCTGCAGGGAGATCGAAGAAGCCAGTGGAGAAATCTAACAAATCCACCCTAAAGTATGAATTCCAAGGAATTATCCCTCCCAATTCCATTAAGTCGGCATATGACAACATCACTGATACAAATCTGGGTCACATCAACATGCAACAGTTTTGCGAGTGAGTGAAAACTGAAGGAAAAACCATTTTCTCAGATAGACTTTACCATAGTGGCCTACCCCAAGCAACAACATTCCTGTCTCGGTGCAGTGTCCGGAATTGGTTATTGCTTGTGCGGAGCATTATGACCCTGAGAGATGAGGAATTTTTAAAGATAATCATGAGCCTTTCCTCTTAATCACACCAGAACACATTGAGGAATTGCTCGGCATACCCGACTTTCCCAAGAATGTGGATATCACTCGCCAATCAGCACAAGAATTCTGGGATGAGGAGCCCCTAAGATGGAGGAAAATAGCTAACAACAACGGGTTAGTAACCAAGGGACCTTGAATTGAAAGGATTCCCGAATAACTATACCACGTTGAGTTCATGGAAGAAATTGAAGACATGATCACTCTCCTAAGTCGAGTTTTCGGTCTACCTTCTACTAGGATTTTCCACCCATGGATGTACCAGTTTATCTGTATCATCCTAGCCAAGAAAGAGTTTGTGGATTGGGCCACCATCATCAGTAACACCCTTCATAAACAATTGATAGAAGTTAAGATGACTGGATGCTTCTACATGACTTCATATCTGACTTATGCAGTATCATGAAGAAATCTATTTTCAGGACTTGAAATGAGAGGGGTCGTGGGACCATCGAACAATGTTTTTCATTATTACCCTCAACTCAGTTTCCAAAATAGTTCTCACCATTTTAGAAGAGTCAATGATGCATTCACCTTCCACGTGATCTAGAACCTAAATCAAAATACTAAGGAAAGGTTTTCTAAAGAATCCATGAGTGTCATTTCCCAATGGGGAACTTGGTTTATTCAATTATCATCTTTTTCCTACATTTGCATGAGTGGTTTTGCTAAGACCCCATGGAAAATTGCTAAGTACGTTAGTGATAGATGGGAATTAATGGAGTTGGCGTGAAAATTATTCCAAGTTCACTGCCTTCTTAGTGACAAGAACCATTCAAGAATTCATTTCCCAATTCAAATCGGGGAATACCAATGTCCAATTCTTTTCAAAGACACACTCATTGAAAAAGAGTTTTCTCTCATAACCATCCATCCATATGTGAAGAGAGCCTAGTTTGATATCAATGGATATAGGCAAAAGATTCTGGGGGAAAAGTACCAACATAATCCTACCATGGAATATTTATAGGCTGCTTTACACGGATGAACATGAGGTAAGAAGACGGAGTACTCTCGCCTAACACTTGCTCAGATCAAGGCCTTCCGCATCAAGAGTCCTCTCGATTCATTCATAAATGATGATGAGGATGTCATTGATCCCTCATATGATGTCATTTCCTTTACCCCATTGCCTCAAATTTACTAGACCAAAAGAGATGAATTTTCTCTTGATGGCAAGAACCAACCAATTATTGAAAGAAGCATATCTTGGTATGATAGAGAAGTTGCCAAATTGCAATCCATTCCAGATCATGTTTCAGGATCACAAAAATTTCCAATATGAGGGGGTCTCCATTCGACCAAAGTCTCTTCTCAATCAACCTCATTACCATCCAATCATACACAACATGCAAGAAAAGAGTGGTTGCCAAAATCTACTTCGCCAAGTAACACGTCACAAGGAGAGAGATCCAAAGATCCAAACCCCGAAGAAGGAAGAGAGTGTGTGTCTAGATTTTCTACCTTGAGTAGAGATTCTTCTACCCACATCATTAATAGAACTCAGAATATGGTAGAAAATTATCCCCAACCATGCTTCAAACAAGCATCCACTCAGGTGCAGGTAATTCAAATATCAAACACTTCGGAACATGTAGTTCATGAAGGGATTTCCCAAAATCTCCTAAATAATCAGGAAGTGGATATTGAGGTTTTGTCTCCTCAAATTGAGGTTGTAGATAGGATTCCAGAAAGATCTCATGATGTCAGGGATAATGAGAATATTGATTCGAGCTCCAGGATTTTATATGCTGAAATAGTGAATGATACTCCTTGGGTTGATTCCAAAGTGAAGAAAAGGAAGAGAGTTGTCAAGCCAATTGACATTGATTTTGAGGCCCTTTTCAAACTTTCGAATGATGTCATTCCTAATAATCCTAAGGTTCTTTCTTGAATAATGGTGGATAATGATGGAAAAAAATTACGACCTTGCCATTCCACAAGTGGATAAGGAGCACGATGCTATGATGCTCCATCGACTATGAAGTTTCCAGACTGATACTTGGAAGATCTAAATTAGAAAGTGACATGGTGATGGCTTGAGATTCAATTGATATCATGCTAAAGAGAGTTGAGAAATAAAAGTCTCAAAACTCTTGGCTCAAGGCCGAAAAGAATCAATTGGTGGAATATGTTCAACATTTGATAAATCCTATATCACCCACCTTCCCAAGACTGCTTTGAAGTGGCTTCCCAGATGAACAGACTCTTAATTTTTCAAAGGAAATAAACACATTGGGCCATGTCAATAAAACTTGGCTTTCAAAGATTCTCATTTTAGGCCAGGGGATGATCAAGACCTGTGGTTAAGCTTCATGAAGATATCAATGCATATCTTGATCCAATTCTTTCTTTCAAAGAAACTTTTGTTTCTGCTATATCAAATTTGGATGAGATATTGCCCAGTTTACAGGAGATGACAAGTATGGAATCTTCAATTTTAGCTATTGAAGGAATTCTCGAATTTGAACATCGAGGGACACATTTTCTTTGGTGTCTGCATCTCAAATCAAGAAAAATGCTTCTTGAGGATTCTATGATCCATTATGACAGCATGTGCAATGAATCCTTCACTTCACTCTCCTTGATTCAAGAATTCATGGCTGAGATTCCTTGTAACCTCGTAAATGAGCATAATCAAAGGTGTTCATCGGAGCAGGTGGAAGAACAATTTTCACAATTGTTTAAGGACATGTACACTCCCGCCAACAATTTCTCATCAGTTTCCATGGAGTGGTGCATCAAATTAAAGAACTTATTTGAGAATGCTCAATCCAAAATTATTAGTTTAAATGATATGCCCAGTAGAATTCTTGAATTGCAAGTATTTTATGAGGATATTCTTTGACCAAGTGAACCTCCAAAAGAAGAAAAGATGGTTGAAACTTTAGGAAGGTTTAGATCATTTCAAATGGAAAAAGAGACAGATCCTAATTTCACCGGTGGTGCAGGGAGTTAATTTTCTTGGTATCTAACAAAGTGGGAGAGTCCATTTCTCATACGCTTGAGATAGGCGGACCCCATTTCAATGGATAAGGCACTAGTTATTATTGTATATTTTAAAAGGTGTTGTTATTTGTTTTTGGGAAACAATGGATATTTTAAGTAATTTCTATTTTTGGGTTATCTTTAATAAAGTTGTTGAAAAAGACAAAGGTCACTTAAGTGCCTTATTTAATCATCATGTAAAATCCTAACTACTTTGTAACCAAATTTTGGGTTATAAAAGGAAGTGAGGGGCTCATTTGTAAAGGTGACTTTGAGAGAGGAGAAGAAAATACTTTTTGTGTAAGCTTTGTTTTAGGAAGAAACTTTGTGTTCTTTTGTGAAAAAAATTTGGGAGTTAATGGAATACAAACTTTGTGTCTCATTCATTGTCTCTTGTAACATTTGATGTTCTTATGTTCATTAGATGTTAGGTGTTTTGAATCTTGCATACAAATATTATCTTTGATCTTATTGTCAATGTTATTAATCAGTTGTTCTAGTTCACAATGATCAAGCTCTGATTATCTACTTGCTAATGTGTGTTCCCTTTTACAGGTTTCTTGTTTGGCTAACTCAAACTCCGTTTTATTTGTGTTGGTTAGTCATCTTTCCTCTTCATGCAATATTAGGCTCTATTTTTACCTAACTCTTGCATGTCCTTTCAATTCATTCCATTTCACTCCTTTCCTTCATTCCATTCCATCTCCTTCATTCACTTTTCTTTCCATTGATGTTCCAAAACACCCTCACATAAAATTTTGAATGTACGAGATGTAACTACGTTTGGTTTTCAATAGAGGCAGCCTCACCTTCATTGAGAAGGGAATTTGTTCCCACACTGTTGCATGTCATTTACATGCGTGCAAATCCATATGCTAACAATTTTTGGTGACTCTACCGAGGATTCAGAAATTGATAGCTAGTGCTTGGTTAAATCTTTATGACTATCCCTTCTACACAAGCTCCAGAGTTCTTCAACCGAATCTTGTGCTGATGAAGATTTCCAAGGAGACATTAATGCCAACCTTTGAATTAGTAGCTTGGAAAAAATATGAAAGCTTATAACAATTTGTGGCTATTGATAGAGCCATTGATAAAGAAATCTACATTGAAGATATTAGGAGAAGAGCACCCGCTTTTGACTTGTGGGCGTAAGACCTCCACAGGCACGTGTTGATAGTTGTTCACCGATGCGGTCCTCTTCCACCTAGGTAATAAGTTATATTACTATTATAGGTAACCCACCTATCTTGCAACCAAATATTGTTTTTGCACAGATACTCAAGAAAGACATATCTAATCGATTTGAAGCAAGCTATTTTCTAAAAGTGCACAAGTAACCATCATTTCATCTCACCACATCAATACTAGATAACAAAGAAGAGAAGCCATGAGATTTGCTAGATTTATTCAAGTAAATAGCTCGAAAAATACATTGATCGGCCCCACTTTTGACTTTCAGGAAAATTTCATTTCAGAGTTATCTCCTCGAAGAACACACCTTATAGATCTACAAGCCTTGCATCAAGTCCTGAAAAAGCAAGCAAGGAAGGAATCACTACCCGATCAAGCTATGCGATGGGGAAATGCCACCATTTTCCTTACACCTTGACATGAACTCCCATGAGGATTAAGAAAGATTCTTCCCAAGTTTGACGGAGATGGGAAGACATCACCCAGAATGACCATATTTCTATCATCATCTCTTCATTGAAACAACTGCATGGTGTTATTTGAAGCAAGCTATTTGGGAAAATGCACAAGTAACCATCATTTTCATCTCACCACATCAATACTAGATAACAAAGAAGAGGAAGCCATGAGATTTGCTAGATTTATTCAGGAGTAAAAGAGTAGCTCAAGAAATAGAGCGAAGAGCTATTTCTTGAGATTTGCTAGATTTGCTAGACTTTCTATGTTCTTCATTTGATCTTCGTAGGCCATGTCCCTAAGCCCTTATGTAACCTATGTGTCTACACTCTCAATTTTCATAAGAAAATATTGAAATGGAGTTTTTGAGAGTAGAAAATTATATTTGCCAAAATGGGGCTTTCATTTTTCCCTGAATGGACTCAACTTAAAAAAAAATTCTATTTGTCCTTTGGTTGCTTAAAAAGTCTACATTTGTTTCATTTTTTTTGGAACTAGCAACTACTACTGGATAAACTATGGATCTTTCTAGCCATGAATACTGAAGAGCCTGGCCTTGGTCTGTCCTAAGAATGGAATGTTACAATGTTTGGTGCACATTGAAATTTGTAATGACATAACCTTGGAGAAACCACAATGCTATGTACAAAGAATCAAATCATACATGCCTCAAATGAGACATGTAGAGTGTGCACAAGTACTTCTTCTACTAAAAAACAAAATATACTCCTACTCCTATACTAACCAGAAAGAAAGAAAAGATTAAACAAATCCCACTACAAGAAGGGAGAAATAGATTCCCTTTCTCAAAAGGGGCAACCATGCAAATGATTTGACAATGAATATGGCTGCCTAGATGAATAAAAAATTGACTTTAAGCCTATCTTCCACCCAGATCATCAAGGTATCTACATTAACCAAAAATAGCTCCTCCAGCTAATTGACATTGGACTCCTAGAGGTGTTGATGATGACCCTTGGTACTTTGATGCTCATCCTCATGCCCTGAAGTAGGCATGACTAGTTTTGGCTTCTCCCTTGGCTCCAATGAAGCCAAATATCTGATTGGGCAAGGTATGGTCCTTTGAATCTACCCATGGTTCTGAACTCTAACTCCAAAAATGGAGTCTTTTTGTGGACCTTCTTGGATGGATGGTGAGAGAGAGATGATGACATCTCCTTGATTTTTCTCTTCCTTCTCTTGTAAAGAACATGGAAGACCATGATCTTCCAACCCTGGTTCTAGAGGGATGTTGTGAGACATAGGTTGTTGTCTTTGAGTGCCCTCCTTTATGGCAACAGGCTCATGTGCTTGGAAGATGGATGATGGAAGAGAAAATGATGTGATCTCCATGGGATTTTCTCCATCAAAGCAATCCTCCAAGTCAGATAGATAATCTACCTCGTTTTTTCCTATTGCATGTGCTCAACCTCCTCCATGGTGTCCTCCTTATCTGTAACTTGATCACCATGGCTCCCTTTATTCTCAAACATGAATTTTACAATCTCAAACTATTTTTCAACATCAGAGCTTGAAGGGGATGAAGTGGAAGGAAGAACTAAAGGTTCTCCTATAGCCTGCTCCACACTTGGAACCTCTAAAACTGTATGGTCCTCCTCCATCATGGGTTCATCAATCAAATCAGGCCCTTGAAATGAAAGAAAAAAATCTTCAATGATGCCTTCTTCATTGAGTGGCCTCAACTCTGATTCGATCTCTCCCAGCTGCTCCTCTTCAATGGGACTTGGAGCTGGTTGTTCTTCCTCTTCAACTAGTTGTGTAGCTTGGATCAGCTCAGCATCCTCTTCAAACAAAGTGCCATCATGGACACTACATCCAAAGTAGCCAGACTATTGATCTTCTTCTTCTTCTTTTTTCCTTCTCTCTCTTGAAAAATCGGTCTCAGCCACCACTGGCTCCTCAAATTTGACCTCATCTATTGGCTTGACCATCAAGGGGATCTTTATAAACCCAAATTTGGCAACCCAACTCTTCAAATTATCTGTCGTTTCTTCTCTATTGGGCTCCCCTTCTTGTTGTTTTCCTTGACTAGATTCTTGAGTCTCTTCCCAACATGGACTTGGGAAAGAAATATGAGTGACAGGTTGGGGTTCAACCAACTTTGAAATTTTTTATGATGGGGAGGGAGCTATAACTTCTTGTTTGTTTGGAGGGGATGATTGTTTGGAAGGGAAAGGGGGAGAGGAACTGAAATGGGGTGGAAGACTAGGGAATGGAGAAATGGAATCAACACTTGGGGCAACAACTAGGAAGCTTGGAAATTGGATCTTGGGTTGAGATGGTGCTACTTGAGAAAGAGAAAAAGAAAAGCTATGAGATGGTGGACTTACCCATTAACAAGGTTGTCTTGACTCCAAATCATAAGCCTTGATCTTCTCAATCCATTTTCCAAGTTGGGACAAAATTTCAACCATGAAGTCTAGCTTCTCTTGAGGGATGTAATGTCTTGGAAAAGGGCCTTCCCATGGACAAGGTACCCTATAACCAATCTTGAATGTCTTCATTTGTGCTATGCCCCTTGACTTAACGATGATATCCTCCATTTTTTGAATTTTCTCCAATAAACCAACATTCTCCACATAGTTATCACCTTATTATGCATCCCCTTGTTCTTGATAAGCTCCATGGCCAAACTGACTTTGACCTTGTTCATATGGGTAAGTATAATGGTCCTGGATCTAATTATAATGATGATTTGAAGAAGTTGGGAAATGCATTGGAGGTGGATTGCATTGCTGTGAGTGTAAGTTCCATGAAGGGAATGAAGTCATGATTACATAACCTCATGGAATGGGAGAAAATTAAAGAGATGGAAGAAGAAAATGGATGAAAATGAGTGGAAATGGATGGAAAAGGTGTGCAACTCAAAGAATGGGTTTTTGACCAGATGGAGTCGCCATATGTGCTTGCATATGCCTCAAAAGGATGAATCCCACCAAGAACACATCAAATTGATGACATAAAGTGAAGACCTCTTGTCCCACTTAGTGTTTCAAAAATGTTAGTGCAAAATCACAACATCCCCGAATGGCCAAAGATGTGAAGTGGTTAAAATGGGGCATTCGGTGTGATTACATAACATTGGATCATCTCTCAAGCTATGGGGATTGTAAACCTGATATGATCCTCTAGATAAAGATGGTTCTTGTTCCTAAACTACTCCTTGCCACGAGCTACTCCAGTGTAGGAAAAAAAGCTATTCTATCCTAATCTAACCATTCTAAGTAACTAGAGAGAAAGAGAGGGTGAAAGAAGATCCTACACTAAAGAGGTGATACACCGAGATAAGGGAAGAGATGAGATGCTTTGTTGAGGAAGGATGAAACAGGGGAGAAAGGAAGATGGAAATGTCAAACAGAAGTGACACTAACCTAGATCTTAATCCATGATCAAAAATCCATGAAACAACAATGCCCTACACCTGTAAATGTGAAATACATGCACAAAAAATAGATTTTAAAGGGAGAGACATAAAGAGATAAAAAATAATGTAAAGGGTTGAAGAAACACCACAAAACACATTTTATTGCTCTATATGGGTGCACAGACCATTACATTTTTACTTAGAGGCAAAAAAATTCTTTCTAGGTATAGGAGAAGGTTTTCAACTCAAAATGGAGTTGGGAAACAAATTTGACAGAGTTTCCCTACGCCTAGAATAATCTCCCCTTTTCAAATGAGAAGTGTTACAATATATAGAAAGAATAAGAGAGAGAAGAGGGAAAATTTGAATCTTGTTTCAACTACCATGGGATATGCATTGAATCCTACCTTGAAGACTCAACTGATATCAATCAATGCCTTTCTCAAATCCACCCTAAATATTTCAATTTTGGCTCCCTCTATCTGTTTGGCATATTGAAGAAGAACGACGGATTGAATCAAATCAGATCTAGTAGTTGGAGAAATCGAGCTCTATATTAATGGTCTAGAAGACATTTTCCCATTTTCACCCATCAATGCCTGTAAAAAATGATATTTTATGTTTCCAAGGCATAGAGGGCATTGAGACATTTCCAAAAAATCTTCTCCCACCCAAATCTGAGTTCTTAGTCAAAAGATATGGTCATTTGAATTTTTGGGTTATGGGTGCATAATATTTAAATGAGTCTATTTGTACCGGGTCCATGTGGTAGCTATGTGCTTGTTTGAGATTTGACTCCTTCCTTCACTCTTGGAATAATTCCCATGTGACTTGTGGAGGCATATGAAGGTTTCCCTATTTCCTTTGTATTCTTCCTGAGTATTTTCGTGGGCGAAGGCACTGTATCTATCCCAAGACACATGGAGGCTTTGGACATGTTTAGAAACTACCGCCAGATTTTACCTTTTGAGTAGTGTGGATATGACACATGGAGACCTCTATGGGACTTTGGACTTTTCAATAGTCACCCTCACCTTTTCAAGCTCTGGGACACGTGGAATGCCCGTGCTCATTAAAAAACCTACTAAGGGTCCCGCTTTTAAATGTGCAATGCTTGGACACCTGACACCTTTCACCTGCATTCATTACTTAGTTGTTTTGGGCCCATTCTCATTTTGACCTCTATTTACCATTGGCTATGTGGAGGGCTGGCACAAGTGTTAGTCTCCGCCTTGGGCACCCATTTTGGAATTGCACTAAGCCAACACTTCGCCCCTTTTACCGAGTCGAAGGATTTTTAATGATAAGTGCAAATTTTTGGAGCTCTGGATGCATGGAGGCTTGGCACTTATTTTAGCCTACCCCTTTTGTTTTAACTTTTTTAGGTGCGCCATTTGGACACTTGGTAACTTGTGCTATCTCTTCCATAGTTAGTCGATTTCAAGGTCCATCCTGAACTATTTTAGAGCCCGAAGACTTTGAATATTTTTTATTTCTTTTCCTTTGAGTCTTATATTCCTTTGACACCACTCATCCTCTTTCCTCAACCATGCTATTCCATTTTTGAGCCTACCTATAATTTGTTTTTTGGATTTGAGGCATGGTTTCACTCAACATAGCCGTTTCTTGAATTTCTTCTTACACGGGGTCATTTGATCTTTCGCAGGCCTCACTGCTCCATTATAAAGTCTATATGTAACCTTGTTTGTTGTCTTGGAATGTGAGCTCATGGGTTTGAGTCATTTCCTTCATAATTTCCTTATGTGGAGGACTTGTCTTGACCAAATTTTCATGGGGGCGAATTTGGTATAACAAGAAATAGTTGAGATATGCTCAAAAATATATCACCCTCTAGGTGTGATAAAAGTAAAAAGTGGAGTTTCACACTATATAGGTACAAGATTCATGATTTAAACCACAAGATAGTTGATCATGACAAATTATTGTAGGAAGATCTAGTCTACGATGTTTTATGGTTAAAAATCTTGGAAACTCTAGGGTGGACAACTCAGTGCAACATGAGTTGCATAAAATTGGGGTTTTGTAGTTGTGGGAGATATCTTTCTTCCCTAAATCTACACCACTCTTCAGATTGGTTAATGTCACGGGTACATGAGGACTTTTCAACTTTGCGGGAAGGAGAATTAGAATTACAAGCTAGTTGCTCGGGTGAGTAACAAGCCCGCTAAACACTAGTGAAGATATGGATCTCAACCTTTATGCCAACACAAAAATTAAGGAGCTAGTGCAAAATTTGAATTATGAGAAGGGAGGAAGGGCTCAGGTTATCTTAGATCTTAATGACCTGGTGTTGAGGGTTGCAGCCCACCTTATCACCGTAAATTAAGAGCATCATAATGGTGGATAGATATAAATAATATATTCCTATACATTGTGTAGAGAGTATCAAAACAAGTGCACTATAAATTTACAAAATTTATTGCGAAGAGTATCATTGAGGAAGCACTGGTGCAAAATGAAGTTTGAGAAAATAAAAAATGGGGGTCCATTCTACTGTTGATCATATTTTGGGAAATCAACATCCTTGATGGACCAAATGGGAACATGTGGGTTTACCCATCGCGCACTCATCTCCTGCAGTGTAATTTTCATAGTTCACTTGTGATGGCTCCATTACAAGAACCTACAAGGCTTGGATGAAAAATTTGTATGAGATACTATGAGCGGGATTCAAGAATGAGTGGTGTATTCCTCCTTAATTTCCAATGGTTGTAGGGGAATAGGTGTTTCACCATTTTCTTTACATTTTGAATGACCAAAAAGATAAGGGTGGGGGATAGGAGAAATATTTTTAAATAGGTTAGTTGATGATTGTTACATGCATTCGACTTCTTGATCTAGTTTCAATTGTGAGATCTTCCTTTTGGCGAGGAGGAACTACCTCAAATAGAAAACAAAACCACAAAATAATAGCTAAATAATATATGGCGATGACATGTGTAGCATATGCTATTTTGGGGAAGTGTGATACTTCCTAGATGGCTATTAATCCACTATTTAGAACAACTTAATGTGAGAAATAAGTAAATTCATACTATAGTTGATATGATTTAGGTATCTCATTCAAGCACAATAAGAAAATCTAATATAACAGGCTAGGTTATAGTCAGATATGAAGGGTAGGTAGTTGTCAGTGTGTTGAACTGGGTCAGGGTTAGGTTCTAGGTTGTTTGGGTCACTTGGTAGAAGGTAGGTTAACTTTGTTATTGGAAAAGGTGTAAAAAAGAAACTAATGTTGGTTGGGTATAATCGATGACGGTTAAGGGAGACCGATGATGGTTATGGGTAATTAATGTTGGTACAGTAGTGTGAGAGTAATCCAATCGAAACATTATTATGGATTTTAGGTGATGTTATATGGGGCTAAAGAAGGATATGGAAAGGTCTATGGGAATACTGAGAACACTTAGAGAGGTGGAAGGGCCAAGATAGTGATGAGGCCATAAATTGGCTATAAATTACCATTATTTTGTCTTTCCAAGTTACCTTTGAAAGTGGATTTAAATGTAATCTATGAACTTATAGTTTACTTAAGATAGAGTATATGATATATATATTGTTCATTCTTTATAAATATTTTTTTATTTATCTTTTTGACTAATCCTATTGATTTTTTTGGAAAAGATGCAAAGTCTTGTGTATGCAGGCCATAAAAGAAAGATAATGCTAGTATTTGGAAAAGTGGAATTGATCATGAATAGTAAATTTAAAATCAAATCTGATTTCATATTCAGATTTCTCTCGAAAAATTATGCAAGTTCAAAACAAGAATCATCTCAATCTGAGGTTGCATGCAAAAGTTATAGTTGTTTTAAGTTAGCTACAGAACTTGCAGAGTTAGTTCTGGAACTCACATAGTTAGTTCCGAACTTGAAGGTTTAGTTTCGAAACTCAAAAATTTAGTTCCATAACTTATATCAATTGAATGACAGTTAGTTCTAGAACTTTCAATTCATGGACAAATCATATTTAGTTCCGAACTTGTATATTTAGTTCCGGAACTTGCATAAAAGGAATGACAACTTTAGTTCTAGAACTTGCATCAATAGAATGACAGTTTTTGAGGTATTGTGAAAACTCATAGATTCCAATGGGAAATCTAAGAGAGGTTTTTTTCATAGCAATGTGTTTAACAAAAATCTCATTCATATTTGCTACATGTTTTACTAATGAAGAGAGATCTAACTTTTAGTGAGTTGCAGTTTGAGGAAAAGTGTATCAAACGAGCACTAAAAGTTCCATAAACAGAAATAGAAAATTCAAATGGAAAATATGAGAGAGGTTTTTGTTCATAGCAATGTTTTTAAAAATCCTCTTTCAGATATGCTACAATTTTTTACAAATGAAGAGATATCTAACTTTTAGTGAGCTCTAGTCCAAGGAAAAGTGTATCGAGACGATTTAGCACTAAAAGTTCCATAAACAAAAAAGTTAAATGGAAAATACGAGGATTTTTTTTTCATAGAAATTTTTTATCAAAAATCTCATTCATATTTGTTACAGGTTTTACCAATGAAGAGATATCTAACTTTTAGTGAGCTGCAGTCTAAGGAAACGTGTATCAGACGAGCACTAAAAGTTCCATAAATAGAAACAAAAATTCAAATAGAAAATTTGAGAGATATTTTTGTTCATAGAAATGTGTTTAACAAAAACCTCATTCATATTTACTACAAGTTTTACCAATCAAGATAAATCTAACTTTTAGTGAATTGTAGTCCGAGGAAAAAGCATATCAGACAAGCGTCAAAAGTTCCATAGTCAAAAACAACAAAGTCAAATGGAAAATCTGGGAAAGGTATTTGGTCAAAATCATATTTTGAGGAAAAAAATTCTTCCAATAATGTATAATAATAAAATCATTATGATTCTTATTACCAAAAAGCAAGGAGAAGATTTGGGAGCAAATCTTCCTAAAATAAGCAAGATAAGATTTGACTTCAATAATATATCTCTCTCCATATTTTGTGGAGATGGAGATCTTAGTTGTTAGAATTGGAATAAAGATAAGATCATATTGTATTTCCTAAAATAAGGAGTTGGTTGGATGCATGAATTATAAATGTAACCTTCCACACTAAGATATGTAATTTTCTTTCTCCCAAGAAATAAAGATTTGTTCTTTCCTCTCAAATATTCTGTAGTTTTAAAATTGGAAGTATGATTTAAATCCTCTTCTAAGAAATGAGTTGGCCACTCATTTCAAGGAAGATGGATCTGTGTATTTATGTTTATGTTTATTCATTTGTTTGTAATTCATTTTGTTGTATTGTTTTTATTTTTGTATTGTGAAAATTCAGTCTGTTGTGAACCTACAGGTGTTTCGTTTAATTATGTTTATTTCCAATTCAAGAAATTTCAATTTATGCAAGTGTGTTTAAATTTATGCAAGTGTGTTTAAATTCCTGTAAGTTTGATTTCTTTCATGTAAGTGTGATTTATTTTATGTAAGTTTAGTTTGTCTTTAAAGGAGTTACTTTCCAAGATCTTATTCTCTTAATGCATATAGCCATCGGACACCAACCTGGATTGACATTATTAATGGCAAGGATTGATGACCCTCATCATTTTGGCGTTGTTGCCGAGGACACGGTGTTATTAGGAGATTCAAAGTTCTCTAAAAGAATATTCTAGTGACAGTAGAATACCTTTTAGTAATTCTGTGACAGAAGAATTTGGTAAGTAGTTTCTTTAGACTTTTATTTCCTACAAGTAGATTAAAATTTCATTTTTGTAATTAGGAAGATTAGATTGTAAATATTTATCTCCCCACAAACTAACTCTATGTATAAGAAAATGATTGTGATGTTTGATCAAGAGGTATAATGGTATGAACAAATAATTCAAATCTGGAAATGGTATAATATGATATTGAATCTGGAAGTAGATCCAGTTGATGAAATATCATATGTCATTTTTGATAACCACCACCATTTCCCCTTGTATCAACTAACAACTCAGTGATCTTATTACACATAACCTTAGTAAAAACTGGCTTATCCAGTTTGTAATAATGAAGTGGTAGCATTTCTAGTTAACTCCATCCATATTCAGGGATTTCATTAGAGCCAAAATAAAAACTCACTCATAATAAATCCACCCATCCAAATTAGTTTTCATCCCATAATAAAATTCAATCCCTGAACCATATCCATTAGAAAAATTTATTTTCATGTCTTTCAATTTATTCATTTTTGTATATGCTTGTATAACATTAAGAAGTAATTATTGTGAATATCAAGGAAAGAAATTTTTACATACTAACATCTAAGGACTAGATCTATAGGAATTTCCAGAGTTGTTCTTGATATTAGCATGCAGATTTTGGAGCACCAACAGTATCAACCAAGGAGCATGCATATTTTGAAGGGACACACATATACCTTCACTCTCTCTTTTAACAACTATCCATCTCTTGAGATCACTAGTCTAGGATTTGAAGATTACTATGGTGATTCCGATAATACACAATTCAAGATGGGCTTTGAAGACCTAGAAATTTTCTACACAATTTTTGGAAATCTTCTTGGAGTTACCAAGTATGCAAAAAGGTTTTTATGAGATCTTAGACATTGCTTCCTATTTTACACAAGTTGTACTTTGATGAATATAGTCTGATGATGGATCAAATTTTTCTCTAATCCTTCTCATGCTATCATTTCAGCAAAAAAAAAAAAAAAAAAAAAACTTTGATTGGAAAACCAGCTTGCTGGCCAATCAAAGGAAATTTTTTTTTAAAAAAAGTAAAAAATATTTGATTGAAAAACCAACTTGCTAGCCAATAAAAGGAAAAAAAAAAAAAAAAGCTTTGATTGGAAAACCATCTTGTTGGTTGATCAAAGGAAAAACAAGAAAACTTTGATTGAAAAACTAGCTCACCGCCAATCAAAGGCAAGGAGGTGGCTTTTCTTCAAAGGAAATAGCTATTACCTGGTGACTTTCTTCTTAGCACTATTTGACCATGTTAACAATAGGATGAAAAATACAACTAGAGGTATGATCAAGTTATTTTGTTATACTATTTTATTTTTAAGTTTTCTTGTAAGGTTTTTATTACAGCTAGATCCACTTTTAATGATTTCCAAGGAAGGCAAGATAAAATTCATATCTCCCCTACTTATATGAAAAATATGTGCACCTCTTTGTAAGATTCAAGTTAGTTTTGAGGGATTATGAAAACTCATAGATTCCAATTGGAAATATGAGAGAGGTTTTTTTCATAGAAATGTTTTTAACAAAAACCTCATTCATATTTGCTACAAGTTTTACCAATAAATAGAGATCTAACTTTTAGTGAGTTGCAGTTCGAGGAAAAGTGTATTAGGCAGAGTACTAAAAGTTCTATAAATAGAAACAAAAAGTCAAATGGAAAATATGAGAGAGGTTTTAATTCATAGCAATTTTTTTAACAAAATCCTCATTCAAATATGCTACAAGTTTTACCAATGAAGAGAGATATAACTTTTAGTGAGTTACATTATGAGCAAAAGTGTATCGAGACGAGCACTAGAAGTTCAATAAACAAAAACAAAAAAGTCAAATGGAAAATATGAGAGAGGTTTTTTTTATAGAAATGTTTTTAAAAAAACTTCATTCATATTTGTTATAGGTTTTACCATTGAAGAGAGATCTAAATTTTAGTGAGTGCGTATGAGGAAACATGTATCAGACGAGCACTAAAAGTTTCATAAACAGAAACAAAAATTCAAATGGAAAATATAAGAGAGGTTTTTGTTCATAGCAATGTGTTTAACAAAAAATTTATTCATATTTCTTACAAGTTTTACCAATGAAGAGAGATATAACTTTTAGTGAGCTACATTATGAGGAAAAGTGTATCGACTCGAGCACTAGAAGTTCAATAAACAAAAACAAAAAAGTCAAATGGAAAATATGAGAGAGGTTTTTTTATAGAAATCTTTTTTAAAAAAACTTCATTCATATTTGTTATAGGTTTTACCAATGAAGAGAGATCTAAATTTTAGTGAGCTACAGTATGAGGAAACGTGTATCAGATGAGCACTAAAAGTTCCATAAACAGAAACAAAAAATTAAAATGGAAAATATAAGAGAGGTTTTTGTTCATAGCAATGTGTTTAACAAATAATTTATTCATATTTTCTACAAGTTTTACCAATCAAGATAAATCTAACTTTTAGTGAACTGTAGTCCAAGGAAAAAGCATATCAAACAAGCGTCAAAAGTTCCATAGTCAAAAATAGCAAAGTCAAATGGAAAATCTGGGAAAGGTAGTTAGTCAAAATCATATTTTTAGGAAAAACCTCCTTCCAATAATGTATAATAATAAAATTATTATGATTCTTATTACTAAAAAGCAAGGAGAAGATTTAGGAGCAAATCTTCCTAAAATAAGCAAGATAAGATTTGACTTCAATAATATATCTCTCTCTATATTTTTGTGGAGATGGAGATCTTAGTTGTTAGGATTGGAATAAAGATAAGATAAAATTACATTTCCTAAAATAAGGAGTTGGTTGGATGCATTAATTATAAATGTAACCTTCCACACTTTGAGATACGTAATTTTCTTTCTCCCAAGAAATCAAGATCTATTATTTCCTCTCAAATATTTTATACTTTTAAAATTAGAAGTATGATTTAAATCCTCTTACAAGAAATGAGCTAGCCACTCATTTCAAGGAAGATAGATCTATGTATTTATGTTTATGTTTATTCATTTGTCTGTAATTGATTTTGCTGTATTGTTTTTATTTTTATATTGTGAAAATTCAGTCTATTGTGAACCTGCAGGTTTTTTTAATTATGTTTATTTCCAATTCTAGCAATTTCAATTTATGCAAGTGTGTTTAAATTTATGCGTGTGTGTTTAAATTCCTGTAAGTTTGATTTCCTTCATGCAAGTGTGTTTTGATTTATGTGAACTTTATTTCTGCAAGTGTGCCTTTATTTCTAATTTCTTGGTCCCAATTAGTTTGTTCTCGTGGATTAGAATGGAAACTTCCCTTCTAATGAGCGGGCATGTGGTTAGAAAAATATTAGGCATTGGTTTTAGGGTTAGACCAAATCTTAGCTCATTAAGGCAAGTAAGACTTAGTTATTGTTAGTTATGGAAACATGTCAAGAATAGATCTAAGGTGAGATGGGTGGATGATGTGTTGAGGTGAGGTGTTTAAGTGAGGTAGAAATTAAGATAATTAGATAATAAATATTGTGAGGATATATATTAATTTAATTAAATTAATTAAATTAATAATGATGTGGGGTGGAAGGGGCCATGGTTAGGTGAGTATGTTTGAGTGGTTATTTAACGAGGGACCAAGGGGAGTGTGACTCAATTTTGGTGTCTACATTTTGCCCCTTTTTGTTGCATGGCTTGTATTGGTAAGCGATGATGAAAAAAATAAGATGTGGGTGCCCCATGTGTGGGTGAAGGTGATCCCCCTCAAACTAGGAACAGAGGAGGTAGAAGACCGAATCAGTGAATGGTTTGATAAAGGTGGATGTGATAAAGAGGAAGGTGGACAATGGGGGTAATGGGGAATGGTCCAATCAGTAATAAAGGTAATGGGCCAGGGTCGAGGTAGCGACAGGTAAATACACACACATGTATAAACCGTGGCTTGATACTAGGCTAAAGAGCGGAAAACTCTACATCATCGAAGGTCGATAGGTTTATCTAGACAAAATTAAGGTGATTCAAATATCTAAGGTATAGGATATGGTGTGGAAGCACATCAAAAGTTAGTTGTAGGAACGTTTTAATCATAAACATAAATGAAAAAGAACTATGAGAAAGATGTATGCATTAGAATCATCAATGTTCATATTCATGTAAGTTGGTAACCTCATTACATTCATGGAGCCATTACAAAATGTCACAGAGAAGCAGACCACAATCATGCATTATAACTGACTCATATGGCTAGGCTCTCAAAAGAAATTTATAATCCCCATACCCTTGATACATCCTTTCCTAAGCACAATTACCCAAACTAATAGAGTTCTTGCAGTATTTTTGTAGAGCTCCGCCCTCTATCTATTTCTCTCTCTTTTTACTTCTATAGGTGCTTGTATATATAGGCTTTTTGGACTACCAACTCATCCTCCAATGGGCCTCAATCCGATGCCAAGTGTCTAAATGTGGTCCTCCATGTGAGCATGCTCCTCCAGGCCTGAGCTTTCCACTTTTTACCATGATGTGCTTCTAGAAGCTTCTACCGCAGGCATGCTCCTTCCTAGGCCAACTTATCACCAGGCTGGCACCTTATCCACTCCGCATGTGTAGTCGGGTCATGCTTTTCACGTGTTCTACCCAAAATTCCCAATATGGCTAAGTCCTAAACCCTTGGTTCTATCCACGTGCACGCCATGGGTTTCCTTAAAGCCTTCCTTAAACCCTACCCTGTGATGCTTTATCCTTGCGTGCCTTTCTTCAACTAGGCCTTGCGTGCCTATGCACCTTTTTTGTACTTAGCCAATATTTTAGGGGCCCAACATCACCCCACACTATGCCTGTTCTCCATCCACGGGAACACTTCTCCAATGAAAAGAAAGAATACAATAGACTTACGCCTTGGACAAGAATAAGGGGATGAAAAATAGGAAAGAAGAAAGAATGGGGAAGTGATGGAATCACTACAATAAGCTAGGAAAATCCTTTTGCAAGTCGGCCTCCAACTTGTTCCAGGCATCGACTTCATTCTACACTCTCTAGACAGAGGTCACCAACTAGGGTGCTCACCTCCTCAAAACTTAGTCCATTTCCTTGTGTGCTTATGGTGTTAGAAATTTTCTAACTCTTTTCCTACATCATCCAAAGGCATCCATTCTTCATGTAATCTATGGTACAGTTCCTTCAACTAGTTTTTGATTGAACCCCTTAAGGTTTCAATGGCTTCAGATTTTCTTTCACCTCGAAAAGGATTTTGTCCCTTTCTGCCCTATTTCCTTATTCTTTTCTTGAAACTCCTTGAGTTCTCGCTTCATGAGTGGTGACCAAGATGCCTGCCACTTTGTCTCTATCCACGCAAATTTTCGTACGTGGCCTCAATAGTCTGGGAAGAAACTTTTATATCAGCAAGAACCTTGTTGTACTTAGCTACGAATGCCACAATTTCAATTTATCTTCTTTCTCCAAGCACGTGCCACTTCTTCTATAGATTCCAAGGCTAACACTGCCTCTCCATGGTGAGGACTCTTGTTAAATCCTCCAGCATCCCAAGGCAGATCCATACTTCTGTGTGGGAGGTGCTAGGTCTGGATGCTTCAACACTATAACATTATTAATGGACTCCACCTTTTTGTATACTGCATACTTTAGCCTTCTCATCTTTTAACTCACGCTACTAACTAGGGCACTGATTAGTTTCTCTTGACTTAGCTCCTTTTCCTTACAGCTAGCTCTTCCTCTTTCTTCTTCAGTCCTCCTCCTCGATCTTTGATTCTATCATTCCACCCAAAGAGTCTAGCTTCAACCTCAATGGAGACCTTGTTGAGCACGTTGCATAGTTGTTCATCCGAGAGCTACTGAGCATTCACCACTGGGTTGTCTTCTCTTGGTCCTAGTAATGTTATTATTTCCCCATGGCTTACTTCAAATTCTGGCTCATCAAGATGGGACTCAATTTCCCATGAGAGCATCTTCCTTGTCCATGGGTATGCAGCCTCCTTATCAAAAGATGACATTTCCACGAGCTCCTCTACTGAATCATGCTTTGGAACCACACATGAAACACTTTGTTGGGGTCATCAATATAACCCATCCCTAGCCTCTCCTCCTCCTACATGCACTTCCTCCCATGCGCATGCCCTTAGGAATACTTATAGTTAAAATGGGGCCTCCAGTGCTGCCATGGTCCTTTTCTACACTCTCCTCCTTATCCTTGTTCAACACCACTCAACTCAACGCATGTGTTCCAACTTCTCCTCCACCAAGGTCTCAATGTTCTTTGTTTCTTCTCTCTCTGCACCACCTTGGTTATTTGTTCCAGCGTAAGGCTTGGGGCCTTCTATTTCTACACACCAACCTCCTCACTTCCCATGTCCTGGGTGCCTTCCCCTTCCTGGCTATCCTTGCACCACACGAAAAGGAACCCCTGTTCCTCTTCTCTCCCCTTCTTCTTCCGAATCATGCACATTGAAAATAGGTGGCCCTTGATCTTTTTCAGGTTCATCTTCCCCACTAACATCTTCTTCACTATCATCTTCTTCACCTATGTATTTCCAAACTCCCAGTTTCTTCCGAGGTGGTCTCCTCTTCTATCCTCTACTTCTTCCTAACCGGGATTCCAGTGTAGGTGACTTTGTTTCTTCTTCTCCCGAGGACTCCTTGTCTGATGGATTTTCTAGCTCCGAGTCTTCTCTTTGACTATGGGCCTCTTCGCAAATACATACTTGTTCTGGCACTTGTCCTGGGGGAACCTATTACCTGTGTATCCACCACACTTGGTATTTTCTTCTCTGGCTCTTTTTCCTCCCATTTGGGCATGGGTCTCTTCTTCTTCCAGTTGGATCCTCAGGTATAGACACCTCATTCTCCAGATATATGTGCCCTTCTCTAGATTTGGGTCTTATGCGAGGTATACGTGCACGCGCGTGATCCTCCTACAATGGGAAAAGTCATGGGCCTTGTCATTTGAACTTCATGCGACACGTACCTCTCCACGTACACACACTTTTCGGGGTAGACCAACCCTTTGCACATTTCCCTATGGTCCTGGTCCAGATTACCAAGGTCCAGTTTCAACTTCTTGGATTCTTTGAACCTGTTTACTCCCACTTGAAGTATTGAGCTGTGAAGGCAAAGGGGAGCTTGCACCATGGGCTCCATGTCTCATCCATTAGTCTAAATCTACCTAGGTAGAAATGTTGGTACACAAAAAATTTAGCTTCTCCTTTGGTGGCCACTAGTAGTTGTTCAGAATCCTCCATTCTACCCCGAACATGTTCCTCAAGTGCATATACCATTTCTCCAGCGCACCTTGTGCACGGTCATAGTGTCACAGGATATTTTTCAAATCTCTTTGTGGGCTGAAGGGTCCTCAAGGGTACTCCCACATGAATTTTTCTGATGCATCAGGTACTCCAATCTCTAAAACACAATGGTTAGTAGGACATTACCAAAAGGATCCTATCACCTTCCTTCACGTAGCTGACAATCTCATCCGCGATGAATGCAGACAAGTTGTAGATGGTGCCCTTTGAAATTTTCCTACAAACATGCAACCATGGCTTATTGACCTGGGTCCATCTCTCCTAGCCATTTAACTTTGTCACCAATGCATGGCCATCTTCATTACTCGGGTCCTCGATGTCTGTGATATCATAGTACCTTGACCCCTTTTTGTATGCATAGGTGGCGATAGTCTCCTTAATTGCCTCTTTATCACTTAAGTCATCCTCCAAACCATCTCCTTCATAGATGAGGCCTGTGAAATGTGAAATGAGCTGAGGGGTAATGCACATCTTGCACCCTGCAAAGTGGAAGTAGTCTTCATGCACGCGTGACATCAACCATTGATATAGGTGCTCAAGCTTCCCAAGTAGGGCAACTCAAAGAGTTGTAATAACCCTACCTTCTCCAACTTGACCTTCACATCATCATTATAGATGGGAAAACCCTCTGGTGTCCTTTTATTTTGTTGGGCACACTAACTCCAATGCCATCTCCTTCTCGATTGTGCTCATATGATGATTGTAGTCATTTACAGACATGTTTCTTAGATGGGACTCCCACTCCTTCCCCAACAACACTCCATCTGGGTACTACATTTCTACATACCACTCTTCATTTGTATGTGCATCAGTTTCTTGTTGTTTTCCCTTTCCCTTTCCCTTTCCCTTCTTAGGTGTGCTAACTGGTTTCTTGGGTGCCATTGTCTAGGTCCTCTTCTTACTTACTTCAATCACTTCTTGTAACTCTGTTCTTCCACTCTTTCCCACCTTAGATCTCAAATTTGTGAAGAAAACTCCTTAAACCCATGCCCTAGTTCTTCAAACCCTAGCTGGGATAATCCCTTCACAAGACGACACCTTCTCACCACTTCTCTTACACCCGTGAAATCCCTTCCTTCTGGTTCACAGATCCAAACTAGTTACTCACGCTCAATCTCTTCAAATTTTTCTTCACACGGATCAGTTTTTGGAAGCCCTAGTTTGCAAAGATGCAAAAAGTGCTTCTTTCTCCTTATACGCAAAGTGAATAATGAAATGCCTCAACCCTTTATTTATAGTTTTTCCTTTTTAAGCATTAAATGCTACTTCACCTACCACCATACTTTTCACATTTAATGCATATTTTTCAAACAAAGTCTGACTTTAGCGCTTTAACTCACGCATGCCCAACCCTGCATGGACAATCTTCCAACCTTCTAGTGCATGCAAACCAATCCATCTAGATAGGAGACTCTTGTGCACGCATCACCGGTGCCAAAGGCACTTCTTCTATCCTAATTTTTTCTCGCCTACCTCATGTTGCTTATGCACTTTTTCCTCCTTTGTATGTGGGATCTGAAAGTAGCCTTATCTTGACACCAACCATCCTTTTCCATCTTTTCTTTCCATGCACCTCCTTCAACAGGGCCATTCAACCGGATTTTCAACACAAACTTCCTTGGCACTTTACCCATGCTCTCCTTCACATCACTCCACCCCACACTAAAATGATGCACGGTCCTCTGCACACTCAAAAATCCTCAAAGTAATAAGGTTACTGCCCAAGGCACAAAACAAAACAACAACATGAAAGGGAAACACAAGAAAAGAAATGCATAAAGGAAATTCTAAATTAACTGGAAAAACTACCTTATTTACAAACACCAAGAAGACTTATTTATAGTAGGGCTTCAACCTACTCCCATTGAAGTGTCCAGAAATTTCATTCCATCCAACACTTGTAACGCACGCACTCAAATCAAGGATGTACGAGATTTTATAGGGACCTAACCAATGGACCTTCAACTTCCCAGGATGGCACAAAAACTTAGAATCATACAATAAGACCATCTTCCCAACCTCAAACTTCTTGTTTCTGATGTGGCGATCATGCCATGCTTTTTTCTTTGCTTTTTTTGTTTGTTTGCTCCACCTGGCGAGTGATCATCTTTCATCCAACTTCATCAATTCATCAATTCTCTCTTCCAACTTTGCTCATCAGCCAACCCTCCTGCACGCACTATTCACAGAGAAGGTAACATGAATTCAACCGCAGAACAACTTCCATGCCAAACACCAATTGAAATGGTGTGGCTTTGTTCATCCTTTTATAAGTTGTCCTGTAAGCCCATAATATGGCTGATACCTTGTCATCCCAATCTTGTCTTCCGACATCACAAATTTTGGTCAGGGTATGACTCAATATTTTGTTAAATGCTTCCGCGTTCCATTTTCTTGTGGGTGATAAGGGGTAGTCTTGTGATGAGCTACCATGAACTCTACTAACAGGATCCTCATGGTCTCATTCAAGAAATGTGTACCCCTATCACTGTTAAACTTAAAGGACATCCATACCTCGTGATAATGTTCTCCCACAAAAATCTTGTTGTTGTGGCTGTTGTGTAGTCTTTAGTTGGGGCTGCCTCTACCCACCTTGTCAAATAGTCCATGTGCAAGTGATTACATAGCGTGATCTAGTCCTACACGTTGCTGGTGCAATAGGGCCTACAAAGTCTATTTCCCATTTCTCAAAAGGTTCAACACTAGGGATAGGGCAAAAGGCATTTCATCTCTCTTTCCTAGCTTTTCCAATGCATTGACAATGGTCACACACTTTACAATAGTCCTTGTAATCCTTATACAGAGTTTCCCACCACAATCCTACCATTAAAATTTTACACGGTGGTGGCATCACCTACATAATGTCCACCCACTTCCTCCATGTGCTTCCTCTATGATGGCGAGGCACTCATGCTCTAGTACACACCTACGCAAAACTTCATCACGCCCTAACTTGTATAAGTCCCCACTAATCAACATGTAGGGCACGACACGTATGGCTAGTTGCTTTTTTTCTAATGCCTTCATCCCTTCCGTGCCACACCTTCCTTTAGGAATACTACAATCTCCTCCAAATCCGAGGGCATGCCACAACCTAAATAGTTGCACATCTGGCATAGTCTCTTCAATACTCTATGCATCCTCCCCTGAAATCAATTCTTGACAGATGATCAGTCCACAATTACTCTTTCCAGGCTTCACAACTACCATAAACTCAAACTCTTGAAATAATAACACCCACCGACATATGCACCCTTGTAGAATGGGCTTGTTCACCAAGTACTTTAACACCATGTGGTCGGTGTAAAATACAAAGGGTGTTGCCAATAGATACTGTCTAACTTGAAAAGCATGTAGATCATTGACAATGCTTCACGCTCAGTCGTGGTGTAATTCTACTCTGCTGGTGTCAACTTCCTACTTGCAAAACATAGAGGATGATCAACAATTCCTTCACCTAGCTATGCAAGCACTACTCCAATGGTGGTTCCTGAGGCATCTACATGAACATGGAAGGGCTTGTCCCAAGAGGGAAAACGTGTAATATAGGCGCGGTGACAAGCCTATCCTTTAATGTGTCAAACACCTTCTATTGCGGCCCTCCCCAATGGAAGGCACTTTTATGTCTGAGAAATTCTTCTAGAGGCATGGTGATCTTGGCATACCCCTTGATGAATTTCCTATAATAACCCGTATGCCCAAGAAATCCACACACTGCACTCTCTAGCTAGTAGGCTCCCCAATCCCACAATAACTACAACCTTGGCAGGATCTACTAGCAAGCCCTCCTTACATATGATATGCCCCAATAACATCCCAAAGGGTGTAGCAAAGACACACTTTTAATGTTGAGGGATATCCTTAACTACCGACACCTCTCAAACATCAACCTCAAATTATCACAATGGTCTTTCACTAGCCCATACACACGTCCAATCATCCAGATAGACCTGAAGAAATTTGTGGATGAAGTCCTGAACGCCTGTACCACTATGCATGAGAAAATAGTAGCATTCTTCAACCCAAAGGGCATGACCATGTATGCAAAACTTCCCCATTCAGTGGCTGAATTTGTCTTCTCTTGGTCTTCCTTTGCAATCCAGACTTGGTGGTACCCCAAAATCCATCCGTAAAGGAATAGATTTCACCCAAAGCGACTCCCTCCAAAATTTCTTCAGTGAAGGGGGTTGGAAAAGGATCGATGACACACACTATGCATTTAACTCCCTATAATCCACACAGATCCTAATCCACCCATCCTTCTTGATGCTTATTACCATCGACTTATCCATTCCGATTCTTCCACAACTTCAATGATCCCAAAGCTATCATTTTGTCTATCTCTTCCTTTACCTTTACATGTAAATTGGGATTCATCCGTAGGGGTCTCTTCCTGACCGGGCACACCATCCTTCAACTTTATCCTCATCTCCCCCAAGGAATGGTGGATGCCTTTGAGCTCATGGTACCCACGTGGGAATAAATCCTCAAATTCACAAAAAATCAATGATCTTAGAGACCTCCTTCTCTGACCAGTAATCTCCAATAATAGCTTCCTTAGGTTCTTCTCTCTGAGCCGATGTTAACCTTCTTTGTCTTTAAGGGCTCATGGTAGGTGCATGCATGAGAGCATCAACACTGTCCACTACCTCACATGTCCCTATAGAATGGTTAACATCCAAGCTCTCTACTTCCTCCCCATCAATAACATATACTAATTTCCCTTTCTCCTTTTCCAAGCACGCACGCTCAAGTTGTATCTCTTCTGCTTCTTCTACCTCTTCTTCAAAGCGCACCTCCAAACCTAGTCCACCTAGCAATTCCAACAACCTATCTTCTACCATGGCACTATCCCCATGGTAAGGCACTTAACAACCTACAATGCCTTATCAATTGATGGCTTGGTACTTCGATACTCAAATGTTTGAATGAGGTCAGCTGCTAGCTCTTTACCAATTTCCTATTTGGTGGCATGTCTCTAAATGTATGTACCATGCACGCATGCGTAAACCTCGTAGTGTAGAATACAACTTGTGTACCCAGAGGGATGGTGGAAAAGCTTCCATGCCTTCTCTCTCAGACCTTCTTCTCACAAGCTTGGATGTGGAAAGAGGTGGTTCCTTACCATGGTAGTCCTTGATGGTGGTGGGCACGTTGCTTCTAGAAAACCTGACAGAGAGAGAAATTCTCACCTCACACCATTCCAAAAGGCTCTCCTGATGTGTAGCCCACCACCATGCCACTGTGCCGAGTAGGACATAACTTAACATCCCCCTCTGTTCCTTCTCCTCCTTCCACTGAGCTTCCATCTCCTACAAAAAAGATCTCAGGGAAGGCCCCTCCTGAATACTTAGGTAGCTCTTTTCCTCCTAGGCACCGACTATACGCACCTTTGTTACTTTTTTGTTACCGATCCTCTCAACTATCCATCCGATCAATTCATAAGTCCCATGCACCCAATTATCACATGCTAGACTGGTGGTGTCACTTACTGAATTGAGCATCCTCAAACTAGATAACTCCATCAATAGGATGGATTATCTCTGATCCCTGATTGAGCACACATATATCCTATCCAGACCTCTTCCCCCAAAGGTTCAATATAGGGTGTTGACTTCCCATCACCAGGGTATAATGACCCATTCCTCCTTATTTTCAAAGCTGATGTACCCCTTGTTGAACCAAGGTCCACATTGTTCTTGTAACACCATGGGCACCCAAGTAGTGCTGGGAAATTGTCTACCTCGGTGAGTGCCAAGACTTCAAAGTCCCCAGTAAACTTAGCTCCCTGGATAGTGATAGCTGCATCCTTTAAGACACCGATGGGCATTGCTCTTTTTTTTTTCCATATACAACACATTCAAGATGGCTATAATGCAGGTCTCCCCATCTGATGCCATGCATCCAAAGTGAGAACATTGACCTCCGTGCACTGTGTCAATGAGGATATTACTAAGGAGCCATCCATCTACGACTGCATCCAATGTGATCTCTTTGTCATAGTCAAGGTTATGAGGGGGAAGGTTTGCATGCAAGACCTACCTCTCACACTCTCTCTCTCATGCATGGTACCTTCTCCCTCAACCATGCTCCTAGCAAGGGAATAACATTCTCTTGCCTTAGCATTTTACATACTTCCTTGACCTCATCCAGTCATCTCTGGTGCCTCGACCTTCCTCCTTTGCTCCTCCCTCCTGGACTACTCCTTTAGACACTAGATTTCTCCTTGTAAACTCCAAATGACATCCATGGTATCTTGATACACTTCCTTTTGATGCGCAGGTCTGGGTACTTCCCATGAACTACTTCCTCTCTTGAAACCAGGGTCCTCTGCCTTGGTATTTCCTTTGCATGTGGCCTCTAGCTCTTGTTGTTACTAAAATAGGTTCCAAGCCTACATCACGTGTCACCCACGACATCCATTGTGTGTCTATCTTCTTAATGCTTACCATTGCAAGTGCCCTTGTCTTTCCGTTGCTTGCTGATTCATGTGCTCAAATAACTCAGGCACTCTCATACTTGTGTTTCTTCCCACACCATGAGCACTGCAATAGGTCTGGGCAACTCTCATTTATAATGTTCTATAGACCCACAATTAAAATAGGTTCCACATGGGAACTCACTTCTTCCTCCTCCATGGTTACCATGACCATGGAATCCTCCACGTGAAATCCCCTTCCACACATGCCCTCCATCTGCATGCTCTTCATAATGGTGATCATCACCTTTAGAACTACTGGCAATGTTGGTTTGGCACACCCCATGATCAATGGCCTCATGGATCTGATCAATGAGCCTACAATCCTTAGTATCATGGGTTGTAGAGGTGTAGATCTTATAGTAGCAAGACACATTCTTCTGAATTACACACTGTAACAAGGGGCATCTACTTGCATCATGGTCCCCATGAAAATTTCATAGTCTACTACACGGCACGTACTACCCTCCAGGGAAACTATCCTTTGACATGCCCTCTCTACTTCACAATCTACACCATAAACCACTACAAGTCTCATGGGCTGAGTTCATGTACAAAACTTCTCCAGCTGCTTAGCCATAGCAACAATTTGAGCCTCCAGAATGGGCTAACACTAGTATCAACACTACCAACAACCTCGCACACACAGAGAGCAGCTTCCAACACCTCACGTGGGTCTGTGAAAGTTTTATGAGATAAGGCCCTTCTAAAAGGTGTGATCAATCCTCCAACAAACCACTGAGCATGTTGTGAAGGGTGAATATCATATGATAACTTAGACAAGAGAGTTTTAAAGTGCACATCATACTCCCACACATTCTCTGCCATTCCCTGTTGAATCTCCTTCAGGGCATGTTGATGCTCTTCTGTTCAAACTCAGGGATGTGGAATTCTACCAAGAAGGTGTTCTTTAAAGTAGTATAATCCACCACCATTTGATGAGGGTCATATTTCCTATACCAACTATGTGCATGCCCTTGCAACGTTGTTACAAATTGACTAGCCTTCTACTCCGAGGTTGTGATCCCCTTTGTGCGCCATAACAGCTCACACTTGTGAACATGTTCTACAACATCTTCAATACCTCTTGTAATCTAGAAAATGTAAAGACATCTCAAAGAAGACTTGAGGGGGTGGTTAGGGCCCTTGTCCTCCTTGAGCTAGAGCCTTGGTTTCCTCCGATGTTTCCTCCTCCCACCAGATCCACCAGGTCCACTAGGTCCTATGCCTCCTGAGCCACTAGATCCACCAAAACCACTAGGTCCACTAGGTCCTATCCCTCCTGACCCACTAGATCCACTAAACCACCAGTCCTATAGTAGTTCATGCCAAGTGTCCCCAAGGTTCCACTAAACTATGCACCGATGTCTGTGATAATGCCCCACTACCACTATTATACCCCGCCACTCCACTCCTGCAGATGTGAGACCAAAGGCAGTATACTTGCTTGCTCCTTGTCCAAAGACCTCCAATACTAGAATATGTGTAGCCATAGAAGTGGGAACTAAAAAATTGTACCTCCTAGGCGTAGATCTATCACTTCCACTGATACCAACTAGGTCAATGATACTCCTTCCTTGATCTAGAAAACCAAGCACCAGGTTTGGTCACTGGGTGGGTTCAGATACGTGCCAATGACTCTTCTCTCTCCATGTGATGAACTCTCATCAAAAGCCAAGGGGTCTCTCTTACGCTTGCCAAGATGGGGTAGCATAGACTGCTCAGGTTCCATGTCCTCCTCCGTGAACCTCAACTCCTTCCCGCAACGTCTACCTCCATAGATCCATCACACTTGCAGCCTCACATCATCTAAAATCTCCCTTTCACGTGCTTCACTATACTTGAGCCATCTCTCCTCCCTTTCCTTCTCCATCATAATATCTACCATCTTCCTCCACCCTAGCTTCCTCACCCAACACTCAGAATGGTTTAGCCAACCATTGAAATGCCTCTAAACTCAAAGTAACAATCAAGATCTTCATTTCTAGAGGGATAACATGTAGAAATGATCCTCTGGGCTCCCACAAAAATTCAAACTCAACAACTTCCGGAAAGAATATGTGGAAATAGCATACTCTAGAGTGTAGTGTAGCTAGCCAACACACCTCCCACCAATGATCCACAACATGAGTCCACGTCAGATCTACATCCTGTAGCCTCTGGTATTCTTCTTGGGTCCACACACATGATCTAGAATACCAGCTTGATCTAGATGCATATGCTTGAGAGCCATTCATATAGTTCTACTGGGAAGCAACAAAAAAAAATTTCATATAAATCATGGTAGAGGTTCTCTTCTACCCATCTACGTGCATCAAACTTAGGTCCAGTGTTGAATCTCTAAGAAAATTCATCCTCCGTGCTCTTGAACCATGATTCAACACTTTCCAAAGTTAAACATTCTGTCATTACTCATTATACAGATCATGATGTATGTCATTTCCCACTACAACTTCAAAAGAGGTCCCAAATGGAACCAAGATGTAGTCATTTTTACCCCTATTACAAAAGAAAGGAACCCCATGCACACCGACCTATCACCTAACGGGGCTTTGGGCACTCACCCGAGGCACGTGCGGGTGCCGAGTCTCTCTTTTATGTGAGTTTAGTGGGAAACATCATCTATGATCCATGTTTAAGAGATTTGAAAGGAAGTAAAACATACAAGCACCATAGAGCTCAAAACGGCTTCTAGATCCTTGCAATCATTCCAGATAGAAAGAGCTTAACATTTTATAACTTATACCAAAATAGAAAGAAGTTGTACAAGCATCCATACTTAATCATAAACATAAATGAAAAAGAACTATGAGAAAGATGTATGCATCAGAATCATCAATGTTCATATTCATGTAAGTGGTAAACCTCATTACATTCATGGAGCCATTACAAAATGTCACAGAGAAGTAGACCATAGTCATGCATTATAACTAGACTCATATGGCTAGGCTCTCAAAAGAAATTTATAATCCCCATACCCTTGATACATCCTTTCCTAAGCACAATTACCCAAACTAATAGAGTTCTTGTAGTATTTCTATAGAGCTCCACCTCTATCTATTTCTCTCTCCCTTTACTTCTACAGGTGCTTGTATATATAGCCTTTCTAGACTACCAACTCATCCTCCAGCTGGCCTCAGATCTGATGCCAAGTGTCTGAATGTGGTCCTCCATGCAAGCATGCTCCTCCAGGCCTGAGATTTCCACTTTTTACCATGATGTGCTTCTAGAAGCTTCTACCAGGCATGCTCCTTCCTAGGCCAACCTGTCACTAGGATGGCACCTTATCCACTCCACATGTGTAGTCGGGTCATGATTTTCATGTGTTCCTTGCATGCCTTTCTTCAACTAGGCCTTGTACTCACCTATGCACCTTTTTGTACTTATCCAATATTTCTATGTATTGTTTGTTAAATGTAGAAGGCAATATGGGTCGGGGTGTGGGTAGGGTAGAGAATGTTAAATTTAGTGCTTAAATGGGTGAGAGGAGGGGTGGGAAAAGGCATAAGTAGGTTGAGTAGATTTGGGGAGGGATTTGGGGGATGTTTGGGTAGCTTTCAAGGTGAAATGGGAGAGAAATGGGGGCAAGAAAATCGGGGTTTAGGTTTGGGCACGTAGTAGTGACTAACGCCAATTGAGGTATGGCTGACATTGATTTGTATATACCAATATTGGTCAAGATGGAAGAATCGATGTCGGTTTATCATGGACCGGTGTCGTTTAATAGTGACCAAAGGCTGCTGCTAGTGAATTTAGGGTGTAGGTTTATTAGGGTTGGGGTTTGATGTTTAGGGTTTAAGTTGAATGGTTTAGGTTCGGGGTGGGGTTAGGTTGGTGTTTGGGGTTCAGGTTGGAGGGTTTATGTAGGAAGGGTTTTAGGTTCGGGGTGGGGTTATGTTACGGTTCGGGGTTTAGGGTTTAGGTTGGAGGGTTTGGGGTTTAGGGTTTAGGTTGGAGGGTTTAGGTTTGAAGGGTTGAGGTTTGGAGGAAAAGGGGTTTAGGTTGGTAGGGGGTGAGGTGGGGGTGGAGGGAAATGTTAGTTAAAGGAAAGTTGAATAATGTTCATGTTTTGTGGAATGCGGGGCAAAGAGTAGCTACGAGATGAGAGACCCTATACCACCCCTATTTGTGGAGGTACGGGGAGTGTGACAACCGATGAGTGGATACATTTGATAGATGTCATCTTTATAGCCATGAGACATTACAAGAATATAGTATGGGAGCCTAGCCTTATGGTCGCACTCATTGGTAGATGGGATATAACGACCAACACATTCCATTTACCGATGGGTGAGCTGACAGTCACCCTAGAGGATGTCTATCGGATCCCATACCTACAAATAGTGGGATAGTAGTTGTATTCTATTTCCTCAAAGGCCTTCGAGGATTTGATACTAATTTTTTTTTGTAAGTGTATGGTAGAGATGAGGTTCTATAGCACCGATCCCAGCTATGGTGAGATATATAGCCCATACGGAGGAGATGAGGCTAGTAGTTTTGATTATGAAGGGAGTGTGTTGTTTTATAGTGCCAAATGTAGAGGATGGGAGATTCCCATGGGAGGCTGATGAGGGTTCTTCATGAAATGATGGACGAGAGGACTTGCTTTACTTGGGCACTAACATACTTGGTGCGGTTGTACGAGGAGTTGTGGGCATATAAGAGATTACGGTGATTCAACCTATGCTTACCTTTCTTCTCCACAATTGGGCATACAAGCACATTGTATTTGGGAGGCCACTAGGTATGCCCCAAGCTGATGCATTTGATCCAGTTTTGTTCAAATGGGCTACGGGCGTTAGGTACCGATTATTGGAGTATGAAGAGCTACCGGGCTACACATGATGTAGCCTATTACAGTGCTTACTAAAGGTGTTGTCGGACATGGACATTATTTGGAGGTCGTACGTGGGTTTTCCATCATATGGGTGGATGGCCATGGAGTTAGAACAACTATAACTATTTCAATGGATAGAGAGGCATCACACGCGAGAGCATGAGATGATACCCATAGACATGGTCAAACGTCGAGTTTGGGCTATTACAGATGTACCACCTCCCTTCCCACAATGATATAGAAGGGATGACGTGGAGAGACCAGTGTCCCCTCCATGACCTACCGTGTTGACAGAGGGCGAGGAGGAAACTATGGACCGACACATTGATGATGTCGGGTGTCTTGATAGATAAAAACACCGGTGGGTAGTTCAGCTACAAGAAACACCACCCGATAAGACAATTAGACATGGCCACCCTCAATGTCTAGAGGGACATGTTACAGGGACAGGTGGTCACCTTACGGGGCTAGGTTAAAAGCTTACAGGTATAGTTGGACGGGGTCACAAGGAGAGGTGACCACGTTACATGCATAGTGGCGGCCCTTTAGGCCTAGGTCACAATATTATAGGGGTAGGTACCCGCATAGGGTGGGGCCAGAGATGGGGAGTAAGTGGCCACCCTACAAGCACAAGTGACAGGGTTACAGGGTTAGTTGGCCACTACACAAGCACATATTGTGGCCTTACATGCCCAGATTGCTACGTAGGTAGACACGGCAAGCACGACAGTGTAGCATGGCAGTTCGGGATAGGGTCCTATGGTACATGTATAGGTACAGGGTCAGGAACCCTTATCGACAGGGTAGAGTATCCACATTGTGATGAGACCTATGGCACCTTCTCGAGACAGTGCCCATGATGAGATTCAGGGATACCCTAGGTGATGATAGGTACTATCAGGATCATTTAGTAGCAATGGGGATAGATGTCTCGTCATATTTGGAGTACCGAGCACATCTTGCCTCAAGTGAGAGGACCTGATCCCACACTCACAATGTGGAGATCACCAATGGCTAGAAATCCCAAAGGCAGGAGCAAGGTGAGGCCACTAGTGTACAGAGGCTAGATCCAGATGAGGGGCCATTGATAGCTAGATCTAGGCCCATAGTAGGTAGAGAGGTAGATGCAGGGTACCACATAGGAGTGACAGAGGAGTCGGGAGAGACCGACGTAGAGATTTGAGGAGCATGCAAGGGATATCACCATTTTTGATAGTATATGGATTATTTATAATATGGACCAACCTCGCATGCCAATGATTTTTTTTATATGATACCGGTCTATGTGCCAATGATGTTTTCTATATGATATTGGCCTACATGCTGATGATGTTTGGTATATGATACCGACCTACGTGTTGATGATGTTTTGTATATGATACTGCATGCGTGCAATGATGTTTTGTATGTAATACTAGCCTGCATGTGCGGATGCGATGATCTTAAGACATTTTTAGTGGAGACATTTTATATTGGAGATATTTGAGCAAACATGTAGAGATGTTGATGATTTATATATATATATATATATATATATATATATGGCAATGATGATGTTTATGGCATGATGTGTATATGTACTTTTGATGATGATATTGTACATGTGATGGAAACAAGGTAAGTTAGGCATGATAGAGTCAGGTCATAGGCATGGATCAAGTCGGTTTCGTGGTTGATTGAATTTCTAATTAATTAATATGTGCAATTTGTGATGGTATGGATCGTGTTAAGATGATTTTTAGGAAAATGTATGATTATGGTAGATGTGATTAAATGAATGTGTAAATTATGATGGTAAAGGTGTTTAACAATTTTTGTTTGTGTGGTTGAGTTTACGATTATTGATGTATAGAAAGGAAACTAACTAGGGTAGAATGTGAATAGGAAAAGGAAATGGAAAGGGGGAATTGATTAGGGTAGAGAGTGGCCGAGATAACCTCTAGGGTCCCATGCCCTCGTGTGTTGCCTACATAGTCCTAGTGAAAAGGGACCTCGGTCGATGTAGTTCTTCCATAAGCTAGGAAGATTGTGATGAAGGGAAGTAATGGATTGATATGCGTTTAGGCATGGGTGAATATATGTCATAGGCATGATTGAGATTAGGTCACATACATGGTTGAATGTAGGTCATAGGCATGATTGAGTTTAGGTCGTAGGCATGGTTGATTTTAGGTCACGGGCATGGTTGAGTTTAGGTCACGGGCATGGTTGATTTTAGGTCGCAGACATGGTTGAGTGATTTTTAAATATAGGTGTCGAGGATCCGGTCCAAGTATAGGATAATCAATAAGCAATAAGGAAGGTGAATGATAAGAGGTGGTAAAAGAGTCACTTAATTTGATAAGAACCCTAATGAGTCAATCCATACTTAAGAGGGGTTTATGAATGTAAGACCCTAAAGGCATTGCATAATGGACCATTCTAAGGGTGAAGAAAGTTGCATGATCACGAAATTTCACGTTTGCTACAATTCCCTTAAGTAAAGAGGAAATTAGTCTAAAAAGGAAAGGAGGTGAGATTGGGAAGTTTATTGTAACTTAGCATACGATGGAGTGCTTTTTGGAACAAGAAACCCAGAATCTAAAATAGGCAAGTCCATGACAAAAAATCCTCTTTTTCCCTTCATTCATTTGTCGTTTTTAATAGACTGATTAATGCGGGAAGTCTATATGGGATGATTATATTTTCTCCTTGAGTTCTTCATGAAGCTAATCGATGTGGGAAGCTTATAAATATTTATTACATTTTTTTAATGACCTTATATAGTTGTCCTTCAAGGGAGCAGTCTATTTATAGTAGTGGAATTAGAGTGAAGAGATGTCCCATTCGAGGGAGTCATCTTTTTTTGGAATTTTGACTCAAGGAGTTTTATCCCTTTTTGTTTTTGGATGTTTAAGTCATGGAAAATACTATAAAGGAAGATTAGGTTCTTGTTTAGAATAAAGACAAGAGCACACAAATATTAACTATGGAAGAGGTGGTTTTGAGTGATGGATGACCATGGGATTACATCTTGAAGAAGATGAAAAGTATCCATGAGAATCATTCTATGAGTAGATCTGTGGTACTCATATTGAACAAAAGGCTAAAAGGTGATAGGTAATCACATGATTCTTGTTTAGTTGTGGATCCTCAATCCTCAAAATGGGTAATATGGAAGGTGAACAACACTCAAGGGATGAGTGATCAACTGACAAAAAGTGATATAGGACTTGATATCAACAATAGAATGGTTGAAGATGCAAGGTATTAAGGGGCTTAGGTTTGGGTTTACCTTCGAGTGAAGACAAATGATAAGCACCTGATCTATAGGCATGGGTAACAATATAGGTTCTAAGCCAATTAGGAGAAAATTTTCCCCATTTACTTTTCTCCTCTTTGGTTACATGTTGATTTTCTTCAGGACAAGGTCACCGACTTGAAAGGTTCATTCATGAACACATTTTTTCATAGGCACGTTTGATACATTTTTGGTAGATTTGGAGATGGTCAAGAGCATTGAGATGATGCTCATCTAATAACTGAAGTTATGCCAAATGATCCTGGCAAAATTCATCATCATTGAGCATGTCTTGTAGTGAGATGCGAGAGAGATGGAATATGGACTTTGAGAGGTAAGAAAATGTCAGTACCATAGACCGAGAAAAAAAGGGTTTGGTAATAGTCGAAGTGTGAATACTAGTACGATAAGCCCATAAGGTGAAAGGAATGTGTGTATGCCAATCTTTCCCAGTATAATTGACTACCTTTATAAGATTTTTTTCAAGGTTTTATTCGTTGATTTGGCTTGACCATTGGTTTGTAGGTAATAAGATGATGAGAAACTAAGTTGGATGTGAAAAGCACCACATAGGTTACTTAGGGTTTTCTTTTTGAATTGTTTTCATTATCGGTGATAATGCAATGAGGAACACAAAACAAAAATGATGTGATGGTTGATGAATTCACATATCTTTTCAGCTTTGGTAGAAATGAGGGGAATGGATTCTACCCATTTAATGTAATATTCAGTAGTGGTTATGATCCATTGGTGGTGTTACGAAATAATGGGGTTGATCTCACTAATAAGATCCAAACCCCATTGAAAGAAAGGCCAAAGGTCTCGTGCGACTTGTAAGGCATGACTACGTGTGTGATGGATATTAGCATGTTGATGGAATTTCATAGAACATTTGACATAATCAAAATAGTCATGGTTTAGGGTTGGCCAATAATAGCCTAGTAGAAGAATGTCTTTTGCATAGCAAGACCACTAAAGTGACCTCCACAAATTCCATCATGGACTTCCTTAATTGTGTAGGTAATTTTAGAACTTGTAAGGCATCACAAGAGAATGTCATCAAAACAACATTTGAAAAGAAGACCAACCATGATGACATAATGGGAGACACTTTTAATAAAGGAAAGTTATCCATTATGAGTGAGATTAGCGGGTAGAATGGAAAGTGAAAGATATTCGCATACTACTTATACTAAAGGTCACGTGGGTCAAGGGAAATGGTTATGACAGAGTAGACCTCATGAGTTAATTAAGAGGGTGATTGTAGCCTTTGTATTGTGACAAAGATTTTAGAGTCAACAGTGAAGCAAGTATCTAAGAAGCTAAGAAGGCCATGGTATCCAAAAATATATTGGTATAATGTGGGGTGGTTTAAAGTGTGTAACAGTCAAAGGTGGTCAAAATTATGTCTATGTGATGCTTATACTTTTGAATTATCTCATTATGACACTAGTATATACCATTGACTTGGTTTATGATCAACTGAGAATCACCAAAGATGTTGATTGACTTAATATATAAGGCATAAGTAGCCTAGAGACCCAACACGAGTGCTTCCTATTCAGCAATATTATTTGTACAATAAAAATTGAGTTTGAAAGATAAAGGCATAGGTTCACCAGTAATGAGGATAACACCAACCCCACCCCACGCCGACACTTGGAGCCATCGAAGAAGAGTGTTATTTGGTAAGTGGGTTCTTCCAAGAAAGGGTAATTATAGAATCATCTGGGAATTCAAAGTTAGAGGGTTGATTCCTGGAAATAGGTGCGTCAGCAATTGGTCGATGATAGCCTTGCCATTGATGGAATTTTGATGAATGAATTCGAGGTCGAGGTCGGCCGAAGCATAATCCAACATGCAACACATTGATGTCAACAATGTTTGGCATACATATGTGTAATGGGTAAGTATTCGTAATGACAAAGGTTTTGTGGTTGAGTAGGTAATGGTGGAGTTTGGTGGCAACGAAAACTAAGGCTAGGCAGAGTTTTTTGGCATGGGTATATCTAGTTTTGTAGTCAAGAAGGGTATGACTTATGTAATAAACCACTTTATCTCAGTGTTGTTCATTACGATGAGTGAGCATGACACCTAGAGAATGGTCAATGGCAGAAATATATAGGTAAAAGGGCTGGTCATCCTTAGGAGGAATGAGCACTAGTGGTTGAAGGAGGTATTGTTTCAAGGCTTCAAAGGCTTTATGACATTCATCATCCCATTTGAAGGACACATCTTTCTTGAGAAGATGATAGAATAGTTGACAACGGTCAGAAATATGTGAGATAAAATGATGAATGGATTACAACTTTCCTTATAAGCTACGAAGTTGATGAAGATTAGTGGGTGGAGGCATTTCCAGAATATCCTTAACTTTAGTAGGATCAAATTCTATGCCACACAAAGAAATGATGAAACCTAGGAGTTTTCTGAAAAGTACCACAAAGACACACTTCTTTGGTTGAAGACGCACACAATACTTGATGAGATGGTCGAAGATGACTTTAAGGATAGGTAGGTTCTTGGTTTGATGTTTATATTTGGCTAGAAGATCATCTACATAATATTCTAGTATGTGATGCATGATGTCATGGAAGATGTAAGTCATGGCTCGTTGATATGTAGCACTAGCATTTTGAGGCCAAAAGGCATGACTTGATAGCGAAAAAGTCCCTTAAGGGGTGATGAAGGTATTCTTGTGTTGATACATGGGAGCTAGTAATATTTGATTGTAGCCCAAGAAACCATCCATGAGCGATAACATTTCATGGCCAATAGTGAGATCAACTAGTTGGTCAATGTCGTGAGTAGGGGAACTCATCTTTGGGACAGGTGAGGTTGAGGTCATGAAAGTTTATGTAAATGTGGACTCCCCCATCGCCTTTGTGATAGAACGATGTTAGAAATCCATTGGGGATATTCAATCGGTAGTAGGATTAAGGAAACCGAGAGAAGGTGTTGAAGCTCTTCCTTGACTAGAAGAGCAATGCGAGGATGCATTTTCCAAAGCTTTTGTTTTATGTGTTTGGTATCAAGAATGGTTACAATATTTTGGACCATGATTTTAGGGTCGATACTAGGCATATCAGTATAGGACTAGGAAAAAGCGTTGCTATGGTCCCGAAGGAAAGAGGTGAAGGCTTCTTGTTTAGTATCATCTAAATATTGGGTAATATTTAGAATGTGCGGGTTGTCCTAAGTGTTAATGTTGATTTCGATGGTTAATTCATTTAACATGGTTTGCATCTCAGAGGGTAACGATTGATGAATATAATATTCTTCCACACCAAGGTAGGTGAGGATGGACTCATCATCTTGACATTGAATGATGTTAATAGAAGGCGTATCATCATCAATCATGTCAATATACAGGAATGGGAGAGAAGAGGGAGCCTCACCATCATGTTGATAGGTTAGCGGTCCCAGGGAAATGGTTTTTACAAAAAAAAGGTTAGGAGGAATAGATTTGGTATATATGGACTCTGTGGGTGAAGATGGTAATGTGGGTGAATGAGAGGGGAAGATTTATCATATTGGATAATGTTGACGTGAACATTCTTAGAGGGTAGAGTGTTAAAACCAATGCCACTACGGTCATTGTGTTTATGAGAGGTACATGAAATGATAGTATGACAGCCTTGTTCATAAAATCCAAATCCAAATCCTTTCCACACACACTAGTGGAGGAAAGCGTGAGAGAAGTGACAGTTAGTGAGGGAGTGTAGGGTAGATAAAAATGGTTGGGCTTGGGATGGAGGTTTGGGTTTATAGGTGGCAATATCAAGTCCCCTATACATTAGGTTGGTGTGAAGGTGGGGAGGGCCATAAGGAAAAAAATCACCGATGCGGATGTCATAGCTGGGGTTTTAACACAAATTCCCATACTCTTTTGGGGTGATGAATATGTCAATATTTTATATGTAGTATTCCCCAGGAGGAGGTGTTGAAAACCAACTTCTAAGGGACCAATAGTTGGCATGTGGGTAGCGGGTATAGATGGCTTACTAGATGTTGGGGAAATAAGTACGTTAGTGGTAGAGGCTACAAGTACTTTGGGAATAATAAGGTTAGATGTAGTAGAGGTAGTGGCGGTTTTGGTGGATGGCTTCATGGGTGAAGTGAAGTGATAACAATGGCATATGCCCCGACCGGTACAAGCACCTCATTGGGCCGATATAGCATGTTATAGGTCTTGAAAGGGGATGGGTCGATAGGGATGGTGTAACTATGTCCCTCATGTTCAAATTTGAGGCATCAATAAATTTGAAGGGACACAACCCATGGCATGGATCCAAGGTCGGCCAAGAAAAAAATTATACTGGAACTCCCCTTCGAGGACATAGAAAAGTTTCGGGATAGTGTGGGGACCCACGCGGACATGGAGAACAATGGTACCTAGGGTAGAGGTCATGGCATCATTGAAGGAGTGCAGCATAATGGAGTTACCATGCATGTAATTGGTAGGTATCCACATTTGGTTGTATGCATGGGAGGATATGATATTAAAGATAGGACTACCATCCATCCATCATAACATGTCGTATGCATATATTATCCATAAATATGGAGATGAAAAGAGTGGGGTCAAGGTCTTTGACTGGAAGGGAGCAATCCCTTAATCTGAAAAATTGAGGGCAGCCACTTGGTGAGTAGGTGGAGGTGTTGAGGAAGGTCAATACCTAGTGAAAGAGGCTACGTGGTGAGGAGTAATGATGGAGGCTACAAGTGTGGGTTCATTTTGTAGGACTTTAATAGATTGAAGGACCTCCATGAGGGCTTGATGATGTGACTCTGAGGTTTTGATGAGGTCATATAAAGACATTTGTAGGGGGGATTGGTGTAGTTGTTTTAGCATTGAGTGATGTGTGACCCCATAAGAAATAGGATATGCAGGACCTCGAATGGTGACTTTGGGTATGGGTGTGGTTGGTATGTTAGGTACAGGGTTGGTTAATGGGCCAATCACTTTTTCCTTTCCCTTATATTTCGAGCATGGGTGGTAATGTTGATCATGTTATTCGAGGGGAGGTGGATGAAGAGGATGTGTCATGGAAGGTATAGTGGCATGAGGGAAAAAAACCTAGTGGGGGATACGATACTTGTGAAATGAGTAGGGTGCATTGGAATTTTGGTGGTGGTTTGGCCAACTCTCTTATACGAACCATGTTGATCTTGAATCTCGGGGGTGGATCAAAGAGTTTTGGGGGTGGATATTTTTGTCACTGAGTAGGTAATGGGAGAAGATATATGGAAATTGGTGAAGGTGAAATGGGGTCTTCATAAAAAATATGGTCATTGTCAAAATTTTCTTCAGAGGACACAATTAGACGAGACTGGTTTTTAAAGCCTTACGAGTTCTCTACATCCTATCCTAGTACATGATGGTAGGTGCAAATTTTTGTTTTGTCAAACCCTTTTCGCTTGGGTTTGAGTGGGTCATAAGCTCTAAGAGGTGGTAATGTGACGAAAAAAGTTTTGAGGAGATTGGTTAAGATTTTGGCATAGGATCCTACTAGTGGATCACAATGGGAGATGACTTTGGGTTTGGGTATAGATGTGGCTTATTTTGGAGGAAGATTCTTTACAAGAGGGGAGTAGGTTAGTCTATTAGTTTTGTGTGTAAAGAGGTTCTAGGTATTGGTTGCATCTACTTGGGTACGGGCATGGTAGAAGAGATAGTGGTGGAAGGTTTTGTTGGTTTAACTACCTTATTGGAGGGTAGAGGATTTTTAGATTCAGGTTGCATATTTTGGGAAAATGTGACACACGTGTGTAAAAGATGTGGAGGTAAAATCTTATGGTAGAAGGGGAGGGTTACCTGAGGGGGTAAATGAAGTCTTTGTGGAGGTAGGTGGTGTAGGTTATGTAGGAGGTGTGAGTTAAACAGAAGAAAGTGTCATGGATAGTGAAGAATTTATTGACGGTAGTGGAGGTATGGGTGGTAAGAAGGTTATGGGTGAGGGCGGAGGTTTTGTGGGTCGCTTGGGTATTTTAGAGGTCTGATGGGAAAATGGGTTAACGCATTCTTAGTTTATGAATGGATGGGGGTTTCTTGGCCGGGGTCAAGGGGTGAGGTCCTAGGATGGACGAGAATGGGTGAAGGTGATAATGGCATGGTTGGAAAGGTTGGTGTATGAGGTCATGGAGAGGTTGGATCTTCTTTTTGGGGTCCGGGTTAAGTTTAGTGTTAGTTTTGGAAGTTGTGGCTAAAGCTATTTTGATGGGTGGGTGAGTAAGGATAGCTATCGGTATGGCCCCTAAGGTAGTGATAGGTTTAGGTAGGGGATATTATATAGGCATGGGTAGGTGTTTGGGTGTAGATGTATGTTGGGATATGGGCGAGAGGTGTGAGTTGGGTCATGGGAGGTGAGGTGTAAGGTGTTACAATAGTCATGGTTGTGTTTGGTTTTGTCACTCGAAACACTTTTGGATAGATAGTGGAGGTGTCGTGGAGTGACAACCGCATTTGTCTTAAAGCAGGAAGTATAAGGCATCCCCAAAGTAAGACTCTATCGACATAATACAGTGATCGACAAGCATGAAAATGGTGTTTTTAAAGCGGGGATGACATGGATTGAGTGGTAATCCCCATAAAATGTGTTTGAGATACTTGAGAAATGGCTAGCCTCGGTCTCTATGGGTAAGAGACGAAAGTAGATCAATGGGATCTTGAAGTATGATGGTGAAGGGTCATCGAAAGACACCGGTACTTCTATAGAATCCTCCATGTGTAGAGGAGAGAGTATGGACTGGACAAAGTGGAATCTCCTTATTTTGGTGTAGGTGGTGGACTTAGATCTTCTATGAGTAGGAGAGGTGCCACTGAAAATTGATCAGAAATTTAAGGGGTCAAAGGTGGCATGATAATTATAGGCTCTTCCACATGTGAAGAATAAAATGAAGGGGGTGCCTCTATGGGTGGATAAGTAGATTAAATAGGCTCGTGTGCAAGTAGGGGAGCTTGGGCTAATATTTCATCTATGGAAGGGACATGAGGCAATTGGGAAGCAACCGGGTATGTCATCAAAAATAACGTGGACCTTGTGAACATTACTATCATTATTTGAGGTATCACCACTTGGTTAGAAGATGGGGCATGATTAGGAGAAACTTCTTGAACATATGTAGGTTTTGATTACCGGTGCATTCGGGATATCCAAGACTATATCTCCATTGTCCAAAATTTCTTAGATGATATTCTTGAAGGTGATATAATTATTTTCACTATGACCTTTGACATGATGACAATTACGAAATTCATGTTCCTTATACCATGTGGGCATGGGTCACTGGGTCAAAACTAGTATATGGTTTTATAGGTGGAAGGGTAATGGCACTAGCCTTAACAAGATTTTCTAAAATAGAAGAATAAGATTCTCCCATCGAAGTGTACTTTTGTTTTTCTCATTTGAACTAGAAAGCTTAGACAGGAGAGAGATTAGAAGGAGGTTTGGCTAGGTTTTATTGATGAGGGGGGCCAGCCTTTAGAATTATGGCATTGGCCACATGATCCTAGGTGGAAGAGTGGGAAAGGTAGAATTGTAAGGCCACATGATTCGATCAAGGAGTGGTGTAAACTCCTCATCACCTGTAGCAATGGTGATAGGGTGAGTAGGATCCATGGGTCACGGATGGAAGACAATGAGGTACTAGGTGGAAGTGGTTGATTACTAACATGGAATATGAGCGTGTTAGTCTGGTTGTGAGTTAGCACCATGTTAACAAGCACTGACTTGGTAATAATGTATTCTGTAGATGACATAGAAAGTAGCAGGATAGAAAAGAATGAGGCTGGGAGGGTGAATTTGGTCAAGATTTGGATCTGGAAATCCAAATATATACACCAATTATGGTCATTTTAACTAGTGACGGTTGCTGGAGAACGAACTTCGGTCACAGAAACTGATGTTGGTTAATGCGGAAAATCCCCAATTTTAGAAAATGAAACAGGGTTGATAAATAGTACAAGGAAATGTTTTTTGTATGATGCTAATATCAATAAAGAAGAATAGAGTATCATGAAAATATGTTAGTTCCCAAAGGGCCAAAAACCAGAATAGACTGATGAATGAAGACTATCCTAGGCCAAAGTACCCATAAAGTTAGGAGCCAACACCAGTTAGGTTTAACCGACAACATCAGTACTAAAAACTGAACTTCGATGGACCAATGTCAGGTTACTTTAAAATTGAGACAAAAATGAAGAAAATTGGGTTGTGATTTAAATCCAATGAAGAATCAAACTCAGGAATCTGAGAATGAGAAGATGGGGCCCTTGCACACTTAGATAAAGTTGGAATACTCTAATGATGATGGGGGAGTATGTAAGGGAAAAAAATATGGAATCATGTCCTCACACCTCAAAATGCAAAGCAAGAAGAATGCTAAGAAAAATACGATCCTAAGAGTGATTTTTCTTTATGTGTGTTCAACTTATGCTATTTAGAACTGACTGTGTGTATTTAGAATAGAATTTTGTGGTTAGGAAGGCATCCTATGAAGAAGGATATCTAAAAGGAGAGGTTTCAGGTATGTTATGGCGGGGCGGGCCATCCTCTAAGATGATGACTCGACAGAGGCAATGAGCTGGGGAGTACCTGCCAATCTGATCATGTGATCATGGACATGTGTTCCCAGGTAAGATGTTGTTTAAGAAAGATGTGTATATTTCAATTTTGTGCAAGTTTGGTAAGACATAGAGAGAGAAAGAGAATGTGCTTTCTACAATAATTTGTATCAACCATTAGCTAGGCATGACTTCCAAAGATATAGGTTTCCTTCATTTTAATGTGATCTAAATGCAACAAATTAGAATGTAATGTAACCAATTTTAAGCTCAAATCAAAAAAATTTACATTCGATGAATCAAATGATGAATAGGAGAGGGTATGCTCTTTCACTAAATCCAAAAAGAAAGAAAGAAGAATGATTCCTTTTTAAATGCACCAATAGAAAAGTTTCGTTTAGAGCAAGTAGAAAGAAGAGAAGATTACCAGAGAAAAAATGATTAATGTGTAAGCCTTTTAAAGGGAAACAAACACACAAATTTCACCTAGAAATTAAGAAAATGCAATAGAACCCATGATGGGTCCCACCAGTGTGCCAAAATGTTTCACTATTTTCTTTACGTTTTTGAATGACAAAATAGATAAGGGTAAGGGATTAGAGGAATACTTATTAAATAGGTTGGTTGATGGTTGTTGCACGCATTCTGACTTCTTGATCTAATGCCGATTGTGAGAGCTTCCTTTTGGCTAGGAGGAACTACCTGAAATAGAAAACAAGACCATAAAAGAATAGTTGAATAATATATGACAAAGGGACTTTCTAGCGTATGCTAGTTCCTCGGGAAGTGTGATACTTCCTAGATGGTTGTCAATCCACTATCTAGAACAACTTAATGCGAGAAATAAATAAATTCCTACTATAGTTGATATGATTTAGGTATCTCATTCAAACAAAATAAGCAAATCTAATACAATAGGCTAGGTTATAGTTAGATTTGAAGGGTAGGTAGTTGTTAGGGTGTTGGAACTGGTTAGGGTCAGGTTCTTGGTTATTTGGGTCACTTGGTAGAAGGTGGGTTAACTTTGTTATTAGAAAAGGTGTAAAACACAAAAACCGATGTCGGTTGGGTATAACCGATGATGGTTAAATGAGACCGAAAATGATTATGGGTAACCAAAGTGTCGTACAAGAAATGTGAAAATAATCCAATAAAAACCTTATTGTAGAGTTTAGGTGAGGTTAGATGGGGCTAAAGAAGGAGATGGCGAGGTCTATGGGAATACTAATAACACTTAGAGAGGTGGAAGGGCTAGGATAGGTGATCGATTAACTGGGTGGGTGAGATTTTGGGTTTTCCAAAAGAAGGCTATGGAGGAATGGTAACATAAATGATAACAACTCTATGAACAGAATAGGAATGGAAGGGCCGGATAGGTGATTTGATTAATGAGTAGGCGAGATTTTTGGGTTTTTTAGAAAGAAGTCTCTCAAGAAATGGGAATGGTAATAGAAGAATGGTAACAGAAATGATAATAACTCTATGAACATACTAGGAATGGAAATGATTAATGATAAAACCCTTACCAATATTGCAATTCTAATTGTTGGGTGGTGGTGATGATTGGTTGATGGAATGGAACTTGGTATAATAATAAAACTTCCCCAAATTTTAACTAGAGTGTTGGTTATGGATGTCTGGGTGTGTGAAAAGACTCTAGTTCTACTTGCATGTAGCTCTCTTCTTGTCCTCTTGCTCTCAGAATGTGCCAACCCAAAAACAAGGTTTCTTAGGTGAATAAATGGTAACCGATGATGTTTTCGGGTTGACCAGCATCGGTTAAGGTGGGATTCCCTAGGTTTATTAAAATGGGTCGATCTTTCTAATTTCTTGGTCCTAATTAGTTTGTTATCACATATTAGAATGAAAACTTCCCTTCTAATGAGCGGGAATGTGGTTAGAGAAATCTTAGGCATTGATTTTAGGGTTATACCAAATCTTAGCTCATTAGGGTAAGTAAGACTTAGTTATTGTTAGCTATGGAAACATGACAAGAATAGGTCTAGGGTGAGATGGTTAGATGAGGTGTCTAGGTGAGGTGTTTAGGTGAGGTAGAAATTAAGATAATTAGATAATAAATATTGTGAGGATATATATATTAATTTAATTAAATTAATAATGATGTGGGGTGGAAGGGGCCATGGTTATGTGAGTATGTTTGAGCTGATTATTTGATGAGGGACTAAGGGGAGTGTGACCCAATTTTGGTGTATACACCAGTGAAGTTTTCGATTATGGAAAAATTCAGCTCACCAAAATTTAAAATGGTCAATGGAGAAATGGGACCATGGTGTAAACTTTTTTTTCATTCACTACAAAATATTTGAAGTGTTTCATTAATCATTGAAGGATGTGTAGAAGCTAACCATTGATGCTAACAAAGTGGAATCGATGTTCACACTCTGCATGTGACCTATAAATATGATGCAAGGTCAGCTTATTTCAAATTATTGGAACCAAACTTCTTGGATCTTCATCCGCGGATCAATGTCACTATTAAGGGTTTCATGCACCAAGTGTTCTTGCAACTATGTCCTAAGAGACAAGGAGTGATTAGAGTAGAAGTTATTGACTCCACCTTTCCAAGGCCAAGAGAGGCACCGATTCTGCCCATAAAAGTGGTCCACGTAGGAGAAGAAGGAGAGGAAGAAGAGGAAGGAAGTGAGTAAAAATTAGACACTTCCAGAAGATGAAGTATTATATGCACCGTAATAGAAGTGGGGGCATAGGTACATCATAACAAGGTAGTGTTGAGGCTTCACAACAAAAGCGTGAAGAAGATAAGTAGCCCGAGGAAGAAGATCCCAAGAAGAAAAATTCCAAGGTACATGATGTCTCTAGTTCTATGATGGAGATAGGCTCAAAAGATGATAACGCCACATTTAGAGAGGAACTTAATGAAGAGCTCAAAAAGGAGGAGAAGAGAAGGGATGAGGAGGAGGCCAAAACAATAGTAGACATGCATGAAAATTTAAATATGCCTACAATAGAGTGGGCTATGAAGATTTCAAAGGTAAGGGAATTTTCCCACCAAACCCACCAAACAATAAGAGGAGGATAAGAGATACTCCTTTATCATTAAGGATGATAAGGGGTTTTTTGCGTTAACAATCACCATGCGTAAGCAATGTTCAAAGTGTAAGGTGAAGAGGAAGAAGTGGACACCTATATCCCCTCACATGGACTTAATGGATAATCCCGTGAAGTTTTTATGTGCATGGTTCCGAGAACCCTTTCCTAGAGAAGTTGTATGCTTGGGATATTTTGGACCAAGATGGAAGCATGACAAGGACAAAGAAGATGATATGTTGGAATCTACATTGTTATGAAGAGGATAAAGAGTTTGAGGTCAACAATCATGTGATCGATACCATCCATTTGAATAAGAAGAAGGGGAAAACTTAGAAAGTGGTGGATCCAAGCCACCTTATAGATGAGCAGGCATCCAATGCACTAGAGAAGATGTCCTTAGAAGTTGTAAGATGGAGCTTGGACATAGAAACAATTGTTCGAACCTTAGTCGGAGATAAGAAGGAGAAGAAAAAGAGATAGAAATACTAAGAAATTATTTTAAGGGAAATTAGGAGAGAACTAAGGAAGCATATGATTGAGTTGGTGCCTTGGTTAAAAAGGCCCTAGAAATTGTTTTGGCATTGGTGAGCCAAGATAGGATGGATTATAATGATGAAATGGAGTTTTGGATGACTTGGTGAGGATGTTGTTGGTAACATTAAGGATGGCGCGGGACCCATAATTGAGGAGCTCATGAAGGATAAAGAGAACAATAAGATTGTTTTTGAGGGATAGATTACTGAGTTAGAGGAATTTCTCACCCAACTCAAGGAGTCAAACATATTGGTAGCCTAGGGCTTAAAACATTGTCGGAAGTGCTAGCCCATTATTGATACACGTGTTACGATTAAGCGACCATCCTAAAGGCCTTGCGAGAAGAAGGTCCCTATAATTAATATTGAGTGTGCACACTTAATAATTGACACTATAACGTAAAAGGATAAGATCAAAACCAAGCATGAAAAAATTAATTTCAGGTTGGTGAACTTCGAGATTCTATCACACGACATATGGATGAGTTCGAGGGATTTTTCACGGAGCTAGTGGTGGTCATAGAGGAACTCAAGGGGAAGGTTGAAGATATTACACTAGACCAAGTACCCAACATAGTGGAGGAAGCACTGTGGAAAAGCTATGGCCAAACTGGAGGCATGGAAGAAATTGAAAGGGGAAATCGATGTGGAGTTCCTTGAAATCCTCTAGTTAACCATTTAAGCTATTGAAACATACAATTTTCTTTCCTTAGCCAATTTTTGGATCATGGATTTGTGTTCGGAGAATGGGAAAGAATTTTCATGGGTGGTAATAAACCTAGTGTGGGGTAATGTTTATCCCCTAAGGAGACTAAGTATTAAAGGCATGGAGGGTTTTGTCATGCGCCATCAAGACATGAAGGCTCATGCGAAGTAACTTCAAGAGAGGCATGAATGTTTTCACCTAGGAAGAACAATCTCATGAATTAGCCACATTTTGGACCATGGTTAGAGTTGTGATAAGGGACATATAGAGATGTGACCAATTGTGATTGTGGATAAGGCTAAAATATAGAGACTTATAGCCCAAGGAAAACATATTCTAGGATATGGTTATCGAGATGGGATTAAGAGCTGTAAAGTAGATTTAGTTTTTTTAGTTGGGACTTGCATGTTTAGCGTATTTGAGTATGGCAGGGGTATGATCACATTTGGCATGTACTTTTCTCTTAAATGATGAATTATTGGTGAAGGGAAGATTCCCACTAGTCTCTTGATATGTATTGATTTACACAATAAAATAGAGAAGATGGATGTGTGTGAATGAATGTGTGCAAGGAAGTAGAGAGAGATAAGAGTTAAATGCATAGGAATGTTATTGGAACCAATATAGTAGATTCATTTTTAGGATGGGAATTATTTTGATGTATCTGGTCTATTTTATGGATCTTATCATCTATTTGACTACTATAACAATGGTGGATTAATATAATGGTGTTGTTTCTAAATATCAGCGCCAATGGATCTAAGTTCTTATGTTCTTTATTGTATTCATGATTCATTATGGTTCCTATATGTTCTATTTCATATTCATAGTCATAATGTGGATCATTTAATCTTAGATCTAGTTTATTTATCTTTTTATAAGATGCATGCATTTATGTTTGTGCAATACTCTTCCATTCATGGTAACATTCTTGACAAAGCTCACATGAAGAGGGCCCGGTGCCTTCACATGCCTCGGGTGAGTGCCCGATTAGGTGGTTGATAGGCCGACACGAGTGGGATTTAAAGGGTTGGAAAACATAAATACAAAATTATATTTCTTCATTAGGGGGTTGTACTTTTCATCTCTGTCTTATTCACTTTTGTCTTATTCATTAAGATGTGACTATATTTCAAAATTATTATTTGTTAGGTTAAGAAATAAGAAGGGATCGACTCCCAGAGGCCTTACAAAAGAGAATACATCATGAAAGCACACAAAAATATGCAAAAAGAGAGATAGGACTAGAATGAGTTAAACATGCTTAACTCAAGAGATAGAAGGTCCAAAACCAAGTCATAAAAAGAAACAAAAAAATAGTCTTCTACTAGACTAGAAACAGTTCACCAAAAGAAAGCAAGAAGTTTAAGAACAAAGACAAAGAAAACTAATTTATCTTTTGACATTTGGAGGAATTTCCTGAAGTTCTAGTGGGATCCTCTTGGTTTTTCTCATGCTTCAGCTCCTTCTGAGTCTTCTCTCCATCATCTTCATCCTCAGAGCTCTTAATATAGAGTTGAAATTTATTTTTCTTCAGACCCTCTTCCACTACCTCCAATCGAGTCTGTATATCTTTCACTAGCTTATCCAACTTTGTAACTTCCCCCCTTATGTTCTTATGAGATATACAGATCTACTTAGTGGCCTCAATGTTGTCAATCATCCCTTCCCTCATATTAGAATTATCTTCTTCCATAACTTGCATGACCATATCTAGATGCTACATTCTTTTATTTAGGTCCTCATAGTTCGACCCTCATCCCCAAAAAAATTCCTTTCCCTTTGGAGGGACCTTAATTTTCATTATCCTTCTTAGCCCTAATATGCGGATCATCGTACTCCCAGCATTTTTATAGGGCTCCTTTCCCATTCACATCTTGCTAAGGAACTTAGCAAGGGTAATATCATCATCCACCACATTAGGAACCACCATCTTGGACAGAACACGTTTTCCATTTTGTAACAGAAGGAGGATGAGACCTTCATGAATGGGGGACTCCACCTCTGCATGAAAATCCCTCACAGAGGCCAAAAGAGACATATATAAAAATAAAGGGATACTCATCATAATTTTGTGCTTGAACATGTTCAACAGAGATAAATGATGTGTATATATCTTGTGATACTTGCCTTCGAGAGTAATATACTTCATAATATGGAGAAAATCTCTTTCCAAACCCCAAGAATATAGGACCTAGCAATTCCATTCATAAAATAATGAAATTTTTCCTTACCTATAAAGAAAGTGTTGATTTCATGTTCCCTATGATTCATATCCTTGAAAATCTTGAGACCCTTCATCTCCATTTTTATGACCTAGGAAATGAACTAATCTAAAACCTCCAACTCCATTCCTCGAACCATAACCTTTCCATCATCCCAAGTAGTTCCAAAATCCTTGGTGACTGAGGATCACACCCATACATCTTGGTAATGTACTTTCTGAAACCCCTAATTCGAGCATATGCCACATAGAAGGATTTTTACGGTACTCATGTGGATTAAAGGTTCAACTCAAACTCCATCACCTCCCGTGACTTCTCTGTTACACCTTTGAATTGAAACCAATCACATAGTACAACTGTTAGACTCAAGTTGGAAGATATTTGAAGTGAAACCACAACACTTAAACTTGTTTCCTTGACAACCGTGAAAAATAAAATCACCCGTGTTAATATAAATAAAATCATTTTGATCTGTCATGTTGAATAATATCATTAATAGATGAGGGGATTACATGAACTTTCATCCAAAATTCAAAATCATGACTATACACCCCTACTTTTTCTTGCTTTTCATCATATTTGTTACCAAGAAGGGGGGTATGATTGATATTAAAGTTTCAAAAGCTTTAAGATGTTCCTTAACATCTTGAAGAATATTGCCCAAGGCCTAATTTTGAATGTGATTCCTATTGAGAGAATTAAAAATGAGAAGAGAGTCACCCTCAATTTGAATATGTTTAATCCCCTTTTCCTAGCTAATTTGATCCCCCATAACAAGGATCTATTCTTAGCCACATTATTTCTTTGAGTTCCCAGGGGCTCGGTATAAACCAAGAGCCAGTCACCCTCATGACTTCTAATGATTCTACCTCCATCGAATGACCTAGATTACCTTTTGACACACCATCAAAATTCATTTTGAACTAGTTCCCTTAATTTTTAGACCATTTGATTATATATTGAGGAATTTTAACCGGGGGAGGACTAAAGGTGTACTATTTGGGGACTTCCTCTTCCACCCTAGGACATGAATCTTTTATCTTTCCTTTGAAGAGTTTTGTGTTTTCTTTAATGGAAGATACCAATCAAGGGCTTACCTTTTTGATGTTTTCTTTCTGGTTCCTAAAGATAAGAGCATTCCTTTCCTTCCATAAGTACCATAAGAAATGAGGAAGTTTCATCCTCTAGGCTGCCAGGAAGGATAGGAAATCTGAAAGGGTAGTCCCATTATAGGATAAAATCCTCTATGGTGTTGGGTTACATCTACTAAACTTCGAACATATCCATCACCACTTATAAAACCACCTGAGAGAAAGGTCATAATAAAAAGGTGGTTAACACTTTCCTCCTCCATGCCACAAAGAGAGAATCTACTGGGAATGACCATGTCACGTTTCCACAAATTATCCACCATGAGAATATTATTTTGTTCAGTGAGCTAGTAAAAAATATTCACCTTGGGAAGGCAATCTTTCACAAAGACTCTGCTCCAATACTCCTTTTGAACAAAATATTTGAAGTTCAGGAAATAGGCAGATTTAATCGAATACTCTCCAGATTCCTCTTCTTTCCAAATAATTGAATCCTCTTGGTGTTGGAATCTAGGAATGTGAAAGTTCCTTAATTTAAAGCTGAGATTAGTGAAGATTTGAAAATCACCATTAAACTTGGGAGGTGGGGTTAGCACAACCCATTTGGGTCCTTCGTCGGTAACATCCCAATAGTCCTGGATCCAGACTTTACCAATTTCCTCAAAGTGTTGTGACACAATATTACAGGGATACTCCATAATAAGAGGTTTCTCTTCCAACCAAAATTCTTGCAAAAAATAAATATGATTTACCTTACCAATGTTCCACTCAATACCATTACTCAATATTTCCTTGGAGGAAAAAAATATCTCCAAAACGTGGACCCATTATGGAGTTCATTTTGCATAAATAAATTCTTCATTCTACCAACATTCCTTAAGTATTTCTTCCTGATGATGTCCACCCAAAGGCCATCCTCTCTAATCACCCTCTAACTAGCTTTGGCCACCAAGGCTTCATTCATTAATTTGATATTCTTCATTCCCAAACCTCTACAAATTTTAGGTCCGAGGATTTTAGGCCAAGACACAATGGGAATTTTGTACTTTTCCTCTACTCCAACCCATACAAACCTTTTTTGTATCCTTTCCAAAGAATCAATAATTTTTTCAAGTAATTTAAAGAGGGACATTACATAAATAGGTATACCTTGGAGTGAACTTTGGAGAAGTTGTATTTTTCTAGCCTGGGTGAGGAGGGTCCCCTTCCAAGTTGTGAGATTTTTGTATTCTTGATAGAAAGGTCTAACCTCTTATGGACAAGAGGCATCCCCAAGTAGGAGTCAGGGAAGGTTTTAATCCTACACCCAAGGATGCGAGCTAATATAACTTGAAACTGCTCCTCCACATTTATAAAAAAATAACACTTTTATGAAAGTTGACAAGTTTTCCAGAAACTATCTCATAATCATTCAACACCTTCTTGTAGTTAGAAGCCTCCTAGATAGAGTCTTTCCCCAACAAAAATTATCATCCACAAATTGATTAAGACATATGGGAGGTAAACCATTAGAGACTTTAATCCCCCGAATAAGGTTAAGAGTCAGGGCCTGGTTGAAAATTCTACTCAAAGATTCAAAACCATAATGTAAATAAAGGGGGAGAGGGGATCCCCTTGTCTCAAGCCTTGACCAACTTGATATTATCCTTCAGGTTTTCCATTTACAATAAAAAATAAACTAGCTGAGGATATGAAAGTCACAATCATAGTGATACGAAATCACTAAATCCTACCTTAAAAATTATAATAAGCTTCCCTCAACTATTAAAAAGGGGACTAAATTTATTTCCTAAGAATGAAAATAGTCACAAGTTGTAAAAGATAAGTGAAATACATGAGGGGGTAGAAGAGTATTTTTGAAAACTATATATTGTAATGACTTCCTCATTTCAAGGGGTTCTCAATTTTGTAATTTCATGAGTATATAGCTAGAAAGAATAATAACAATATATCATTTTATTCTATTTCCATTCATATATGTTTCCTCATTCTGTCATTGCACAACTTTGGAAACATGTCAATCAAGAAAGGAGTTTCAACTTTTTTGGATGAATGAACAAATGAGATTTTATACGATAGTTTATTTTTTCTTAAAATAATTAGCAGAGTTTTCATTCTTTATAATTGTATGTTGGTAAATTATGGTTGATAATTGTAAGAATCTAATTTTTCCTTCTTTCAATATTAACTCTCCTCTCATTTTCTCAATCTCATAATTTTACCTTCCTCGCAAATTCCTCCCTTGCACAAAATTGCAAGCATTTTCCGTAGGTGTAGTCGAGTTAATGTTGGATCACCGGCCTATTTTAAAACTAATAGGTAGTATTTATTTACATATAATAAGGATAATCCCTTTCAAGTATGAAGGACTTAGTCCTAGAGCGTTGGTGAAAATCAAGTAATTTTAGCTAATGATAAATTATTTCACCAACAAGATCCTAATATGGTATTGATAACATCCTTTCATTTACTAGGATGAGTCAAACATGGTATATTATTCTTCTTAACTAAAAACATATTCTTATATACTAAAAATAATATAGATATTTTTGTTGAGATGGTTATGTGGTGACAGAAGATAAGTTTTGTGGACTTGTATACAATATCAAAAATAAGCTTGTAAATAAATGCTTAATATCCTTGGCCAAGGTAATTTATTAGCTAACTATCTTGTCTTTTCACGCATCCCCTATTTTATTGTGTTAGATACTAGATGGAATGTAGCGTGAATGTTTTCCAAGTAGACACATAAGATATGCACATAGTTCTCATGACCTATAAAAGGTTTAAAAAAATTATACACACTTGAGTAAAGTGGTTTAAGGGAGATCATGGAGATTTGGATATACCCTTACAGTTGAACATGGTTATCATATGTTATCAGATGGATTCTAAGTATAAAATATTACTAGAATATTTAGTAACAAGATAAATAATAATGTTAATAATTAGAAGCATTAATTATACTTAAGGGGTTTGTTTTATTTTGTTTCATTAATTTGGATGAATCATAACATGGGTGTTACAATTTGGTATTAGATATGAAGGTTTATCAACTCTTGGAATTAATGGGTGTATAATGGTAACAAACATCTTATTATTTCATAACATGATACGGTGGTTAGAAGAAGGGTGGCCAATGATGTTGTAATCTGTTTAAGTAAATGTTGAAGGTTCAACAACTCAAAAGTTAGATGAAATTATAGCATTCATTCAAGACACCCAAAACTAGATAGCTTCCTTAGAACACCAAGTGATAGGTGAGAATGAAGATCATGAGGAATAAAAACCCAAATAATGAGAGGAATAACAACCTAAAAATGAGAGAAGAAAAATTGTACAACCTAATGCTTGAAATCATCAAGGGAATAAAAGATATCTCTTAGATATTAAACTATAAATGGACATAAAGTGAAACAACCCACCCAAATTTGATGGAAATACTGTGGGGGATGGATTTGAGAATTGGTTGAGTGAGATGGAAAATTATTTCAAAATAATCTACTTTTTGAAGGAAACAAAAGCAATTTGGGGTGCTTTCGAGCTCTCAAGTGAGGCATCCTATTGGTGGGATAATCGAAATATGGAGTTAGGAGTTGATACTTCCTCCATCACATGAGTTGTAACACCCTTGACAACTGATATATTCCCCTTTTTGCATTCAAGTGTTGACATATGATTTTCTAGATAAAGATGTGTTCTTTTGACTGATTGAAGATCATGCTTGATAAGGATAAATATTTTTTGTTATTAAAATCATTAGACTAAAATTATATGGTTATCAAGAATTCATTTTCACTTTGGAAAGATGAGTTGCAATCTGGTTTTATGATTTGACTCATCCTTGGATCAATTTCAGTGATCTAAGGAATGTTTGAAATCCTCTTCATGACTCGAAAGATAAATTGGCTTTCAATAGTTTAAAGGGACATTGAATACTAAACTTTGGGTGATACAAATTATGTGGTATTGTGTGAATATGTTTTCAGCTATATATTGTGCTCGGGTATTTGGTGATTTATCTTGGCAAGACATTAAGGACTTAAGAAAAATTCAATTCTCTAAGGATAAGTTTGAATTCCTAAGAATCTAAGGATTATCCTAATCAGTAACCTAAGCTAGGTAAGAACAACTATGTCCTATCTATGTTTACTTATTTTAATTTGGTTCTAACCTAAGCCTCTTATTTTATTGTTGAGTTGGTGACCTAACCTAAGAATTGTGCTAGATGGATAAGAGAAGGGTTACTAAAGTATAATAGGTTTCTTTAAATAATACCTAATACTAAAGGGTTATGAATTGAGCCTAACCTAAGGTAGGGAATTCTAGTTGAAAATGTTTTTAAGACCTATGTTGGTATTTGCTAAACTAGCCTAAGTTCTATTTAAATCTATCCTAAACTATTAAGGGAACCTAAGGGGTCACATGGAATAATGGAAATGGTTCCAATGGCATTTAATTGAGTTTAAAGGGTTTAAGTGAAGGAAGTACTGCTAGATTTGGCAGGGGCTAGTAGACTTGGTAGAGGCTTACATGGAAGCTCCACTAAAGGATGGAATTGTATTTTTGTGTGGAATTGGCATTCACCAGATTTAGGAGGTGGTGGCAAGGAAAGATAAGTAGAATTTTTGGAATGAATGGAATTTATGGCATTTGTGAGACTCGGTCTTTATGTGCAAACTGTCTTCGAAACTTAGAAGGCAGGTTTGTAGGAGGTCATTAGGTTTTTCATGCGTGGAAAATTTTGCTCTGTATGGAGCTAACTAGTTCTTCGAACCAACAGTTTAACCTTCACTTCAAAGCTATTTTTGGTTTCTTCGGCCTATTTTTGATTGAAGGAAAATATATGAGGCGTAGGAGGAAAAGAAGTTTGATTTTTGATCTTTCATGGAGGAGAAAAATATTTGGAAGCTCAACTGGAAGTATCCTTCGATTTGGTAGAAGCACTATCAGGTATGATAGGATCTAACTATTAAAATTCTTTACTTTCTTCTAAATGAATCATTAGAACAACTCTACTCTCATGAGATTCTTGTTTTCATGTCTGTCTAGTTAGTTTTACTTGTTGGGTTTAGAGAATCTTTGTGTTGTTTGTATTTATATCCATGGCAAAAAAATAGTGATGTTTGGAAACTACCTTTCTATGTAAGTTTTATGACCTGCATTCAAGTGAAAATGGTATTAGAAACTTATTTTACTCTCTTGATCTTGTACTCGAAGTTAATGTGCTTTCAAATGAATTTTGTGACAATATAAGGACATTTTCTTAGGGAAACTTGAGTTCTATTTTATTTTTCTTCGGGTTGCGAATTTTGAGGTAAACTTTTGTTGGTACTTTGTGTTTTGATTTAATTTATGTTAGAGATTTGTTTTAATCGGAACTAGTGTTGAAAAACTTTTGAAAATGCTAAAGTATTGTTGGGAGTTCGTATTTTGGCAATCGCTTTTTCACATTATCTTACTTGTGAAGTTCGACGTTTGTGCATGAAGCTTGGGTTTGACACTAAAGCGTGATTTAACACTTGAGTGTTATGAGTCTATATTTGGGTTGATATATTTGATTAATTCGTGATTTTTATATTGGGTTATTCCTTTGTTAAATATTTAGCTTATAACTCTTTATTTACGTAACATACTCACCATGAGACTAGGTGAAATATTGTTTTAGTTGTTTGAAATCTCTTTGAGATTATGAATAGGAAACGTCTTACCTAAAGGAATGTTGAACTTCTGTTTATTCAGTATCAACTTCTTGAGATGGTATGAGCATGGGAATTGGAGGAAGTGTTACTTCCACTCTGTTTTGAGGGAATCCTATGTTCGGGTTGACTATATAGTTTTATACCAGGTCACCACTATCGCAACTTTATGGTTGAGAAGATTTGTTTTGAATTCTCATTTCTTTTGCATTGGATGATTTGGGTTATTACCTTGGACACTGGATCTATACGAGAAAGATAATTTCTCTGTTCGGTTCTTTGTACTTAGTTCTTTGAATCATGAACTATTACTTTTTGTAATAACTGATGAAGCCTTTGTGAGTCTTCAATTTTGGGTTTGTGGGTAATTCTAAACTTGATATGTTACTGTTTTAGGATGTCATTCTCGACTGATACAATGATTGAGTCTTTGAATTATTTTTAAGAAAGAAAATATATGTATTATTTTTAGACCAATGTATGATTCAGTCGGCATATGCTTTCATCCTGAATTGGTTTGAAACTGGAACTTCTTGTTCAGTTAAACGAAACGATTTATCATTGGTTCTTTCCTTATTTGAGTTACCATTCCTCTGTCCTTGGATATGCTCATTGTTTGAAATTTTCTTTACTTGACTCCATTTTGAGATGGTCATTTCTTGTGACCTATTGGTCTACCTTGTTTGAATTATTGTTGTAATAATGTAGAAAGTTAGTAGCCAAGAGGGTTCTGTTGTTAAGTGAATGATACTTATGGGTTTGACTGTTGTTGACTAGCCTTGCCTAGTTTAAATGGATAGAAGTAGGTTTCTCTCTTGTACTCTTTATCTTTTGTGAAGAACTTGAGTAGAGATTAACTCCTCTTCGGGGCTACTTTGTTTGTGAACTTTGATTTATGATCTTTTATGGACAACTTTTAACATGAAGAGTTGGGATTGGAATTACAGTTGGACTGTTCTGATTTTTCCTTACCTTCTTGTGTTGTTATGGAATTCTGTTTTGATGTATATTCTAATGTTGAATGTGTAATATTGTTACCTAGAAAGGAACATGTAAATCATGTATGAACCTGGTCTATCTTTCGGATGTAATAAGTTGGGTATGGTACGCATTGGTTCTTTTTATTCCTTACTTATGATTTAGATGAATCATCCTAGAATGAACCATGTTGTATTCATTTATTTTGTCTCTTAGAAAAGATAAATGTAGTATTCTATTAGGATGGAATTATGGGACAACTGCATGACAAGATTTATTGTTTATTACAATCCATTGATATGATTAATAGAACTTTAAGATCTTAGGAAAATATTGTTTATTATATTCTTCTCTTCTCTTTAAAGTGGATCTAGATTTATTAATGTACTTCCTTTCTTTTTTATCACTTATGCTGATTGTATGATGTTTTTATTATCTCATTAAAGCAATGTTGCTTTAATGAAACAATTAGTGGAATGCACTTTGTTTTAATGCTTAGTTATTATCATGCTCGGTTCATTGAAGCCCGACCCGCTAGCTATTTTTTCAGATGGATAACTTAAGTGGTAAAAGAAGGAAAAAAATAAAAATTCATTGTTCGATATATGTATAATTCTTAGTAAAGAATTCTGATTCATTCTTTTGTGGTATTGTAAAATAAAAGTTGTATACTTTATAGAATGAGGGTTGTTGCTATGCAGTTGCGTAAAGTGCATAGTCTTGTAAATTTTATAAGTTGTAATGATGAATTGCGAGTTATGATTTATTTACATTGGTTGTGTAAATTATCTCATCCTTTTATAAAGAAGATGAAAGTTCCATCTCGCTTGATATTCCTTATATAATGTTATGCTTATCTTACTATCTTTGATAAGATGGATAATGGGAATTAGTTCAATTTCCCTTATATTGGAGCATCTAGTTGAGTTGCATATTATGATGTGTTTTATCTAAAAAATTTAACATAGTAATGTGTTGCGTATAAACATGAAGTAAGAACTATGGATATTGGGAATAATATACCCTAATACTTAATCATTTAGAGGAAGAATCTCTCTCTCTCTCTCTCAATTGAATATAAACCTAAAAGGTTTGGAGATATGAATACTAATTATTAGACTCCATTTTGTATGAAGTCTACTTTAATTGGATATATGCGGTTGTTAAACCTTCCTGAAAGTTAAATTACATTTTAATGAAAATTATGATATCACTATCCTATTTTGGTTAACTACTAGTTACACCATGAAAACGAACATTAAAAACAACCATAAGTTTAACAAAGTTCGTTAATACTTGGTTGATACAAGTATACAATAAGAACTTATGGAGTGTTGGATTAGGGTTTAGCAGAGATTGATGTAATCAAGACATAATCGAAATTAATAATGTACTAAAAATCTCCTTAGGGTATGTACATCTCGATGAGGTAGTTTCTGTAGGTTTTTGGCACATGCCAACTGCAGGGATGGACTTTCGAGAAGAATTGGGTCTTCTCAAGAATACAACGTTGTAATTGACATGTGGCATCACCCTTCCACATTGATCATCTATATCTACACACAATAAGAACTTGGACTTGAACTTAGTTTCTCTCTAGGTTAGGTTAGTGGCATACTTAGGATAGGAAGTAGCTTCCAATGGCTTAAGGTAGCTTAGCACATCCAGTTAACTTAGGTCAACCGAGTATGCCCATTTACCCTAATCCATTATGAGCATATTCCTATAATAAGTTATGTTTCTAACTAGGGCTAGGGTTAAACCTGAGACAAGTGGACTGATGGTAGTCATTAAAGACCAATCATGATAATAGAGGAGTGAGGTGAAGGATGTATTCCAATATGATGAGTATGTCATCTAAGAATAGTGACATACATAGTGTGTTGTAAAAATTTAGCCAAAGGATTGCAAGATGCTGGTTGCATTGTCCTACGTCACCAAGTTTAAAACAACATGATATCAGATGAATATTAGTAATAGATATTTAGATATGTTCTTTAAACATATCACTCAGTACCCAGTGTAGGGTAGGAAAACCAAGTATACGAAGTATACAATATGTATTCAATACTTAGGATAACATAAATAGATCGGTAGCTTACCGAGTTATGGAATGAATAGATCAATGGATCATTGAGTCATTACAGTTGCATATGGTTATCTATTTGAATTTGATTGGCATGGAATGTTTGTTCTAAATAATGCTTTATTTAGAACAGTGAACATTATATTTAAAATAATAATCATAAAAAAATTACCTTGTTTCTAAAGTCTTAAAATGGGAATGTTACATGGGTATAATTTAACCTATACTTACATGAATTTTGGTTACCTTAGCTATATTTTGATCAAAAGAAATCTAAGATTCAAAACCTAACAAAAGGTAAACTAAGTGTTATAGAGTATTGGGAACATTTCACTAAGTTACTAAAATGCATGCCTCAAAACCAAAATGATGAATCATAATTCATAGTTTTATCATGGGGTTAAACCAAAACACAAGAGGTGAAGTAGATGTTAATGGACCATCTACAATGGAAGCAGTGTTTGAAAATCCATAAGGAAAGAACAAAAATTGCAAGAAATTTCAACCTTTAGGGAAGAGAAATGTAAGAAAAGTGTTATCTCACATACAACATTATCTCTTAGGAAAACATGGTGTAACAAAGAGCGCAAGATAAAATGATTACTAAAAGGAAAAACAAATTATCTAAACTTACTACAAATTTAAAGAAAAATGAGGACTTTAATTCTTCTTTTGGTGAAAATAAATTTGAGAGAAAAGGGAATGTTTTTGGATGTTTTAAATGCAGTGATGATCATCATACAAATAAATTTCCTCAAAATAATTAGGGGAATAACCAACAGTAAATTATTCATGTTACATTGGATAACTTCTAAGATGAGAAATATGCTACATGAGTATAAGTGTCGGGTAAGTTTTATGGTTTTCCTATTATTGTTTTGTTTTACACCGCTTCCACAAAGTGATTTATTTCTAGTAAGATAGCTAGAAATTTACTAAGAAAGAAAGAATTATGGAAAAAACATGGACTATTAAATATGGGAATGATGTTATTCATACAGTAGACCAATGTTTGTTTGAAGTAGCATTGGAATTACCTAGTTTTACCATTGAACTTAACCTTTATGTGACTCTCTTAGGGTATTTTGACATCAATATAGAAGTAAATTGGTTGATCAAACACAAAGCAACAAAGGACTATTTTAAAAAAATAATAGAATTTCTTGATGACATGCATAAAAGAGATACCATTCAGGACATTAAGATATATTTCAAGGTTTCATCCACCCCGACATTTAGAGGATGTTATTTCAAGGGTTGTATAATAAATGAGCAAGGTATTATCATTAAGCTATATGATGGCCTTATGGGAATCAATTGAAACCATCATGCAAGATCTCTTGCTTCCCTTTGGGGGATTAGGATTTCAATAGATATGAATGTTAGGGAAATTATTATAGAATTTGATTCTTTAATTCTCACCAATTGTTTGAAAGGCAATATTCATAATAGTTGGTCCACTAAAAGCATTATTGAGGAATATTAGAATATTCTCAACACGTTTCAAACTAATGAAATCCATCATACTTACCATGATGGGAATTAACTTGTTGATGCTATGGAAAATAACAGATTCGTTATTAATGATTTGAAAATTTGGAATGATGATGAGACCCTTTCAGTAAATGCTATTAATATTATTAATAATGAAAAAGTGGTGTTTGCTAGATAAATGTAAGTGGCACAAGTGGAATAATATTCACACTCCTCTTTATATGCTTTCCCTCTTCTACATCCACTCTACTACTCACTATTTTTGGAGGATGATATGAGGGCTGAAAGGTGTAGGATCGAACCCGTGAAGAACTTTGGTGGATCTTACGCAAGGGTGGCTTCACTTGGTTCTTGGAGAGGATTAAGAGGAATTACTTACATTTGTCTTAGGAATTGGTAATCAATTTGAACAATAGAATGATCACATACAAGGTGAAAGTTTTTGAAATTAATGAAGAAATTATATCCAAGGTAATTGGTTTTAATAGAAAGGGGCTGAATTTCTATATGAATAAGATAGAAATTTATGTGGAGGAGTGGATTTTTTTAATGGAGAGTCCCTGGTCCGAAAAAAATTGGGGTTTGTTCGTGACTCCTTGCCTCCTCTATTCAATAATGTGGCACACAAAGGACTCAAGGGGATGAATCAGTCCTACAAAGATTTTTTATTTCATTTAATGAACCATACATTAATAAATTATATTTTTCATATAAAATCCATAACCACATGATCTTCATAATATATACAACATCAACTAGACGGGCAAGAAACAAAGTACTCAACATAAGAACAACATATGTAAGTGGGAAACCCTCATAGGGAATAAAACCAACTGAAAATATTCATATATTACACAAAGAAAATAATTTCAGTGAATCAAAAATATTAACAAGGATCACTAACCCCTTATTTAGTGATCCACTAACCCCAAGAGGAGCACCAACCCCTAGTTTAGTAGAGCACCAACCCTACAAAGAACACCAACCCCTAACTTAGTGAAGAACCAACTTCACAAAGAGGATATAAATCCCTAGGATGATAAAGCACCAACACAGCCACCTAAAGATATTGGATATCAGATAATTCTTCTGCCACAATTGATGGAGATCACTAATTCAGCTCACAAACCCTAGGTCAAACCCTAGGTCTTCAATATTGCTCTTTATTCGTCTTTATCAACTTTTCTTTCCTCAAAATTCTTTCTCTCATCATATCATGCATTCATAAATATGAAACACATATGATATTCCCTCAAATCATGCCTTTTTACCTACATGTATCTCTCCTCTAGCTCGCACTACCCCCCATGTAAGACTAGCTAAGCAAATGAATCACAAAATCACTTTTATATGCATTTCTTATTCTTTACCAAAATGAATTTAGTACCTCATGATTATTTTGACCCATACATCTATAGAAAATTAATTTTCATTTATTAAAATAACTATATATGACCCAAATAGACTGGCCTAGCTAAAACCCTCATTTCATGTGCCAAAAATGGATCAAAACCCCATGGGCACATTCTTAAAAATTCCCTTAATAAAATCAATTAAAATTCATGACCAATAACCCATTGCATATGAATAAAAGAAAATTTAATATCCATACATGGTATCAATTTATCTCAACCAATAAAATTATTTCGTTTAATGGTCCCAATGCTCTTTGTATTTCTCATAACTATTTTTTCCCACACCCTTCTAAGCACTCTGAAACTTCATTAGGCCACAAAATAACTTAAAATGAGAAAACCATTCAATATAACAACTTTATGGAAATTACATAACCTAGAGAATGCTTATAAGCAATTTATAAGAATTGAAACACCCACCTCTTCAAACCATAGACACTTTTGCCTTCACCGATCAATCTTCCAAAAACATTATTTCTAAAGGTTAGCTCATAAAATGATTTTTACATACATTCAAGACCTAAAAATGGATTCATTGGATTAAAATTCATCCCTATTCATGTTAAATTTTATATAAATCATAACCCAATCCCTCTCATGCTTCAAAAAACTCCAAACTTTACTAGAACACATTAGGACTCGAATCGCTAAAATAATTCTTATCCAAAGAATGACCTAAAAAAACTGAAAAATTACCTTATCATGAGTGAGGCTTATGTTAATGGAAATATATCTGAATTCTCTTTCCAATATAGTTTTAATAATCTTAAAACTCCATTTTTAGCTCAAGTTATGGCCAATTTACTGAGGACTACTTTATATGGCCTCAAAACTACCTTTGACTAGTAAACCTGAATGGAACTCAAATGACCATGTAAATGCATGAAAATGTCCTAAAACATCCATTTAAATCAATAAAAACTCCCATACATTAAGAAATTTGAATTTATCCATTACCTTCTTTGGAGAACTTTTCCTTAAACTTAAACTCTTTAGAATCTTGCCATTTTTAGGTGGGGCCCACATATGAACACATGCTCAAACATACCTTTCCGGAAATCTAGAAGAGTGCTATACAACATAAAATCATCATTTTTTCACTATCAATAAAAATGGGCTGCTATAAGCACTTTTGTGGAAACTGCTCCTAGCTAGGGTTTAGCTAGGGTTTTAGAAAACTTTACCTTCTTAACGATCGTTCATAAAAAGTGATGATAAAACCACATAATTGTTTTTTGAAATATTAATAACTGACCCTATTATATATTCATAATATATAATTCTTTCATTCATAACATATGAATCACAACGAGCATCAGAAGGTCATCTTTTCTCTTAAAAACACATTGTTTCTTACCTAATTTTCTAAATTTTTCATATATTTCAAGTACTTATTCGAATGACCTAAAATTTGGCATGAAGAACAATGAAAACATCCTATACTTTTCCATAATCACCATATATCTCAGATATGCATGAAAATCTCTAGCAACAATGACTTTCCCATGCTAAGTTGCGTGTTCTCAATTGTTTACATCCCAATGACTTCATACATGAATCTATCCTCTGAATTATAACCTGAAACTCACCATAAACCTTAGGGACACTGATATAATACTAATACCATGCTCTAAAAAGAGTCATTATCTCTCTGAATCACATTCCACTACCTAATTCTGTTTGCTCTAAGGCTAGAAACATATCTGGAATGACCTGACTCAACCATAAGGAGACATTGTTGACCTCATGAAGACCCATACACACCCATGACACATCATATGGACTATTTTTTACATCATAAAAACCTTCACTTATCTTAATATGACTCAAATAATGATTTTTCTTACTCAACCAAGCACCAAGACACTATGAAAACTTAACAAACTACTTGATCAACATACATGATAAATGAATAACATCATAGGAGACTCATACATTACCATGAAATGCTTTGCCATCAATGGATGTTGAAATCAATGACAACACTAACCCAAAATGGCCAACAATCTCCCCCCCTTTATTGATGGAAACCAAATGACAAACACACATACATGACTCCAAAACCATGGTTCTGAGCTTCTCTCCCCCTTTTCCGTCTATGAAAAAGGATATAATGACTCTAATACATGGAAAATGACAAAACAAAATTGAAAAAATGCACAAATTGACCTACTTGTCATAAATTCTCCCCCTATGACAAAGAACTCTATACTTTAACTCCTTCAAGTAGCAAATGAAGATCCTCTTGGACATGGAGAAAGATCCCTAGGAATGTATACACTCCATATTTTTTTCTTCATTCATGATCATCCGTAACTCTTTATAGATTCATCAACATAATCACAATGATCGATACAACTCTATCTGAACTTAGATTGTCCTTTTCTATTTGTAAACAACAAAATTGATGCTCTTACCTTATTCCCTTTCTTTAATAATGATTCAAATGGTTCATCACATTCCTAGGCTTCATGTAAGTTCTCTCAACCTTATTTTCATATAGATTCACTTATTTAAGTAAAAAAATATTGACCTTGGAAAATTTTCTTTTCAAGCCATCTAACCAAAAATAGACTCCCCTAACACTAAGAATCTTCATGGATTTGTCTGTAGCCATTATATGTTGTAATCATCTCTTAATCAAGTGAAATTCGCTACTAAAATAGTCAAAGACACCTGAAACTCTTTCATAAGCAAATCATACCTTTTTCAAGTCATACTTGTGGACTCAAATCATTTAGAGATGACACTAATCATCCTTTCATAATTATACCAGCATTACTTTGCATTCATCATTATCTTTCCATCTATATCTTATCCATCTCAAAATACTCTTAGACCCGACCACAACATCAAAATTTGAGTCTCCGAAAGAACTTACCTTTATTTCTTATAGGTGCAACCATCTTGATGATATGAACCATTATAAATTAGTTTGAAGAAGACTTCTTGGATCATATCAACTATCTAAGATACCCTTATTCCATTAATTGTGAAGGATCTTAGATTCAACTCATTATTTAATAGTTAGATGATGGCCATACTTGAATCACACTGTGAGTAAACTTGAAATATCGAGAAAAGCTTTCAGATATTTTGAGTATACCTTGAATGTTATCCTAAATCATTTGCACCTTAAATCTAAAATAAGGCCATTATCTTAATACACTGTCACAAAAGTTTCTTGTAAATCTTATACAAACACACTAGGCAGAGATACTTCATTTGGACTCGGGATGAAACATACACACTGCGCAGATAGTCACAATACCTTCCAATAGACTTGTAACTTAATTTTAGTTCCTCACTTTTATTCACGACTTAATTAACCAAATTCATGCAATGCACATTTATCTCAACCTTCACTCATTTGAACTATCTATCATAAGAAATACCTCTTTACCTATAGGGTTATATAATCACTCTTCATAGACTTGTACTAATACAAAATTCTATATAAATATATTTTCTTTACTTCATGGTGTCATCGAAGTTTGAGATACTTCATCATACTAGGAATGAAGTTGTTCTTCAATATTGTATGTTCCCATCACAATACACATCTTACACAAATTTATTCGAGCTTGAATTCAACTATGACATGTACAAATACTATGTTCTCATTGCAAAACTAGTTGGTTTAGGGCACGACAAATTTCTTATCTCATAGTCTTCCGTTCACTTGTGTAATTTTTTACCTTGTGCATTGTCATACAATATAGTCTGTCTTCTGAGATTCATATAATCATCTTAACCCTTTTTGGAAGATTCTTACACAAACCTTGACTAGAAGATAATTCACATATTTCATGGCTCATAGATCTATTTTGATTTTTTTTCAAACAAGCATTAATTATCTAAACTTTCCATACACAAACTTTGTAGGATCACTAAACCTTAAGTGGAACTGTATCTAGTTGTTTTACACTTTCGATATCATTGTGTATTGTCTAGTATGCGATTTATACTTGTAGAGATCAATTTCTAGAGATCTGTTATAAATCTTATTAGTAGTATAGCATTTATGTCTTAAAATTACTTACAATACCATACACCATCATGTAATCTTGCTCAGATTTTGATTACACTGACAAATAATTCCTCTCATCTTCCACATAACTTTTACCTTCTTATCAACCTATCAATCTTCTATCAATCTTTGACACTTTCTCCATAGACTGGAGATGATCACTAATATTCCCTTGACTTGTAATTTTCCTCTATTAGAGATAGTACTATTAGAGTGATCACTTTAAACATTAAACTTGTGTAAAACCTCAACCTTTCAATGAAGATGAAGTAATAAGCTCAAAGCAACAAAGGTTCAATCAAATATGTCCTATACAAGTTACTATGCATATACATACTATTATAGATCTTATATGATCCTCTACAACATTGTGACTTGTAGAATGCACTTTTAGAAGACTTACCATGATCATGACATCACACTTAATACTTAAAAATGCATAAAATCACTTAGAAACTTTCACATTCTCCTTCTCACCTTTGGAATCTTGACACAAGTGATAGTTCCTTAGGGTTTCATTCTTATGTACACACTATGATAATTTTGTAATAATTCATGAGTGAACAATGGATCAAGGTTAAGAGTAGAATTCCCTTACATATTCATATGAAATCTAGGTGAATGACTTCAAATATGGTTTAGCACGCAATTATGATATACTTCTTACAACCTTCAAGATCTCAATTTGAGTCTTATTTAACACTTCAAGATGATAGAATAATTATTTAGACCTTTGAGATATCATCTTCACTATATCATACCTTAACAAGACTGGTATCAACTCATTGAAATTAAGACACCAATATCATAGACAATGAACTTAGAATCATACAACTAAAAAGGGTTATTAGACCTTGACAAACTAGATGACCTTTGAGACACAAAACTGAACACTTTTAAAACTTTGAGTTGATTCATAGTGAACATCCCCCTTTAGGACACCTAATCCTTTCATGAAGACTCTTCTTGACATCATTGAGGACCCTTAACAGACTTCACACACCTACTTATGAATAATAGTGATGTAAGGCATGTAATTCCTTTCTTAGCATGAAACTCACTTAAATAGACCTTAAAGATGATAACAAGAATTTGACAAGCCTTTTGACTACAACATGACCTTAAGACACAATAATATGATAACAAAATGATAGAAAACTAAACAACATCACAAAATTCTTTGACAAAATGAGGATAGATACCTTGACATCCTAATTACACACAATGACCTCATGATGAACTTGATAGGAGTATACACAAATAACTCACACATACAATTTTTTGTTAGGCAATATCAACTCCAAGACTCAGAACCTATTAAAAGATTCAAATTTAAGGCATATGGAGGGATCATTTCACATACCTTACAACTTTTGAGGTATCCCAAACTCCTAAAATCCTTAGCTTCTCAAACACAAAAGAGTGCCTCACGTCAAATATTGAATCATTATTCATGATCTATCTTTAATGGATAGGCCTCTTGTCATCCATATTTGGGATTGAGCTCTTCTTGGCTTCCTTTTGATCATTGAATTTGACTGAAATAGATCCTTCTATGACAGATTTTGGCATCCATACTTCTTTCACCTTACAAAACTTTGTAACATGACCCTTTAGATGACACTTGTAGCAAGTAACCTCATGTTTACCACTTGACTGATCACTTTTGTGTCCTTTTCTATTTCTCCAAGGGAACTCACAACTAAAAAAATTCCTACAATACCTTTCTATAATGAACCGTTACACCAAAACCTTAAGGAATTAGTGAAATCCACACATGAGGATCATAAAATCCCACCACGCTTCCATAGAGCCTGACTCGGGATGGGTTTGCACCTATACTCCCATACATACGAGCCCCACTTCATTGACATTTAGGTGCCCCACAGGCCCCAGCTACATGACGTAACCAACCGAGTGGGATTCAAACACGAGTGGTCACTCTGATACCAAATGTAACGAACCATTAGACCAAATCCTCGAGGCGTTAGTGAAATCCACACATGAGGATCATAACACTTTATCTATGACCATAACCATTGGAAGAATAAAAATAATCATAAAAATTTGCATACCTTATTACATTTGGTTGTCTAATAGGATTGGGCCTTGAATAGACTTTATTTCTATGAATACCATTATATTCACATGATTTGGATCTAGGACCGATGTTGGATCTGTAAGAGTAGGATTCTCAACTTCTTTGATGTTTAGGGCTTGAACCTCCTCTTTGAGCTTGTCACATTATTCTTCCTTAGCCAAAAGAGCACTTTTTAAATCCTAGATTTCAATCTTAAATTTGATGTTCTCCATCCTATGGAATGATAAATATTATTGTAGATTAAATACCACCTCTTTGAAGTTAAATTGTCCATGTACACACACCTCACAAGGCTTGTTTCTTATTGTTTCACATTCCTCTTCCTTTGTGCTCAGATCTGAAAGGGCCTTCTCCAACTCACACTTGAGATATTTTATGGTATTTTCATCATTCTTAGCAATGGCCTTCAATTCTTGATTCTCTTTCTTGATTTGCTTCACCATATTGTGCTTCAAGGATCTCCTCCAAGATGTTAGAATTTCTTCTCAAGGTCATGCTCTAATACCAATTTTTGGAAGCACAAGGGACTGAGAGGGGGCTGAATTAGTCCTACAACGATTTTTTATTTCATTTAACAAACCATACATTCATGAATTAAATTTTTCATGTAACATACATAACCATGAGTTCTTAATAAGATATACAATGTTAACCACACAAGAAAGAAACAAAGTACTCAACACAAGAACACCATATGTAAGTGAGAAACCCTCATGGGGAAGAAAACCCACTAAAAATCTTCTTATATTACTATTGTTTAAAATAAATCTCCTATTCATTTTGACAAATTACATCTCTATTTTAGCTCTACGGTTCAACATTATAGGTTACATACCCTTTGGTTTCTTGCTTAGCACACTTTTCTTGTTTGCAGCTCCTCATGGGTCATCTCGTGTTCTCCATTTTCTTCATGCCTTCCACTTTCCATTTTTATCCTATCTATCTCCTTTCACTCCTTTTGCATGCACTCCTCGTGTATTTTCCTTCACCCTAGTAACTCATGCACCCTTCACGCACCCTTGGACTTACTTTCCAATATTTTGCTAAGTCGTTTCCACATCCCCGCACCCTTTTCTTCTTGGTGAAAGTGAATTTCCTTGTGATGATCGTGCCCTCTTCCATACTTTCCTCATGAAAGTATTATTTCCATTTCTTCCATATGTGTTACTTTTACGCACCCTCACTCTACTTTCCTTTCATGCATCTCTCTTTCACACACACCTTCGCGCTTCTTCCACTTCAGTACCATGACACATGATAGAGGAGGAAAATATAGTTGATGACATGGGCTACACTCCGTATCACTTGAGTTCAAATCTTGGTAGGAATAGGTAGGTGAGAAGATATAAAACATCACTCATGCCATGAATACATAATTTTACTACTCACACCACCATATTTTATTTAGATCTCACCTCCTTCCTTCTCCTTCATGAAAAATAGCCATGGGGAAGTGCATTTGATAGATTTATAGGTGGATTTATAGGAATTCATTACTTTTTGTTGGTGGTTGAGTTTTCAAATCAGATTTTCCCTCCTTTTCCTCCTATTCTCTATTCCATTCATCTATATATATATGGAGGTATTTAAATAACTCTTCAAACACATCCATGTTCCTTTCATGAGAAGATAGAATACTAGACAGAGCATAGTGGATGAGGAGTTATTTAAATACCTCTAGATATATCTAAGAGGAACATGTAGATGAACTACCAAATCTGCATCACCATGTCCCACATGCCATGAAATTTCAACTCCACATCTCAATAGATCTCCTATGCAACCTGTCATGAAAAATCCTCCACCACCTTCGAGGAACTTTACCAACTTCACTATAGGAATTCCTCTCATTCTAAATGCATAGCATAATATGCTAGAAACAACACTTAAGAGTATTCCATACTTCACTAGTGAAAATCAAGTCACCCATGTTGAACATATCTAGGATTTAGCTAATGTGTGTTCTATCTAATTAATCATGCATGATGATGTAGTAGTAAGGTTGGTTGTGAATTATTTCAAGGGGAAATCACTTATGTGGTACATAAGCCTGATACCTGCATCTATTTCTAACTGGGATGATATTGGAATGGCTCTTTACAACTACTTTGAAGATAAGTTAGTTCACCTTTCCTTGGTGGAGCAATTGATAACCACAAAAAGAGTTCCCAATGAGTAAATAGCTGATGTAAGTATTAGATTTCAGAATACTTGGAACAAAATCCCTCAAGTGGTAAGACCAACCCCAACATGTTTTCTTGTATTATCTAAGGGATTTGAATAGTGATATGTCACTCATGATTCAGTCCATGGGAGGTAGAATATTACATGTTTCTTACAATATTGAAATAAGGGCGGAGAATAGTCTCATCCAGAAGGAAAGATATCTCCTAGACTGCCTATGCCCTTATAACTAGAAATTCCTCATGCGCCCTAACCTTCTATTGCCCCTACTCCCGAGCACGAGCTCAACCCATCGCATCCACATCCTATTCTCTCCTAGAGAAAAAGGAGGATGAAGAAATAAAGGACCCGATTAAAAACTTATCTAATAAAGTGATAACATTAGAAAAGTAGCTGACGCAAGCCTTCGAAATAGTTCTAATCAAGGGTATAACTAGATCCATCATCACTTCAAAAATAAATATGAAAATAAGAGATATGGACATAAATAACAAAATGATAGATGGCACGCTAACACTAACATTCCTTTTTAATTCATTCTTCTTGCGTATCCTCTTCTAGCACCCAACGTAAGTCAAGCACTTTTCCTAGTAAAAATAATATGGCACAAGACTTAGAATGGTGGTGTCCTTACAATATACCTCACAATTAGGATCACCGCACCAACGTCGTGTGCAAAAAAAAATACATGATTCATGGTCCTTCCATCTATGAACCTTCCACAAGTGCATCTCAACTTAAAAATCAATAAATTCTATAATATCCTCATGAGGCCAACCTTATGTACTTTGGAACCAATGAATTTTTGTAATTAATCAAGTCAGTAGATGACAAAAATATATTACACACCAAGGTTTCTTATAACACAAGGTACAAGAAGATAATGTTTGACTCGGGTGCACAAAATTTAACTCTGTTACACAAGGCAATCCTAAAAACATAAGAATATAAATCTTTAGTCACAAATTCATGATGTGTAAGTTCCTATGCACAAGTTTCCATGTAATTCCCAACACAAGTAGTACACACCCATCCTTTGGTAGGTCAATCCTCTATGACAGATAAGGCCCCTACTTATGTGACGGAATAATCAAGAAAATATGTTTTTATTCCCCTAATGCATAAGTAAATGGGCCTTACATTCAACATTGTGGAATAGATAAAGAAGACAAATATAAATGTCATAATGTGGGATCATGACTTGTTGCACAAACTTTTGCATAGTTATCACGTGTCGATCTAGCTATCCAAAAAATCCATGTTGTTTTCAATATTTGTCAAATAGAGGTCAAAAAATAAAGTAAGGTTATCAAAACCCCACCATTTTTTATGTCCTTGATCATAGGTAAACACCTTATGCATAATTGTATGATTGACTCAGGAGCTAGTACTTTTGTTATGCCTAAGAAAATTGTTGATATCCTAGGTCTTAAGTAGAGTCCTTTTTCTTAAGGACTTTTGCAACCTGATGGATCAACTATCACCAATCTAGGGTTCATTAAGAATCTTAATTTAACCCTCCATGCATGTCCAAGCCTCACCATAACTCAAGATGTGTTAATAATTAACCTACCACCTTGGTTTTTCTTATGTCTATCAAGGGAATTCACTGCTAAAGTGGGTTGTTATTTATCTTTTGACTGGTCTCATATGTTACTAAAGAAAAGGTATGGTACCCAATTTACCATACATGCTGAGCCAATATTTTCTTATCATGTTGAGTCATAGGACCCATCCCCTCTTCAAGTGAATTTCTTGATCCAAGAAAACTAAGAACAAGTTTCAGCTTTCAAGATAAGACTATTCTTCCCCCTCTTGTACCATACTTATTGCTAGATGATTACGAATATATGCATCAATAAATTTGATCCATATGTTGAAGATATCAAAGCATTTTAAAATGATCTTGGTACTTATTGCATCCTTAAATAATAAACTATATTGTCGCACGTGCTCAAGCAAAATGAAGAGAATTATGTTCTATGGAAGCTATAATTTGATGGATCTAGAAGTAGAAATGGCATGGGCACAGGTGTTTTTATCATTTCTCCCAAGGATGAGAAATTATTCTTCATGCACATGTTTTAGTTTGCATGCTCCAACAACGTAGTAGAATATGAAGCATTGGTTCATGGTCTTATCATTATGGAGAAAAGATAGATTAAGGCATTGCAGATATTTGGGGACATATAATTGGTCATTCACCGAGTCAAAAAAAAGTGTGAAATGAATAATAAGATTATAAAATCTTATAAAGATAGAGTTTGGCACCTCCTTGAGAGATTTGATGCTCTAAATCTTCAGGTGGTGCCAAGAAAAATGAACAAACAATTTGATCAGATGATTATGCTTGGTTCACATTTTTCACTTGTTGAGGGGATTTTCAAGGGAAATAAACAACATGCCAAAATAGTGACCCAACCATCTATTCCAGACAAACAATACTAGCTGATAAGTATTTAACAAAGGACACACATATTATCCAGTTTATTCATAATAAAGTCGATTTATCTTCAAATATATAAGCTGACTTGTATGAAATATATGGTGACCAAGTAATTCAACTCAAGAAAAATAAGTTTCCTAAAGGGTTGGTCAGCTTAGAGAAAATATTTATCCCTCATGATGAGTTCAAGGGTGAAAAAAATTATATGTGTGTGACGTAAGAAGAATGCTCCCAAGTCACTATTGTGTGCAACAAAGATTTTTTGTTGATTAAAGCTTGCACATGTGATGAAAACCATACCTTTATCTATGTGTTAGAAATACAATGATATATTCTCATGGGAGTATGAAGATCTCAGAGGTTTTGATCCAAGTGTTTCTCAACACTCCATTGACCTTGATCCTAACATCAAGCCCATCAGATAAAAATAGAGACCAGTCAATCCAAGGATAAATCCCTCATGAGGAAAGAGTTATCTAAACTCATTGAGGAAAAGATAATATTTCCCATCAAGTACTCTACTTAGGTCATGAATCTTGTTCTAGTGTGCAATAAGAATGGTGAATTCAGAATCTGTGTCAATTTAAAATATTTGAATAAGGAATCATTGAAGGATCACTATCCTTTTTCTTTTATGGAACATATTATGTAAACTATGGCTAGCACTCAAAGATTCTCCATGCTAGATGGAAATTATGGCTTCAATCATATTATGGTTAAGGAAGAGGATCAATTCAAAATAGAGTTTACAACAAAATAGGGAACATATGCATATCATAAGATTCCCTTTGGGTTTTCAAATGCAAGCGTAACTTTTCATCACACCATGAACATTTCCTTCAAAGGATATATCAATGAGTTCATCCTAATCTATTTGGATGACATAACTATATTCTAAAATCATGGCATGGATAATATGCCACAGTTGGAAAAATTCTTTGAGATATGTAGAGAATTTTGGGTGTCCCTTAACCGCAAGAAGTGTAACTTTGTTGTGGCATAGGGAAAAATCCTGGGACATGTTGTCTTAAAGGATGAAATCATTATTGATCCTAAGTGTGTTTTTGCCATCCTTGTACTCTTCTTGATGGCATAGAAGAAATCCTTGTATTATTTCCTGGATAAAATCAACTTTATTATGTACTACTCATCCATAACTTTACATGACCGGTAAGGCCCATCACCCTAATTCTCAAGAAGGACACAATCTTCAGATGGACAGTAGAAGGAAAAAACATATTCAATAAAGTCAAGAACAAGAAATAAATTACTTTTGTGCCAACACTCATCAATCTAGATTACTCATAACATTTCATCCTTTATGCTTATGGAGTTGATGCAAGTATTGTAGCTGTCCTAACAAAAGAAAATGACAAAGGATTGGAGAAGCCAATGGCTTTCTTCATTCAAAAATTGAAGGATTATGAACTGAAATATAGTCACATGGAGAAAAAAATTCTATGCCATCATGTGTGCACTCGAGAAATTCAAAATTATGATCACCATGAATCATATCAAGGTGTTAGTTTTGCACTCAGGTGTGAGAAACTTCATCATGGGGGCAGAAACCAATGAGAAGAGAGAAATATGTGTGACCAAAATCATGGAGCATGATGTGACTATAAAATCCACAAAGTTTGTAAGAGGTAACATGCTCTGCAAATAAATTGCTGAGGATGCATAGAATGAATTTGAGAGTTCATTATTTCTAGATGAAGATCTCTCATTTGTGGTACCCGAACATAATGTAGATCCCGTGCATGCAATTGGATGAAGTACATGATCACATTACTTTCCTTGGCATGTATGCTCTTGGTTTAAACAAATAAAAGAGGTGAAATATGAGGTTGTAATCTATTCCAAATGCATTGATTGGTGGAGCTCTCTTCAAAATAAATATTGATCGTGTGTTGTTGAGGTGTATTAACAACGTGCCAATTAACAAAGTGTTAGTAGAATTTCATGAAGGATTCTCTGGTGGACTCTTCTCTACCAAGGTGACAGTGATTAAGATAATCAATGTTCCAAATGCGTTTATTGGTGGATCTCTCTTTAAACTAAATATTGATGGCATGTTGTTGAGGTGTATTAAAAATGTGCCAATTGACAAAGTGTTAGTAGAACTTCATGATGGATTCTCTGGTGGACACTTCTCTACCAAGGTGATAGTGATTAAGATAATCAAGGAAGGATACTTTTTTCCTACCTTATTCACATACGTGCATAAGTGGGTCATGAAATGCAAATAATGTGATTTCTTTACAAGAAATAAGAAATTGACAACACTTCCCCTCTAACCAATCCAAGCAGATCAACCTTTTGTGTAATGGGGTATTGAATTCATAGGAAATATCAACCCTCCTTCAAGTGCTAGGAATGATTGGGTGTTGATGGCTACGAACTACTTCACCATATGGACAAAAGCTCTAGCTCTCAAGGAATCAACCGAGTCACTCATCCTTGACTTTATCAAAGGTATTATAACTAGGTTTGGCATTCCTAAGATAATTATCTATGATAATGTAAAATCCTTCATTGGTACTAAAATTTATGATTGGGTACTAAGTTTTGGCATCTACTTGAATACTTCATCCAATTATTACGCCCAAGGTAATGGATTTGTAGAGTCAATAAACAAGAACCTGATCAAAATCATGAAGAGAACAATGAATATCAACTAGAATTATTAACACACTAAGGTATCACATGCCTTCTAGGTATACATAATCACGGTGAAGAAGGTAATAGGTACTTCACCATATAGTCTTGTTTGTGGAAAATAAGAAAATATTCCTCTATCTCTTGAGTTGCCTTCATTAGAGATTGCCAAAAGCTAGAGTTTGAGGGTGGAGATTAAAGAGAGATCTGAATAATAGATCTGGTCAAACTTGAAGAATTAATAAACTCTACCATGATTAAGCTAGAACAAAATCCACAATCAATAAAGAAACAGCTTTGAGAGAAAGGATATGCATCAAGATTTCAAATTTGGTGACTTAGTCTAAAAGTGGAATACCGACAGAGACAAATAAGGGCACCATTCAAATTTTGATACACTTTGGAGTGGCAGATACATAATTAGTTCATGTAAGGAGGCTAACTCTTTTGAGTTGTCTTATCTTGATGGAGATGTGCTATTAATCCTATACAATGATATTTATCTCAAAACTTTCCGTTGAGTCTTCTCGCATCATTTTATATATTAGAGTAGTTTTAATTTCTCCAAGTGTGTTACGTGCACACTATTTTCTTATATAGTTATTTCTTCTCATGTGCACCTTATGCACACTCTTATTTTTATTCCAGGATGCCACTTATCTTCCAATAGTTTCGCAAGTTTTACAGGATTCAAAAAAGAGTTCATAAATTCTTCAAATTTATATCAAGGGCGATTCTTCAAAGTGATAGATCAAAAATTCATGTTTCTAAGTGAACTCCATGTCTAATGGATGTTTCTAAAGCTATTGGTATCCTTCATATAGTATGTAAATGGCACTAAAAGTTGTCAAAATGTTGTTTAAAATAAATCTCCTATTCATTTTGACAACGTTTGTCTCCATTATGGCTCTAAGGTTCAACATTATAGGTTGATCACCCTTTGGTTTCTTGCTTAACATATTTTTATTGGTTACACTTCCTTGAGCACCATCTTTCAATCTCCATTTTTTCATGCCTTCCAATTTCCCTACTTATCCTTTCTATCTCCTTTCACTCCTCTTGCATGCACTCCCCGTACATTCTCCTTCACCCCAATAACTCATGCACCCTTTGCACACCCTCCTTGTACTTACTTTCCAATATTTGTCTAAGTCCTTTACACATCCCCTCGTAACCCTTTTCTTCTTATTAACATTGCATTTCCTTCCGATTATCATGCCCTCCTCCATATTTTCCTCCTGTAATTATTCTCTCCATTTCTTCCATGCGTGTTACTTTTGCACGCCTCCGTCTACTCTCCTTTCATGATTTCTCTTTCATGTGTAGTGTGCACCTTTGCACATTTTTCTCCACCCATTACCGTGACACATGGTAGAGGATACTGTGATAACTAATAACATGGGATATACTCTAAATCACTCAGGTTCAAATTTTGGTGGGAATAGGTAGGTGAGAATCTAGAAAACATCCCTCATGCCATTAATGCAAGATTTGATTACTCTATTCACTAGATTTTATTCAGATCTTACCTCCTATCTTCTCTTACATGTCAAATACAGTCATAGGGAAGCACATTTGATAGATTTATAGACATTCATTTCTGTTGTTAGTGGTTGATTTTTCAAATCATATTTTCCCTCCTTCTCCTCCTCTTCTTTATTCCATTCATTTATAAATATAAGAGCATTTCTCGGTTGGACTCTTTTAGTTTGTATAGGTATTGCCTTTCATTTTGAGTTACAAACCTTTATATCTAGTCTTTGCATGTGGATATTGGCATCATATGCCATTGTAAAAAAGATTGTGCATCTATAGAAGTAATAGAAGGATAGTTTTGTGGCTACCTTCTTCCTTGACCTATTTTTATTCTTCATTCTTGACTTTCCCTTACATTGTGTGCTTGTTGTGTCTTCTCAAATACCTTGCATCTCATTTTTAAAATGTGTCCAATGAAAATAATTGTGTGACTACATTCTTATCTATGTTATATGTGTCTAGCCTTCCTCTGTGCATTCTCCTTCATGTTCACTCAAATTTGATTGTGTTCATCCCCCTTTCTTTCTGGTGTTATCACCTCCCTTAGATTAGTTTTCCCTTTCGTATATCCTGCTATCCTTGGTCCCTTAGTATGTTCAACTTACGATCTACATTTCATCATTAGGAGTAGCAGTAGTAGTAGAAACATGTAGAGGAACCATCCTTCTTCCTGGAGGTCTTTCTCAAGTGTGCAAGGTCCCACATCTTGGAGACAGTCCCATTCTTTCCTCAATGACCCATGTCAACTTGATATGGGACGGGTGAAATTTTGAGCCCCAAAAATTATTAAAATAAAAGAATTTTAGTGAATCATAAATATTCACAAGGAACACCACACCCTGATTTAGTGAGGCACCATCCCCATAAGGAGCATCAGCCCCTATTTTACTAGAGTAAAAACCTTACAAGGAGCACCAACCCATAATTTAGTGAGGCACCAACTCCACAAGGAGGATACAACCCCTTAAGATGACCAAGCACTAACTTAGTCACCTAAAGATATCTAATCTTATATAATTCTTCTTCCACAACTGATGGAGATAACTAATTTAGCTCGTAAACCCTATGCTAAACCCTAGGTCTACAATCTTGGTTTTTCTTCCTCTTTCTCAACTTGTCTTACCTCTAACTTATTCCTATAATCCTATAATTTATTCCTCCATCTGAAATAAATATGATATTACCTCAAATCATACCTTTGTACCTACAAATATCTCTCCTCTAGGTCGCACTAGTCCCCCATGCAAGACTAGCTCACCAAATGAGCCAAAACATCACTTTCATATGTATTTCTTATTATTTACCCAAAGGAGTTCGGTCCCTCGTGATAATTTATACCCATACATATCTATATAATTAATTTATATTCATGACAATAACTAGATATTACCCAAATATGTTATCCTAGCTAAAAACCTTATTACATGTGCCAAAAATTGCTCAAAACCCCATGAGCACATTCTAAAAAATGCCTTTACCTAAAATAAATATAAATTAATGACAAATAACACATTAAATATTATTAAAATAAAATTTAACATCCATACATGGTCGCAATTTATCTCAACTAATCAAATTATTTCATTTAATGGCCCAAAGGTTCTTTGTATTTCTCAAAATTGTTGTTTCCTACACCCTTCAACACCTTGGAAAATTCATTAGGCCACCAAATAAATTCAAAATGAGAAAACCATACCATTTAAATAACTTATGGAAATTATATAACCTTTATAAAACTTATAATAAATTTATAATCCATGAAACAACCACCTCTTCAAACCACAACCACTTTTTCCTTTACCGCATCAACTCGCTAAAAACTCTATTTCTAAAGGTTAGCTCATAAAATCATTTCTACATACATTAAAAAATAAAAATTTATTCATTTTATTTTAAATTAATTCCTATTTTTATTATAGGTGATAGAAAACATCACCCAATCCATCTCAAGCTTTAAATAACTCTAATGTTCACAAGAACACATCTTATCCTAAACTCCAAAACTATTCATATAAAAAAAGACCTATAAACCCTATAAAATTACATAATCATGAGTAAAAAATTATATAAATGGAAATATATTTTAATCATATTTCAAACACAAATTGAATCATCATCAAACTCCACTTGTAGCTCAAGTTATGGCCATTTTACTCAGATCGCTTTTGGGGTCTCAAAACGCCGTTTGACAGTCAACTAGATTGGACTTAAAATGACCATGTAAATAATGTACATGTAATGAAACCTCCATGTAAATAAATAAAAATCCCATACATAACTAAATTCCAATTTGGCCATCACCTTCTTTGGAGCACGTTTCCTTAGACTAAAACTCTTCGAAACTTCCATTTCTAGGCGGGGCCCACATATGACCACATGATAAAACATAAATTTCTGTAAATATGGAATATTCCTCTACAAAATCCAATCATAAATTTTCACTAGCAATAAAAATGGGATGCTACAAGCATTTTTATGCGAATTGCTCCTAACTAGAGTTTTAGACCACTTTACCTTCTTAACGGTTGCTCATAAAAACATGATGATAAAACCACCCCATTATTTTTGTTAAAGCTTCATAAATGACCTTAAAAACTATGCATAATATCTTAGGTCCCCATGCAAAACACACATTTCACAACAAACATTAGAAGGTCAGATTTTATCTTAAAATAGATTATTTCTTACCCAGCTTTTTCCAAAACATGCATAACTTGCAATTCCTTCTTCAAAATGACCTAGAATATGGCATGAAGTATAATGAAAACATCCTATACTTGTAAATAATCACCACATATCTCAAATATTTATAAAACTCTATAGCCACAAATACTTACCCATGTTAAACTGCATGTTCTCAATTGTTTGCTTCCCAATGACCTCATACATGCATCTAACCTTTGAATTCTGACCTGAAACTCACCATAAACTTCAATTACACTAATATAGTGCCACTAAAATTCTCTAAAAATAATCTTAAACTCCAAATCTCATGCCACTACCTCATTCTAGATTCTCCAAGGATAGAAACATGTCTGAAATGACCTAACTCAACCATAATTAGACCATGTTGACCTCATACAGACCCATAAAAACCCATAGAACATCATATGGACAATTTTTTACATCATAAAAACCTTCACTTAGCTTAGTATGACTAAAATATTGATGTTTCTTACTCAACCAAGCACCAGGACACTATGACAACTCAACAAACTACTTGATCAACATGCATGGCAGTTGAATAACATCATATGGAGACTCGTACATCACCATGACACCCTTTTCCATCAATAGAGGTTGAAATAAATGAAAAAATATTCCACAATGGCCAACAAAGGGAATATTTTTGTAAATTAATTAAGAAATTATAGCTAAGGTAACTGGTTTTAATAGAAAGGGGTTGAATTTCTATATGAATAAGATCGACATTGATGCAGAGGAGCAGAAATTTTTGAATGAAGGAGAGTCCTTGGTCTGAAAGAAAGGGGATTTTTCATGACTCCTTACCTCCTCCATTCAGAAATGTGGCATTTTATACTATGAAATTCATTACTGTGGAGGGTAGGTTCTCCATTGTTCCTTTTTACCAAACTATTTTTCTCGGTAATTTTTGCTATCATTTTTCCTTTTTTCATTCTCCATTCCCTTGAAAATTCGGTGGATTTAGTTAAAAGGGGTAAACATGTTCATCCTCTCCACCATGTTGTGATCCTTATTCTTTTCAAGTACTTCAACTTCAACATACTCAACCCTCCTCCCTCAAGCCTCTCCTCTCGCTTCCAACCTTTCCACTCCCCCGCCCATCAACTCCACCCCCTTGTCACTTCTTCTACTCTTCCCCTATTCCTCCACCATGACACTCTCTGTCCTCACCTTATTCCCTCATCACTCCCTTGTTCATTTTCCTTCCCATTCCATCTTCCTCATCCTCTCTCTTGCCTATTATATCTTCTCTTCCCGGTCCTTCTTCCAACAAGTACCTAGGTGACTCCTCTTTCCATAGACCCATCATGAGTAAGAGGGATAAATTGTATCTTAAGGATATTCCCCTATGTCCTCCTATTTAGAGGTGAAGTGGAATTCATTTTAGTTCTGATGAAAATGGTCAAAAATGGAAAATCTATCTCTAGAGAAGACCTAAAGTCCAACCCCGATTTTGACTCTTAATTGGGTAAAACAAAAGATCTAAAAAAGAAGTATTGAAGAAAGTAAGTGAGATGGTGGTGAGGAATTTGATGGAAAGAAAATATTTTTATACCTACTCAAGAGGGTTAATAATATGGAGAAATAGGTGGAAGGAATCAAGAACAAATAGTGTGATATTCTAAGCATGCACAAGAACACCTTGGACTTCCTTTCCCTATTCATTTCTCAATTTGACGTTCTTAGCAAGGACAAAAACAACAAGGGTACTAATTTTAGAGATGTTAAGAAGGGCCTGGAGAATGTTAAAAAGAGATTCTAGAATCTTATGAAATAGTTTGGTTGTTGTTGTAGCTCATTTGGATGGTTGTTGATTCCTAGCTGATTTTGAGTTGAAAATTGGTTGATTTTGTGCTAACTTTAGGATGTTTTCATATTGTTTTTTATCTCTTCCTTTCTCAGTTGTGAAGATTCTGAATTTTTGTTGAATTTATGTTGACTTGAAGCTATTTTGTGATGTATGTTGTCTGGTTTCTTCTCCTATAATTGTTTTTCTTCCGATCTTCCATCAATATCTAGGCATTGGAATCTTTCTACCCTGGTAGTATCCTTGTCAAAAATCCTTTACCCTTAATAAAAATAAGATATATTTGAAGGTTATAAAAATATTTGTAATACATCTTAAGAAATCTAAAAATAAAGGATGCATGTTGTATGCAATTAAAATATCATATTTTAATAAGGAAGGTAAAACTTCCTTGTAATATTTTCCACTTTTATGTGAGTACATGAATGTCTTTCTCGAAGAATATCCTAGACTTCCTCCTAAAATGGAGTTTCATTTCACAATTTATGTTAAACCTAGAGAAAATCAATATCTAAATCACCTTATAGAATAACAACAAAAAGATAGTATAATGAAAAGCACAATTTTTTCAAAGTGTTTTATCCTACCTAGTGTCTCCGTAAGGACCACCAAAATTTTTTAAAAATAAGGATGGAACGTGAAGGCTATTCATTGATTATCACATGATTAATAAAGAATAAATAAATAAAATATATCCTTTTCCAAGGATTGATGATATTTTCAATCATGCATGAGATGATTTGGTTATCAGCACCTAAGGATAAAATATAAATACATTCATAAAACAACATTTAGAACATGATATGCGCATTATCATTTTAATCTTTTACCATTCATACTCACTAATGCAATTTATTTATTTATTACCCTCATAAATAATCATTTTCAAGAATAATTAGATAAGTTTGTTCTGGTTTTTCTTGATGATATTATGATTTATTCAAAGAACATTGATGAGCACAATGAACACTTAAGAATAGTGTTAGAAGTGCTGAGAAAAAGGAAACTTTATGGTAAGATTTTGAAATGTTATTTTTATCAAAATAAAGTACAATATCTAGGCCACATTATTAAAAAATATGGTGTTTTAGTTGACCCAAAAAAATCAAGGCTATCACTTTGAGTGGCTAACACCTAAAAATGTACATGAGGTAAGAAGTTTTATGGGATTGGCTGGGTATTATAGAAAATTTGTAAAATATTTTTCAAGAGTGGATGGACCAATTACTTCATTACATAAAAAAATATTTAAAGTTTTTATGGACTGATAAATGTGAAAATGCATTTAATTTACTAAAAAAAACTTACAACAACACCTGTATTGAAGGTTCCAGATCCCAATGGAAACTTTACCATGGTAACTGATGCCTTAGGTGAAGGTTTGGGAGGAATAATTATTCAAAATGATCATGTAATTTCTTATGAGAGTAGAAAAATAAAGGTGCATGAGAAGAAATATGCTCCCCATGACTTAGAACTTTTTTCCATAGTTCATGCCTTATAAATTTGGAGGCATTATTTTCTAGGAAATCTATTTGAACTTAAAACAAATCAATCGGGACTTAAATACATCTTTATGTAACCCAATTTGAATGCAATACAATTTAGGTGGATGGAATTTCTATCCCAATATGAATTTGATATTAGTTACATCAAAGGAAAATAAAATTGAGTGGCTGATGCACTAAGCCATATGAAGCATATTTCTATGATTGTGACCTTCAAAACTTAGCATAAGAAAGAAGTTAAGAAACAAATTTAAACTAATCTATACTATCAACATGTTAAAATTATGTTACCAGAAAATCCAAATGATAGAAGATACAAGGGTTTTAAGTTTGATAATGTAGTCTTATGATATAACAACAAATTTTATCTACCCTTGGGTAATGATCTTATAATGAAAGTTGTGAAGGAATTTCACGATGCACCGTATTCCGGGCATCCCATAGTAATAAATTTGTTCATTGATGTAACAAAAATATTTTTGGAAGGGAAAGAAGAAGTATATAGTTAATTATGAGGCATATTATCTTGAGTGCAAATGTGTGAAAGTGGAACACTTGCATCCTATAAGTCTGTTATATCCTCACAACATTTCATAGTATAAATTACAAGTAATCAACATGGATTTAAGAAACCTACCATTATCCAAAAATAAACATTATATGATATTGATAGTAGTAGAAAAACTGAACAAAGTAACTCACTTCATACTAGGAAATATTAAGGACGATTACCCAATGCTTTCAAAATGGTTTGCACATGATATCTTTCTATTATATGGAATTTTGGAGATAACCATTTCAGACATGGTTTCTAGAATGACCTCTCGATTTTGAAAAATTTGAACTCTGTTTGCAGCAAGACTAATATTTAGTTGAGCCTACCATCCTGAAATAGATGGTTAAATATAAAGAGTTAACCAGGTTATGGAGGATATGCTTATAATGTATTGCATGGATCAACAATATAAATGGGAGGAATATCTTCCATTGGTTGAATTTTCCTATAATAACACTTATCATTCTTCACTAAAAATGTCTCCATTTGAAGCATTATATGGTAGAAAGTGTATAAATCCTATTAGCTGGGATAACATGGAGTAAAGGGAGGTATTGGATCTAAGAATGTTGAAAATGATGGAAAAAAAAGTAAATATCATTCATGAGTGATTGAAATAAGAAACTGTTTGGTAAATAAGGTATGTTGATTTAAAAATAATTATCAAAAAAATTGAATAAGGAGACAAGGTATTTTTAGGGTAAAACCCAAAAAGAGCTCTATTTCATTTGGAAAGGCTTCCAAATTATCACCTAAATATGTGGGACCTCTTGAAATCCTTGAATTTATAAAACTGATGGCTTATAGATTAGCATTACCTCCCACATTTTCCAAGGTGGATGATATATTTCATATATCTTTGATTAAAAGTATGTATATGATATAACAAATGTTATAAGTTATAACTCATTATAGGTTTAGGACTTGGGAATCATCATGGTTGAACCAATAAAAATGCTATAAACTTGCAAGTTGCCTCTCAAAAATCCTAAAATTGCACAATGTAAGATCTAATGGCACCATTATTCAAAGGACAACACAACTTGGGAAAACATGGATGAAATGAAAAATTCTTTCCCTTTTTTGTTTCAATGAACAAAATAGTTATTTCAATCATCTTTTATGGATTTAATTTATATTATTTAATACATATGATGATTGTAATGGAAATTTAAACCATATTGTTGACTATTGGAAATAACTTGTTATAAGGTTGGTTACAACCCAATTTTAAAACTAAGATTGCTTAAAATTATGGAACTTTCTAATGTATTATAAAATGAATTGTTTTCTTTAGTGTTGATTTCTAAGTTTGCTTACGATTGACATGATTATCAATGTTAAATTTAAATCATTGGGACAATGATTCTTTTAAGAGGGGAAGTATTTAACATCCCAACTTAATGTTTTTATGGAATGGGTAATATCATTATTGTTGTTATAATATATTTGATGTCATTTTGTTGACATTATGACTTGTATACTTGAGGAGTTCATAATGATGTATTAATTTAGTAAAAATATGAATAATAAAATATATGTTTGTTAACAATTTAAGCAACTATTATTACACACACACACACATCTATATATACGTGTAACGAAGATATATATATATATATATATATATATATATATATATATATATATATATATATATATATATATATATATATGTGTGTGTGTGTATCTAAATTCTTTGTTTTAAAAGGACATATGCCCACCTTTATTACTATTGTTTTATGATTTTAACTTTAAAATATGGAAGTGGTCTTTACACCACCATGGCTAACAAATTTTGGTTTGTTGGTTAATATTGTTTATACATTGGTCATTGATCACTTGGCATAAACTTTGGTTAATTTGGTATGTGGCATAAAAAAATCACCATGCAAGGTTTATGGTTTTTTATTTTGATGGCCACGACTTAGCACTAACATTGAATAAATAATTAACTTTGTTAGGTTCCTTGGGAATTGTAAGATTCTCCAAGAATCTAAACATGCAATGTATTCACATAATTGGTATTTTCATTGTTTGGTTTGAGATATTTACTTAGAGCCGGTCATGGAGATTTTTATAGAGATTTTTGATGGAAATTGTTTTTGGACTATGCATGGTGTATTCATTACGCTTAAATTTTGTCAAAAATGGATCTTTTATTATTTATATGTGGTGTTATAGTTTTTAATTCATTTTGGGAAGCATTTGACTTGGCATATTACAAAAAAATTGGAGGAAATCTAAAAAGTAGGCATGGGTTTTCTCTCTTACTTTCCTTTTCATTATTATAGTGAAATATTTGAATATTTTTTAGTTTTTGTATTTAATTAAAAATTTTGAAAAAAATATAGTTGGTTGGATTTTTATTTGAAATCTGAAAATGAAAGGAATATGTGTATGTTTAATTGGGGGCATGAGAAAAATATATAACTTCAAATCACATTTTTATCTCTCTCGGTCATTTGATAAGTAAAATAAGAATATATTTTTGTATTTATATGAGTTTGGAATGAGAAAATAATTGTATATGGTCTTGGGTACTTTGGGTTTTATTTGTTATTTGAGATCCTAAAATTGGTTTTGATTTGGAATATTGCATCTGGTCAAAGTTTGAAGGTATTATACAACTCATTGTGAGCTCACCATTTTTAATGGTTTTTAACTCATTTTTTTAAGATCTTAGGGAGCTGTGTTATTATTATTTTTTGATTTCAAAACTCCTTTTGTTTTTTTAACACCATTGGGAATCATCTCTTAGAGAGGTTTAGTATATTTTGGGGTTTTAAGATTATCTCAAGCTCGATGATATCTTATCTTTATGAATATGTTTCAATGGTTTTTTTTTAGAGAACTCAAAGTGATGAAGTCAATAGTCTATTATGATGTGGGTTATTATTGGCTTGAGGGATTATAACCTTCATATATTGGCTTGAATAGGATATGAAATATGGGAATGTTTTTCTTTGAGTTAATTCATTGAATGAGATATGGAATTAATACATGGGGATTGCAAAAATATAAACAAAAAATATCTAAAAGATTTGACTCTTTATCTCTCGAAACTTTATTTCTATAAATTGAATAGAGTTGGGAATTATTGCTATTAGAAATTGGGTGGAGTTTGAAGGATGTTTTATAGATCAAATAGAGCTTACTATTTTGTTTAGACCATTTTGTCATTGAACTTGAATTTTATTAATACTTCTATCTCTTAATGAACATGCTTGTTTTAAACTATGAACATTTTCATTTTGGGTTCATTGAATGTAATCTGGACAAGAAATGGGAATGGTATAGTCTCTTATAAATAAATAATGATTATTCTTTTTCCTTTGTGTACATTGTTGGAATTGGTCATTATGATTTTGGAAAATAAAAGGGAATGGAAAACAACTTGGTTAAACTAGGATCTCTTTTAAAGCACTATTGTTTTACACTAGTTTACTTAAACTCCCTTGTGAGCATAGATGTAAACACATGGTTAATAGCTTCTTCTTGATATGTTGTCATTATTAATCATATATTTAACACATACTATTCGGAAATAAGATATGAAGTTTTGGCAAAACATAAATGAATTTGTTGGTTAGATACAATTTCTTCTATAAACTTGACTAATATCATGTCCTATTCAAATCAAGGTTATTTAACAAAAGTTAAGAGTTAAGTGTCCTTGGATCCACACGTGAATTTTTGTTATCATTTTTCTTGATATTTTATAAATGAAAAATTGTGATTTCTTGTTCATTAGAAGCTTGAATGGAGTGAAGGTTTAATTATATAAGATTTGACTACTATATAGTGAGTTGTTGTATCAAATCTTGGATTAAAGAAATAAAGGACAACATTAGTATGTTACTTAATCATATGAATATTAATTTTATTAGGTTGATTTCATGTACTTTGAAAGTAAATATAAAGTATCATTTCATATGTGTATGATATAGAATTATTATTATAAAATAGGAATTTTATAATTATAATGTATTGATTACGTAATAAACTTGACTATAACTTATTCAGTTATTTCATTATGATTACAACATGGAATATGAGTTTTGGAATCACACCAGTTATTTAACTAACCCATATCTATTCTCTCTCCTTAATTTTCAGGAAAGGATGACATTATTAAAGTGATTATTGGATTTGATTTGCGATTGTATTACGCCTTGAGTTTATTATGAATCTGAAATTATTATTGTAATCATTTGATAAATGTGAATGGAATGTTATCACATCTAGTAAATGGGAATTATGGCCCATTAAACTATATTCGATAAATTTGTTTATCATTATAAATAAATATTAAGGACTATCCTTATTTTAATTAGAATATAAGACTTGGCTGATTTGTGACTTATCTTGGTTGTATATGAAAATGAGAATATACAATCTGATTATTAATAAAAATGATTATTCATAATTTATATATTAAATTATGATTTCATTTATTCAATTAAAATGATCATGTATATTGAATGACATATAGACAATAATAAAGAATATAATGAAAACAATGTAAATTTACTATTGTACCTTATGGAATTAAATGGACTAATCATAACAATAATGTACTTAATATAATAAATACTATACTTAACAAGGCAATGTAATGAAAAAAATTGATGCGGAATATGCTTAGTAACCCTATACTTAATGATGAATACTATTTTTGTTAGTTCAATTAGAGGAAATAATGATAGTTAGTAAATCGTTGAGTTACTATAACCCTCTTTTAAGAATCTAATATCGTGTATCAACACATTATAACGTGTCGTAAAGAAAGACTTAGTTGTTTCATCAATCAAAGATAAATTAAAGTATATAAGAATTGTAAGTACTATGTCCATTTGTCTTCTCATTTCTATCCTACATGTTCCAACTTAGGATGGCTATGAGAAGGGTAGTGAGGACGTAATGATGAAAATCATTATGTGGTCACTATATTTCCCATAGGGATCCTAAAATGGTACAGATAGGATCCTTTTGTTTAGTAGGATGAGTCAGACATGGAATCTTATTCTTCTTAAATTTAAACACATTCTTAAACAATGAAAATAATCTAGATATTTGTGTTGAGATAGTTTTGTGGTATGAAGGACATGTTTCGGGACTTATGTGTAGTCTCAAAATAATATTGAAAAGCAATTCTTAATATCCTTGGCCAAGGTAATGTATTACTATTAGTTGACTAAATTGTATGTTCTAAAATTCCCTATTTTATTATTTCAGACACCAAATGGAATGTAGCTCATGAATGTTTTATAGGTATACATGTAGGAGATGCATATAGTTCTCATGACCTATAAAATTTTAATTAAATTATAAAAATATACACACTTTAGTAGAGTACTTTAAGGGAGATCATGGAGATATGGATATACCCTTACAACTACACTTGGTTATGTAGAAATAAAATCATGTACTTGGGTACATTTCTAGGTCCGAAACACATGCTAGCATTTATATGATTCCTAAGTGAGAAAACTAGTAATTGACATCTATCTTTGGCCTCTTATCTATGTTTCTTATTTTCTATCTAGTCTATCACACCCTACAACCCAGTTTGAACTTTACTTGCTCATATTTTATGACTCCAAACACTAGTGCCCAACAAATACACCAATACCTAGGCACCCTCATCCCCTCTAGGTGCCCCTAACCTCTTTCTACCTTACTTTCTCTTTTTGGGCCTCTTTTATCTTTTGGCCATCTTATTTTCTATGGGTCGGCCTTCCAGTTGTCAATTAGAAAATTAAACCAAGGGAATAATATAAATACATAGTTGTGTGATAAAAAAAAAAAGGACCAAGCTCTATGAATTACTCATATTACCTAAGATTGCATCCAAAGGAATCCAAATCACTCAAAGGCATCGACCTAACATTCATATAAGGGATAGTGGACTACATTTTATGCATACATGACATAGGAAAGGGAAGTTCACTATTCCATCCACACATGTTATACATTGTTACATTCTATATCTAGCCCGCTATCAATTGCAACTTACACTAGGGCATCCTAAAACACAATACTCGCACACACTCACAAGAACTATTTGGAGTCCGATATGTAGTGCAACACTTAGTTATAAGGTCACTCTGCCAGTTTTCTACTAGGGTCAGTCGACTCCCCATATTTTATCTTTCTTTTTGGATTTGATGTGATTTAGTGGGTTTTTCAAGTTAAAATATCTTTTGTAGGTTGAAATATATCCAATGATCAAGGTGTGGTGTATAGGTGATTAATCATTCACACTTGTGTGACACTATAAAAATCAGATTATGACCCTCTTTTTAGTCATGGGCACCTAGTATAGGTATCTCGATGCCTAGGTACCCTCACCCAATTCTAGACACCCCACCCAAATCTTATCTGATAGTTCTAGATTTTACAATGCATAGTTGTGATGGTCTTCCCTTTCTCGTCATCGCTTTTCCTGGTCTGCACTAATCCTAGATCAATTGTAAATCAACTAAGTCCTTCTCTTTCTCTCTTGCACTTAGGGTTTCATATTTCATTAGCTTATTTCTTGTGTCAAATTGTATCTAGAATTTATACTTCATTGTTTCTAGCAGTTACTCTGTAATTAAGGTTTTACAAAAGTTTATTTTTGTTAAATCAAGTTATCATATGTTATCAGGTTGGATTCTAAATATTATATAATGTTATATTATGTACCAGAAAGCTAAATAATAATGTTAATAATGTTAATAATTAATTTTACTTAAGGGGTTTGTTAAAAAAAAAAACCTTAATTTGGATGAATCATAACATGGGTGTTACACTTTATGAACCTAAAGAAAGGGTTATGCTTTGGTGTTATCATTTAGTAGTAGAGGGAAATAATTATTTAGGGATGCAAGGTAATGTTTATAAATAATATTTGATAATGATGTGGATAAAAATGAGATTATTTCCATAATAAGGTAGCACATAAGTAAAATATATATTTAAAAATATAATATATGACATGGTCTTGCACTTTTAGAATTTTCTAGAAAAAGTGATATCGGTTGTTATAGATGAGATCCAAAATGATTTTAAGTTTCGTAACTTAACATTAGTGTTTTTGAATCAAGCATGTACAATAATACCTTGACATATTTAAAATTCATTGACATTTAATCAGTATTTAATGGGGTTAACACTACCCCAATTTGTGTGTAGATGAAGTTATGGGATAAAAATAATTAGGAGTATAGGTTGGGACAAAAATATTGTGTTACTATGGGTGTTAAAGCTAAATAAAAATGCATATCAAACCTTTATGGTTGATTTAGTTGAGAAAATAATATGATATAGAGAGGAAGAAAATTCTTTCAATCTTGGTATTTATTCTTGGGTCCATTTTAATAAAGGCAATTGGATATGTGAGGTATTACTTGAGCTACTGTAAGGTAATGGTTTGATGTCTTATATAAGAATTTTGTCATGGAAAGGAGGGTTATAAACATGTTTTATCTCATATTGTTGATCCTAAATATTCAAATAAAATAATGAGTAAAATACCGTTACCACTCCAAAAAAAAAAAATTAAGATGGTAGATGATATCATGTTCAACATGAAATTGTATTAATGCCATAATTATATATTCACAAAAGTTCAAGTATGTAATAACAAAGTTTTGGTTATTATAAATGATTTTTTTCTATGTTTTAGTCCTAGAAAAATACATGTACATGGTTAAAAATAAACAACTTATAATCATTGGTTATAATTTCCACACTATTTACAAATTTTACTCAATGAAAAAAATTCTCGAGGAAATTTATTGAATGTTAATTTTATTTGTAATTAATCGTTGTTGATTTTTATGTTATTTTTACAACTCATTGTTTAACTAGAAGGGATTTAACCATGATTTGGATACAAGAAAATCATGGGAATAATAACTTAATGGGTGTATTATAGATGTCGAACCATCATTACATGGATGTGAATAAAAAATTATGAAGAACTATACTCTCAATAGAATCAATGATGAAAAATTACCTTGTATGGCATACTAATTTAAATTATACATAAAAATATATATCTAACACTTAGAATGAATTGGAATTGTTTGTTGTAAAATTGTTATCTCGCTTTGAGTTTACGACAAAACTATCAGATAACCCTATGAAATTTTTAAGCTGGTTTTGCAAAATTACCTTTATTAGAGAAAATGGGGTTTTCGGGTTTCACCAACAGGTCAACATGTGTTTTGAATGCTTTATGTCTTGTGTTTCCTAAAACCCGAAACCAGTGAGTCGAGTCAGTTTTCGAACCATCTCGCACATCGGGACATGCCTTATCCAAACATGTTTTGTGTCGCCTATCTTCCGATACCCGAAGTCCGATTTAGTCCTTCATGTCGGGTTTTCGGAACTTTGAAGCACCTAAACATCTCATGCTTTGTGTTGATTGTTTCCCGCAACCCGAAACCCGAATTGTTCTAAACACCTTTATTTCGGGTTTTCGGACCTCTCGAGCATGCTGACATGGCGTTAATGCCGAGTTGTCGGGTGAGTTGGCACGTGCCAGCCGAAGTATATTAATTGCAAATTTTCTTATAAATATGCGGATTTCCACGTCATTTTTACCGGATGTATTTTTAACTCGTGGATTTTCGCGCATGCTTCTCCAACCTCGAAACCCGAAACTCGCCTGTGCCCGATTGAATCACCCGTTTTCGATCTTTTCTCACTCTGGTTGAAGGTATTTCTCTCTCCATTCTTTGTTCTTGGTTTTTATGGATTGATTATGTATGGACTTCTTCCCATTCCCTTACCAGGTTTGTGGGGTTTTTATTCTTTTTCCTTTTGGGGTTGTTTTCCAAACAGGGTTTATGTTTTAGGGTTTATTTCTTTGGAATTACCACTTTGTGATTTTTCCCCAGAATTTTGTTGTTGGAATTAAGATATGTTTGGTATATGAATGGTAAAAAGAATTTACATGTTTTAAATTCAACAAAAACCCTGTTCCTCTTCTCTGTTGAAGGGTGTTGTGCAGTGTTAAAGACCCGAAGTATATCAGAAGATTCGAAGTGTCGAGTTTTCTCAAGATTCTGACATCTGCAAAAGTGTCGGGTTTTCTCAAGATTCTGACATCTGCAAAAGTGTCGGGTTTTCTCAAGATTCTGACATCTACAAAAGTGTCAGGTTTTCTCAAGATTCTAACATCTGCAAAAGTGTTGGGCTTTCTCAAGTTTCCGACATCTTTAAAAAGTGCCGGGCTTTCAAAATTTTCTAACATCCTCGCAGCATCGGGTTTTCTGGATTCCCGACATACTCCTCGGTGTCGACTCTTCCGTTGTTCCGGCATCTCCAGAGGTTGAGATTTTTGTAATATTCGAGTTATTGGAAAGAAGAAAAACTTTGTGTTTTCATTCAATCCTTTCAAGAATAGGAGTTAATATTATTTCGCAAACTTTGTGTTGTGGGATATATCTTTTTAAGACATTTTTCTTACGTTCATGATCTTAAGCTATTCTTTGCATAGCATCTTATTGTTTCTAATCATCTCGGACATTATATTTATGATCTAAATCTCGTATGATTATTTTTTGCTTTCATTTACTCGAAAGAAAATATGTTTCTCTCATTTCCTTTCCATCGTGCTTCTTTCATTGTAATAGTTTCTAACCCCGTTCATTTACGAAAGTAATACCTTTGAATCGTGTGAATGTGGATTTTGGGATTCTATCCCAACCCCCAATGGTTAGATTAGTGTGAATACTGTATATATTGTTTTTGTTGTGTTTTAGATTAGTAGCAAGCAGGCAGCCTCACCTGTCTTTGAGGAGGGATTTAATCCCATATACTATGGTTGAACCTCATATTTTGGGTTGACAAAATATCCAACCAACAGTTTTTGGCGACTCCGCTGGGGAATATGGATTAATAGTAAAAATCTTATCCTCTTGGTGTCTGGCGATTCCGTATTTGCCTTATTTTTCAAGGTCTCTTTCCCGCCTGCCGCTGGCCAAGAAGATATTCACTCGGTCCCACCGAGCCCAAGGTGAAATTGACCCACTCTTTGAGTTGCTACAACAAACAATTTCGCTTTCTCCCAATAGCATTGTTTCTAATGAAACAGTTCTTCACCTGTTTGGAGAAACCGGATCCCCGTGGAACGGGAAGCATCTGCAACTTGTCGTGCACTACTCTTGTCTGATACTCGATCCCTATACACACTCTTTTCAGAAGGATGGCAGTGCAACCTGTGCCTTGGGGTGCAGTTATTGGTCCTCTTTCTTTAACTCCACCATTGCATGAGTTACCACATGGATCACGTAAAAACATTCCCAAATTCAATGGGGATGGGAAGCAGCATCCTGATGAACACGTTGCATCTTTCTTTGTAGCGTGCGGCGTCCTTGGAGTAGCTCACGAAGATGTTTCTGTTCGAATTTTTGTTGAACGTTGCTGTGCGGCAAAAAGAAAATGTTTTATCATCTTCCGAATGCATGCATCACAAACTGGGCTACCATGCGGACCAAGTTTGAAGCACGTTTCAAACCAGCTGAAGATTCTCATGCCTTGTTAGCTCAACTTACTCATATGAAGAAGGAATCTCATGAACCCATGCGGGACTTTGTGGCAAAGTTTAATAAACTGATTCGAAAGATTCTGAGATAGCTGTTCCAACTCCAGAAAATCAGAAATGCTTCTTCATTAATGCTCAACCTCCTGATGTGAGCTTTTTATTAAGAAGGTCGGTTATCCCAAATTTGGATGTTGCTCAGTCAACAGCTATTGAAATAGAGGATGATCTCATTTTGGCTGGAAGGATCAAGAAGGACATACCCAAACCCAAAAATCAAGGTTCTTCTCAAGGTAATACTGATCCTATGTTTCAGAAAATGGCTAATGATTTGATTGCTTTAAAAAAGCAAATGTCTCAGCAGGTGAACAATGTTCCGTATCGAGATATCCCTCGACGGAATTTCAATAACAATAATGGTGTGCTTGCAAGGGATAGGCCGCGATTAACTCCTGCTCAACCGAGGCTAGCAATTGAAGCTCCTCCCGTCAATGTAGCAGTAGAAATAGTTGAAGAAGATGAAGAACCAGAAGAACAAGATTCTGCGGAAGCTTTTGAAGCTTCAGGATATGCCGATGAGTCTTATGATGATTCGGCTGGCGACTCCAGCATTGGGTATTTGGAATACGATGAAGATGAATGTGCGCCAGATGGTCAGTCATTTTCTGTCTTCACTCGATCCCAATCTCAGAATCCTAGAAAACCTCTTGAAAACACTAAGGAGAAGAATAAGGAACCTCCCATAGCCATAGTTAAAAGAGGTACTCCTATTTCAGCACAAACTGAAAGAGAGGTCACCAAAGACAACTACTCCTTATTCTCCTTCTCCTAAGATTAGTGCCTCATCACAAGCTCATGTGATTAGAACTGAGCCTACCATCACCCCTTCTTACACTGCTTTTGACATTGTTTATCATGCAAAGAGAACCAAAATCCAAATGGTGGAAGCAGAATACCTTCAGTCAAATCCTGAACAGTTCGAAAAACTTGCCAAATTTATCAGAAGTAAAGTGGCTGTTCCATCACCTTCAAAAGGTATCCTTCCAAATCCTACTCAATCCCCATCTCAGAACAATCTAACCTCTGTTTCTTCTTCGGGAAAGATTGAACCATTTTATTTGTCTTTACTTATAAATGGGTTTAAACTCAGTAATTGCATCATCGACTCAGGGGCCTCCGACAATGTTATGCCCACAAAAGTAGCCCATGCTCTTGGGCTTACTTTAACTAAGTCATATGGACGGTGTTAGTCTATGGAAACCAAACAAGTTCCTTTGATTGGTCAAATCAAAGATGCACAGTTCGCATTTGTTGCTTTCCCAGAAAAGAGAGTGAAAATGACCATTCTAGTTGCTGACATCCCTGCAGCTTACGGTATCCTCTTGGGTAGGGGTTTTTGTAAAGATGTCGAGGAGAGATTAACATGGATTGGACCAAAGCCAAGATCCCAGTCAATGGGGTTCATCAGGTTCTCCATCCTGAACCGCAGGCGAGGTATTTGGTAACTAAATCAGATGATCCTAAAGCTCAAATTCTTTTTGAAGATGCTAGCTTTGGAAATTATTTCATGACTTCAGAGATACCCACTGTAGATGTCGAGGAAGAAGATCCTAATGCTATTTAGACCCTCAAATTCGATGGTAGCTACTCAACCACCGGATCAGGCACTGGTGTTGTTCTCATATCTCCTAATTCAGAAATTTTCCCATCAGCTTACAAGTTGCAATTTGATAATACTAACAACACGGCTGAATATGAAGCCCTGTTATTAGGATTAGAAATAGCCAGACAGAAGGGAATCTGAAATATCAAAGTCCAAGGGGATGCGGAGCTGATTGTCAACCAGGTCCGGGGAATCTATCAGGTGAAAAAGGATCACTTGAGACATTACAGGAACAAAGTTTGGGATAGTATAGAATGATTTGATGCATTTTCTATTAAGGAAGTCTTGAGAGATTATAATGACAAGGCTGATTCTTTAGCCATGTCTACCTCCCTCCTTCTTCCTCATCCTCAGTTCAAGAAAGATACATACTCCATCGAGATTGTGTACCATCCCAGTATCCCAGATAATGCAACTCACTGGCAAGTGTTCAATGATGATCAACAGGTGTTAGCTTTTCTAGAAAAGGCTGACAATTTCAGTGAGTTATACTTTGAAGGTTCGAATCAGCCTTCCGTGAAACTATCTCAGATCCATATCAAGAGGTTGATGGTGAGTTTATTCAGCTTAAAGGCAACAAGATACCAAAAGGTTTGGTTTCTTTGGAGGGTTTGTTTGACAAGCATGATCGTTTTATTCAAAACAAAAGGCAAGTTGAAGGAGCTTCTTCCTCTGAAGTAGATCAAATCAATCTAGGTTCGTCTGATCAACCTCGGATGGTGAATATTGGGAAATGTTGTTCCCCTGAAGAAAAAGCAAGATTCACTTCACTTCTGAAGAGATACATGGATGTGTTAGCCTGGTCTTATGCAGATTTAAAATCCTTCAAGCCCAAAGACGTACAGCACAGTATTCCTTTGAAACCTGATGTGAAGCCGTATAGGCAAAAGCAAAGACATTACAATCCCAAGATCTCAGGGACTATCCTTGTGGAAATTCAGAAGATGTTGGATGCCAGGATTATTTTTCCAATCCATCACTCCACTTGGGTGGCTAACATCATCCCTGTCAGAAAAGAATGGCGAAATCCGAATCTGTGTTGACTTCCGGAACCTGAATCAGTCTTCATTGAAGGATAACTATCCCTTGCCTATCATGGATCAGGTACTACAAACTGTTACTAGATCAGAAATGCTATCCATGCTCGACGGATTTTCAGGATATAATCAAGTTGAGGTAACTACGGAGGATCAACACAAGATGGCCTTCACAACCCCATGGGGTACCTTTGCTTACAAGAGGATGCCTTTTGGCTTGATCAATACCGGAGCCACCTTTCAGAGAGCTACGGACTTGGCATTCAGAGACCTGATGGGCAAGGTCATAGTTGTGTATTTAGATGACTTGACCATTTTCTCTAAAAAATGGAGTGATCATTATGATCATTTAGAGCAAGTACTTTTGAGATGCAGGTGTCACGGGATTTCATTGAATCCCAAGAAGTCCATGTTTGGGGTGACCGAAGGAAAATTGTTGGGTCATATCGTGACTAGAGAAGGAACCAAAATTGACCTAGAAAGGGTAAAGGCCATTCAGAGCCTTACCCTACCCACAAGTAAAACTGGAGTTCATTCTTTCTTCGGAAAGGTTAATTTCCTAAGAAGGTTTGTACCTGATTTCACTGACAAAACCAAGGATATCCTTGGGATGATGAAAGGCAAAGTTCCATTTCGATGGAGTACAGAAGGGAAGCTTGCATTTGAAGAAATCAAAAGGGTAGTTGCTTGCACTCCTATCCTAGTATGTCCAGACTTCAAGAAAGATTTCATCATGTACAGCTACGCCTCTGCTCACACAGTGTCAGCCATCCTGATGCAGGAGAACGGGGAAGGCATTGAAGCTCCCATCGCATTTATGAGCTGCCCATTGAAGGAACATGAATTAAAGATGTCTCAAATTGAAAAGCATGCTTATGCGGTGGTGCGAGCGGTGAAACATTTCAGGTACTATGTGCTGAATTCCCATACTCTCGTTCTCGTTCCCGACACTGCCGTTAAATCCATTTTGACTCAACAAGAGCTGGGGAGTCAACGAGGTACCTGGATAGCTAAAGTTTAGGAGTACGACTTGGACATCAGACCTACCAAGTTGGTACGAGGAAGGGGCCTGTGCCAATTGATTGCAGAAAATCATGCTGAAGCAGAATGTGAAAAGACTCAAGATACTTCTTCAGAGCTGCCCATGGTGCTTTTCGTGAGTACAACTGATGAATGGTACACGGATATTGCTTTCTTTCTAACTTATGGTGAATTCCCCACATTTAAGCCATAAGGAGAAGAGGACAGTCAAGTTGAGATCTGTAAAATACCTTTTGTGGGATAACGAATATACAAGAAAGGTATTGATGGTGTTTTCCTGCGTTGTGTTGATAAATCACAACAGGTAAAGTTGTTAGAGTCCTTCCATAGCCTAGCATGCGGAGGACATTTTTCATCTTCTGTAACAACTTATAAGATCCTACGGGCTAGGTACTATTGGCCTACTCTCTTTCGAGATTCAGCAGAGTGGGTGTCCAAGTGTGAGGCTTGTCAACATTTCATTGGTCGTCCCAAGTTAGCAGCTCTTCCCCTGAAGCCCGTTGTGATCGAAGAACCTTTTCGCCAGTGGGGGATTGATTTCATTGGAACATTGAATCCTACCTCTAGTGCCGGACATAATTACGTGCTGACTGCTACAGACTATTTTACCAAGTGGGTAGAAGCCGCACCAATCAAGCAAGCAACCTCTGAAGCTGTTTGCAAGTTCCTTAAAGAAAATATAATTGTCAGATTCGGTGTGCCTCACAAGATTGTAGCTGATAATGCCTCTAATTTCTCGTCGCATGAGATGACAGAATTTTGCTATGGATTCGGCATCACTTTGGCTCACTCATCTGATTATTATCCCCAAGGCAATGGGCAAGCTGAGTCCAGCAACAAGAACCTGGTTACCATAATTAGAAAACTAGTAGATGAAAACCAGAGGACATGGCACAAAGCATTGTATGATGCGTTGTGGGCTGATTGGATTACCCCAAAGAGAGCTATAGGAATGTCCCCTTTCTAATTATTGTATGGGATTGATGCTGAGATCCCTATTTCAGTATAATTGCTAGCCTTACGCATTCATGTCGCAAAAGCAATGAAGATACAACCTTTCAAAATTCTATTGAGAAGAGGGTTATGTACTTAGCCAGGCTAGAAGAGGAACGAAGCAAGGTGGTTGATCACATCACAGATCATCAGAGCAGAGTGAAGACAATTTTTGACAAGAAATCAAAGCAGCGTAATTTCCAGATTGGAGACCTGGTGTTGCTTTGGGATAAGAGGAGGGAACAAAAAGGAATGCACGGGAAGTTCGATTCTTTGTGGAAAGGGCCTTTCAAGATCCATGAGCTGAATGGTGAAAATAGTTTCCTTCTATCATATCTGGATGGAGGGTTACTCCCTTTACCTTTTAGCGGACAACATCTAAAGTTGTTCCATCACTAATGCAAGATGTTCTCTTGCATTGTACATACTTTACTTTTTGTTGTGTGTTTGCTTTTGGTTTTCTTTCTTTCTTCGTTTTGTTTTGTTTTGGTTTTCTTCTTTTCAGACTCCGTAGCCCAATAGATAAGACCAGAGATTCTGAGTTCTCTTCCTTTGGTATCACAAAGAAAGTCCCCAACTGGAGCTAGCTGTTATCTCAGTTTTGAGTTTATGACAAAACTATCAGATAACCCTACGAAATTTTTAAGCTGGTTTTGCAAAATTGCCTTTATTAGAGAAAATCGGGTTTTTGGTTTCACCAACAGGTCAACATGTGTTTTGAATGCTTTATGTCTTGTGTTTCCCGAAACCCGAAACCCACTTCAAGTGAGTCGAGTCGGGTTTTAGACCTTCGGCGCATCGGGACATGCCTTATCCGGAACATGTTTTGTGTCGCCTGTCTTCCGATACCCGAAGTCTGATTTAGTCCTTCATGTCGGGTTTTTGGAACTTTGAAGCACCTAAACATCTCATGCTTTGTGTTGATTGTTTCCCGCAACCCGAAACCCGATTTGTTGTAAACACCTTTGTGTCGGGTTTTCGGACCTCCCAAGCATGCTGACATGGCATTAATGCCGAGTTGTCGGGTGAGTTGGCACGTGCCAGCCGAAGTATATTAATTGTAAATTTTCTTAAAAATATGTGGATTTCCACGTCATTTTTACTAGACTTATTTTTAACTTGTGGATTTTTGCGCATGCTTCTCCAACCTCGAAACCCGAAACTCACCTGTGCCCAATTGAATCACCCGTTTTCGATCTTTTCTCGCTCTGGTTGAAGGTATTTCTCTCTCCATTCTTTGTTCTTGGTTTTTATGGATTGATTATGTATGGACTTCTTCCCATTCCCTTACCAGGTTTGTGGGGTTTTTATTCTTTTTCCTTTTGGGGTTGTTTTCCAAACAGGGTTTATGTTTTAGGGTTTATTTCTTTGGAATTACCACTTTGTGATTTTTCCCCAGAATTTTGTTGTTGGAATTAAGATATGTTTGGTATATGAATGGTAAAAAGAATTTACATGTTTTAAATTCAACAAAAACCATGTTCCTCTTCTCGGGTTTTGAAGGGTGTTGTGCAGTATTAAAGACCCAAAGTATATCAGAAGATTCAAAGTGTTGGGTTTTCTCAAGATTCCGACATCTACAAAAGTGTCGGGTTTTCTCAAGATTTCGACATCTACAAAAGTGTCGGGTTTTCTCAAGATTCTGACATCTGCAAAGTGTCGGGTTTTCTCAAGATTCTCGACATCTGTAAAGTGTCGGGCTTTCTCAAGTTTCCGACATCTTTAAAAAGTGTCGGGCTTTCAAAAGTTTCCGACATCCTCAGCGCATCGGGTTTTCTAGATTCCCCGACATACTCCTCAGTGTGTCGACTCTTCCGTTCTTCCGGCATCTCTAGTAGGTCGAGATTTTTGTAATATTCGGAGCTATTGGAAAGAAGAAAAACTTTGTGTTTTCGTTCAATCATTTCGAAGAATAGGAGTTGATATTATTTTGCAAACTTTGTGTTGTGGGATATATCTTTCTTAAGACATTGTTCTTACGTTCATGATCTTAAGCTATTCTTTGCATAGCATCTTATTGTTTCTAATCATCTCAGACATTATATTTATGATCTAAAGCTCGTATGATTATTTCGTGCTCTGCATTTACTCGAAAGAAAATACGTTTCTCTCATTTCCTTTCCATTATGCTTCTTTCATTGTAATAGTTTCTAACCCCGTTCATTTACGAAAGCAATACCTTTGAATCATGTGAATGTGGATTTTGGGATTCTATCCCAACCCCCAATGGTTAGATTAGTGTGAATACTGTATATATTGTTTTCGCTGTGTTTTAGATTAGTAGCAAGTAGGCAGCCTCACCTGTCTTTGAGGAGGGATTTAATCCCATATACTGTGGTTGAACCTCATATTTTGGGTTGAAAAAATATCCAACCAACAAAAATATCATCTATAACTTACATGTAAGATGACAACTAGATTTATATATTGATCCCTCCATGCTATAGTTTGAATTTTGTAAAGATAATTTAGTAAGTTCAAAAGATACCAAGAATTATTATAATAAAAACCATAAAAGAATCATGATAAAGATAAATTTATTATGATTTGGGTGATATAAAAATGGGATTTTCATGTTGGTTGTGGAAACCATACCATTATAAATCTTGACAATATAATGATATTACATACAAAAAAATATTGGTTTGATTTATAATAGGATTATCATTTGGAATGAAAGAAATTTAAAGGTTTGTAAAAATTATATTAATTTTTTTAAATGTATATTAGTGACTTCAACTGGGAACTCATTCACTATTGTTTCAAATGGCCAATCAAATTCCTTCTAGATGAAAAAAGTACATAATTTTTTTGAGAATGTAACATTGTTACAAATTTTTCCATATGTTGCATTTGTAACCATATAGAGGCTGAGATGATATCATACTAATTAAAGATGTGGAAAGGCATATTGACTATTGGTTTTTGAAGAATTATATCTTGTATACCATATAGATTTGAAGTTATTATTCATTCACATTATTGGAAACCTAGCTAGTGAGTGGATTTGGTAATGTTAGTACTATTTAGGAGAGGAGATAGTCCCTCTTATATGTACATTGAGCATATTCCTTAGATATTACTAAATTATACATTTTACATTGGGTCATTTAAGGAGTGTAAACACATGGAGATGAAAAATTGAAAACAAACTTTGATGTAGGAAGTGTTACTCTTATGGATTATATAAACATATTTGAACATGATAAAATGTGGTTGTTAATGAGATGATAATTCAGATTATGAGCAGCAATAGAACACCAAATAGCACAATATTTCAGAATAATGATCTCAATATACAATTATAATAGCTTCTCCACTTCGGGACAACCTCCAAAACATATAATAAGACTAAAATGCTCAAATGATAATGAACTACTACCTACAATCCCCTATATATACTATTCATATGTTATGGCCATCACCATGGCTGACCTATTAAGCATGAGAAAGTATAAATGATATGGTAAGCCACAAGTCGGCTACTCATATCCTAATACAAACAATAGGTTAAAGGTGTAACATGCCCTTCCCCTTCAAACCAATGTTGTCCTCAATGTTGAATAATCTTGGATGTTACTTTGCAGAAAACCATCATCCTCCTAGGTTGCATATTCTATACATAGATTCTTCCACTTGATCGAGATATTCCTTAATGTCTCGGTTCTCAGCCTCTTAGTACGTGTTAGTAGAATCTTCTCTGGATCCAAAATGATTCTTCCTTCCTCGTCAAGTTCTAGTAACTCTGTATGGGCTTCAAATTTATGTCTAATAACCTTCTTCAGGAATGAAACATGGAATACTGGGTGTATGTGTGAAGATGGAGGCAACTCTAGTTTATAAGCAACACTGCCAATTTTCTGTATAACTTGATAAGGGCCATAATATTTAGGAGCAATTTTTTTGTTCTTTTTCTATTGCTTTAGAGACATCTATTTGTAAGGATGGAGATGTACAAAAACCTAGTCACCAATTTCAAAATGTCTTTCACTATGGTGTTGATCTGCTTGTTGTTTCATCCTGTTTTGTGCTAATGCTAAATTCTCCTTCAAACTAGCCAAAACCTGTTGTTGATGTTGAATGTGTTCCTCAACATCTCTGACCTTAGTTTGCACCCTCAAGGAGGAAGTGATAGAAGGTGGATGGTAACCATATAATTCTAAAAATGGGGTCATTTGAGAAGAGGTATGAAAAGATGTGTTATACCACCATTCTACAAGTGGTAGCCATTTAATCCACCTTTCCTACTTATCTGATACAAAACAACATAGATACCCCTCTAAGAATTTGTTGACCACTTCCATTTGCCCATCAGTTTGAGGATGATAAGATGAACTGTGAGCTAGTTGAGTACCCAAACATGAAAATAATTCCGTCCAAAAATTACTTGTGAAAATAGGATCATAATCACTTACAATTATCTTTGGGGTTCCATGTAGCCTTTGAACTATCTCCAAAAAAATAGATGCGACTGTATTGCTGCAAATGGATGTGATAGGGCACAAAAAAGGGAATATTTTGTGAGCCTATCCACAATCACAAAAATAACATTCTTACCCTCTCGAACAAGGCAATGCTTTGTGATGAAATCCACGAAGACCTCCTCCCATCTCTAGTTAGGAATTGGTAAGGGTCACAATAGACACAGTGTCTTAATTTTTCCCCTTTGTTCTGTTGGCACACTAAACACTCGATACAAACTTTGGTACATACCCCTTGAGTCCTTCCCAAAAGAATCTCTTTTTATTCTATGATGTCTTCAAAACCCGAGTTTCCTCCAATAGGTGAGGCATGTAGCTCTACAAGAATCTTATGCTTCAACTCAAAATCTTTACTCAAGTATAACCTTTCCTTGTACCATAGAGCATTACCTTTCCACTCAAATTTTTTAGACGTCATATATCCTTGCTTGCTATTTTATATTAGAGATTTTTTATCCTTGTCCCGATCCCATACAAATCTTGCTTCATCCACCCAATCGGTCATCAACATGGAGATTCCACATAGTAAGGCATTTGTGGATGTATCCCTTCTAGACAATGCATCAGCTACTACATTTTATTTACCATTTTTGTATATGATTTGAAAATCATAACGCAACATTTTTTTTTACCCACTTTTGTTGTTCCTTAGATGATAACCTTTTCTCCGAAAGTATTTGAGACTATCATGATCATTTTTTACCTTGAAGTGTCTACCCATGAGATAGGGCCTCCATTGCTTGACCGCATTAAGAATAACCATCATTTATTTCTCATAGATAGGTTTAAGAAGATCTTTTACTTTGAATTGGTGACTTTCAAATGTAATTGGTCTTCCTTATTACATTACAACATCTCCCAATCCTAATCCTGAAGCATCAAATTGAACAATGAAGGTTTTGAGAAGTTGGGAGTAGCCAAAATCTGGGTGCCACATAAGGCTTCCTTCTGCTGCTCAAAGGATTTAGTGGCTAAGTTTGTTTAATGGAAGGCATCCTTATTTAGTAATGCAGTGAGTAAGGTTTCTATTTTCCCATATCCCACACAAATATTTTGTAGTACCTGTTAGTCCTAGGAACCCACGAATATTTTTGAGAGTTTTGGGCCTTTGCCATTCCACGATAGCTTTGATCTTATGAGGATCAACTTTGATGCCTTCATGCGATACAATGTGACCCAAGTACTCTACCTCTTATACACCAAAAGAAAATTTGGATGGCTTTGCATAGAGAGTATGTTTCTCCAAAACTTCCAACACTTTATTTACATGTTGTAAGTGTTCTTCTCATGTCTTACTGTAAATCAATATGCCATCAAAGAAAACTAATACAAATATCCTTTGAAATGGCCTAAAAATAGTGTTCATCAAGCTTTGAAAGGTTAAGGGTGAATTTGTAAGACCAAAAGGCATTACCAAAAACTCATAATGGCCCTGGTGAGTCTTGAGAGATTTTTATGAACATATTCCTCTTTTATTCTAATTTGATGGTACCCTGAATGAAGATCTAATTTTGTGAAATAAATAGAACCATGCAATTCATAAAGTAAATCATCAATTACTAGAATAGGAGACTTATCTTTGATGGTGTACTTGTTGATTTCTCGATAATCTGGACACATCATCCATGTTTCATCATTTTTACGTACCATGACCATTGGTGAAGAATATGCACTTTAGCTAGGCTTGATGATACCTACCTTCAACGTTTCCTAAACCATTTTCTTGATCTCAATTTTCTAGGAATATGGGTATCTATATGGTCTAATGTTAGGTGTTTGGCTCCCTGGAACCAACCAATGGCATGAGCATGATCCCTAACTGGTTGTAGTCCCTTTGGAATTGCATCAAAAATAGATGAGTGAGCATCAACAATCTTCTAAAGATTAGGTCGCATTGAAGACTCTGTATTTTGTACTTCTATGGAAAATAACTTTCTGCTATAGATCCATCTAATCCTTTTAAGGAGAACCTTCGCATTTGATGAGAGCTAATAATCTATGGAGAATTAGCTACCATCCCATTCAATTTTATTGTCCTTCTATTTGAATGAAATTTCATGAACAATTCTTGGAAATTCATCTTTATAGTACCTAAGGTTGTGAGCCATTGGACACCCAAAACAATATCTGCCCCTCCCATAGAAATAACAAACATAGGTGAGTCTAACATGTAGTCTCCCATGGAAAGCTTGATACTATGGCACTTTCCTATGTACTTGACTGTCCCACCATCCAAAATCATAACTTCAAATTTACTGGAGTGGGTAAATAAAACAATTGACGTGGGCAACTAACTTACTATTTATGAAGTTATGAGTACTTCCCGAGTCAATCAACATTTTCACCTTCTATTTTTGAGATATCCAATAACCTTGAGTGTTTGAGGAGTACTAATACTGACAATGATGCATGGCAAGAAATTGTAGGTTGGTGATCCTCTACTTCATCTTCTACCGGTTACTCAACCTCTCCTATAATTTCATCATCCTCATCATCCTCATTACCTTCATCAATATAGAATAACTTCTTCTCGAAAAATTTGTGTCTGGTCCATATTTTCTATCACAGTTAAAACATAATCATTTTTCTCTCTTTTCTTCCATTTGTTGAGGAGTCGACCTAATTGGCCTAGAAAATGAAGGGGAAGAGATACTACGGTCTAGGGTGTTAATAAAAGGAGGCCTCTTACTACAAATAACTTTTTCCTCTGGTCGACATGCCATGATAATAGAATCAAAAAGCTTGAGTGAATTAAACATACGTACCTCATGCTTGATGTGGTCCTTAAGACCCCCAAGAAATAGGTCATTCAGATTCTCTTCTGGTATATTCTCCACCCTTAAGGATAGATTATGGAATTGATGCTTATAATCTTTGACTAATCCTATTTGTTGTAAATTTTCTAATTGACTAAAGTAGTTCTCTAAAACACTGGAACTATAGTGTAATTGCAACTCCTCGGTAAAAACTATCCAAGTGAAATTGATACCATTCTTCTGCCTCTAAGCACATAACCATCGATACCAAATGAATTGGTCTGGTTCAAGATACAGGGATGCCAATGTCACCTTTTGTCTTGATGGTGTTTTATGTAGCTCAAAGAAGTTCTCCATTTGATTTATCCAATTCAGGGGATCTTTACCATAAAATTTGTGCATATCCACTTTCAGCATCATGTTTCGTGGTTGTGAATAAGTTGGATTTTTATTGGGCTAGAAAAGTGATCCAACATGGTTATTTTTTCCATGATTTTGAACTGAAGATCCTCCTTGGTTGATATGGGCCGGATTTGGGCCATACTATTTACCCTTTACATGTTGTATGATATCATCCAACCTATGATTGATTTGGGCTATGTCTCCTTTAGAGGCCATCTCGGATTGTATATTTCATAGCTCATACTCAATTTTTTTCACCTTATGATCAACTGAGGTAAACCCTAGTACTAAGGAATATGTATTTACCCCTTCTAAATCCATCTCTTCAATCACTATCCCGTCTTTATTTGGGGTTTTTCCTGGAGTAACTGGATTCTTTTTTTTCTCTTTTTGAAGGCAATAATTAAACTCAATTTTGATGGTGTCACTAAAGGGAACCTAGGTAAGGAAGGAGTGGGAAGATTTTTTCGAGATGCTAAAGGTATGTTTCTCCTTGCATATTTATTTAATTTGGGCATACAATCTAACCATGTCACAGAGGCTACTGATGATGTTCTGGGGAGTGAAGTTAGCGGAAGAGAGAGGCTTCAAGAACCTAATTGTGGAAGGGGATTCTTTGAATATAATATCATGTATGAAAGGAAAAATTCAGCTTCTATATCTATTGAAGACTTCATTAATAATACCAAGAATAAAATGTCCTCCTTTATTGAAATCTCTTTCCAACACATTTATTGTGAAGGAAACAAACTTGCTAATTTATTGGCTAACAAGGGGGTGGAAGCTATGGATTTAAATGTGGTTGATGAACTAACCAATATGGAAGATAATTTCATACACATTCTTGAAAGGGAATGTGTCCCAAATAGCATATATTTTTAATGAGAATGGATACAGGTTATAATGCTTCCTAGGTGATGCACCAAGATATTATGAATCCTAGACTTATGCCAACCATTATTTCCTATCAATCCACAGTTTGGGTTGATCCCCATATAATTTTGAATCATTTCAACAAGCATGGTAAATGTAGCTACTATAAGGGTTTGCATATCCATTGTAGGAAGAAGAGTTACAAAAGCAAAATGGGAGGCAATTTAGTGAGAACTAAACCTAGCAAGGTCCCAAAAATGTCAAAAGAGGTGGAGGAGTTTCTTGATAAGGCAAGTCTATTAAAAATTTTCAAAATATTCGATGGGTATGATGAAAAACTGAGTGAAGTAGTAGCTAAAACTTGGAAGGAAGGTCATGTGCAGGTTGGGAACTTCTCATTCACAATCTCACCAAAGTTCATAGAAAAAGTGTCAGGACTGTCTTAGGAAGGAAGATGTACCTTTAAGCCCAAGTCGAATACAGTCTGGAGATCGAATGCTTCATGCAAGGTAAGGGTGTGCCTAATACTCTTCATAATGGTTATGCTAGAGAGGATTTTCCTCAACCTTTCAATGAAATAGCTTAGTTAATCATGGCATATATTACTCTAGAAGGGATATATAAAGTGATTTATGGGTATCACTTTCCTATGTTGAATCATGTTAGAAATAACAGACCCTATAATTTCCCCAATTTTCTATATCTTTCTTTGGCTAAATCGATTTCTCAGGTCGGAAAGGAACCTTCACCCTTCCTTTACATCAAGGTATCAAATCCATGCTTAAGATGGGTACTCCCCTCATTGGAAAAATGAAAAATTGGGGCTTTTGGAAACCCGAATCAAGCCAGTTTAGGGAGAAAAAGAGAACTTGGAAGCTAATGTGGATACTCCTAGTATGGAGGAAATGGGGAAATCGATGGCTAAAAGAACCAGGTCTCATCTAGAAAAAGGAAGTGTTAAGTAGAGAGGCGAAGAGTGGCGCTTCGATCATTAATAGAACTTGGAAGTTATCTCTGATTCAGGGGAACATCAGGAAGAGGAAGCTTACCATTCTGATTCAGGGGAACAATAGGAAGAGGAAGCTTACAAACCTGAAAGTAGTGAGGAGCTAGAGGCTAGGAAATATTAGGATAACTATGAGGGAAAAATATCTAAAAACTTGGAGGAGGAGATTAAAAGTCTCCGCATGCTCTCAAAACTCGCTCAAAAGAACTTGTTCAAATCCCAGGATACAGTGGTCAAATCAAATGTTTTCATGAGAGAGTTTGAAAATTGTAGGTTGGATACTGACATCAATAGACATAAGATAAGCATGGTGACCATAGATTTGAGGGAGATGTAGGAAAAAGTTGAGAAACTCACATTTATTGTTCTTAGTGAATAATTAAATAATGCTAATGAGAGATGTCTGGCCATGGAGAATGAGATGCTGAAAATGAAGGAGATTATTTTGCAGATCAAGGATGTTCACATCCTCAATGTCAAAATCACAATTCACCATCTTAAAATCCTCATTTGAGATGATCCATTCCATGGAAATTGCAAAGAATAGAGAAAAGGATGGGTTTGGACCTAAAGTGGAGATAGTTGAACTAGATTATTAGTTTTGGAAATCTACTATTGTCATCTTGGTCAGGGAATGGAATGGGTGCATACACATGGTGGGAGCTCTAATTAATAAATGATGGCTTATATGTCTTTCTGGATGTATGGTTTCTTATATTTTTGCCTTGTTGTTAGTTCCATGGCCCCTACTGTTAGTTTTTTTACTTTGGGATTTTGGGTTGGTATTCTTGTTTATGGCTTTATATATATGGCCTTTGGTTGTGCTAGGGCTTCAATGGATACTCCCTTGGCCCTTTTCTTTTGATCTTGCATACTTTGTACGGGGTAGGGTCCCCTCAACCATATTTTACCTCTTATAAGAAAACTAACATAACATTGAGTGTACTAAAAAAATTAATTATATTCCTTCCAATAAAAAGGATCACATTTTTTTTGGAGAAGAGGCCAATCTTAAAGCACCATGTGTTGGAAAAAGTGAAAAATTAAGGAGGATAAGGAAAGTTGAAACATACTATTTTTCTAAAACATGCAATCAAATGATAAATTAGTAATAATATTTAATAATTGAAGTAAAAATTTGAAAAGTTATATTTTATTTATTTTAATTGTTCATTTATTTATCCTCATTGTTATAATCTTCAAAAATGACATGAAGGACATTAGTTGAAGAAAATACACTTTGAGAGAGTCGATGTGTCATGCACACCAATTTTAATGAAATAGAGAACACAAATGATTACAATAGTGGCCAAAAATAAACTTGAATAAAATATAATAAGAACATGTTTTATAGATAAATAAAAGTATGGGATATTATATAAAGACTCTCATAAGTGAAAATAAAATCAAGAAAGACAAAATATGTATCCAAGGCTAGATATGAATCAATGTATGTAGAATGGTGACATAAATTATATCAAATTCTAAATGAGTTCAAATTTATGAATTCAATATGTAATAATTATCAAGTGATTGAAAAGTGAATACTATTTCTATCTTCATATGAGTATGCTTATATGAGATAGATTTTAAAAAATAACAGTCCTTTTAACAACTATAATTATTTATGATCTTACAAAGGATTTACCATGACTATATGGTAAATTATAATATTAGTCATATATATTTGTACCTGAATTATATAATCCTCACAAGATGCTTCAATTTTAATAATATTATAACAAATCTATAGTTCTTGAGAATAACTTGATAGTAGTGATTAAGATAATATGAACATAAACTTTATGTAGTTTTAGGTGAAGAGAAAAATGAAGGTCAAACAATACAATTAAAAATTAAAATAATGAAATAATAATACTAAAAACATAAGTATAATGAAACATAATATATTAAATAATATAATTCTAACCAAGTTAAATAAATAATAATACAATAAGGAAAACATTATGAAACATAACAGAATTTTGTTGCATTTATTAAAAGAAAATATTGATTGAAAGTTATAGCATATCAAATAACATATAAAAATTAACATAAAACATATTACATATAAAATCACAATATAAGTATGAAAATAAACATATATTTTGAGTAGACTAAATCTTTCTCACAACTAGTAAGATCTTAAGTTAACAATATAACAATTAATCCAATACCGATTGTTGAAATTAACAACATCACAAAAACATCAAACATATGGAATTAAAAATTATTCTAGGTTGATTGGATCCTTCTTACAAGTGACATAATAGCATGAAGTATCTTTTTATTTCTCTTCCTTATATTACACCACATGTTAGTTGTATTTTTTCTTATTTTCATAGCATTATGATTTACGTGTTCATTATATTGAATGGTGTATTGTATTAATGATTATCCTATTGCTATATATTTTTCTCAATGCTCAATTATTGAACTCAAATCAAGTAATACATGTGAATTTGTTTGATAACTTAATTATTGAAGTCCCAATTATACTTTTTATGAATGAGGAATGTTTATTAAATTAACAATTACCTAGCTATTTTGTGCAAGATCAAATGTAGAATTGTCAATATTTTGGTTTCCCCTCATCCATGTAATTTCATCCCTCATTTCAATCATTCTTTTTTATATAATCTTACAGTATTATTTAAAATTTCAACTCAAAGTATGAACTTTTCATTCAATTTTTGTAGATTTTACACCGAGAATAAATTTTCTTAAAAACGAGCATGATCTTTTTATTTTATTATAGGTAAAATATTTTTGGTTGGAATCCCACCCAAGTTATTAGAAGCCTAAGCCGAGATATTCAAAGACTAACCATAAAAATAAAATAAATATCACTACAAAGTAGAATCACAAAAAAGAGAGACAAGTGGAACTATAGAACTACAACAAAAGAGCAACTAAACCCCAATAGTACCATAGCAAAACCACAAAAACATAAAAAAAACAACACTCTTCCACAAAAGAGATAGGAAAACTAGAGCATATCCAGCCATTGTTTTGTGGTCTTTTATAGATTATTTTTTAGGATTTCTAGGTTTTCCTTGATGTCCTTGACTGAGGTGTCATCCTTAGCTTTTTCCTTCCCTTTGCTGCTTTCCAACACAGTGGTGATGTTGGAAAAAATATCCATATTGCCTTTAAGGATAGAGAGGATGTCACATTGCCTATTTCTGATTTTATCATGCTCCTATTCAACGGATTTGATTCTCTTTTCCATCTCTTCCATCAATTTTTCATCCTTGCTCCCACTTTCAATAGCAATCTTGCACCCCCTAACTTTTTCCTTCAAAAAATTCATTACTTCCTACTCCATGTGAGCATGTCATTATGCAAGTCGAGATCCATCTTGATGTTCCCTATTTTGGGTCTGATTGCAATTTCTTTGTCTCCCATAGCCAAAAGGATAAGGGAAAAAACACTTTCACTAGTAGGAGAAGAGGGAAAAATAGAAGTAGTAGGGTCAGTTTTGGATTTCTTGTTGTGGAGGATATGGTTGGAAGGGGTATTTCAGGAGGGTTAGAGGAATGAAGAGGAGAGGAAATAGGGAAATCACAATAATGTAGTCAAAGTTTTTTTAGAGGATAAGAATGAGGGCATGATGGGATGGTTGTGCTCATTTACCCTATTTTACCAAGTTCACCGAGTGGTCAAGGGATTGGAGGAGGTAGAAAGGGAAATTGACCACCACATCTCTTCTAAAATGATTTATAAAAAACCAAATGAAAGTAGGGGTTACTTTGAATCGACCCTCAATGTAAGGTATTTCATAATCACATAACTTACTTGGTCATAGGGTTTTGGAAGTGACTCCCTAAGAAAACCACTTTTAGCTTCCACCAGTTGTTCTTCTCCTTCCAAATTTTTTGCCTCTTCCTTCTTTCTATCATAGTTGTTCTTGAAGAACCACATACCCTTGGGATGGAGGCCAATGACTGAATATATCATCTCTTCTATGATGAGAAACTCTCTATTTTGATACCTCACCTTGCGCCCATTCCAATTTTGAACCAACTACTATGAGAGGTGGAAATCATGTCCCTTAACCACATTCACAAAATGATTGAAGCCACCCTTCTTGAGAATATCCCAGACCTCAGCGTCCTTCCTCCATTGATTTTTTTAATTGGCTCAACTATGTAGATATCCCCATGGCTAGTAAGAGAACCCTAGGAGCACCAAGAGCCAAATTAAAAATGCTGAAGTGAATGAAGGTGGTGTAAAAATGACAATAAAATCCCTCCAAACTCCAAGGTTCACCTTGTGATTCTTACCTTCTCTCCTTATTAATGATTGATTGGAAATTGTGTGGTAATAAGGAGGCTTGGTTCTAAGATTTGAATTCATTAACAAGGACACCCAAGTTGGCTAAGGATTCTGTTAGATGATTACCCTCCCTATAGGTATGAGTAAAGGTACAATTAGAGAAGGATTTAGTTAAATGAGTGGCCTCATTGATGAAATTTTTAATGGTACAACTTACTTGTGTTGAGCCTTTGAGATAATTAATGATGTTCATTGAGTCACCCTCAATTATAATGTTTTGTAACTTGAGGGAACAAGCCAGTTTGATTCCCCATAGAATAACCAAGGCTTCCGAATAGTGGGTTGTATGAATTCCCATGGGCCCTGCATAGAAGCAATTAGCTGACCTCCATCCCCTTTGATACAACCTCCACCCCTAGAGTTCCTAGGATTTCCCTTAGATGCTCCATCAAATTTTAGTTTGAAGAATCCATTAGGAGGAAGGATCCAAGAAATTAAATACATGTCAATCTTGAGAGGGACTATGACACTAGGACCACTAGAAACACTCCACTTTTTAAGTAATTCAACTTAAATTTTTTTAAAAGTTTTTCTTGGGCATAAATCTAGATATGTATTTCTTAATGCATTCAAGGAGATGATTAAACAACCTACAAATGGAGGGTTTTTTGTTGCTAAAGATGTTATTGTTCCTATCTTTCTAGATGAGCTAGATGATATGGGGAAGGGGAAAACCAAATCCTTTTGAAAATCATGTGCTTTAAGGGAGGGTGTCATTCTTGCCAAGATGAAAGAATATTATCCGAGAGGATTTAATGAACTCCCATAAACTTAAAGAAAGTGTTCCATACCTCAACTGCATACTTGCAATGAATAAAAATATGGTTGACTGATTCCTTAGAATTCTTACACAGATTGCACTTATTGGGAATGTGTTTCCCTCTTTTTATCCAATTATCAGTTGTTAGGATTCTATTTTGATTACACAACCATAGAAAAATGTTGGGAGTCATCTCTTTAAAACAAACCTTTCTCCACTCAATAGAAGTAGGAATAATGTCAAAGAGAAGGTTATATCCACTTTTTATAGAGTAAGACCCATCAAAGGAGTCTTCTCAGACAAGCTCATCATTAGTATCTCCAGCAAAACCATGGTGAGTATTAAGAGAAAGATTGAGGTTTTTATATTCAATATTATTCTTCAATGCATTATTTTTTAAATTTTCAAATCATTTTAAATCTTATTGTTTTAATTAAAATAAATTTTTATCTTCTCAACTTTTTTAAAATCTCATGAATAACTTTAACATAATTGTTACATGTATTGGACTTCATTTAAAAATTATTGATACGAATGAAATAGAATATTTATTCTAGGGTATGATCTAGTCACTATGTCATAAACCACGAATATTTATCACTTGTTGACATAAGATATAGATTTTTTTTTTTAATTTTGGTTAGATATTATGTATGTAGAAGTGAGTACAATTTATTAATCATCAATAATTAAAGCGGATGCATAATGAATATTGAAGTAGTTATACAAATATAGCATATACAAGATAACAATAATTAAGCAAAATAAAACATACACACAAATTTTCATACTATAATTCCTCTTTATTAATATATATTAATAATTAAATATATTATTTAGATTACAAATATTTCCAAATACCTTTTATCTCCAACTCCACCTCAATACTATGTTTATAATTTTTCATATATGTAATATAATCTATACTCTCTACTCACAATTACATACACTTTTCATGAAAAATGTATAGCATGGAAAATTGAAACTTTTAAGCATGTCAATTAAGCCCATAATTGAAAATCATGTTTCTTGATCATTGTGAATCCTTCATTTGGACAACCTTCTACCCTCACTTTAAACCTCACTCAAGCTCAAAGGAAAGTGATAAAAATAATATTAAGTTTCCTTAAATGTTCAGGGAAGAGTATCAAATATGTTCAATGAACTCATTGAGATTCGATGAAAGACAACTTCCTTCGGAGGCCTAAAAAGGTCAGTTTTGGACATTCTTTAGCTAAGTAAACACCCTTTGGAAGCATACAAAGAAAATATAAATAATATGAGGGTGATTTAAGATAGTATGGAAGGTGTAAAAATAATTTTAGGAACATTTTGTGGAAGAAATTTGATTCAAGAACAATCTACTCAACATTGGATAATTCTAGGTGAAAAGAATGAAGGCTTCAACAATGAAAGCTAGCTTGTTTGGATGATTCTGAGAGCTTCGGGAGGAATTAGGATGGAAACAAATAGTTAATGGAAAGTTAAAGAAATCCTCTTTATGATGAAGATATTAAAGTTTCTTCAATACTTAAATAGTTTCAAAGGTAATCCAAAACACATTAGGTGCTCCTCTTAGTGAAAGATGAAATATTCCATAAAAATGAAAATTCAGGTAGAATTGGTTTCTAATAATTGGTGAAATGATCTCAAAATTGTTTTTGAGTCAAAATAATATAATATTTTACTCCAAAACACTTTCATATGCTCTCAGGGTGAAAATCTAGTTTTCGGTGTCCTAATTTGGATATAGTGAGTAAAACTAGGTTTCTTAAAGTAACAAAGTCACACGTTTTCACTCCTAGTGTCACCTTTATCCCCCATGGGACAAGGGGGACACAAAATTGTTACCTCATTCACCCCAGTTAACCACTGGTCACCTAATAGTCACTTCTAGCTCCATGTGTCCAAATTTTAGCCAAGAGGTGCTCATTCCCATGCCATGCTCTCACTCAAGTCATAATGTTTCACTCCTTGTATCCCATTTTCCCCCAAATGGAAAAGGGGAAAACACAAGAACACCATACTTCACCCCAATTATCTCTTGGTCAAAATAAAAAATATAGTTAGCTCCTAAAAACTAGATTTAATCCCCTATTGTTCATTCCCTTCACCATGCAATCTCCTAGGTCACACTTTTTCACCTCATCTATCCCCTCTCTCCCCTAAAGTGAAAATGGGAAAATGGGGACACAAAATTGTTACCCCCTTCCTCCACTTAAACCTCCTTCACTTTGGTCAAAATGTCATGGTCACAACTGATTCAAAACTACATAGAGATTTGGCTAACTTTTCCCATCAAAAATTAACCATTTTAACCTTAAAATTGATTTTATTTTCCCTCTTAACCTCCATTTATGTCCATTCATGCTTATATAATCACTTCCAGAACATCAAGCTTTCAAACCAACTTTTTCCCATATCTATCAATTCATGCACCCAATCTTAGCAAAACTTCACTTGTACAATCAATTTCAAAACACCTTTGTGATGAACTATGAATCATGGCATGTGACCCAAATATTTATAAGTTATTTATGACATGTTTTTTCCATCCATGAACTTTAATTTTGCATAGAACAATTGAAAATGTATTGTAATTTCCTAGTGACTTAACAAGCCAAATTGCTTGAATTTTGGAGCAGATGATCCTCATAAGATTATATTTTGATTGAGACATATTCAAATCACGAAGTGGATAGTTTTAAGTAATATGGATGACTAATTTTTCTCTCAGTATTTTTCCATCTTTAAATAAAATTGTATTTTCCCGTTGATCTAGTCACCAAATTTCCTAAAATTTGGAGAAAGTATTCCTCGTAAAATCATATTTCATCTAAGATATTTATTACATGATGAGGTTGATGATTTTAAGAGATATTTAGGAATTAATTTTCTCTCATTATTATTCCCTTCTTGATAAAATTATCATTTTCCCACTATTCTTGACAAGAGAATCATATGAAAATTAGAGAAAAACATCCTTAAAAATCATGAAAATTTTGAGACCTATTTGATTTCAATTTGACACCCAGAAGTCTCCTTTCTAAAAATAGTAAGTATACAGGGTTGTGCATGTATAAAAAGATAAATTTTCCAATAATAGTAAATCCTCATCCTTCACAACACTCCAAATGAACAAGAAACATCAAAAATGGAAAATGGTGAATATTTTCTAAAAATAGGAGTTCTAGATAGGACTCGTTAAAAATATAAAGTTAAATAACTAAGTTCAAGAATCTTGTAGTAAGTCCCATTATTCCTATATCATTTCTTGTTTCCATCATTGAAAGTATGGGAAGTTATCTTGTGTTTTAAATAGGAGATAAAACCCTCGTAGGCTCCCACAACATCGGTCGAGAGGTGATTTCTACATGGCATAATTTGATGCAATAAGTGGGATGGTTCAAATCATCCAAATTGTTACATAAGGGAGTAATATTGGTTGAATACATCAAAGAAGGAATTTTCTTCATCACTGAGGTGAATTAGTAACCTTTGGACCATGTTTAGATAGGAAGTTATGAACCAAAATCTTGATGGAGTCTTTCAACTTCTATAAACACGAATTGAGCCTCTGAGGAGAAAGACGTTATCACAAGTCTATGAAGTGAAAATATATCACAACAGTGTTCCTTCAAAATTATTTGAGTTCCATGTAGTGTGATTTTAGCTCATAGAATAAAGTTAATGCAACCACATTATTTCTTCCCAACAAGAGGTTAGAGGCACAAAGTTTCATTTAGGGATCAATCTTCTATCGGATGAAAAAATATTTCTTCAAGAGAAATTGAGCAAAAAGGTGTCTATATATCCTAATTATATTTCCACTCAAGTGATATATTTGTCAAAAATGTGAAATGTGAAGCTCAAGGAGTGAGATAATGATCATCATATCCTGACTCTGTCATTTTGCTCAAACCTCTTTAAGGAATAAGTCAATATTAATGAGCTAAGCTACAAAGATACCCAAGACCATCATGTTTTTAGGATCAATAAGTCATCCATTCTATTAAGGAATCATATGAGTAAGGTGTATGAGCATCATACATTTGATTCCATTCAAGAGGATGTTACACCAGGAAGGATAAATGGATGAATTCCATTTGAAGTACCATGTTTACAAGAATGAGAAACCATCTCAATTCATATGTTAAAATTCACTGAGAAGTGTTATTAAACACTCATTTAGAACATTGTAGTGTGTTCACACATCAAAGAAGAAGCATATGTAATCACCTCATTTCAATTCAATGGATGACCATAAAATAATAATTTCATTCAGGGATAAATCCTTCCATATACATGATGAATACTTATTTCAGTAAGTGATAGACAAGCATAAAAAGGGTTGATCATCATGGAGCTGATTTTGGTGATGAACATGAATTGTGAATAGCTAGAGGAGTAATTAAATGATCTCCATACCATAAATATTACCTTGTGATTAGAGAAGATAATCTTGTTCTCATTATAATGAATATATCATCGCAATTTTCTTGAACACTTATTTGATGCCCTAGAATGTTTTCATACCTCATAGAAGAAGGAGATTCTAATCAGACTGATTCAATTCAACAGGTGGTTAGAGGTCAAGACTCTCATTCATGAAGCATTTCCTAAAAGTTCTATCAAAATAAGATTCTTCATCAGCAAGATATTTCCCTTCTCCAGATTTCCACCTCTATCTCTTCATCTCTCTACCATTCCCTCTCTCTCTCTCTAACATTCTATTTCTTCATTGAGAATGTACTTTTACACTCTTTCATCTTATTCACTAAGTGACTTAGTGTTGCATTGTAAAATTCCCTTTTCAAAAATAAGAAAAGGACTTAATTTCATTCCTAAGAGAATGTGAAAAGTCACAAATGGTGGTGAGATGAAAAGTCACATGGAGGGAAGAGGAAGAGACATTTTTGTATGCTATAAATTGGAATGGCTTCTCCATTCGAAGGGTTGGCAATTATTGATTATTTTATCTTGTTGATATTTTTTCCACTAGTACATCAAACAATAAAATCTACATTTCCTCTATTTATTCGTCTATAGTCCTTTACCATCTCTACTCTCCAAATTTGTATGTGGTAATCTTGTATAACCAAGAAAAAAATTGTGTCCTTGATTAATGAACCTATAAAATATTGTATCTCTATTTTGTTAGTCTCATTGATTTCTTACATTATTTTTTTCTTTTAATTGAATGTAGACCTACTCCAATTACTTTTGGTGAGAATTTGATAGTTCCTGCTCACAAAATTAACCCTCTCTCCTTATTTATTCTACTCCCCTTTTTTCCCTCACAACAAATTCCTCCTTGTACACTAAACAAGAACTTTTACGTTAAGTGTTGGAGTCCCGAGGGTTCCATATACCCCAAAGCAATAGGAACGAGAGGAGAGAGAAGAGACATGATGGACAAAAGGAGGGGTGAGTGAGCACATGTAATGGGGGTAGGAGGGGGTAGGGAAAAAACAAATGTTCAAGTGGAGTATTCCTATGCAATCTCCATCCTAACAACCGCCCCACAATTTTAGGTAGTTTAGATTCAATAATGGGATCCTCCCATACCCTATAATGAGGGGCTTAGCCCCATGAATGTTTCTTAAAACCAATAATCTATGTGGAAACAAATTATTTCAAAAAAAAAAAAAAGAGTGAATCCACTGGGGAAGATATACCCTTTTTTCACCCTTAAAATATCTTTAAAAATCCCAAAAAATTACATATTAAAACAATCCATAAAAACTTAAAAATACTAAAAATCCTATGTGAATGTTCAAAATTTATGTTGAATCCCATTGAAAAATCTACATTTTTCTAGTTGAAAAAAATGGTAGAAAAGAGATATACTCGAGACAATTGTGCAAGTGGAATTGTTGATCCCACATTCAAATAAATACAACATGAAGTAAGAAAAGTTCCTGAAAATTCACTTGAAGATCCCATTGTAGAAGAAGAATTCAAACCACTAGACCTCATTCCTATAAAAGAAGAAAGAGAATAACCAGATGAAGAATAAGAAATAATGATTGCACATGTTCCATGGGAAAAACACTTATTCATTGGATTTGGCTCCTCTACTGCATGAACTTCTAAAAGGATCAAGAAAGAGAATTCCTAAATTCTATGGAGATGGAAATAAATGTTCGGATGGTCATCTTACTGCTTTCATCACAACTTATGGTATTCTCGAGTGCAACAAAAATATGTTGCCATGTGGTTATTCATGGAATCATTACATGATGTCATTATAGATAAGTTTTACTAATTTCTATCACACTCAAATACCGATTGGGATGTTGTGAAAACCATGTTTGAATTAATAATCAAGACTATATAATATGTCCGTGCCGTCCTTTCTCAATTTTCTTATATGAATAAAGAACTCCAAGAGTCCATAAGATATTTTGTAGAAAAAATCAATAATTTGATCAAAAAGATTCCTATTGATGCTCATCCTACTATGGATAATCAAAAGAGGTTCTTCGTGAATGCTCAGTTTCCTGAAGTTGGTTTCATAATATATAGAGTGGAACTAAATGCTCTAGAAATTTCTCAAGAACTTTCCATTGAAGTAGAAGATGATCTTATCATGTCAGGGAAGATAAAGAACTATTCAATAAAGAATAAGGACAAATTTTCTAAAGATGAAAGAGCTAATCCATTGCTACAAAGATTGGCCAATGATTTTACTTCATTGAAGAAGGAAATTGCTCAACATGCTTTATAAAGAAACTAGAATATAAATTAGATTATAGGAACACCCCGAAGGCTTACCTTGGAAGAATCACCAATTAATGCAATATGTGGAACATATGAAGATTATGGATAAGAAATTGTTGAATCATAAATTAAAGAAGAATAATATCGATGTGATAGGATTTGGTATTTCAAATACTCACTAGATGAATATTTTTAAGAACCCATGGATAGTTACTCTGGTTCAATGTTCACTCACTCATAAATGGAGAAATAAGCCTCTTCTTCCATCAACCTAGAAAATCATCTGAATCCTTAAATGGATAATCTATGAAAAACAACAAAATGAGGACCATTGATGTCTGCTTCCATGGGTTTAGCCAAGAATAATATTGATAATACCTCCATCAAGACTCCGTATTCTTATTTGAGTAAGTCTCTTTCATCTCCTCTTGATAAACCATCTTCTTCTTCTATTGATACTCGAATGCAAATCAAACCCATGTCAATGCTACCATAGTTCTCGATGTGCTTACCACACCTTCACCTTTTGACATCATTATGATTGAAAGAAATATGAAATTCAGATTCCTGAATTTGAGTACTTGAAAACTCATCCAAAGAAATTTAATAGGCTTGTATAGTTTATTAGAGGAAGCAATTTTAATTCATGTTCCAAAAATTCCATTACCAAAGAACTACCTTTTTCTCCTCATAACATTGTTTCTTCCACACCATTCATCTCTAGGAAAGTATAACCTTTCTATTTATCCTTGTTAGTCAATGGGTATAAACCGCATAATTGCATTATCGACTCGTACTTTTGAAAATGTCATGCTTGAAAAAGTTGTTAAATATCTTGGTATATCTCTCACTCTCTACTAGCTATTGATACTCTATAGAAACCAAATAATTACCTCTTATTGGTTAGGTCAAGGATCATCAAGTATGATAAATATATTTTCTTGACAACAAGATCATAATGAAAATACTTTTAACGAGACATGCCAACCTCATATGATATGTTACTGAACCAAATATTCTATAGGGATTTGGGTGAAGATATACTGAGATGGATTTATTTCATGTCACCGTTACGGTCAATGGTAAGATGAATAAGCTTCTTCCCATTAAGAAAATGAAGTACATCATTCAAAGATCGGAAGAGCTAAGGGTCGATATCCTATTTCAAGATTCAAGATATTATAAATTTTCATATCTTCGAGGAAGATAATGAGCTTCCCATGTTGATGGAAGAGTAACCAGAACGATGGATCCATTCAAAAAGCACCATGATGATCTAAGGAAATGGAACTTGATAGTGGATTATTCCCACTAATTATCGATGTAGACTCTCCTTTTGATAATTTAGACACCCCAAAATTACATACGTAATTTCATCCTAGTAGAATTAATTAAATTAATTATAGGCTTCTATAATACACCCTTTTACGATAAATTAAATTAATTCATACACCCTTTAGCTAATATAATTAAACATTTATTTATTTAAATGATTAATTATCTCATCACAATTAATAACTAATTAAATTGGTTATTTAATTAATCATATTTATCTACTCACACTTCACTCCACTCCACTTCCAAAATCCTATAATAGTTATGATAGATATAATTCCCATGTAACCACCTCTCGGATGAATTCATAGATAATTATTTCCCATGCAAATATGTAACTACACGCACTGCATCCTCTAACTATTACGGGTAATTATAATTATTACCCTGGAGCCAATTAAAACTATGATCCACTTCTCATGGCCTCACCCTTAGCTATAAAATGCAATTCATTCCTTTGTAAATCCATCCCTAGAAGCTTTGAGAAAATTATAGCCAACTTCTACCAATTTAAAACTTGCATTCTTGTGTTTCAAAGCTCATAGAATTTGCATTCATACTTTGAGATTATTAATTAAGAGCACCCACAATCATTCAAATCTTAATATTTTACAAGTCCAAGTGCTTCACAAATATTCTTGAGGTTTGCAAGAAAGCTGCAATTGAGGTTTGCTATGTGTTTATTTTCTTACTTCTACTTGTCTGTAGTTTTCATTTCTTACATTCTAGCACACCCGGTGGGATGGCTCCCACATTTCATTTAGTACTTTTATTTTACCGTTTTAGAAATATAACATTGTTTCTATTTTATTTGTGTTATTTTAAGATTTCCTTATTTTTCGAGTTTAAACTTTTCCAAGAGTCCCCATGCTAGCGTTTCGATCTCTATGGTAGCATACATGTCCTTGCACTATCATTCACCTATACGCATTTTCATCATTATATACATGCTACCATTCCAATATATGTGTTAGAGTTATAAAGGTTTCTCTTATAATGTGTTACCATTCACACATTTGTGCTAGCATCTTCCTAAACGCGCTAGTATTCAATTATTTTTTTCGACTAACATTTGAATTTTACATGTTTCTATGTAATTATAATACATTGGTTTGTATTCACTAGTTTTCTTTGTAACATTAGTGCACTCAAATGTATGCACTAGCATCCTTATGTATGTGTTAGTGTGTACTTTCTATTTTCTTTTAATTTTTGTCTTTTTAATGATTTATTTTATTCTAATTTCCGTTTTAGGATATCTTGTTATTCTTTTTTCTGCAGATCTACTATTTTTAGTTATTTTAAGTTTTGTTAAGTAATAAACTTATCTTTCATTTAATAAAAGTAATCTAATGCATGTTCTCTTTCCTCATAATTTTTAAGTGATATTGGAAATCAAAAACATGGGCTTACTTCTTGTGTCTTGTCCTTTTAACATACCTAAGGAATAATGATTAATCCTTGTTTGTAGGACTGGATCTAAAGTAGGTCATTCTAAAAATAATAAAACCAATAATTGTAGATTTCCTTATTCAAGGATCAAGAAAACCCATTTATCACCATTTTTATATTTTTATAAAATTAACTTTATTTAAACTTTTCAGAGTTGGTATTATTCCCTTATTCTGATTGTAACTATGGGAAGTGCATGGCCATGATCTAGAAAATCATCAATAGGAGTACTACAGAACCCCAAAGTAGCCATTTACTTGAGGGAATTAGCTGAAAAAATTGGTACCCCTACCCAACCGTGACTAGTATGCATTTGTGAGAGATTAAGGTCATGTGTATCCATAATGGTGACCCCAACTTGATCCTTTAAGAAGAGTAAAAATACGACTTATTGTATCGGGGGTAAGGTAAACTTGATAACTAGAAATAGTACCATGCTTGCTTAGATATACTCGCTGATGCCTAGGGAGAAAATATATTATAGGAAGTCATGCCTTGTCCAATCCAATCTAAGGTAGAGGCTGACCTTTTATACACAAAAATTATTTTCACTTTTTTTTTCTATTTCATTCTTGAGTTGTGTTCCACACTCATATTATACATTATCATCTTCATTTATTTTTAAACCTTCCAAATACTCCTTATTTGGATTCATTTTTGTATCTTCTCCAATTTTCCAAATACTCCTTATTTGGACTCATTTTCGTCTCTTTCCAAACTTCCAAATATTCCTTATTTGGACTTATTTTCATCTATTTTGGAATTCCCCTTATCCTTCATTTATAATCATTAACTATCTATCTTTCAAATTTTCCAAATAATTTTTGAATCTTTCATCTTTTAAAAATTTCCTTCATTGGAATCATTTTTTCATTCTTGTCAAACTTTCCAAATATCCCTTATTTGGATCTATCATCATCTCTCTTCACAGTCTCCAAATATTCTTTATTTGGGTCCTCTCTTTCATCTCTTCTCGAAATCCATATATCCCTTATTTGTATTTTTCATCATTTCATTTCATCCCTTTCCAAATATCCTTTATTTGGAACTTTCTTTCATCTCTTTTATTTGGATCTTGCATCCTTTATTTGGAATTTTTGTCCTCTCTTTTCAAATCTTTCATACACCTCCTATTTCTTTTTGAAATCACCAAATTTCTACCTTTGGATTTTTCTCATCTCGAGTTTCTTCCTATCTTATCTTAGTCTTAAATATTTGGATCCCCTTTTCCAAAGTTTAAGATTTCTCTTTCCCTTTGAAATTAAGTCTTGAGTTGTGGATATCCACATCCTCACTTGAGACTTTTTATTGACGAATTAAGTCTTGACATTGTCATGTCCACTTTCTCACGAGATACCATCCTTCAAACCTTATCTTCCATCAAGATTTCATCTTTTCATATTTCTCTTATGTCTTTTAATTTGACATCGACATTTTTAAACTGTTTATGTTCATCCATTTTACATCTATAAATTTAGCAATCACTTTGTTAAATTTTAGGCATCATCATTTCCATCACCTCTTTTCTCAACATTCATGTTGTTGATGCTTAAAAATTTATATTTTCATCACCAAATCTTCATGCATCTTAACTTTCTTTTTTATGGGTCAAACATGTCAAAAACAACTTCCATATTTGCATCCCCTCCTCATTCTAACATTCAATTTTATAGAGGTCCAATATGTTGAATTAAATTGAATCCCTCTTCAATTTTAGCATTTAATTTTCTAAGGGTTGAGTTTATCTTAATCTTCATTTTCACTGACTTCTATATTAGCATTCATGTTGTTAAGGGTTGCATTTTTCAAATATTCCAAACTTGTCTTCCATCTTAGGATTAAATTTGGTAAGGGTCAAGCTACCTTTAAACTTAATCATAAAAATATCTTCCATATTAGAATTCATGTTGCTAAGGGTTGAGTGATCTATCACATTTATCTTCTTTCCTTACCACTTTTAATAATGATGGGAACAAGATAGAGAATATATTCCCTTAAGAAGAGGTGACCAAAATCCTTTTTACATTTCTAATGATTAAGATGATGATCATCTTAAGGATCAACAAAATAATTTTTCCTTTAAGGAACAAGGCCAAATTAAAATTATTTTACAGATAAAAAGGATAAATTTTTTCTTCGTCTCTTGAAGGTGGAAGTAAAATTACCTACAAACTTTGACAATGGCATTTTGATAACCTTACTCAGTCAACATAAATCCATAAAGGATATACCATCCACATAAAATAACAATGATGGATATGGATTAAGAAATATGACTTCTAATGATAAAGGTAAATCTAGTGCTTCGTCCCCCAATCGCAATAAATCCTTAGTTGATCAAATGAATGCAATGGAAAAACAACTATGTCTCATATATTCCAAATTCACTACTAACACAACTAAAAAGAATCAAATAAAAGAATATACAATCCACCAAACTAATTCAAATAAAGAGAACAACAATATGAAGAATGATAATACTTCCTTTATCCCACAAAATAACTCACCATTTTCTCAAGAATGGAAAATTATGAAAGACACAATTTTGGGTATGCAACACTAACACAAACAATTCAATTTTATGAATTGTGTCCTTGACCCTTCAATAAGGACATCTTATGTATACCCTTTCCAAAAAAAATTGAGATGCCCAAATTTTATAAATATAAGGGAAAGAATGACCCATGAGAGCACATTAAGGATTTTTTCATGGTATTCCAAGAAGTGACATCTAATGATATCTTCTTACTGTGTATCTTCCCATGAAATATGAGAGGACAATACTTGGATTAGTTCATATACCTTCCCAAGGGTTTAATAACCACTTTTTCGTACCTCTTGGAGAATTTTGTCAAACACTTTTCCTTCAAACTAGAATATGAGATCATCATGATGAATTTGTCAACACCAATCAACAACAAAATGAAAGCTTTACACAATTCTTATAACAATGGCGGGAATTTATAGCTTATTCCCATTATCTATCTATTAGCCAAAATCCACCCCTCAACGTAATTTTGATAACTTGCATCATTTCTTCAGGCTTGAGCAAGCAAAAAGTGTAAAAGGCATAAAAACAAGTTTTGAAGGTCCCTTTGGCTTCTTCTCTAACCCCCATCTAAGGAAAAAATTCAAGGAGTTAGATAAAATGGAAAAATATGAAAAAATGGATTCAAAATGTATTGTGGGTAAATCAAATATTTGTGTTCCAAAAACACGGTATGTGTGGGACATTCACGACCCAAAAATTCAAAATGGCAGCGAGCGATTCAAATCGAGAAAATTGGGTTTTTTTTTTTCGTGCGATCAGGGACGTCAAGATGCATGGGACCTACATAATGGAAATCACCAATTTGCAAAGGAATAAAAATTTCAGGTTTTTTTAGACCAAGATGCACAGTACGTGCGGGACATTTAGAACCCAAAATGCCAAAATAGTCGATCACAAAGGGATGTGGGTGAAGTGACGGTCAACAGGCACGATGGCCCGGTCAGGCCAATCGAGGGACAGACGAAGCATCAAAAGATGAAATCACTACACAAAGAGGGAATTGGAAAAATCAGATGTTTTTTGGCCCAAGTTACACAAGGGACATCTGGGACACCAAGACCTGAAATAGCTGAAATAGCCGCATGTAAAGGAAAATAGTGCAAATCAGATCCCGAACTTTAAACAGCCATAACTTTTTACCCCGAGCTTTGATTTTCATGAAATTTGAATTTCTGGAATGAGCACGATGTCCTCTATGCTACCAAATGTAGATTTATTAATTTTTATGAGGGAATATATATGAAAATAAAGGAAATATCTCCAGATTTGATAAATTTAATGTCAAGTCCCATTAAATGACAAAAATGCCTGACAAACCCAAAATAGTTTTCCACACTCATAAGGCCATAAATTTTGCATTTCTCAACAAAAATGCACAAAATTAGTACCTTTGGAATCATAGATTTGAGAAAAATGCACAAAAATTAAGAAATTTGGAATTTGAAGAGGAACAAATTGTGATTTTTCAAAAAATGTGCCCAGTTTATAATAGTGATTTTATTTGTTAGTTGGGATGCATTCAATGGAGAATGGGATAAAATTTCTCACTGCAGCAAGTTATGGGATAGTATTGGGGTCCTTTTTCAAGAAACATAACATTATTTCACTTCATTTAATATCTCTTGTAAGTGGTTGAAGGAAAAATTTCAAGATTTTCATTTTCCCTCTCTCTCTCCTCTTAGAAATCTATAAATTGGAGTGTTGGGCTCATTGTAAAGGGAGATAGTTCTGAGATAGATCATGGGAATACTATAGAAATTACACAAAATTTCTATTTCTAAATTTTTCACAAAAAAATTTTGACAGAGTTTTGCTACTCAAAACTATCTCCCTTTACAATGAGCCCAACACTCCAATTTATAGATTTCTAAGAGGAGAGAGAGAGAGAGAGGGAAAATGAAAATCTTGAAATCTATCCTTCAACCACTTGTAAGAGGTATTAAATGAAGTGAAATGATGTTCTATTGCTTGAAAAAGGCCCCCATACTATCTCATAACTTGTTGCGGTGAGAAATGTCACCCATTCTCCATTGAATTCATCCGAACTACCAAATAAAATCATTGTTACGAATCTTGGGCTGGTTTTCTAAAAATCACAATTAGTTCTTCATAAAATTCTATATTTCTTGATTTTTTTCATTAGGATCAAAACTAAAATTCCAATGGTACCAATTTTGTGCATTTTCATTGAGAAATGCAAAAGTTATGGCTTTAAAGTCGGAAAACTATTTTGGAGTGCATTAGGCATTTCTATCATTTAACGAGACCGACATTAAATTTATCAAAGCTGGAGATGTTTCCTTTATTTTTATATATATACCATAATAAAAATTAATAAATATATTTTTGTAGCATAGAGGATGTCGTGCTTGTTCCAGAAATTTAAATTTCATGAAAATCAGAGCTCGTGGTCGAAAGTTATGGCCATTTGAAGTTCGTGATATGATCTGCACTATTTTCCTTTGCATGCGGCTATTTCAGCTAGTTCAGGTCTTAGTTTCCTAGATGTCCCTTGTGCGACTTGGGCCGAAAACCTCCACTTTTTTATTCCCTCTTTGTGCGGTGATTTTAGCTTTTGATCTCTCATCTGTCCCCTTAGTTGACCGGGCTATCGGGGTTGTTGACCACCGCTTCACCCGCATCCTTTTTGATCAACTATTTCAACATTTTGGGTTTCAAATATCCCACATGTACTTGTGTGGAATGGGACAAAAATACATGAATTTTCTGATTCCTTTGCAAATTGGTGATTTCCGTGATGCGGGTCCGGCGCATTTTGACGTCTCGCGGACCTCGTGGAACAAAAATACCCAATTTCACCTATTTGAACTACCTACGCCATTTCGAATTTTTAGGTCCTGAATGTCCCATGTGTACCTGTGCTTTTTGGGACACAAATATCTGATTCACCCGAAATACACTATCTAAATCCAGTTTTTTAGATTTTTCCATTTTGTCTAACTCATTGAATTTTTTTCTTGGATGGGGGGTTAGAAAAAAGCCAAAGGGACCTTCAAAACTTTATTTTTTTCCTTTTACACTTTTTTCCTGCTCAATCTTGAAGAAATGATGAAATTTATTTGGACGGGGGAATAGAACAAAAGCCAAAGGGACCTTGAAAACCTAATTTTTTACCTTTTACCATTTCTACCTACTCAAGCCTGAAGAAATGATGCAGGTTATCAAAATTACCTTGAGGGGAGGATTTTGGCTAACAATCTATATTACAAATATATTGTTCCTACCTTATACTCTGCAGGGATTCATTCTCATTATGCATGTATGGGATATTGTTGCGAATGCACTTGGTAGAATGTGGAGAAATGTTATCACCCCTTCTAGTATGCACTTTGTTTCTATTTTTTCACACATTGGATACTATTCTCACACTCTCCTTTTCTAGTGTATCACCAATTTAGTGTAGGATTTTTTTCATGCTCTCTCTCTCTCCCTGGTCCCTTGAAAAGTTAGATTAGGATTAGATAGTTTTCCTGCATTGGAGTAGATTGTGGCGGTGTAGTTTAGGAATAAGAACTAGTCTATCTCAAGTAGCAAGTCCCACAACTTGGAGATAGCACCCATGTTGTCCAATCAGATTGTGAGCTCAAGCACACACACTTGTGCAAACCATAGGGTGTTGTGATTAAGAGATAACACTATCTTAGAAAAATAACTAGTGAGCATATTTGTTCCAAACCTTACCAATGGATTATCCTTTCATATGCAGATGTAATGCCTCAATATATTTAAAGAACTCATCGAAAAAATATCTCAAATAAAAAATTCCCTTATCGCCAAAGGTTTAATCAAACCTCATTCAAAATATAATTAGAACCATAATAATAATAATAATAGTGGTTCTCATCATGACAAGTCCAAAATCTTCAATAGAAATCACAACATTATCAATGATGGTGCCAATGATAATCATAATTTACGAAACATCCAAAATAGAAAATCACAACCAAACAAATTGCAATGACCAATTACTATCCCAAGAAAAGAGGCTCCTACCTGTCATGACATTAAATGAAAAAATTTCACACCTCTGGGAGAACCCCATTTAAATTTATTATGACAACTGGAAAATTCCAATATGGTCACGTACACTATTCAAACATTTCCTTAAAGGGGAGCGTAAACCCACTTGGTATAAATCTGATACATATTGTGATTTTCATCGCATTGATGGTCACCAAAAAAATAGATTTGTATGACTTTGTCACTATATTAAGGACCTTATTAACAATGGATGTATCACTGTTGAAGATCCTACAAAATAAACACCCAATGATAATCTAAAATTCTTTTCTAATCTATTCCCTAAGCATGGTGCAAATAATTTTTTTTTTGAACAAGGCCAATCTTCAAATAATGTCAATTTTAACTTGATAATTTCATTTATTGAAGAAATTCCTTCTAATATTGCTACCATCAAATTTAAACCTCAAAATAATGTGGTGGCCACATGCTAGAAGAAAATTTATGCTCTCATGACAAACCAACCATCCACGTCATCCACCGAGCCTCAAGTGTCAAACCATATGGCTCCATCAAACCAAAGGTCAACCTCAAATGCCAAAACTTATACTTTTGGTCCATATGACCTATTAAAATAGTTAGTGACAATGCTTACACACATATCTCTTATGGAGTTATTAAAAGTGTTACCTAACTTCTAAGAGATTACTACTCGTGCTCTTCATTAAGTGTGTGTTCTGAGAATCTCAATGACCAACAATTTCAAGCCATGATTGTTAATATTTTTCCAAGTAGTCACATCTTGTCATTCGGCCCTCAAGATCTATTAAAACAAAGCTTCAAATAATAACACTTTATACATTGAAGCGTACATAACCATCCATAAAGTTAAAATATTTATTACGAGATAATAGAGTAGCCCTAAACATATGTTCTATGAAAATGTTACACTTTCTTGGTCATACAGAGGAAAAATTAGGATCCAATGTTATAACCATTCATGGTCATAATAAAAATGAGTGGAAATCCTTTTGCACCATTACCCTTCCCATCTAGGTGGGCCCTCATCTTCTCGAAATCCTCTATCATGTATTTAACATGGAAACATCATACAATATCCTTTTGTGTAACCTTGGATACAAAAATGCAAGTTGTTCCCTCCACTTTCCATTAATGCATTAAATTCTTACATAAGGAAAAAGAGTTCAACTTTATCGTGGAAAAAAACCCTTCGAGTACTACAAATTCTATGAAGCAAGGTATATTAGTGCTAACTATTATTTTTCTATTGATAGATCAATTAAACCTTTTCGCATTAACCCTAAAATGCCTCTGTGCATACATGCCTCTTTGTCTAACTCATAACCATCTACATCCAATATGTCACCTGAATTTAAATTCTCCCATAATGGTCTTGGTGAGTTTACCCTTGAAAATTATTTTTATGATGTCCAACTCCCATCATCCCCTCATAGTTATGGATGACCTAATGCCCCCCATTTATGGGAACCTGCAGCTTATCATCTTGGAAATAATCTTTGGAGGTGATACAAATTTTGGAGGATGAACATATTCAAGGCTTTGATAACTCTTGGTTATATGAAGATTGGATGGATGGATGATATGACTCCAAAGACTATACCAAGGTACACAAAAATGAGTAATATGAATTAGAAAAGTAGGGAACTTTTCCCATAAGAACAAGGAATTCTCAAACTTGTCTTATGAAAATTAAATCTCTACCAATATGTTCTAGGATATGAGACCTTTGAAAAGAGGCCTATAATATTTGATGTCTTGACTAATGATGAGGAATCGGACATTGAATTTGAGAGCATTTCCACACATAGCCTCTTCGAGATTCTTTTTGAAACCACTCTCTTCTTTAAACACTTATCCATCTGTAGCCTTGACATCATCTACCCTTCTTTGATTAATCAAAATCAACATGTCAGATCTCTATGGATCTCTTTTAGAATGATGAGGACATCGAAGAGTTCCTGATGACTTGAGCCTATATTCCCTTATTAGATGACAAGAATGGTTTCAATATAAACCTTAATGCTACTAAATACATTGACAAGGAAATTGATTTGTCTAGTCCAAAAATAAGAAATAAAAAAAAAATCTTGCATACTAAAAACCGTTACGAGGTACTATGCGAGACAAAAAAATTAAAAAGGAGAAAAATAAAGAATAAAAAAATGATGCATCTCCTAGAGAAAACCTTTACGAGACATTAGATAGATGAGAATATAATCTAGAAATATCAGATCTATATAAAAATATGACATCATTTCAGGAAAATGATACTTCTAAGATATTGGTAGAAGAGACCACCACTATCAACATTGAGACAAACAATCAACCTATATTTTTATAGATTTGTGTGAGCATATCACAAATAGAAATTAAGGAATTCACAATGCATCTTATAAAATTTCAAGATGTTTTTCTTGGTCTTACAAAGATATTCTAGGCTTAGACCTTGAGGTCCATCACATTTTGGTTCTCCTAGATGTAAAACCTTTCAAGAAAAATCTACATAAAATGCATCCAAAGGTCTCTTTACTTGTCAAGGAAGAACTCCAAAAATTACTAGAGAATGGTTTCATACGGTTTATAGACTATTACGAATAGAATTTGGATTTGTCTAATTTTCATGACATCAACAAGGCTTGTCCTAAGGATGAATTCCCTCTTCCTAATATCAAAATGATTATTGATTTTATGACAAGACATGAGATGTTATCTCTGATGAATGGTTTTTCATGGTATAATCATATCCAGATCATTAAGGAAGCTCATCAAAAATGAAATACACAACCCCATGACGAACATTCTATTACAAGGTCATTTCTTTTGGCCTTAAGAACGCAAACACTACATACCAACGCACAATGAATGTTATCTTTAATTACCTTATTCATGACATCATGGATGAATATAATGATGGCATACTCACCAAATTAAAAATTAGAGTCAATCACCCAGTCATTCTTTAACGTATCTTTGAATGGTTAAGGGAATATAAGGTTCACCTTAATCCTAAAAAGTGTTTCTTTGGTGTCACTTTGGGAAATTTTTTGAGATTCATTGGATCAAAAGGTGAATTGAAGTGGAACTTGGTAAGGCTAAGGAAATAATAGGCATGCCACGTCCATAGAATCTCCACAATTTATGAGGGTTACAAGGAAATATTAAATATATTCAGTGCTTCATTTCTCAACTTGTAAATAAGTGCCATCATTTCAATCAACTAATAAAAAAATATGTCAAATTCAAGTGGAAACAAGAATACTAAGAATATTTCACCAAGATAAAAGAGTACCTATCAAATTTGTTGGTGCTCATGCCTTTGATCCAATATAAACCTATGTCATTATACACTTCTGCAATCGAACATGACATCGAGGAATTACTTGGCACATAAAAATGATCGGGGACAAGAGAAATAAATATATTACTTAAGTAAAATCCCCTCAAACATAAAATCAAATACTCACATGTCAAGAAAGTTTTTTTGAAGTCACATTCACTTTTCAAAATTTACAACATTGTTTGCTAAACAACAATACCAAGCTTATCTCCAAAGATGATAATCTCAAGTATCTACTATCAAGACCAGTTATAATAGGATGGATTTCTATTTGGATCATGCTCCTAAGTAAGTTTGACATTGAATTCATTAATAAGAAGGCTATCAAAGGAAATCACTTACAAATCAATTAGCTATAATGCTACTAACAATTTGTCAACCACTACACTTTGAATTCCCGGATGAAGGGTTGTTGTACGTAGATGAAATCCCTTGGTGGAATCTTGTATTTGATGTTTATATAATGTACATGGCTCAAGAGATATAATTTTCTTACATATACCTGATGGGGATGTTATCTTTTAAAGCATATCACATCATATTCCCATGTATAAATAACATTATCGAGTATGAAGCACTAATAGCAGGATTAGGATTTGTTATTTCATGGTGACTACAAGAGTTGAAAGTCTATGTGATTCCCTGATAATCATCAAGTAGGTAAATTTTTGAATATCAAGTTAAAGATGATAATATCATTCCATATAAGTGCATGGTTGATAGTCTAAAGGGGTATTTCTAGATAATCACATTTGAGTGAGTTTATCATTTACGAATAAAGTAGCGGATGTCATGGAAACTATCACATCCCTCATAATAATTAACACAAACCAAAATAACAATTATTTTCTCATGAAACACCTTTTGATTCCTGCATATGATTTCTTAGAGTCCACCATGGTGTGTGAGATTTTTGGTCCTGAAAATTCTTGGTATCACGATATTTATACCTTCATCCAAACCAAAACCTATCCTCCCAATATGAATTCAGCCAACAAAAGAGCCTTAACATAACATGATTCATGATATACCATCCTTGTTGACACCTCATACTAAAGAGGATATGTTGCGACTCTCTTAAGATGTCTCAACTAAGAAGAATATAATCAGACATTACTTGAGGTACATTTGGAAATTTTTGGTGTGCACACAAGTGGAATGGTTCTAGATAAGAATATCTCATGTGTTAGATACTAGTATTCTACTATGGATATTGACAAATGTAACTTTGTTAAAAAATGTCAAGCGTGTCAATGATATGATAATTTGATTCATGCATCTTCCCAATCTCTACAGCCTATCACTTCATCCTGTCCTTTTTCTAAATGGGGGCTCAACTTGGTTAGAAAAATAAATCCCACCTCCTTTGATGCCCATGCCTTCATAATAAATGCCACCAAATATTTCACTAATTGGATCAAGGATATGCCTCTTACCTTTATCACTTGGGTGTAATATTACCAAATTCATATTCAACCATATCATTTTCCATTTTGGTATTCCCTCTACCATTGTCACTGATAACGGTAGCTCATTCGAAAACAAAAAATTCAAATCCTTAGCCAAGAAATATTGTATGCTCATACAATGGTAAAATCCCTATTACCCACAATGCAATGGACATTCCAAAGCTTCTAATAAGACTATCGAATCCATATGGTAAAATATAGTTTATAAACATAGTCGCAACTAGCATATGAAATCGTATCCCACCCTTTGGGTGTCTTGTACATCCTTTCACACTCTAACTGGAGCCACCCCTTTTCCCCTAGTTTATGGCTCCAAAGTCATACTACCTAACAAATTTGAGCTCCCTTGTCTTTGCATATCCCTCCAAAACCTAGTGCATAAAGATTATTATTGTCGAGCATGCCTTGTAGAACTTCAACTTCTAGACAAAATAAATTTTTGCACCTTTGATCATATATAAGTGTATAAAAATTGATTGTATCATAACTACAATAAAAGATAAAACCTTGATAGTTCAATATCAGCGACCCAATATTGAAAAAAATCAAATGAATACTATAGAGCCACATGATAAGTAGTGAAAAATTGAACCTCATTGGTTAGGGATTTATATAATCACTACTAAGTATAGATGTGGAACATACAAATTATATGATAAGGATGATAAAGAGCCTATGAATTCTATTCATCTCAAAAAATTCTATTCCTAAGCTTGCAAAGAGTATCGCTTATGCTAGGGAATATTAGAAAAAATGTTTTCTTTGACTTTTCACCTTGTCTCTAGCTTGTATCATTCCATCTCACATTTTGTCATATTTTTTTCCTAGTTAAGTTATTGTTTCCATGATTTTTTTTTTTTTTTCACCTTATCCCTTTGCATGCGACTCATCCCTTACTTCCATTGGACTTTCTATCTTGTACCATGATGGCTATGGTTTAGGAATACCATTTTCCTTATTCCTCGACATTTGTTTGAAATTATAAAACCAAAAACATTCAAATAGGTTTAAAATAAATTCCAAAACATTGAAAGATGTCCAGAAAACCATAAAAATCACAACATTCAAAATATAAAAAAAAATCATAAAATGTTTGACAAAACCTCAAGAATCGAATAACACAATGTTGGTGTAAATGAGTTTACACTTGTCTTTGTGAACTAGATATTTTGCACCTTAAATAAGCTCATTTGAGAGCATAGGTTAATTTTTATTTTTCTATTTTATTTGTGGGATATTATTTGTCTCCTGTAACTTATTGGAGTTGTTGAGATATCGCCTCCACTCCTTGATTTATGGAGATGTTTTAATCTCCTTTGTTTAGTGTTTCCTTCCTATTATTTGGGTAAGGATTAGTCTTGTAAAACACTATATATTGTGTGTTCTCGATGAGAGAATACAAACAATTTGAATAATATTTTGTTTGGATTTTTCTCTGCAACTTGCATATTTATTTTAAAGTTGTGTACTTGGTTTTCATGTTAAGATCTGGTTATCAAACCCAATTTGGTATCAGAGCTAGATGGTTGTTGCATGATTATAAGTATCAATCTTGATCAATGCAATTTTGTTGCAGGAATATGGGAGCTGTTGTTTTTTAATTTTGCTGGAGATTGAAGATATTTTTTTGGTTGTTGTTAGTGGCCAACAGCCTTTGGATGGTTCTTGGATCATCTCACCTCTGCAAGACCCAAATATCTCTACAAATTGTCTTGCATCCCGCTCAAAATGTGGACCAATTTTCTTATTGAAAGGTTGATTTTTAGCTGAGTCAATCATTGTTGTTGGGTTGAACTTATCATCTCCACATTTTTCTTCTACTTGGCTAGATCTCACTGCTACAACAACTTGCCATGTTTTGGGTTGAATTATTACCATGAGGATAAAACTCTCTATTTTGCATGGCCTCTTTGCTATTTTTTCTTCTACGTGGATCTGATTACTCTTAAGGCTGTTATTTCTTCTTTCGAGCTAAGATCATGACCTACCTTTTTGTTTACTCATTTTTGCATTTTTGTGGATTAGGCAATCTGACCGTGAGTTGATCGATTGAGGCTCGAACTCTCTACCTCTTTGTTGGAATTCACGTGTTTTTGGAACAACTTCACGTTTTTCATTTGAAATTGGACTCGAGACTCAATCTCTCTTCTATTTTCTATAGCGATTGACTATGGGTATAGGTAGACGTAGTATCTCGGTGCATTGATTAGTGTTGGCTTGGCATTCGAATGTGATCGGGTGAAGGTGATTTTTTTAAAAATGTCCATTAATATATTTTGGAGGGATGTTTATAAATAGAAGGTATAGTCATAGTATACATATTCACCCAATTCCAAAGATTGGTCACACGAGAAGCTTTTCCTCTGATTGGTTTGATTTTTTGAAACATTGGGTCCTTTTAAATTAAAATTGGCCTATTTTATGGGAATTTGAAATCTTAATAAATTTTTCTAGGTAACTTGACATCGAGTTCCATTTTTACAAAAGTGCTTTTTTTTTTACCCCATTCTATTGACTCAAATTTTAGTACCATCCAAGGAAGTACCATTTTCAGGGGAGAATTGGTCATTTTCTGCCATGTTAAGAAGTCTACCTTCTACGTCTGTGCCCGCAAACATCATGGATCTACACCTATTTGAACAATTAAATTTATTCAAATATCATGTTTGAAATCTAAAAATGGAACAATTACTCAAATCCTATGGTCTATGGCACATTTTTCAAGATTTAGTGTCTTCCTTTACTAGTGAGAAGGATAAGTATAGTTACGCGTGCAAGCAAGATGAGGCCCTGAGACTTATTTCTCTCAATATAGTGGACAACCTTCAGTTTCATATTTCAGCTACCAAATATCCTAAAGAGGTATGGGACATTTTTGAAAAATTATTTTGTAAAATTAATGAGTTCAAGTTACTTCAACTGGAAATGGAATTTACAACTCTCACCTTCTGATTTTCCTCTCATAGAAGATTTCTTGACTAAATTCAAAGAACTCAAAAGTAAATTAAATGATTGTGGTAAAGAAAAAAAGGATCCTAAATGCATTTTGTTGATTCTATCAAAATTGAAAAGTCCATTTTATTTGTTCAATTCTACTTTCTTTTCAACTATGGATGCTCTGGGGGATGTGTGTAAATTACCAAAAATTGAGGTGTTTTGTGAGAGGTTATCTTGTAAACAACTAAGTTAATGGCACTTTATGCCTTTCCAACCACAAACCAGTAAATTTTAGCAAATTCTCCTAAGGGTAAAGGGAAACCTAAGTGGAAGCTAGGACCTAAGATTTCATAATCTTCTAAACCCTCTTCTACTTCCAATGATAATTTTTTTGAATTCCCTAAACCTTCTAGTCTTGGAAAAGGGAAAAATAATGTCAAAAGAAAGGTGTATGAACCTTTTCCTTTCTGTATAAAAACAAACCATCCAGAATCATGATGTTTTGTGAGAATTGAAGCACTTGAGAAGATGTTGAAACAACATAAGATTTTTGTTCCTGCACCTTCAACCTCTTCCAATTCTGGTAAAGGGAAAGCCCTTTCAGCTTGGGCCTTCACTCCATTGGATGATAGATGGGTTTTTGATTCAAGTGCCACACATCACATCACACATTCAGAGAATTTTCTAAGTTCAGTTTCTCCTTGCAAGGTTTCTCGATTATGGTGGGAAATTCTACTTCATTAAAAGTAATGGGTGCAAGGATTGTTAACATGCCAAATGGTTCAGTGCATGATGTTCTACATGTTCCCGCATTTCTAAAAATTTGTTTTCTGTTTATCAAAGTTGTAATTTAGGGAAAGAAAATACTATTGAATTCTCACCTAATAAATTTGTAATAAGAGAATTGAATGATCCTAATGATATTGTAGCTACGGTGTTGTGGATACATATTCTAGATTATTTCTCTTTAACAAGTTTGAGACTTTTATAGGATATTCTGTTATTTCTCACTCAAATTCTGTTAGCAAGTTGTGGCATGACAAATTTGACCATCTAAATTATAGATATATGTAGTAGCTATCTTCTCAAAACGTGGTAATGGACTTTCTAAAATTTCTTCTACTTGATGGTGTTTGTCCAGGTTATATGTTAGGTAAACAAACATCAGGATCCATTTCCCAAAGGATTGGCTAAGAGAGCTAAGGATCCTCTCGAGTTAGTACACATTGATTTGATGACTCTTCCTTCTCGTTCTTTTTCTAGTTGAAAATATGTTTTAACTTTTATTGATGATTTCTCAATGAGAACATGGTTGTATTTTATTCAGTATAAGAGTGATGTTTTCAATGGTTTTAAATAATTTAAGGATTTTTTGAAAAAAATAATATCATTCCATCAAAAGCTTTGTACTTGATAATGGGGGAGTATATTAGTAATGCATTCAATGATTTTTGTACTGACCATGGAATTCTACATCAGTATATAGTTTCTTACACTACTCATCGTAATGGTGTTGCGGAATGGAAAAATACGACAATTAAGGAGATGGAAAATTACATTCTTTAATCAAAGAACCTTGCACCTGAGTTTTGGGTTGAAGCATGGTATGGAGAGAATCCTGATGTTTCTGATTTTTGATTCTTTGGAAGTCCATATTGGGCTCATTTTCCTGATGAATAAAGGAATTCCATACAACCAAAGAGTAAGGAACTAATTTTTGTTGGCCATTGTAAACATGTGAAGGCATATTTCCTTCTAGATACTTCTACTCTATAAGTTCATTTTCAAAGGGATGTTCATGTTGAAGAGATAACTTTAGTTAATACTTTTGATTAAGATAAACATATGTCTCCAATACCTCCTTCACCTGACATGGAAGACATGCTAATTAAGGATTCCTATGATGAAGATTATGAAGAAGATAATTCTCCTCCACCTCCTCCTTCCCCTCCTTCTCCAGCACAACAACATCCAAAATGGCTTCAATCTACTCTACAGGTAGCTGGTAACTTGGTAGGATATCCGAGTGATCCTCAATGCACAAGATCTAAGACTTTAGGAGATATTGCTTATCATTGTACTCAGTCTATGCCTTCAGGAATGAATCTTATAAGTGAAGTTATCTCCTCTGATCCTATTACTTTTTCTAAAGCTTATGGAAACTTTGAATGAGATGAATCTATGAAAGAAGAATACTCCTCTTTGATGAAAAATAATACATGGGAATTGGTTCCTCTTCCTAAGGGAAGGAAAGTGGTAAAATGTAAATGGGTCTTTAAGACTAAGTATGTAGCTGATGGATCTATAGAAAAGTATAAGGACCATCTTTGTGCTAAGGTATTTTCTCAAGTCAAAGGGGTGGATTACTCTATGACTTTTGTTCTGTAGCAAATATGGATTATGTTTGCCTTGTTCTTTCCCTTACTGCTTCTCATAGGTGGTCAGTGTATCAGATGGATGTGAAGAGTTCCTTTTTGCATGGTGATCTCCATGAGGAAATTTATATGGAGCAACCCCTTGGTTTTTGCAGGATTATTCACTAGTTTATAGACTTCATCATTCTCTATATGGTCTCAAACAAGCTCCTCGAGCTTGGTATGAGAAAATGGATGAGTTTTTGTTGTCTACTAGTTTTCATCGATGTGAAATTGATCATATTGTATATGTTCTAAAACGTGATGATGAATTGTTAATATTGGTTTTGTATGTTGACAATATCATCCTCACTAGCAGCTCAACTTCTATGATTCAAGAAATTCAAAAAAATTGAGTGCAAACTTTGACATGAAAAATTTGGGATTGTTGCACTATTTCCTTGGTCTTTAAGTTTCTCAATCTTCTAAAGGCATCTCTATTGGACAAAGGAAGTATGCTTCCGATTTGTTGCAAAAGTTCCACATGGTTGATTGTAATCCATCTCCCACTCCATTTCAATCAGGTATTGAATTGACTGTTAATTGCAAGTCTAACCTTGTTGATGCCTCTTTATATAGAAAATTGGTTGGGAGTCTTTTGTATCTGACACATACCCATCCCGATATCACCTTTTTTGTTAACCTTGTGTCTTATTTTTCACATGAGCCTCATGAGAGTCATTGGAAAGCCACAAAGAGAATTTTGAGATATATAAAAGGGACATTGAATTTTGGCATACATTATTCACCACAAGGATCTTGTGAAATTGAAGGCTATACAGACTCAGATTGGGGAGGTTGTCGAGACACATGCTAGACTACTTCTGGTTTCTTTTTTCACCTTGGCTTTGGTCCAGTAACATGGGCATGTAAAAAATACAGTTGCTTTTTCATCCACCGAAGTTGAGTACAAAGGTATGCTAAAAGTGGGTTAGGAATTTTTTTGGCTTCGTAAAATACTTGATGAGTTTGGATTTCCACAAGAATATCCTTCTATCATATGGTGTGATAATCAGAGTGCTATTCAAATTGCATGTAATCCTATTGAACATCAACGTACAAAACACATTGAAATTCATATGCACTTCATCAGGAAATTGATTCAGAATGATGTCATTGACTTGAAGTTTGTATCTATAGTTGATCAAATAGTGGATATCTTCACTAAACCACTTGCTTCTCCTCGATATCTTCTTCTATGAGAAAATCTTGGAGTCAAGGAAGTTTTACTCAAGGGGAATTCAGCATGAAGTCCCTTATTTCCTTCTTCTTTTCTCTTATTTGTATCAGGTACCTTATTTGGCATAGTATCCAAGACCCTTTCTTTCTGCTCCCTTGCATTCACTTATGGGAGGGTGTTGGTGTAAATGAGTTCACACTTGTCTTTGTGAACTAGATATTTTGCACCTTAAATAAGCTCATTTGAGAGCATAGGTTAATTTTTATTTTTCTATTTTATTTGTGGGATATTATTTGTCTCCCATAACTTATTGGAGTTGTTGAGCTATCACCTCCACTCCTTGATTTATGGAGATGTTTAAATCTCCTTTGTTTAGTGTTTCCTTCCTATTATTTGGGTAAGGATTAGTCTTGTAAAACACTATATATTGTGTGTTCTCGGATGAGAGAATACAAGTAGTTTGAATAATATTTTGTTTGGATTTTTCTCTGAACTTGCATATTTATTTTTAAATTGTGTATTTGGTTTACATGCTAAGATCTGTTATCAAACCCAATTTGGTATCGAGAGCGATGATTGTTGCATGACTCTAAGTCTATAACTTGATCAATGAAATTTATTGCGGGAAAATGGGAGCTGCTATTGTTTAATTTTTCTAGAGACTGAAGATATTTTCTTTGGCTATTGTTAGTGGCCAACATCCTTTAGATAGTTCGTGGCTCATCTCGGCCTCTGCAAGACTCGGACTCTCTCTACAACTTGGATTGTATCCCGCTCAAAACGTGGACCAATTTTCTTATTGAAAGGTAGATTTTTAATTGGGATTCATTCGCTATTGTTGAGTTGAACTTATCATCTTCATGTTTTTCTTCTACTCGGATAGATCTTGACCTACTATAACAACTTGCACATTTTGGGTTGAATTATTTCCATTGAGGATCAAATTCTCTATTTTCATGGCCTCTTTGCTTATTTTTCTTGTACATGGATTTGACTGCTCTCCGAAGCCATTATCTATTTTTCTAGCTAAGATCACGACCTACCTTTTTGTTTACTCCTTTTTGCCTTTTTGCAGATTGGGCAATATGACTATGAGTTGATCGATTGAGGCTCAACCTATCTACCTCTTTGTTAGATTTCACACATTTTTGGAACAAATCCATGTTTTTCATTTGACATTGAACTATGATGCTCATTCTCTCTTCTATTTTCTCTAGCAATTGACTATGGGGATAGTAAAATGTAGTATTTGGTGCTTTGATTAGTGTTGGCTTGGAGTTTGATTGTGATCGGGTGAAGATGATTTTTTTTCAAAAATATTCTCCATTAATATTATTTGGAGGGTTGTTTAAAAACATAATGTATAGTTATAGTCCACATCTTCACCCTATTCCAACGAGTGGTCACACAACCATCTTTTCTACATTTCTAACAATTTTTTGTCTGTTTATCAAATCATTTTATCAATTTTGTCATATTTATTTCCTAGTTAGGTTGTCGTTTCCATGATTTAGTTTTTTCACCTTCTCGCTTTGTGAATCATCCCTTACTTCCATTCGAATTTCTAGCTTGTACCATGATGGCTACGGTTTAGGAATACCTTTTTCCTTATTCTTTGACATGTGTTTGAAATTAAAAACCAAAAACAATCAAATAGGTTTAAAATGAATTCCAAAACATTGAAATATTTCCAAAAAACCATTAAAAATGTAAAATTGGTAAAAACCATAAAAATCACAACATTCAAAATATAAAAAACAATAAGAAAATGTTTGACAAAACCTTAACAAATGAATAACATAGTTTACCAATATTTCCATCTAATGGAAATCCTATTGATCATTCTAGATCATCTTCAATTTTCTTTCCTACGATGTATATATATTCTTTAGGAAAAACCAATCATGTAAACCTTTATAATATAATTTTGCTTGGGGCACACTTGGTTTCAACCCATTACAAATCAACTCAATATTCTAACATTTCTAAGCCACCACTTGGGTGAGTTTGAATCTTTATATTATTCATTATGGAGCACATTAGGGGTGTTATTAGATGTTGTTATTAAAAATTGTGTTCTATTATTGCTTGTTTATTAGCTTTGAAAAAACTACTTTTGCTAGGTTGTTTGTTCGTGACTAACCTTGTTTTTGCAAGTGTGTGTAAGAATTATTTTACACATTCTTAGCTCAATATATTATAATAAGATAGCTAGTTTAATCAATGTTACGTGTATTTAGAATTATGTTGTGTTTATACACTAATTTCATATGAATTATTAACACTTTAGTTCATATATAACTTTGGTGTAGATAATTCCTATTCATATTGGGTTTGTCTGAATTTCTTGCTTTTAAATTTGATGTTTTCATCTTGGTTTATTATACAAGCCATGATTTTTTTAATTATTTAGCATGTGTGTGTATTAGATTTGTTAACTTTTCTTTGTACTTGTGTTGATTACATGTACTTTGTTTGTTATCATTTTTTCATCATCATTACATATATATCACATCATCTATCTCTCTATCTTCATACATAATCAAATCAATGCTAAGATATGAACATAAAATCTAAGATACATATAACATCATCATCTATACATGATAACTCAAAAAATGAAATCATCATCATTCATCACAACATCATATCATATAATCACTACATCATATGATGATAAAACATCTCATTATCAAATGCATTGTCTAAATGTCCATCATAGACATAAAAATAAAATTTCCATGTACACTCTATATCAAAAAATGTCATATACATCTTGATATGCCATCATGGGCATCAATATATAAAAATTTCCTTCATCACGAGGCATATACCAAATTATACATATACCATCTCATCTAACCTGATTCATCCCTAATTCTCTCATATGCCATGACTACCGACCTATATCTAGGTGGGGGAATATGCCCTAATATGAATGATCTCAATAGCCTCTGTGACCTAGTAGATTGGATTCCTAATCACCGATCGTAAGTGACAATCCTTGAACCTCTGGTACTATAGGCTGATATAATGTTGTGTAGTATCTAGACTCCTAGATGTCTCCATAATATCTAGAACCACATCACCAATATCACCTACTCCTACCACACGGTATAAATGTCTCTTTGACATAACCTGATGTAGTTGTATCATTAGTTAGTCTATCTCTACAGTCACTTGATATCTCTCCTCAATCATTTAATGTAAATGATGTATTAGGCCACCTTGCTCAGCTTCCTCTAGTCTAGCTTCCTCTCAGTAGAGTCCGCACGGTGATAAAAACAACATCATCTTGAAGCACAACCCTATCCTCTTAGCATGTACCATGGCCATTGATGGCACACATTCTAACCATGGATTCAATAATTGTGGTGGTACTTATAACCATGACCCCCATCTCCTCTTTGTCTTGCTATAACACCTAGAATAATTTGTTTAGGTGGTGATGGTTGCATATGTAACAATATCTATACAGGTACCTACATCTATATCCTTTGTGCATGCGGTGGTACCTCTTGTATAACCTAATGTAGCATATTTTTTGTTATGTACACTAGAACATGTTGGGATACATGTATGACATGCCACTATGTAACCTATCTAACATGTGCTACTGGTACCTATGCAACTAGAATGTTTGCACCTTGTACCTACACCGGTGGCCCTTGTGTCACCCGAACTGTGGACCCAGTGCTTCCTAGTCCTATGTCATTGAATTTCCATGACCCTAGCCCCCTTTTCTATACCTCCACCCATCCTAATATACCTATGTCTCTTCTCTATTTTATCCCACCCATATTTTCTGACACTATACCTTTCATTAGATATTTTTATAGAAAATTAATCTACCTCAACATGATCGTTACATACCATGTAGTGTAATTGAGAGTAGTCCTTATATCTACTATTTATGCATGTGAATCACATGCCTATGGGATGACACCATATAAGCTCAAATTTTCCACATACATTATGATACGTAGCCAAAAATCATATCTCTCATGTACCACATGCAAGTACCACTAGTCTCCACTAGGTATACCATATATCACGATGAAATTGTTAGAATGTTGTGTTCTAGGAGTTGTCATTGATGTAAAAACACATTAATAATAAAGAGTATGATTAAGTATATTTATAAGATGTTGATTAGGATGATGACATGAAGTTTTAGTTTCATGCGTGTTCATGTTGGTATGAGTTGATTAAGTGAGATTGGCTTATTTCAGCAAGCCTTGTTAGATGAACTAGCTAGCCTAGGTGATGATGCATGATAGTTGGAGATTCTTGGTAGTTGTAGGAGCATGTTGGAAACATGGAGATAATGTTTATGGAATGATTAGGAACTCTCATGAGGTTTAGGGTGTAAGTATAGGGTGAAGACAAAGATTCAGTGCTCATCTAGACTAGGTCTAGGTGCTTGGAGGCATGAGGTTGAGTTGCAGAGCCAATTGAGCTCATGGATTCATGTAGGGTGTCAAATATATTTTTCCATGTATGATACGACCTTTTGGAGATGTTTTATTTTGAGTTGTGATGTTTTTTCACTTGACCCTAACATAAACCATGTAAAACCCCAAGGGATAGTCATGCAAGTCCTACTAGCTAGAGCGATGGATACCTATCTATTACATGATGATGATTGGATATGTGAGTATGGAAATTTCAGCATACCATGATGTGTAATTTTATAGTTACCTTAGTTTTAGTGAAACGAGGTCAAGAAGAAGCTCATTTATAGATTGAATTAAACCTTCGATGCTCACCATAAAATGTGAGCTTTGCATTGGACATTTTGGATTTCATGTATGTTTCTACATTTATTCTAGATGGTTTCAAAATTATACTTGAGTTCAACTTATCGTCACATTTATCAACAAATGTTAAGAAGGTAAACTACTTTTTGTGTGTTTGAAACCCTAGCTCAAAAGAGATAGGAGATATATTTCTCATAAGTGTCTAGAATTCATTTCTAGTGTTATTTTAATGATGGAATTATGTATAAGAATCCTCTAGGTTTCTAGAAAGGTATGGTAGAGTTTATGGTGATGAGCGGATCCCACTTAAATAGGTCTATTTATGAAGAAGCTCAATTTGGGACAAGGTTATCCAAAGGAGTTAAAAAATATATTAAAAAATTTTATGGGAGTTTTTATTGATTTTCATGGTGGTTTTAGGTCATGGTGATGTCTCTAAATGTTAAAGTGTACACTATTTGTGAAGACTAGTCAAATGGCAATTTTGGGGTAGTTCCTAGAAGTTTACAGAGATGGTCTTGTTAAAAGACTTACATTTGGAGTTGGAAGGAGTTAAAATATGTTATGGAAAGAGGATTCATAGATATTTCCATTGGTATATTTTTGTATCTTTATGATGAGATTTGATAGGTCATCCAGGTCATTTTGTGAAGAAGGATTGCTTATTTTCAGGAGATATTTGGTTAGCTTGAAAGAATGAGGAAAATTATGCATGAAATGAATTATTTGATGTTTTATATCAGTTTGATAGTAGAGAGGGATGAATTTTTTTGTATTAAATTCCTTTGGAGGTATTATAAGTGATATAAAGGGTGCAACCTAGTTGAGTTTGTAAAATCGCTTTCTAGGAAGCTTGATTTGGTGAAGAGGAAAGTTGTTTTAGTTTGAACACATGAATGTTTCATGATCTATAACATGAATGGATGTGATTTATAGGTCTTGAGGATTCCATAGAATGGCTACATGTTATATTTTATTTTTTCTTTAGTTGTCTTGATGCCCAAAGGTGAAGATAAGGTGCTAGAAACAACTCCTTGGTGAAGGATATGAGCCTTTTGGCTTGTGTTGTGACTTATTTCATGAATAAAAGATAATTAATGATGATGGATGATGTTTTTATGTTATATTAAACATTTTTGATGAATTTTATATCTTTAATAATCATGGTTTTGGTGTAAGTGTATTTTACTCATCCTAGTGTTAGGTTTTGAGCTTGTTTTGTTCAAGTTGAGTGGTTTTGGGCATGACTGACCTATATGGGTCATATGTGAATGGTGTAATAATTTTTTTGGGGATTTTTTTACTATTAATTATTCTAACCAAAGTATAGGACTGACCCCATTTGTGTTGGTAAAATGATATTCATATAAAATTGAAGTTAAAGTTCAAATTTGAACTAGTTGAGCAAGAGGGAAGTAGTGTGGCCTATGTGAGTGTGTGTTACATGTATGAAGGAATTTTTGGAGATATGAGAGAGTGTTTGACAGGTTGAATAATTTTTGTAAGTGTTTTTGCATGTATTTGAGGCCAAAACAAGTGAAGAAGGAAAGAGAAAAAGTGAGCTAGGTGAATGAGGGTTTGAGAAAGGGTTTGAAGGAGTTTGGAGATGAATGTTTGTATCACCATAAACTGAAATATATTAGCATATATTTATTTATTTATTCATAAAAATATCTTATGATGAGCCATATTCATATGATTATCTTGTTGTGAGTAATATCAACAAGGGTTCGGGGTTAGTACTCCTTATGGGGTTGGTACCTCACTAAAGAAATATCTTGTGATATGTAATATTCACTTGAGAAATTTTTGTGTATAATATCATAAAATTTATTAGAAATTTTTCTTCTCCTTGAGGTTTTCCCACTTATATCTTGTGTTATGGTGTTCTCTCTCTTCTTCATGGTTATGTGAATGTATGGTTTATGTTGTTGTGCACACATAAATGAATGGTTAATTATTTTTGAATTGAGTAAGTAAATGTGTAATTGATTTAATTTTGTAAGGATTGATTCACCCCCAATTCCATTGTGCTTCCAAAAATTGGCATCAGATTAGGTATTTTTGGAGAATTTTTATCACTTGAAAGGATATCTTTTGAAGCACAAAAATGACAAGTTACTAGAGTGGTTATTCTACAAAAATGACACCATTGTTTGATAGTGTGAATTATTATTTTTGAGGTTGAGGATGAAGACTCATATCATGTCCATAGGGTTTGATATTTGGAAAGTTTTGGAGGATGGTTATACTGTTCCTTCTACTCCACCAACTAGTAATGCAAAAAGAAGGAATGTAGTATTAATTCAAGGGCTTTGAATGTTATCTTCTGTGGTCTAAGAGAATATTAGATGGTGAATGTAATACACTGCAAGTCACCAAAATAAGCATGGGAGAATTTTTAATTTTTTTATGAAGGAGACTCCAAAGGTAAGAATTTCTAAGTTTTTAAATTTTAGAAATTAGTTTGAAGGAAAAAAATTGAATGATGATGAACTTAGCTCTACATATTTTCTTAGAATTGACAAGATTATTAGCACCATGAAAGAGTTATGTGAAGATGTGAAGGAAGAGGTAATTTTTCCAAAGGTTTGGAGATATCTAACCTCTAAATTTTACTCCAAAGTATTAGCTATAGAAGAAGCGAAGGATTTTACTACCTTGAAAATGGATGAGTTACATGTAACCCTAATCTGCTTATGAGATGAGGATTCGAATGATAATCCTAACAAGAAATAAAATATTCTTCAAAGTTGAAAAGAAGGAAAACAACAAGAATTATAAAGTTGATGATGTATCTTATGAGTTGGATGATGTTGAGTTATTTTCCATTGTGTCTAGAAGACTAAATGTTGTATCTAGTAAGTACAAAGGAAAACTTCCTTTTAAATTATTTAATTATGGAAAAGTAGGTCACTTTTTTTCAAGTGTCCTCATAGGAATGAAAATAAAGTTAATGATGATCATGAAGGTGGTCATGAGAAGAAAAATATAAAATACAATAAAGATAAGGAGTTCAAGAAGTTTGATCACAAGAAGAAGGGTAAGAAGATTTTTATACAAAGAAAGAGGCTTATTCCTCTTAAGCAAGTAGTGAGAGTGATGTTTCAAATTATGAGTATGAATCTAATCATAAAAATGTAGGTGATGAGGTTTTTTTCATGAAAAAAATATGCTATGAGATCCACTAGTGGAGGCTCTACATTGTTATGTGACTTCTTATCAAGTTCTTGCAAAGATTCTAAAGAAGAAGAAGGTGATTTTGAAACTAAATTAGATCCAAGACCTAGAAGATAAGCATTGGGCTAGTATAGAGAATCTTGATGAAAAAATGAGAAAGATAGATATGCAAATGAGTAAATTGAATATAATTTTTCACTCTAAGGAAGAATATATGTCTCTCCTCAAAAGATAATTATCAGATGCAACTAGAAAGGTAAAATCATATCATATATTTGAGAAGAGTTCTAAATATATTGATGATATTTTAGCAGGATCAATTCAGCATTTGATATAGATGGTTTGGGTTTCAGAAAGGACTCTAAAGGAAAGTAAATGAATCAAGAGGAATTTTTTCAAGAAATTAATTAGGTGAACTAAGCATCAAGGAAGGAAATAAGGATAATCTCATCAAAGACAATGTGAAGACAAAAACAATTAGGTATCCTAATGCCTCAGGGTATGAAATTGATTTCAAGTGGTTATTGTTTTACTTGTAATAGATTTGCACATAGAAAAAATGAGTGTAGAAGGTTTGATAAAGATGATTATATATGGAAAGATAACAAGAATGGGAATGCTAAGAGTGTGGTATGCTATAATTGTAATTAGAAAGGTCATGTTTCTATATTTTGTTGGAATAATCCACCTAGGAAAGATAAGATATATAAAGGGAACATTTCAGTGGTGTGTTTCAGTTGCAATGAAGTTGTTCATGTTTCTAGAGAGTGTCACTATGGATACTCAAGACAAAACAAGAGTTTTCAAGGTCCTAGAGTGTAAGAAAGAAGTTTTCATATATCTAGGATGCATTATAATAGTCAAGGAAAGATTTGGGAGTCTAGAAGGGATGATGGTGTCTCATCAAGAGAAGGTATTGATACAAATAAATGCATGAATCATAGCTTAGATCAAAAACACGTTGATGGAGGTGATTTTTCATATGAACAAAAATTATTGGTAGGACCTTTTCAATTCTTTCTTCTAGATCCATCATGATGTCATATGCCTCTACAAGGCTTCTTAACGTTGTATTGTTCCATATGAAGCATTGGAGAAAGGAGGTGCTGATTATTCTGAGGTAAACCACTATAGATTGTGTCTTATTTGTTCCAAGGTATGTGTCATAGTCCTATGTTGTTAGTTGGTGATGTTTTGTGTAATAAAAGGAGTACAATTGGTCAAGGAGTCTTCCCAATGTGTATACTGAGTCATGCATTGAGTTTTTGTATGTCATGTGATGAGATTTTGATGGTTGATGTCAGTATCAACTATTTTCTTGAATCCTTAGGGTATGGTTAGGATATATGAGCTTATCTTAATCCATGCATGAATCATGAAGTCTATGGTCTGAGAAATTTTGGTAAGTTGGTGAATGAAGCTCAAAGTCAAGTATGAGTAAAGGTGTATCATGAGAAGTCAAGTGTCTATGATGAAAGTTAAGGTCTGAGATTAAGTATGAGTCATGACATGATTTCATTAGAAGTGGTATAAAGAGTCTAGGCTTGCATAAGAATCAATAAGTGTTACTCCATTGTCAAGAGTTGGGTAAGTTGACATTAAGGTCTGAGTATAAGGTTTTGTTGGTCTGACAAAATTCCATCTTGTGTATGTATCATGGTATGATGTCATGGGAAGTGTGATCTTGGTTCTTACTTGTAAAAGGTAGAGTCAAGTTTATTTTGTTGATGGTTAAGTAATGATGTGTTGTGTATCATTCATGTTGAGTCCAAGTAGTATTAGAAAGTATGTCTACAACTATCAATATGGGATGAAAATGCTCAAAATGAAATGTTGCATATTGTGGAAGGATTACAAGGCTTATAGAGAGGCATCATGGGTAAAAAATCCAAGATTTTGTCAATGGAAGTACTGTATCAGCTTGTTGATAGTGAGACAAGTCTAAATGGTGTAAATATCAAGTCTGAAAGGAATTTGTTTGAGTCTTTTGGGCATTCTTCCTCTTTTGCTTTGCATTTTTGCTGAAATTCTGCTACATTTTGTTACATTTTTACTGTGAATATACTTCTTTCTAATAGGCTATAGAATTTTGTTTCTAAGTTTTTGTGTAATATGTCAATCCTCCATATGAGTTTTGAATTTCTTACTATGATGACATAGGCTGAAATGTAGTTGGTGTCACTTTTCCATCAGGTCATAAGGGTTTATGAAGACCTACTTATCTTAAGATGTGAAGAAGACTTCTTAACAGGTTTTATAATGATGATTTACTATAAATATTATTGGTTACTAGGGAACAGTGACTAAGAAAGAAGTAAAAAAGGTAACCTATAGTTTTGTAGGTGGTGTTTAAGGAAGGGAGATAATTTTTTTGTGGGAAAGATCATGAGAAAGGTGACATGAAAAGTGCTTGGGTAGAGTTAAGAGTAATGCAAGATCTACTTGGTTGATTATTTTCTTCTAGTGTGTTGGATTGTTTCTTGATAAGATGTTGCAAGTTCATGGTAGTCAAAATATGGTATGCTACAAGTTTGATTAGCTCACCAAGACAGGGGAGCTTGATTTGCTTCTCTAGTAGGAGTTTCAAATGTCTAGAAGGTATGTAAGGCAAGGTGATTGATGAAATTCAAGTCCATTCCAAAGGTAGATGGTTTCTTGACTCAAGAAGTTCAAGGTAGCATGTTTTTGAGGTTGAAAGGACTAAGTGAAAGTGCTTCAAGGTTGGGTCAAAGTGCTTGAGTTGTTTCTATAACTTACAAGCAAGGTACATAACTTCATTTTTCTCTTTCTACTAGAATGGGATGGTATGAGTCCAAGGGGATTGATTAGTAGTCGTGTCATGGTATGTATGGTCTCTAGAGAAAGAAAAATTTGGTTAAGAATTTACTAAAGGATCAATTTTGGGAACTTTCTCCTAAGAGTTATGTAAAGACAAGCTATGGAAGAGATACTCCTAGTTTGAGCAAAACAAGATGAGATAAGGAAAGAATAAGGTATGTATTATGTGTTTAGCCTTGTATTAGCATTGTTGGAATTTATATATGTTTTGTATTCTCTTTCCCATGGGGATCTCATTTATTTCAAGCTATCCAAGGTGGTCAAATCAGGTCAAGATGAAGAAAAATAGGTGTGTGTGTGTGTGTGTGTGCGCACGCACGCTTACTTAGAAGAATTTGGTTGATGTTTTTAACAAAATGGGGATATTAAGAGGATGAGAATGATGAAGATCATTTGATACAAGTATACACTTTTTCATTAATGAAAAAGGGGAGAATTTCAAGAGGTTATCCATCAATGACAAAGGGGGAGATTGTTGGCATGTTGTATTCTAGGTGTTGTCATTTATGTAAAACACCATTAATGAAAAAGAGGATGATGGATTAGATTCAAAGGATGTTGGGTAGGATAATGACATGGAGTTTTAGTTTCAGATGTGTTCATGGTGGCATGAGTTGATTAAGTGAGATTTTCTTGTTCTAGCAAGCCTTTTCATATGACCTAGCTAGCGTAGGTGATGGTGCGTGACGGTTAGAGTTGCTTGGTTGTGAGTAAAAAAATTTGATTATTTTTTCAAATATAATTTCACAAATTTATGCTATTATATAAAATAAGATACAAATGCTAAGCACTTCTATAGATGTAACTATGTAAGAAAATGAAGGAAATAGGGAACTTATCTGGTTTTTACATATCTTGAAGTACACTTGAAATGGAAGAACTGATTAAAAGGATAGAAAAATTCTAGAAATGCTCAATGTAAATTATGGAACCTGCATACTAGTTGGGACATGGGTGTCTCGGGCAGGGGCGAGGTGCTTGGGGTGCCAAAGACCTTTCCTGGTGTCGAAGTCTCGTAGAAAAGCTCGAACTTGATTTATTCGGTGTCGCGAGGGTTTTTATACCCTTTATTTTTATCACATGTATGTCATACTTGGATCTCCGAGGTACCTAAAACATAAAGAATATCCTAAAATCCCCAAACTACATCAAACCCTAAAAAAAAATACAAAATGGGGAGTCGATTGTCCTTGGTAGTCACCCAATAGGCCGAATGATGACCGAGTACTACACTACATATCAAACCCCATGTAGTTATATGTTTTTGTGTGTGGAATAGTGATCCTAGGTTTCCCTCACGTAGGTGACACTTTGAAATAGTGGGCTCTAGCTAGATAGAATGAAAATGTTCAGGATGGAATTAAGAAACTTCACCTTTCTATATAGAGTATGCGAGTAATAAGCCCAAAATGTAGTCCCTTTGATAGTATGATGATAGACATCCCTTGATAAAATTAACCACCATTATAATCATATGTATGTTGTTTTTATATAGCGATCTCGAGTAAGTGCAACAATTTGGGGGGCCAAAAAGGGGTCATAAGTGGATGTCATATTGTAAATAACAGTGAAATCTTAACTTGTAGGGATTATTAGCAATGCATGCACTCAAAACTGTAAAGAAATTATATAAAAATGAATCATAGCATCCAAAATCTAGTTTCTAAACTACTATTTTTTTAAAAAAAGCGAACAAGTTTAGCTATATTAAACACTCAAAATTCAATGACTTGGTATTTTTTTTGAAAAAGCCTATAAGATTGTAGTCCATTTTCCCACGATTTGGATGACCAACACTTGATATATTTTTTTCCTTTGGTGAAAAGTTAGATGTCGCTTTCTATCTTAGGATACATTTTATTTTGTATTTTCTAGAAATATTGTTTTTTAATGATTTTTTTTTTTGTGAAAGTGGTCTCAAAAACATAAATAAAATAGAGCACTTTCAATTTTCCCACCATAACTTCATCAAAAATATCAAAATAAAATACTTTTTTTTTAACATGTATAGAATTTTGCCATGGTTGTGATGGCATAGGTTTTATCACATTCGACAAGTGAAACAAAATTAACAGTGTTAAACATTGAATGAACATTCACTGGAAAAAGTTTCTTAAAGACATAATATTAGTAAAAATTCTAAAATGATATTTATCATATTATATTCACTTTAAAATCAATATTTCTACAAAGCTAATAATATCCCCTATGTGATGGTACCATTTTTGTGACTTTTTAAAAAAATCGGCATGGTTCAAGTCCTCGGAAGAGAATTTGATGTTTTTCTATTTTTGATATAAAATTCAGAATTTGATGTCCACTTTTTGGTCCCCCAACTTGTTGCACTTACCCATCTAATAATTATATTTTGATACTAGTGACACAACATGCTGAATAAGACCTTGGGATAGGAGTAAGAAAATAAAAAATGCTAACCAAAAATGTCAAAAACATGAAAAGATGAGGGGACATGAGTGCCCAAGTTAGAAAGGAGCACTTGGGCACTAGTTTCTAGTCCTGGTTATTAGTGTCCTAAGAAAACGAATGAAAAGTGTGAGAATATTTATGTATAGGGAACCCTATGACTTGACTAGAATTAGGTGTAGAAGTGAAAAATGTGAGAGATAATAATAATAATATAAATAATCAAAGAAAGCAGATGGAATAGGAAGTGTGTCACTAGTGAATACTTTTCTCGGTCAAGATCCATAATTAAAACATCATAATTGGTGGTATAGTAGAATAGTAGTATGTGCATGATTTTTTGTCCATGCCTCCACCCCCTTATGTTATTTAAATGAAATTATAGTATAAAGGAAGTAAGAAACATACATGTGAGAATTCCGGAGAAGTTGTAGAAGTACACACGAATATGAGAACATATAACATTATGAACCATTGATCGACGTGTTGATCCATCGGGTGTAAATAGAGATGGAGAACCATTGTAAGGAGAACTTAGAGAGATTGATGATTTGATTTCAATTGATTTGGATATTTTGAATTTTCACTGATGGATATTTCAATGGGGTAGGGAGTGATCAATTCCCAACCCAATTTTATGTGTGAAAAACTAAAGGATTTGGGTGTCCTGCCACCGAGAAAGAGAGTGTTAGGGAGAGAGGTCTAGTTTTATCCTCCAACTATGACTACATATTCAAAAGGTCCATCCACTGCAGAAAGATACCAAATTTATTCCATTTTAATCCATTTTGATCAAACATGAATAACCCATATAGGAGTGGTATAGGAAAGGCAATGACATCTCATTTCCCCCACCCTGTGGGTGTTGTGATAAGTGTAATGCTAGATGCATTCCATGTTAGGTCATCTTGGAAAGTAGTGATGTAGCTCCCAAGTTAGCACATTTGGGAGGATTTATTGTCTTAATTCGAATATTAAACACTTGTTTTAAGATTAAATATATATAATAGATTACTCATAGAGATATTTTTCACTTTGTCCCCATATATTAGTTCATTATGGTAATAGACAGAAAGAAGTGGAAAATTTCGCATGGTGTATAAATGATTTTTATAATGATTCATTAGGAGTGTGTAGTGATCATATAATATCCTAAGAGGGATCATAGGGTGATCCGAATTGTATGCCCCCTTTTAGTGAAAGGGAGAGTAGTAGAAAGAATGAATGTTGATCCAAAAGTAGATGTGAAATGATGTAATAGTGAGCAAAAATGACGTATAGAAAATGTTTCTAAATCATGTGTATATCGAGTTAAAGATGTGATAGATGAGAATATAGCATAGTGTAATGTATGCAACACAATAGAAAGATAAATTATGAATCAAATGGCACAAAGGGGGAGCAAAAGCGGATTAGTGAAGCTCAAGTTATGAGAAAAAAATGTGTGGTGAGTATTAATTGGAAGAATATGCACAAATGGAGACTGTAGTCAAATGGAAAATTGAAAATTTCTATTTAAAGTAAGAGTAAAATGTGAACAGTAACTTCATTTGAACCTTGATTGATTGTGATTTTGAGCTTTGAGCTTGTGAGGATGCCACAAATTAGAGTAGTGAGATTGAGTAGATTCAAGATAGTTGTGGCATGGGTAGAATTGCACATGATAGATGATTTGGTAAGTATGAGAATTTTTGAAAAAAATGTTGAAATGAGTTCATTTTTGTGAATTTTTACAAAATTTGAGTTTTTGAATTTCTAGGCATTTTTGACCTAGGCAAGAGTGGTCAAGGTGCTAATGTCCTTTGGGTCACTAATTCCTAGATCTAGGCATTAATGACATGCTCTTGGGAACCCGCATCCATGTCCTAGGTGTTGGTGACCCAAGAGGCTATTTTTAACCCAAAACATGACAAGTGTGATCATCAATGCTTTTTTATTATGAATAGTCATTTTTTACGTGCATATGAGGTTCTCTAATGTCATATTTTTGCTGATGTTTTGTGTTTTATATATGGATATCCATTCGAGGGAGTTCTATGGAGGTCGACACTTGAGTATGTTGTTGGGATTGGGCTTATCCGATGCTAAGTGGGATATACTAGACTGCCTCGCCTACAACACATAGTGCGATTAGAGGAGATACCCCATAACATGCATATGATCATTACATTATGTGAGTGATGTTGTGTAGATACTTGTGATTTTTTGTTACGTCTGCGGAGATGACTGTGACATGAGAGGATGTATATTACATATTACAACTACGGTTGTGGGTGACAGGGTCCAGGTGATGGTAGTAGAGGATGCTCAGAGATAGATGAGAGGAGCAAGGTGGTATTTTATAGGGACATTGGTACAGGGCATAGACCCATATTAGCTTGGATACCATACTAAGATTAGGTGTTGTATGACTATGGAAGTTCATTACAATTATTACTACATCATCAATGGTAGTGGAGGACATATTTATAGGAATCTTGTATAATATACATGATATATGTCAGTGTATAGAGGAGGATGGGACTAGATATGCAAGGGAATATTTTGTATTGGTGTATTTGTACAAGAACTTAGACTGGTTCACACATGAGGACCATGTGGTGGAATTAGAACCACCACATTGTTACATGTGTAGGATTATGAACACATTGCAATATTGATGTCACTCAATGGGCCATGAGACAACCGGTTAGGCCCAAGATATTTGCATAAGGTGGAAAAGGACACATAGTAGGAGATTAGATACCATTTTTGTAGTCTCTAATTACCTCTTACTTTAACGACCAACCCAAACATGCTAACACATCATCTAAACTAGTTTGGAAGCTCACTCGAGGCATGGGCAAGTGTCGAGCCCCTCCTTTATGTGAGATTCATGAGAATGTTCTCTCTTAACATGAGGATGTTATACAACTAGAAAATAAGTGCACCCATTCTTGATAGCTAGGTGTAAGCACTAACTCCTAATCTAGTGCACCAAAACATAAGATAACATGATCATATTATAATGGAAGTAGAGCTAAATCATGATTATCATCAAGGAAACTAGTAACACACCCATGAACATAAAAAGGAAATGTACAGATCTAGATCCATTACATAAGTATTTCAGAATCACTTCATTATATTCATTAGTCAAAATACAATAGCCAAGATTACATCAAAAAGAGTTCCATCTCTAGGAATGTTCATAGAAGAAAATATTTTATACATTACAGAGCTCACCATTACATAGCACATATCTCCATAACACATATTTCTCTCATCCTCACATACCTTTACCCATTTTTTTTTCTCATCTCTCTAAAAATATCCTAAAAATCATCCATAAGAGTAACTAGAAAGAATATTCTCTTAACTAAATGCCTAAAGGAATCCTCCATAATTTCCCTACCACTACCTAGGAATATGCCAGATTTTGTCATGTGTTTCCGTGAATCAAGTGTCTTCAGCATGCATGATCCAGCTCACCCATAACAACCTCAACTCCTTATCCACTCATGATAACCATATTGATACCCTGGAATATTATTTCCTTGAGCTAAAAGTCTCCATAGCTTATCCAAATTTGAATTTGGTCACTTTTCTATTTTCTCCTTATGCGTCTTTTCTTGTTGTCCAAAACTCAATAAGTCCCAAATCTTTCTTGGTGCACGATCCTTCATGCCTCTCCAAGAAATAATTTCATGCATGCCTTCGTGCCTTCCTCTACACACCACAGGCTTCATGCCTTAGGTACTTAGTTATTTTAGTGGTCCAACATCACCCCACACTAAACTAGTTTCCACCATGATAATCCCTTTTTCGCATTTCCCTAATAAAGTCCTTATGACCAAAATCTACTAAGGAAAGAATGCTTCTCTAAATAATAAAGGATAGTGGTTCCAGAATAATCTAAAATAAAGAATTTAAGAATGGGGGAATGCTATACAACCAATTTGAGGAGTTTAAGGAATTTTGCGTCTCTATCTCATCCTTCAATTTCTCCCATGACCTTCAATTCTAATAAGGCCTTCCATGGCACTTCTCCTACGATGCCATTGGGCACCTGGTCTGGAGTGATTTCTTCCACCTTTCCCTTCATCTCATTAAAAACCACCCCAAGCTTCACGTAGACACCTTTGAACTCATCCATCTGCTTAGTGATGGAGTCTCGGTTTCATTGATCCTGAAGTCTAGCTTTTCACACTTTGTTTTAATTTTCTCCTTCTAGTCATGGTTGTTAACAACTAGCTATGCACACTCAAATTTTTGGTGGGGATGGTCTCCTAAAAAACCTTGAGGGATACCTCCTCCTCTATCACCCACATGTCAATAATTGGCTCACATTTTCTATAGTTGTTGAAGCCCCTATCTGCTAGTATATTTTCTTCCTTGAGTTGGGTGAGCAAGTCCTCCAACTCAGTGATCTAGGCTTCAATGATGACCTTGTTCTCCTCTTTCTCCTTTGCAATATCTATATCTATAGGCCCCACACCATCCTTGATGTTAATGAGTAACATCCCCACAAGGTCCTCGAGGTACTCAATTTCATCCCCGTAGTCGATCTAGCCTAGCTTACCAATGCTGGACATTGTCCCAAAATGATCTTTACTAGGGTGCCAACTCGGTCATATGCCTCCTTTTTACACACTATTCTCCCCTTAACCCTTAGATAAATCTATCTATTTCCTTCTCCTTTTTTTTCTTCTCTCATGATCAGGGTCCAAACAATGGCCCCTACATCCAAGCTATGTTGGATTACCTCTGAAGACATATTTTGTAATGCATTGCATGCTTGATCATCATGTCACGGTGATTAGGATCCACCACCCTGTATGTGTATCATCCTTTCTTCTTCAAATAGACTATCTTAATCATATGATCATTGACCTTGAAACTCCGGTCTCTCGTAGAGTGGCGGTGCATGTTCCCGTTGAGCATTTTCTTGTTTTGAGAACACCCCTTGGTCCATCAAATACCATCCATGTAGCTTTTCTGGTGGGAGGGTGGCCTAGAATCTCATGCACAGACCTTTGCGGGTCATCCACAAAGTCCATATGTGGGGACATGGGTGTCCACTTCTTCCTCATAGCTTTGTACTTTGTCCTTTGCTTCTTTACTCTTCATGGGTGAATCCTTTATCCTCCTTTATAGTAAAGGAGTCCCCCTTATCTCCTTTAGGCTGGCAGTCTTAGTTGGGCTAGTCCTCAATGCTTGGAATATTCTCATCCCTTGCAAAATGTTCCTTTTCTTCTCACACCTCACCACATCCATGACCTCTTGCCTCACTTCCTTCTCTTACAAGCTTGTGCTTCCAATTCTACTTTGAAGGTAGCGGGGTCTTCTTCTTCTCCTTCCTCCGAGCCTATTGTGGGGCTTGATGCATCATGTGTTTTTTTTCTTTTCTTCAAGCTCCTCCTCTTCCTTCCCTTTCTTCCCTCCTTCTCTTCCTTGCCCTAACAATGAGGCCTTGGTGCCACCTTATAACAAAGTGTTGGTGCCCTTGCTACCATTCCGTGCATGTGTAGTACTTCCTTTTCCTAGAAGTATCTAACTTCCCCTCATCTTATTCTTCTTCTTCTTCCTCTTCTTCCTGCACTACTTTCATGGGTGGGATTGGTATCTCCCATGGCTTTGGAAAGGGAGAGTTTGTAACCTCCACCTCAATCCCCCTTGTTTTTTGGGCATAGCAACTACATAAATACCCAATGGACATACCCTTTGATGGTAATGCTATTTGAGGGTGTAAGTCCAAAAATATGGCTCCAAAACTTCGACGTAAGTAGGTCGAGTGCCATATTTATACGTCACGTGCAATGTGTGGACATCAACATCCACCTTATCTGCATCAAAAACCAACTTCTATGCATCCTTTATCCAGTTAATGGTGCACTTCATATATTTGGTAGTAAATGCAAAGGGGATTTACACCATGGCCCCATCTCTCCCTTGGCCATCATAAAATTTGCTAGACAAAAATGTTGTGTAATAAAAATTTACTTGGTCCCCAACAACTTGTGGTAACTCATGGGGAATGCACCACTCATTCTCAAAATTTCACTATTTCTCAAACCATGTGTTCATCCTAGCCTTGTAAGTACTCAAGATGGTCCCATCGCAGGTGAACTTCATGAATTGGACTGTAGGGGATGAGTGCGTGGGTGGGTGAACCTAAATGCTCTCATTCGGTCCATCTGGGACACCAATCTCCTAGAACATGATCAATAGCAGGATGGAGCCCCATGTGATCTTTTCCCCTACCTCATTCTGCATTCACACTTCTTTGACAATGCGATTAGTAATAAATTGGGAAAAATTTTAGTGTTCCCTCTTGGAAACTCTATAGGCTATGTATGAGAATATTTGATTAATGTTTTTCCACCACTTTGATGCACCCAATTTGTAGCTAATGATCTAGGAGGTGAATCTCAATGCTGGGTCTGGGAGATCTGTAATCACCTATGCCCTACCTCCCTTCTCGTAGTTTATTTCTTCACTAGCTCCTCAATCTTAGTAGTGACACACAAATCAAGTGCCATGTCCTCTCTAGTATTCCCAAGCCTTGTAACCATCTAAATCAAATGGCCTATGATCCTCATTCTTCTTCCCGCGAAGTAGAAGAAGTCTCATGCACTTGTGATATTAACCACTCTAAACATGGCGGGTAGGTTTGGTGAATAATGATAGCTCATATAGCTACAAAACTCTAGTATTTTGTAGCTCTATTACACCGAGTCATCAACCTTAGGGTTTTTGAGATCGTCCATAGTTAGAGTGTCTGACACTAGGTCCACCCGCATCATCTTTTCATTGTTATTTATCATGTGGTGGTACTTGCACTGATCTTGCATTTGTATAACTTCAAACTCCACTTTTTTATTTGATAACCCCTGGAGGGTATTGCATTTATGAGTATATTTCCATGGGGTCCTCCTTCTCCACCACCAGTTTCTTTTGTTCGATCCTTCTTGGGTGCCATCTTCCTCCTTCTTTTCCTTCATGCCCTAGGTGCTATGATCCTTTCCTTTGTCTTCCTGGACTCGACAACTTCCACGCTTCTCTCTCACTTAACCTCCTTCCTATTCTGTTGTCTTCTTTCCTCCTTATTATGCCACAAGATTACACTACAACTTACATAAGTCCACTGGTTCATGATATTACTTCATGTCTCTCTTCTTTATAAAACCCTTATCGCACTTTGAGCTTAGGAGCACAAAATAAATTCTCTAAGGAAAAGTAGTCAAAATGACTACTCTTACCTCTTATTTATACTTTTCGATGCCTTAGAGTCCTCTCGACCACATGTCTTAACGTATCTTTTTTAATAGAGTACTTTATTTCACTTAAATCAACTTCCACAACTTCCCTCTTGCATGTTGCAACTATAACCTTCTAGTGTTCTCCAATACTACTTTACTTGCCACACAACCTCCTTCATGTGCACATCACCATGCTAAAGTACATAACCTCTGCATCATCCACTAAGTAGTTCCCCATGGTTCTTCCTACCTTATGTTATACCATGTGATATTTCCCTTCTTCATGGTATTTAAACTTCTCTCACCACACCTTCATAACCGCATGAATTCCTACACCTTAGCCATCATGCCACTCATTCTTCTACCTTTGCTAATCTTTCCCCATTCTCTATTGTCGAAGGAATTTGTCAACATATCCACTACTTCACCCCACACAAAAATTTATGCATGATCCTCTACACATATAACCCTTTACAATGTAATTAGCTACCGATCATAACAATGCACCAATGCACAATAAAAACTGAAATGATGACAAAGGAAACAACCAAAAAGGGAAGAGCATTAAAGGAAATCTAATCTAATTGGAAATAATTCCTTATTTTCAATCATACATAAATCCTTATTTATAGTAGGGCTTCAACCTACTCCCATTGAAGTAACTTGGAAAATTCGTCCCATCTAGTGCTTATAATTGACACACACCTAAATCAAGGATGTAAGAGATGATGTATGGTCCTAACCAATGGATTTTCAATTTCCCAGGATGGCACAAAAATTTAGAGTCATAAAGCAAGACCATCTTCCCAACCTTGAATTGTTTATTTTTAATATGATGATCGTGTCATGCTTTTTTGCATGCCTTCCTAGTATTATGACTCCACCTAGTTTGATTGTCTTTCATCCAACTGCATTAATTTATCCATGCCTCCTTGTAATGCTTGATCATCGGCCAATCCTCCTGCATGTGTGTACACAAAGAGGGCATTATAAACTCTACTAAAAATACTTCCACGTTACAAAACACCAATTGAAAGGGTGTGGCCTTGTTCAATCTCTTATAGGTTTTCCTATATGCCCATAGTATGGATGAGACTTTGTCATCCCAATCTTGTCTCCCAACATCACAAATCTTGGTCAATGTGTGACTTAGTATCTTGTTAAATGCCTCAATGGTTCCATTAGCTTGAGGGTGATAAGGGGTAGTCTTGTGATGAGCCACCATGAACTCTTCCAATAGAATCCTGATTGTCTCATTCAAAAAATGTGTACCCTATCACTAGTCAAACTCAACGAACACCCATACCTGATTATATTTTCCCACAGGAATCTTTCCATTATGGTTGATGTAATCCTTCCTGTAGGTGCTTACCTCCTAAACACTGTGTTAAGTAATCATTACAAGTAATGATATAAAACGAACCATCCTTCATGTAATAGGTGAAGTAGGTTCTATAAAATAAATAATCCACTTTCTCAAATGGTTAAGCGCTAATTATTAGGACTCAAGGGCATTTCATCTCTTCTTCCTTGGTTTTCCAAGGTGACTGAAATGATCACAAGCCTTGCAAAACTTGATATAATCCTAGTAAATGTTTTCCCATTAGAGACTTACTAGTAAAATCTTCCACGTGGTGGCATTTCCAACATAGTGTCCTCCTACAATTCCACCATGTGCTTCTTCCATGATTACATCACGCTCATCTATCTAACATGCATTGACAAAAAACCTCATCGTGGAATAGCTTGTATAAGTCTCCACTAATTAACATGTAGGGTGCATGACATGTATGGCTAATTGATTTCTTTCTAAAGTCTTCATTCCTTCTAGTGCCATACCTATTTTGAGGAACACAACAATATCCTCTAATTCAAAGGGTGTGCCATAACAATAAACAGTTGTGCATCTCGAAATTGTCCTCAATTTTTTGCACATCCTCCCTTGAGTCAATCCTTGATAAATGGTCAAGTCCCAAGTTACTCTTACCTAGTTTTACAACAATCGTAAACTCAAATTCTTGAAATAATAGGACCCATATACATATGTGCCCTTGTAAAATGGGCTTGTTTACCAAGTAATTCAATGCCATGTGGTCTGTGTAGAATATAAAGGGTGTCACAAACAGATATTTCTTGAATTTATGTAGTACGTAGATCATCGATAATGCCTCACACTCGGTAGTAGTATAGTTTTGTTCTGTTGGTGTCAACTTCCTACTTGTAAAACAAAGAGGGTGGTCAACATTCCCCTCACCAGGTTATGCTAACACTACTCTAATTGTCATCCCTAAGGCATCAACATGTACATGGAATGGATTATCCCAATAAGGGAAGTGTAATATGGGCACAGTGATAATCCTATTCTTTAATGTATCAAATGTCATTTATTGTGCCTCTCCCCAATGAAATGTACTTTTGTGCTTCAAAAATTTTCTAATGGCATAGAAATCTTGGCATACCCCTTAATAAATTTCCGATAATACCTCGTATGACCAAGGAATCCATGCACCACTACGTTTTGGATGGTAGGCACCCCAATCCACAATAATGGGAAACTTTAGCAAGGATCCACCAACAAGCCTTCCTTACATATGATAAGTCCCAAAAGGTGCCAAATGGTGTAGCAAAAACACATTTCTTAATGTTGAGGATATACTCAACTACTAAAATCTCTCAAAATCAACCTCATATTATCACAATGGTCTTTCACTAATCCATATACTATCTAGTCATCTAGGTAGACTTGTAGAAACTTGTGGATGAAGTCCTAAAATGCCTGAAACACAATGTGTGAAAACATACAGCATGTTCTTTAGTCCAAAAGGCATGACCATGTAGGAAAAAATTTGACATTTGGTGGTGAAATATGTCTTTTCTTGGTCCTCCTTTGTAATTCTAACTTGATGATATCCTGAGAATCCATTTGTAAAAGAATAGATCTTGTGCCCAACTACTCCTTCATGGATCTCCTTGGTGAAGGGGGTTGGAAAAGGGTCAATGACACATACCGCATTCAAATCTTGGTAATCAATGAAAATCCTTATCCTTCCATCCTTCTTATTTTGATGACCATTGGACTTATCCATTTTGATTCTTCAATAGCCTCAATGATGCTTGATGTGATCATCTTGTCAATCTCCTCCTTGAATTTGACGTGTAAATTTGGATTCATTCGATAAGGTTTTCTTCCAAATTGGGTGCATTCCTTCCTTTAGTTTGATCTTCATCTCTCCCAAAGAGTTGGTGAAATCCCTTAAGCTCATGGTACCCGCATGGAAATAAATCTTGAAACTCACACAATAGATCAATGATCTTTGAAACCTCCTTTTTTAATCAGTAATCCTCGATAGTAGCCTCCTTAGGTTCTACATCTAGCCAATGTTAACCTTATTCATTTTGAGAGGTTCATGGTAGGCATGCACTTGCTCATCAGCACTATCCATCACCTTATGCATACCCATAGTATGGTTAACATCCAAGTTCTCCACTTCCTCACCATCTATCACATAGACTAACTTTCCCTTCTCTTTCTCCATGTAGGCACTCAAGTTGTACTTCCTATGGCTCCTCCACATCAAAATGTGCCTCTAAATCAAATTCTCCCAAAAATCCCATAATTCTATTCCTCATCCATGGCACTATCTCCCATAGTTAGTGCTTAACAACCTACAACGCCTCATTTACCAATGGCTTAGTACTTTGATACTCAAAGGTTTGAATCAAGTCATCTATTAACTCCTTACAGTTCCCTAAATGATGTCATAATTCTAAATGAATGTACCATGTGCACACACAACCTTGTAGTGTGGAATAAAACTTGTGCACCTAGAGGGAAGGGGTAAAAATTTATGTGCCTCCTATCCATGTCTCTTCACATTTCTAAACATGCTTGAGGTGGATGCCCTTCCATCATAGCCACAAATTTTAGTAGGCATGATTTCTCTGAAGAATCTAATAGAGAATGCAATCCTCACCTCATGCCGTTATAGAATATTGTCCTGATGCACCATCAATCCATCATGTGTGTGTGATCCCATTCAAAAGTGTAGATAAACATGCCTTTATTTTGATATCGCACCTCCACTTTGGCTTCCATGGCTCATAGGAAAATGTCAGGGTTTCCTTCCCAATGTACCTTGTAAACTATCCTCTCAGGTTCCTAAGTGGGCATGCCTTTATCATCTCTTGTCATAAAAATCTTATCAATTTCCATCCAGACTAACTCATATGTCTCATGTGCCTAATTTTCACATGCCACACTAGTTGTATCACTCATAGATTGAGCATCTTCCCACTAAATAACTCCTTTTTTGGGTGTACCACCTCGGGTCTCTTATATTGCACACATAGATTATTTCTAGGTCTTCTTCTCCCAAGGGCTCAATATAGGCGTTAACTTCCCATCCGTATAAAGGGATGATAACACATTCCTCTTTTTCTCAAAACTTATGTATCCCTTATTGAAATCATAGTCAAATTGTTCTTATAGCACCATGGGTGCCCAAGTAATGCTGAAATTTTTTCTACCCTAGCAAGTGCTAAGACTTCCAAGTCTCCCATGAATTTTACCCCTTGAATAGTGATATTAGCATCCTTCAAGACTAAAATGGGCATCGCCTTTGTCTTATTAATGTAAAAACACATTGGAGGATTACTAAAATGGGGCCTTCCCATTTGATTCCATGCATCTAGGGTGAGAACATTAACCTCCACACCCATGTCTATCGAAATATTTCTCAGGAGCCATCCCTCAACTATTATTCAAAAATAATCTCCTTATCATAGTCAATGGTGTGAGGGGGAAGGTTAGCGTGTAAGACCTATCACTCACACTCTCCTCTGATGCGTGGTAATTTCTCCCATAACCATTCTCCTAGTAGAGGGATGATATTATCTTGCCTCAAAATTTTTTATACCTCCTTGACTTCATCCAGATCCTTTTGTGGAGCCTCAATGCTCTTATTTTTATCTAACTATCGTGATTTCTCCTTTCGAACTGGATCCCTCATTGTAGGCTTTAAATCACATCCATGGTCTCCTAGATAGACCTCTTTCTTATGAGCAAGGTTTAGGTACTTCCCATGTACCACCTCTTCTCTAGTAACTAGCAGCTTATGCTTTGGTATCTCCTTAGCTCACGCAACCTCAACTCACGTTGTCATTAGTACATGTTCTAATTTTGACTCACACGCCACCCTTGGCATCCACTTTGTGGGTCGATAGGAATTAAATTTTAACTTAGTATCCTACATGAGAGTCAAGAAAAATGGGATTCTTGTTAAAATGACTATTTTCTAGGATTTATCCTATTTTCTCTTTGCTCTTTCTATTATAAATAGGAGGGGTTTGTGCATTCCAAAAGGGGGAGAGATTTTTGATCAAGAGCTCCTTCTTCATGCTTACCATCCTAGTTCCTTTATCCTTCCATTGTTGTTGGATCATGTGCTCAAATAATTTGGGTACTTCTCATACTTTTGCTTCTTTCCACACCAAGATAACTATAATAGATTGGGATATTCACACTTATAGTGTTCCATAGACCCATAGTTGTAACAAGTTCCATGTGAGAACTCACTTCTTCCACCTCTGCGGTTGCCACGACCTCTAAATCCTCTATGAAATCATCTTCCATGACCACCTCCATCCACATACCCTTCATAATGGTGACCATCTTCCTTAGGAATTCTTGCAATACTAGTTTATAACATGCCAGTATCAATTACATCATGTATTTGGTCAATCAATTTGCATTCCTTGGTGTCATGAGTAGTGGAAGTGAAGATTCTACAGAGTCAAGAAGACATTCTTATGGATCACACATTGTGCTAGTAGAGGGCACCTACTTACATCATGGTCTCCATGGAAAATTTCATAGTCCACCGTCATGGAGAGAACCAATCTTCACAAAAAAATTTTCCTTCGTATGTCCCTCTATTTCATAGTCCATGCACCATAGTCCACCATGAGTCTCATGTGTTGAGTTCATAGATAGTTTCTCCATTTTTTATACCATCACAAAGTGATTTGGGCTTCAAGAAATGGATTAATTTGGTGTCCATGCTTCCTATGGCCTCTGGCGCATAAGGAATCTTCTAAGGCCTCACAGTGTATGTGAAGGTCTTATGTGAAAATGCCCTCTTGAAAGGTTTGATTAACCCGCCAATGAACCAATGAGCATGTTGAGAAGGATGAATATCATAAGATAATTTTGATAAGAGAGTCTTAAAGTACACATCATACTCCCACACACTCTATGCCATCCCTTGCTAATTTATTTCAATGCGTTTTGATGCTCTTTTATTCAAACTCAAGAATGTGGAACTCTACCAAGAATGTATCACATAGTGCATTATAATCCACCACCATCTGGTGTGGGTCATATTTCCAGTACCATCTATGTGCGTGTCACCCTTACAATGTGGTTACAAATTGACTTTCTTCCTTTTTGGGGTAATGATTACCTTCACATGCCATAATATCTCATACTTATGCACATTTTTATAGCATCTTCCACACCCTTATAATCATGAAAGTGTAGGGACATCTCATAAAACACTTGCTGAGTTGGTTGAGGTCCTTTCCCTCCAGACTTTGAGGCCTTAATAGTCCTATCACCCAATCCACTTGATCACCAGCTCCTATTCCTCCGGGATCCACCAGATCCTTCTCCCGCAATAGGAAAAGGGATTGAGGCGATGGAACCTTATGTCCACACCATCCCGCTAAAATACGTGCTAATAGTTTACAATACTAACCCACTTCCATATATGTTTCCTACACCAACTCTTGATGTGATATCCAAAATTTTGAACCTTGACCTTGCCTAAATATGTGTGCTAGAAAAAATACCTCCAAACATAGGAAAATACTATGTGGCCATAGATGGGAATGAAAATTTATACCTCCTAGGTGTCACTTTGACCACTGATATCAATACCTCTAATAATCAAATGAGAAAAGTTTTCCTCAGGGACTGGAAGGCTAATAATTAGGGTCTGATCACTAGGTGGGCCAAGATGCATGCATATAGGTCTCTTTTCTTCACATGACAAATTTCACCGAAGTTGAGGGGTACCTCTCCTGTGCTTGCCAAGATGGGGTAGAAAAGCTACTCGATCTCACCTTCTACGCAGACCCCAAATCCTTCCTACAACATATGTCTTCATATCTCCATCCCTCTAATAACCTTCATGCATCATCTCACCAACTCCCTCTCTCATGCTTCATCATACTTGAGTCACCTCTCTTCTCTCTCCTTCTCCATTGTAGGATCTACCATCTTTCACCACATTGGCTTCTATGCCCCACCTAGCAATAATTTAGCCAGCCATAAGAAAATCTTCCAAACTCAAAGTAATGACCAAAATATTGATAGCTAAGGGGATAACATGTAAAAATGATCCTCTAGGATCCCTCAAGAACTCAAACTCAACAATCTCTAGACAAGAATATGTAGAAACAATGTATTCTAGGGTATAACTAGTCAACACTCTTCCCCATCAGTGATCAATAACATGGGTCGAGGTCAAATCCGCATCATGTAGCTTCTGATACTCATCTTTGGTCCATACACAAGGTTCTATAGTACTAAATAGATCTAGATGTATATGCTAGAGCCATTCATACAACTCCACTAGAAAGCAACAAAATAAGGTCTCATACAACTCATGATACAAGTGTTCTTCTACCCATTTACATGCATCAAACTCAGATCTAGTATTAAATCTTTAAAAAACTCATCCTCCATGCTTTTAAACCATGTTTCGACACTATCCAAGGTCAATCATTCTATCATCACGTACCATTCTCACAAAAACTTTGAAAAGAGGTCCTGCAATGGAACCAAAATGTAGTCTCTAGTTACCTCTTGCTTTAACAACTAACCCCAAACACATCAGCACATCATCTAAACTAGTATGGAAGATCACTCGAGGTGCGTACGGCACCAATCCCTCCTTTATGTGAGCTTCATGGAATTTTATCTCTTAACACAAGGATGTTATACAACCAGAAAATAAGTGCACCCATTCTTGATAGACAAGTGTAAGCACTAACTCCTTAGTCTAGTGCACTAGAACATAAGATAACATGATCATATTATAATATAAGTAGAGATAAATATCAATTATCATCAAGGAAACCAATAACACACCCATGAACATAAAAATTAAATGTATAGATCTAGATCCATTACATAAGTATTTCATAATCACTTCATTATATTCATTAGTCAAAATACAATAGCCAATATTACATCAAAAGAGTTCCATCTCTAGGAATGTTCATAGTAGCAGCTTTTATATATTATAGAGATCACCATTACATATTACATATATCCATAACATCTCTTTCTCTCATTCTCACAAACCTTTACCCATTTTTTTCTCATCTTTCTCCAAACTCTCCTAAAAATCATCCATAAGAGGAACTAGAAGGAATCTTCTCTTAACCACTCATCATTCAAGGGAATGCCTAAAGGAATCCTCCATAATTTCCCTATAACTACCCAGGAATATGCCATATTTCCTCATGTGTTTCCCTCAATTGAGTGTCTTTAGCATGCATGTGCCAGCTCACCCATAAAAACCTCGACTCCTTATCCACTCATGATAACCATATTGATACCCTAGAATATCCTTTCCTTGACCTACAAGTCTCCATAACTTATCCACATCTGAATCTAGTCACTTTTCCATTTTCTCCCTATGCACATATTTTCATGTTGTCCAAAAATGACTAATCTCAAATCTAATTTCTCAAGCATGAGCCTTCATGCCTCTCAAAGAACTAATTTCATGCGTGACTTCATGTCATGCCTCCATGTGCCACAAGGCTTCATGCCATAGGTACTTAATCATTTTTAGGGGTCCAAAACTACCTATAGATATATTCTAGATTATATGGGGCCAGGAGCCATTATATGGAGGCCATACAAATCCTATAGATGGTGGCTAAAGGATGGGGTAGAGCTATAAGTATTTTTCATACTATGTGGTTGGAGGATTAATTTCCTAGAGTGACTGGGTCTATTTCGGTAGATCATGTATTACATCAGTTCATTGTGGTTCAAGATATGCCCCCATAGTTACATATATGGTTACAAGACACTAGAGAGATGAGGAGGCTAAGAGATAGACCAAGACCGATAGGAGAACTAGTGCATCCTAGTGAGGATGAGGTAGATGCGGTCATATGTCGATACAAGTGGATGATGTGGGATGTGCCAAGGCCTATAGTGCATGGTGGGCAGTACACTGATGGGTGCTATTATTTCTATTTAATATAGATGCGGAAGGTTCACCACCACTTGGAGGAGCAGATGGGTAGGAACATACCCTAATGGTGATGGTATAGAAGCGATGCTAGTGGAGAGTGATTTTTTTTGTTAGTTGTTGATTGTCATTTAGTTGATTGATTTTGGTCATCGTGTCTAGTAACTAATTTTTTGATATATGGTTGTAGGTTATTCTTATTTTTCATTGATCATTTACACATCTATCCAGACATTGATGCAGAATGTACCTATAGATGTTCTCATGTGAGGTTGGATGTTAGAGCGATTAGATGTAATTCTCGGTTGAGCATGCCCACATGTTTGAGCTAGTGTAAATAGAAGAAACTACATGTAACATATTATTGAGTGAGTGTGACAAGGTACATGTGGAGACTTAGTGATTTAGGGAGGTTTCAAGTGGAGGATCCCTAGCGCAGGTTGTGTTCATGAAGTATGTAGAGCTATAGGGATAGTTTTCGAGTAGTTGGTTGAGTTGGCATTATTACACAGCACAAATGGAGATATCTAGGGGTTGTGACAAGTGGTATACATTTATTGGAGAAACTTCTAGTTATATATCTCCCACAGTTGTATATAGTGACAATGATGATGATGTATGACATACATTGATGTAGTGATGCATGGGGGCTTGCCCCAATGATTGGATTTTTCAATGTTGATTTTTGGTTATATATATTGATGGAAAATTAGTACATTGTGTTGTATTGATGGTTTGTGATATGTGATTTTATGATTGTAGTTCATATGTGGTTGTGTGATTTTTGTTGTGTAAATATTGATATTGAAAAATGGATGATAATGTTTATTGAGTCATAGATAGATAAATAATGAAAACTAGATTTGGATGAATACATAAAGATGTGATAAATGGTAATTGATGTATGAATGAAATAAATAATGTTAATGAGAAATTTGATTGACATGATTGTAAGAAAGTATGCAATCACATGTAATTATGATAAAGAGGGGGGGGAGGAAGAGTTATTCCCCCCACCGTATGTGTATAAAGTTGAGGTTCATTAATATAAGACCCCTCAACAATCAATAATGAACCATAGAATAATAGTGTGTCATTAGGAAATGGTGTGATATTGTACGCTAGATAGATATATCAATGAAGCATATAAAAAAAATATGGAGTGCGGTTCTTATTGTAATAGATCCCTCAATAATCATGTAAGAACCGTATAAACATGAGTGTTTCATTCAAGAGTGAGGTGAAAAATGTCACATACTAAATATGAAGAGAATGAAGAGGAGAGGTGGAAACATGTGAAGTGTTAATAGCATGAGTCTATGAGATAAAGTGAATGTCAGTTGAAATGGAGCAAATGATGGGAGATTCAGTTTTAGGAAGCACAAATGTTGATGGATGAATAATCCAATGTGAAACAAGAGCACAAAGGTGCGATGGATGAGTAAGGAAGAGGTCATGCATGAATAATGATTTGAGGTGGTGGATAAGTGATGACCTTAAATGTTGGAAAATATGAAAAGTGAACTCAAGAAGTAACACGCTTGTGTGGAATTGGATAATCAAACAGTCACGAGAGTGAGATCTAAAACAATGACCCCTATCCTCTAATTGTTGAAAATTTTCATGAAGGTCACAATAGTCATTGTCATGATGACCTTCGATGTGGTGATATTTTTAATAAGGATGATCATGTTGGTGATGCAAGTGATGAGGAGGATGATGTTGATAAGAATTTAAGTGAACTAAGTGTTAATCAAGTAAAACACACAAAACATCATGAGGATTATCATATGTGTAAAATGAAATGGCTCCTAAGTAGTAGATGGTTAAGAATTAGGTGGATAGTGATGAGGTGGAATATATGGAGGGTGCTTATGCGGTGGAGGATATGAAACATTCTTGTGAGGTGGAGGTGATGGATACCTTGGGGATGTTGAACATATGTATAAGATGCAACATTAGAAGGAGGATCTATAACATGTGTAGCAATTAAATCCTGTTCTATATCAATGAGCATATAGCATAAAAGTGTAAATTATGCACATGTATCCTACTGTAATTATTCTTTAAAAGAAAGAATCAAGCCACGTAAAAAAAAATTGCTTCTCTAGATCAATAGGTTGAAATACTAGCTGATGCATGTAAGAATTGAAGTTGAAAATTTAATCTATAATATATTATTTATTTCCTAATGAAAGTTAGGAAATCAATGATAGGTTACTCTAGGACCATTTTTGAGCATAAAACATCTACGAAAAGCATATTCCATTTCAAAATATGTACTAATAGATCCAAAAAGAAAATGAGTGTATAATTGAAGAGCTTCATCAACAAGACTATGAAGGAAGGATTTTAGTAGTAAAAAATAATGAATAAGAAGCCATAGCTAAATGATAATTATTAACTTATATGTATTTATTTCCGGTTCCATCAAAGCATGAAAATGTAGGCATGATGAAATCCTTAGGAAATGCTGAATTGTGAATTTTCTTTGGAATATGATTGCCATAAAAAGAATTATTATCGATAGAACCATAATAGGATTTACTTTCAAGAGTGAGAGAATGAACTTGATATTGGAATTGACCAAAACATACATGAGTGATAAAATTATATGTGGAGGAATAAGAGAAGATGTGAGAGGTACATTGAGTGGTTGAAGATTGCTATAATGAGTGACCATAGGAATGTGAGAAGAAGTAGAATATGAATATGTTGTAGGAACACTAGACATATATGTATAAAAATAACAGGATGTATGCTAGAGTAATTAAAGAATAAACATGAGTGTCATCGAGAGAGGAAGAAGAAGAAAGAGGTGGAGATGAAGGTGGAATATTAGAAGAAATCATAGTAGCTAAAATAGTAGTAATGGAAGAATAATCATGAATACCATCAGAATAAACCTCAAAAGTAGATGAAAGTGGAGTGGAAAATTCACATTCAGCAGTCTTAAGAGAAGTAGAATCAACACTAACATGTTCATGCTTAAAAATATAATTAGTATCAGACAAAGTTTCACATGCAAGTATTTCATCAAGCAAGTCATCAACATAGAGTGAAGTAGGAGAAGAAATATCATGAGATATATCCTTACAATCATTACAAGTATGTTCAAAATTAGGAGACGTATGAGATAAAAATTTACATTCATCTTGACTAGTATGAGAAATAACATCATGTGCATGTACATTTTCATCATGATTTTTATCTATAGTAGATTGGAATCAAGAATAAGCATATAATTGATAATAACATCATCAAGAGTTTCAGTAGAAATAGAGGAAGGTGTAGTCCTAGTTCCCATAGAGTAACACGGAATACATCTAGAAAATATTCTAGTGTTGGGAAAATTACTAAGATTAGAGTGTTCAAAAAAAGTATGAACTATGTGTTCATTAGCATCTAGCAATATTTGAACATTATCATCAAATATAGCATAATGATAAAGATCAAGAAATTCAGCCTTAACAACATCATCAAGAATAGGATTAACACTCACATGATGCATAGCTTTCTTAGGATATGGATATATAATTTTAGCCATTAGTGTTGAGTGGATCTTATGGAAAGGATTTATAATAAATGGGTTCACCAAAATGATTCAATAAAATTAGGATATTTTATTAAAATATAATTTAATAAATTTCTACAATGATATACAATAAGATTAAAATGTTAAGCACTTTTATAGATGTAACTATGTACACAAATGAAGGAGATAGGGAACTTATTTGATTTTTAGATATCCCAAAGTAAACCCAAACTATAAGAACTGATGAAAAGGCTGGCCGTAAAACTAGAAAATGCTTGATGTAAATTTTGGAACCTACTTGACTAGTCATGACATGGGCACTGGTAGGGGTGAGGGTGCCTTTGGTACCAAAGACATTTTCTGGGTGCTAAAGTCCATATAAAAGATCGTAACATGATTTCTTCAATGTCGTAAGGATTTTTATACCCTTTATATTTGATTTCCTTTATGTTGCACTTGGATCACTAAGGTACCTATAAATCTACAACACAAAGAATCTCTTGTAAAAACCCCAAACTATATCAAATATTAAAAGAAAGATGTAAAATTAAGATTTAGACTATCCATAGTAGTCACCCAATAAAGTGAACTTATGACTAAGCTATACACTATATCTCAAACTCAATCTAGTTCTATGAGCTAGTGTGTGCAATAGTTCTCCTAGGTTGCTCTCACGTTGGTTACACCAAGATAATGGGATGTATCTAGATAGAATGCAAATGTGTGGGATGGAATTCAGAAAATTCCCCTTCCTATGCAATGTATGTAGAGTAATAATCCCAAAATTCAGTCCCTTTGATAGTATGTAGATAGATAGCCCTTGATAAAATTTCCCGCCATTATAATGGTATGTATGTTATGTTTATATAGGGATCTATTTCTTGAATTTTGAAACTAGTGACATGACATACCAACTAGGACCTCGGGATAGGAGTAAGAAAACTAAAAAGACTAACCACAAATGTCAAAAATGTGAACAAAAACAAAGAGGACATGAGCCCTAGGTTGGACAAGAGCACTGGGCACTAGTGCCCCGAGACAACTAAGGACAAATGTGAGAATACTGACAAATATGGATCCCTGTGACCTGACCAAAACTATGTGTAGAAGTGATAGATGTGAGATATAAAAATAATATAAAAATCAAAGAAAATAGATGGACTAGGAAGTGTGTTGTCAGTGAATACGTTTCTTACTCAAGGTCCATACATAAAACAACATACTTGGTGGTATAGGAGAGTAGTAGTATGTGCATGATTTTGTGTGTAAAGGTAGATTGAGGATCATGTTGGCAGAATGGAGAGCATGTTTAGGGAGTGTTTAGGAACTCTCATGAGGTTCAGGGTGCAAGTACATGTTTAAGACAAATACTAAGGTGTTCATCTAGACTAGGTCTAGGTGCTTGGAGGAACAAGGTTGAGTTTTAGAGCCAAGTGAGCTCATGGATGCATGTAGGGGTATCATATATGTTTTTCTAGGTATGATAGAACATTTTGGAGATGTTTTTCATTGAGTCATGATGTTATTTTAGTTGATCCTAGCCTCAACCATGAAAACTCCAAAGGCTACTCATGCAAATCTCGGTGGTACGGAGAGATGGATACATATCTATGATATGATGATTATTGTAGATGTTAGTAGGGTGTTTCAAGATGTTTTGGGAAACATTTTGGACTCCATGATGTGTATTTTACTAGTTTTGTCACTTTTAGAGAAATAGGGTCAAGAAGAAGGTCATTTCTAGCTCAAATTACACCTTCTAATGCTCACCCTAAATTGTGAGCTTTACGTGGGACCTTGTGGCTTTTAGGGATGTATCTACATTTCTAGAAGGATTCAAAAAAATAATGATGTCATTTAATTTTCTTATTTTTATAAATGAATGTTAAGAAGGTATACTTATTTTTGTGTGTTTGAAACCCTAGAACAAAAGTGGTATGAGAGATATTACTCATAAGTGTAAGGAATTAATTTATAGAGATAGTTTGATAACTTAATGATGTAGAGGAATCCTCCAAGTTTATATAAAGGTATGGTATAGTTTGTGGTGATGAGTTGAGCCCACTCAAAAGGTTTGTTTCTAAAGAATTCTAATTTGATACAAGGTTATCCAAAGGAGTTGAAAAATAAATGGACATAGTTTTTAGTATGGGAGTTTTTTTATGTCCATGGGGGTTTCAGGGTGATGTATCTAAATGGAAAAGTGTACCTTATTGGTGAAGACTTGTGAAAGGGTAGTTTTGGGGTAGTTCCAGAAGTTTGTGGAGAAGGTCTTGGTTAAAGGCCTTCCAATTAGAGTTGGAAGGAGTTCCAATATCTTCTAGAAAGAGGATTCAAATATATTTTTATTGGTATAAGTTTTTATCTTAATGATGAGATTTATTGGGTCATCCAGGTCAGTTTGTGAAGAAGAAGGATTGTTTATTTTTAGGACATATTTTCTTAGGCTGAAAGAATGAGGTAAATGATTCATGAGATGAATGATTTAATGATTGTTATTAACTAGAGAGTGAATATGGATGAATTTGGTTCCTATTAATTTAGGTATTGGAAGTGATATAAAGGGTGCAAACTAGTTGAGTTTGTAAAATTGCTTTCTCTGGGAAGCTCAATTTGGTGAAGAGGAAAGTTATTGTAGTTTGAAGACATAGATGTTTCATGAGATCTAATATGCATGAATTTTATGTATAGTTCTGAGGATTCCATATAGTGATTATGTTCCATAGTTGAATTTTTATTGAGTGCTTGTAATGCCCAAAGGGGAAGAAAGGATACTAGAAAAATTTGTTGGGTAAAGGATATGAGCCTCTTGGATTGTATTATGAATTATTTCATTAGCGCAAGATAATTATTTTCAAGAGAGCGATGGAGGAATAGTAAGCATTGTTTCTACTATTTTGGCTGCAGAATGTCTACTTTTTCAATTAGATCTGACTTTGAAGGGACTACATACTAACTTAGATCGATGGGTGATAAGTCAAAGAAGTTTCACGTAGGAAACTACACCTTTAGCTTGGAAAACGATACTGCTACAACAAAACCCTCTAATCAAGAATGTGGGTCCGCAATCTCCAGCTAAGGGGTAGTTCACGTGGGAGAAGGATAAGGAAGGTGTGACCTGTCTGAAGGTGCCAGATGGTTGTCTACATCAGGCTTTGGAAAAAGTGAATCTTTCCCTTGTTGGTAAGTTTCTCGGCTCTAGACCTAATATTGATGTCATTAGAAAATGGGCATGTAGAAAGTGGAAACCAAAAGGGGATCTAAATATCACCATTATGTCAAGGGATTTTTCCTGGCCAAATTTAACCAGCAGACTGATTTGGAATCGGTGCTTCTGGGAGGCCCATGGTGGTTGGGGAATATGGGTTTATTTTTGAAAAGATGGTATCTTGGATTTCATCCTAGCACTGAGAATATTCATACCATTCCAATATGGTATAGGCTTATAGGGCTACCCATAAAATTTTGGGATGATGATATTCTGATAAATATCACAAAATCTCTCAGCTCTTTGATTGGGCTGGATGGGCCTACGAGGAATAGATCTAGAATAGATTTTGCTAGATTTTGTATCTCTTCTGAATTGGAGCAAGAGCTACTGAATCTTATTATTCTTCATTCTAAATTTGGTAGTTGGTCTCAAAAGATTGAATATGAAACCTTTCATCTGAGATGCTGAAAATACTAGAAATTAGGACATTTTACCAATAGATGTCCTAATAAAGGAATCTCACAAGCGGATAAACTTGATAACCCCTGTGGAGAATCTCAAAAGAAAATGGAAACTTGGCTAGATAACAAGGAGGTGGATAAGAAAGAAGATCAAGGATGGGGGAAGGGATACCCCTCCACCTCCTAGAGCTGAAATATAAGAAAGGAAAAATGAGTTTTAGAACTCCCATTAGGAAACCGTTGATCTATAGAAAGCTCTGGCATCCCAAAACTCTAGTGTTGGGTACAACAATAAGTCTTCCATCCTCCACTAAAGAACTTGATCCTGTTAAGGTGTCTCTAGAGGTAGATGAACTTAATGAAACTATGAAAATTAACCTTCTCTCTAAGGAGCAAAAGGTGACTTGGTCTAAGGAGATTATTACATCTTTGGGGGAGTTTTAGCCTCGGATAGTGATTTTCCTGATCCACTAAGGTCCATTGAGGAAGTTCTAAATGAGGAAAAAGAAATGGATACTTATGAATCTTCACTTATGTAAGACCCTTTGTTGGTAAAGAGTGACTCTCCAATTAATGAAAGTCCTCTTCACCTTCCCCAAGACAATGAGGAGGGTGAGAAAGAGGAAGGTGAAGTTACGCCATTTAAAGAAGCAAAGATGGGGGATGAAGATCCTGATCCCACTGGTTTTTTAGAAGTTAAATCTAGAAAAAATAAAAGAATGAAGGGGTTTGAGAGGATCCCAGATTATTTATATAATGAGAAGAAAAATAAAATTGACAACTGGGAAACTTCAACATCCAAAACTACAAGATCCTCTACTAGAGAGCAACAAATTTTGGAAGCAACTCTAAAAGAGATAAACCTTCTAAAAAGGCTCTAAGATCTAAAAGAATAAAATAATATATTGTTGATGGCACTCAAAGCCAATCGAGTCATTAGGAAATTGCACCACCAATATATTTTTTATGAAGGTCATCTCTTGGAACATCCGAGGTCTGAATGGAAATTCTAAACAAAGAATAATAAAAGATTTAAGAGTTTCTAGTAGACCGAGAATTCTACTTCTACAGGAAATGAAGATGAATTCTAAAATTATTGGGCATTATAAGAATTTTTTTGGGAAAATTTAGACATGACTATGGTGGACTCTCAAGGAGTGTCAGGTGGCTTG